>JAZKJV010004287.1:0-630243 GCA_037367405.1 Ottelia alismoides | reverse complement strand
TAAAAAGATAAAATAATAAAGAAAATGTTTTTGGTGGATTTTAATGGTTTTTTAAATTTTTGTGTTTTTAATTATCTAAGCAAATATAAGAAAATGTGTACAAGAGCAAATACAAGGATTTATGTAAACACCCAAAAATGCACAGAAAATTCAAATAAAATTGTTTTTGTGTTTTTTATGTTTTAATTATTTTTGGTAATTTTATGGGAATTTTATAATTTTTGGTTGATTTTCCAAAAATCAAGAAAGGGAAATAAAATGGGTTACTGTGCAGCCAGACTTGAAAGACCAATTAAAAATATGTAATCGTTCTATAAAAATCTGGAGGCAATTTTTATGAAAAATATATACAACAACTAAGCTACAGAAAAAGAGTTTGCAATTTTTTCAATTTTATAGAATTTTTAATGATTTTTATAAGATTTTTAGGGTTTTTCAATTTTTTATGGCTTTTATAAATCCCAAATAGCACAAAAATTGGATAGAAGCTAGAAAACCACTAAATTAATAATCCCCAATTTGTTTAGAATTTTTAGAAAAGTTTTTATATTTTTCTTTGATTTTATTTTTCAAACAGTAGCAAAAATACGTATTTTTGATTTTTTAAAAATAACAAAAAGCAATAAAAATGTACCAAAAATTAGAAATTTTACACAATGGCACGATCCACGTGTCCAAATTTCACTAGATTTGGAGTTTATTTGCAATTTTATCCAACGAATAAAAGAGCTAAAGCACACAGGGACCTAAATGTAGGAAAACATAGTTCCAGGGGCTAAATAATAACACGTACAAAAACCTTAGGGTAAAAAGTGTAAAATGCGCAAATAATCAGCACATGTTCAATTAAATTCACGCACAGGGGTATAAATGCAAATATCAGAAACTAAATTAATTCCATAACATAGCATAAAACCCAAGCCCATACATGCAATTTGTCCAAAGTATCACGTGTCGAAGCACGTGTCTCACACAGGCAGGGACTAAAATGCAAAAAAATAAACTTCAGGTCCGCAGTGGAAATTACCCAGAATAAAAACAACGTACTAAAATATTTACAAGACTGATCTATAAATGCAGGAAGAGAAGGGGTCTAAGTGAAATTACCCCTTTATTAATAATCGACAGCTGAAGGCGAGCCACTTGTAGGATCTGACGTCTGAGATGCACGGGCTCCTTTTCAATGATGTGCGGCCTGGATTAGATCCTCAGATGGATCAACGGCTGAGGGCCTCTCATAAATGAGCGACTGAGATCAAAACTGGGCGAGAGGCTCC
This sequence comes from Ottelia alismoides, assembly GCA_037367405.1. NCBI lineage: Eukaryota > Viridiplantae > Streptophyta > Magnoliopsida > Alismatales > Hydrocharitaceae > Ottelia > Ottelia alismoides. The sequence goes on along the minus strand of JAZKJV010004287.1, from coordinate 628,966 downwards.
ATGGAACGGTATCTGGAGCTCCTCCAAGAACAAGCCGCCGGCGAAGTTCGCCGCCTAATCCGCGCGGTGGAGGGCTCCGATGAGGCTGCTGGGATGGGGAAGAGAACGCCTAGGATGGTCTGCAGTTGGTGGGACCTCTCGATGAGGTCGAGGAGCTCTGGAGAGCTCCAGCGACGAAAGAGGCGCGAAGCTCCTGTGCTCGGATGTTTGGACCCCCAGATGGGGCCCTTTCAACCTGAAAGCTACACAGAACGACTCCTGGGTTGAGGGCAAAGTGCCTCGACCCTGTGAGGCGGTGGAATCGATGATCGGATGAAGTGGGGCAGAGGTCTCCAGCGAAGCGACAATGGTGGAGACCTGAGTTCCTGCTCCGGGGAGAGTCAGGTGGATCGGAGGAGTGTAGAACGTGGGTAGAGGTCTCGTGGATATGAATCGAAGGTCATATGATCAAATGGTTGGTCGGATCGAAGTGAATCAGCCGGCGAAGGCTGGCGACGCAAATTGGGCGAAATGGAAATTAAGCGAACCTACGGGGAATCGAGGGTACCTGATGGATGCAATCGACTGTGGCTGGGTCTAAGGAAGCTCTTGGGGTCTTTGCCTTGATGGCTCGTCGGGGCCAGAGGCTCGGCTCGCTCGGTGGCAGCGCACGGCAGCGTAAGTCACCGGATCAGTGGCTGGGGCTGCCTACTCCTCGCTGCAACACTCTCCTCCGATAGCTGTCACTCTAGGAGGGGAATGGAGGTCCTGGGATGGAAGACGGAGGCCAAGATAGAGTGAAATGTCGGCCGAAGCTTAGCTAAATAGTAGTAGGGGTCCGGCTAAAAGGAGTCGGGCAGGGCACGGTGAAGCACGGACCCCTAGGCAGATGATCGGGCGAGGGTCTCGGATCAACGAGCGTCAAATGGAGCATGGGGTTTAGGCGAATGGGAGGCGGATCAACTCGCAAAAAATCTGAGAAATCGGAGCGGGGCGCAGGGATCCGGGTTGAGTGGTCCAGGGGGGGAGTTGACCGGGGGACAACATCCCCCGTGGACCAATCAAAAGCCGCCATTTACTAAATATTTGAAAATTCATTTTAAATTAGTAAACGATTTTATTTTAAAAAAGTTTGAACATGAAAAATGTTTATTATTTTTCAAACTATTTTTTCGTGACTTTTTATTTATTTTTTTGAAAAATAAATAATGTATTTACATTATATTATTATATAGGTATATATACGTATGTATTTTTTATTTTTTTATTTTTATACAATTATTCCAGTTTTATATTTTTTTATTTACAACATAAAATTTGGAATAAAAAGGTATTTTTATTTTATTTTTATGATTTATTTACATGAGTTAAATAAATAGTTCTATATACATATGTACATGGTATATATACAAGGTGGAAAATGATTTTTATTATTTCTCTTTTTTATTTTTATTTTCTGATTTTTATTTTATTTTTATAAATATGTACAAAATATGAGAAACACCTTTTTATTTTTATTTTGAGGAAATAAAATTATGTATATACATAGGGTTATGTACAAGTTTGATTGACCTTATCTCTCTCTACTTGGATTCTTTTGCGGTCAGGCCCATGCTGAGCCCTCCCTTGGGATTAGGTCGCTCAATATTTATTTTAAATATTTCCCTCTTTTTCTTGTGTTTCTTTATTCCTTTATTTTCAAACAAAAACATGCTAATTATGCATATTTACATGATGCATGTGTTTTGACAATTTATGATATTTACACATATTACATGGCATTTTGCGAGGTTTCTAGCTAAAATAAAGGAATAAAAATTGATGAATGGGGATTCATCACCCCCCTGTACTTTACTTTTGCTAGTCCTTTAGCAAATACTTATTTGAAAAAGAAGTGCAAAAGAGAAAGAAAAGAAAACGAGGAGAAATTAAGGTTGATTATTAAACTTTCCTTCATTAAATTGAAATATGGAGCTCAGTCAGACCTTTGGATTATTAATTTATCGGAACCTTATTTGGACTTAAGCTTAAAACTTAACAGCCTCTAAGTTCCACCAATCTATGGTCAAGACTCCTCAATAGACCAGATCAGAACAAGTCTACATACACAAACTCTAATGACCATGAATCTTTCCTTGTACTTTGTAAGTGATATGTAGCTCCCCATCTCAGAAGTAATAAAGAAACAACCTCCCTCAACCCGGTAACTCTAATGCCTTGGTCTAGCAACTCTTTCCTCGAGAAGCAGGGTATTCCCTTCTAAGTTCAAGTGCAACCAGCTCAAGAAGAGGGGGAATAAGATAATGGACCATGACCAGTATAGCCATGTATCCTTGGGAGATCTAACCAGTGTAGCTGAATCTCCTGCTGCAAGCTTCATAAGATGGTCATGTATAATATAAGCTTTGCTTTATTTGACTATGTACACTCCGGTGGGATTATTAAATTTTCATCTGACCCACCACTTTTTGGAGTTCTTTTCTTTTTGCACATTTTTTTCATGTGCATCTGTACAACATATCTACATGGTGCAGCATATATACAAGGAGTTTTTCCTCTTGAGATAGTAGACTATCCCTCTTTGAAGCTTTATTGCAACCCACAGCTTCTGTCTTTAGACTTCATAACCACCAAACCAAGTTGAGACGCACTTCCTTCACTATAAGAAGAAGAGAGGTTCCGCCTAGAAGTACTACCCTCATATGCTACCCCAAGCCAAAGGAAACCGCCTCCTCATCACCTCATCTGTGGAGAGCTATGTGTAAAGTGCTGGTGCAAGTAAAGCCATTGTATCTGAGAGTCATGTTGTGTGTTGTTAAGTGCTCTACTTAGGCTTATCAAGATGACATATGCTCATAGCCTAGTGGACTCAAAGAATTAAGTCCCAATGGACATGGAAAAGTCTCAATCCTAAGCCCTATAAGGTTCCTCTTATAATTAGGTGGATTAAGGTCTTAACCAAGCTCTATTTGTCAATTTAATTCCAGGCCAATTTAGATGTCAACTATGATTTGGAAAAATTGTACAAGTATTTTCAAAGATGCAATTTTACAAATATTTACACATGTGCAAAATTTTTGAAAAATGTTTGAAAACATGAATGTATGCATCAATGCGAAGTTTTGCAAAATATTTACACAAATTTACACAAGGTTTTTGCAAACTCTTTGTTTTTCAAACATTTTACAAAATTTTTTTTACTATATACATAATTTTGATATGAAAATATGTACAAGCTATTTGCACAACAAGATTTTACAATCATTTGTACAAAAATAATTTTTATAAATAAATAGGTATGTGTAAGAAGAATATTATGTAAAAGGGAAAATTTTTTAATTTTTATGGATTTTAGCCATTTTTATTTATTAACACACCCATACAAAGTACGGTTTATGGCTAAAGTATATATGGAATATATACAACACCCCCCTATACTTAGCTCGAATGAGTCCTCAGAGTGATCAAGAGCGATGAAGAAGACATAACTCGTGCTTAGTATAGGGAAGTGAAAAGGAATGGTATATAAAAAGACGAATCAAAGAAAGAATAAGGAAGACTCGGTGTTTCCCCTTATACCTAGGATCAAGTAATCCTAAGTATAGTAAGTTGTACATGAAGGGAAATCCGAGTGGAAGGATGTACAGGGTCTACCCCCCCCCCTATACATAGGGTAAAATATCTTTAAGTATAGGCAGAAAACAGGGGTAGAAAGGAATCAATAGAATACCCGAGAGTCTGTTGGAAATGCGAGCCCACGGCGAGCCATTTTGCAATAAATGTTATTACAATTCACTCCTTAATCTGAAATGAAGAATACATAATTTGCATAATAGGTCCCTTAGTACAATTAGGGTTATGTACCATGGCCATCTTGATGAACATACAGCTGTTGATTCAGTTATTGAATCATAGAGGCCAGTGCTTGGATGAATATCTAAAGAGTTAGATTGAGGACTCATCAAGCACAATCAAAATGATTGTTAAGAGATGATCTCCAGCCTGAGAAGGAGATGCAATCCTTTCTCTAAAGGCTGATATCTGACCGAACCTCTTGATGCAGGTTCTCTGCATAGGAATAGAGATTCGGAGGTGACAGACTAGTTAGGTCAAAGAGTTGACTTAACGAGATCGAGATAACCAAAGTCCTATATCGTATGCTATAATGATATAGGCACGCATCCTCTGATCGGAGACAGATGTGTTACTATATGTCTGAGTATGTACATTTGGCATACCAATAGGTTGATGACCTAATCAAGGTCTATACACCGGTGCGTTGGTGTGCATATAAGGGCATATGAGTAATACGATCTCTCAAAGGGATCATACAGGTTCACTACTGAACCGGAAGACACGAGCTCACTCATGAGATATTGGGAAGAATCAAATTCCCTGCGCACGATCGTCTCGCTTTGGAAGCTTGACTGAATTTGTAGGTTTGATATATACTTTTGGAAAGTATATGATCAAGACCTAGGTATGATATATGCTTTTGGAAAGTATATGATCAATACCAACTCCCAATGATCAAAATGAGAAACTTTCTAATAAAATCCTAAAGTAGACAGTATAAAGTTGATCTAATACTTCGGGTTTATTCTGAGTCTTCCAGTATGCAGGATGTACAGGTATTAGGATACCTGAGGGTGATGTGATCATAAACGATTGTATAACAATGACGTTTCCATTCCTAGGGAGTGATGAAACGGGTCTGGATTTTAGTGACTCCTCTCAGTAGAATTAATATGATCTTGATCCAAATATTGGACATTGATCTGAATGTGGTTCAGATTCAATGAGAAGATTAGATTTGCGATCTTGATTTAATCAAGCATCTATGGGAGGCCCGAGATCTGGATTTGAGATGTAATCTCAATATCCAAGTCACTATACGTGGAACAATACAATCGCCCTGTCCTTATCTCCAAGTATTCGTGGAGAAAGCGCATTATCCTTGAAAGAGTTAAGGATAATTTCATTGTTGATAATATGTATCCGAGCATTGAGAAAATGGATAATTAAATGTGATTTAATTATAATGATTAATATGATTGATTCATATTATAAAGAGAGATGTCTAAGATAATTGGATATGATTTAATTATCAAAGATGAGAATAATGTGAATGTGATTCATATTATTTGAACACATATCCAAGATGTTTAAATATGATTTAATTATCATGGATGAGAATAATGTGGATATCAATATTTAATTATTCATAATATATTATAAATGTGATTTATAATGTATTACAAAGAGCTTATTATAATTTATATTTGTTGATTAATTATTATGTGTATTTGATACACATTGTGTAATTAATTGACAATGTAAATTATATGTTGTTTTGGGTTGTGAATATGATTCACAATTTTTCCATGGCAAGATTGCAATATTCTCAAATATAATTGTGAATTATTTTTGATGAATAAATAACCAACAAAAGTTGTTGGAAATAAATAATGGAGAAAATCAAGGAAGCATGCAATCTCATGGATTCCCATGAGATTACCCCCACATGGTATGTGGTGGGCGGCACCCATGTTTATTTGGAATGGGTGGCCGTCTACCTTGATGATGCATGGGAGATTTGATCTCCATCCATATTATCTCCTTATTTATTGGATTGATTTATATTTGATTCTGTCAATTATATTTTAATCTAAATTTGTTGGTTTCACCAACAACAATCTTGACCATTGGATTGACATAAATCCATCTCATCCATTGATTTTATATGTCACATGGATTGAGATGCATGGATCCCAAAACCCTATAAATAGAGAGGCATACCATGCTCTCTATTGAAACACACAATGCTTATGAAGCACATCTCTCTCTCTTTCTCTCTACACGCCTACTCTCTCTTCCTCTCTTATGGTCGTCCACCATGGATGCCATGGAGAGGTTCTCCATCGCCGCAACGTCGTCGTTATGCTGCCCGATCATCTGCTCGTGGATCTCCGTCTCCTTCGGTGTGCCTCGCTCGTGAAGAAGACGTAGGATCTCGTGTGTCGAGATCAGGAGATCCGCCGCTTGGATCATCAACATGGATTGTGAGAAGCACGCGGTTCATCCCCGCGCTCGCAAGCGTCTCCTCCGTCGGATCAGACTTGAGACAGGAGGTCTCTTCATTTAGATACTCGATCACAACCACGCTTCAAGAGTTAATCTTATTACTTATTTGTGGTTTATACGAAACGATCCGAGAAGTGTTCTTGGATCATGTGGTTTCGTCGTATGAAATTTTTTTTAATTCCGTTGCTTCGAGCAACTAGTGCGACTAGTCGCTCCTCGTCGTATTAGATACGACGCTCATGCTTCCGTTATGCACTTGAGGATCTAACCATATCCTTCAAGTGGTATCAGAGCTTTAGGTCGACGATTTCGAATATGATTCGCAAACCGAGGATGACTTGGGTTCGTTAAGGTCGCAAAAGTTTTTCATCGCATTTGATTTCGCAGATCTGTTTAGTAAATAAATTCGGCACTGTTTAAATTGTTTAAACACGAACTTAATACTTATATTTTGTTCCCCATTAAATAAGTAAACCATAGGATCTGAGTTTGTGTAAATCGGATTTCGTATGCTCGAGATATGGTTGTTTTAATGAACATGTATGCACTGTTGCGAGAACTGTAGATCTGAACGTGATTAAAATGTTAATTACTGGTTAGACTTGCCTTGAAATGCATGAAACTCACTCGTATTCTGTCCTAAATCAAATTAGCAATCTATGAAAATTGATTTTGTCTAATTTGGATTTAATATAATTGAGATATGCTAATTTTAGTAAGAGGGGGTCACTGCTGAAATTACAGTCCTAATCAAGAACCATGTGATTGTCAATTAATGAAATTAATTGTTAATTTCGAGAAATAATTATGGAAAATATTTGAGAAATATTGGAAGATGATTATTTTCTTAATTGACTTGGCCCCAACCAATTAATTTATTAGATTTGATCTAAATCATAATTGGAATCACATTCATCAAACTCCTTGCTTGAATAGGATTGGGAATTTATCTAGCAAATTTCCTTATAATCAAAAATTGTTTTTGATTACTATATGGTATAATTTCGGTTGAAGAACCGATGATCATCTCAAGTACAAATTGATCTATTTGGCATTATCCTTTCCTGAGGCGTATATGGTGTCTAGTCGGAGATTGTTGGGGTAGCGGGTTGCAACGTATGTGGTCCGTCCCACTCTCGTCGGTACTGGCCATGACAGCGGGTAGGGTCTGGATAATGTCGAAGAAATCAAGATGTATTTTCTAATTATTAAACTACGAATTAAAACGTACTTTGAGATAATACCATATATATATTCAAGTATTGCAATCAAGTTTGATTGATTGAATTGGATTAATAATTAATTTAATATGATTGAATTAATTATATCTAATTAAACCACTCTATTATGAATAGAGTTATTATTTCCTTTGGAAGAATTAATTATGTGAATATGATTCATGATAATTAATTAGAATTTGAATATGATATGGAGGATCACATAAGTGACATCCATGGTCTCCCGTCAAGGCGAAGGGTTCCGTCGCCAGATATTATATGTAGGAGATGCATGTCCAAAGTGACAACTCCTGCATATGATCCATTTGGACCGGGCTCGTCGCTTCTCAAAAGATTAAGGACGCATGCGTAGTGACCCCAATATCGAGTCCTCATATTATTGGGGTGATATTGGATTGCACATAGCGAGTTGTATTCCTGTTGACGGTTGGTTCAATTAATGACGGGTCAACATCAACTTAGGGGTGGTGGGCCCGGGTGTTAAAGACCGAATTGGGAGATGCAAGTTGGACTTGCAAGTCGGAATGTGTTCCCGCTTCTTTTTATCCGAGTTACAAGTTCTCATATTATTGGGATGTAACAAAGATAAGGAAGGAGATCCCAGATCTTTCTTGAGATATAATGGTAAGTATATCTCTTACATTGAAAGTGATTAAGGGAATGAACTTTCATTGTTGACATTGCAAGACAACTTTGATATAAAAATTCCTAAATCAAAGTAAATTACATATTTATGCAAATTTCTTATTTCAGATAATCCTTCTTTAATCTCACTCAATGTTAAAAAAATACTCAATAATAACCAGTAGAATATCATGGATTGGACCTGTGATCCAGATATTGTACTTGCAATTGGACGCATAATGTATGTGGTTGCAATGTGCAAGTTTCCTCGTAATAATGAGGAATGATGATTAAATGAGACAATAGGACTAAAACCCTAGGGTTTGCATGTCTCTATAAGTCTTGATCTCATCGAATGTACTTTTGAAGTAACATGTCGATAATGATCGTAATTATCATATAATCCTTATAAAAACTAAGAAGATGTTTTGTCATACATATGTGCTCTCGACATATAATCATGAATGACATGGTTCTCTGCATTATGCAGAATGGTATCTCTATAGGAGATGATGTATTCAAATTGTTTGAGTACCTACCTGAACCTAAGTTTTAAGAGTTTAAATAGATGTAGATACGATGAGTGTCATCATTCTACTATATATACTCTAGTCATTCATGAAGCTTCATAATATTCATATTGTGTGAATTGAATGAAGCATGTACTCTTATATTGAAATTTTTGATTTTAACATAAGAGATCCTTAGTCTTGAGCAATGGTTGCTTATAGATAAAGGGAGCACAGTGGAAGCATGGGTTGGACCCAAGTAAGAAGTATAGTCAAAGAGTTGGTTGTACTTCTGTGACTTCCATATGACATCCAAAGAGTTGGATGAATGCCAATACTGCAATAAGTTGGTTGTTGATAGTACGACTATCATATCTATCTAGAATCCTTAGAGAAGGAATCGGATAGTACATCAGAATAATCTACTTATAATCATTGAAATTGACTTACTTATTTGATAATATAAAGTCTAATAATTGTATCTGAATCTTCTAATGACACTTGCAATTGGTTGCATATGTATTAGAATATTGGAAATTTGATCTTAAGGTTTAATAGTCATCTAAGTTGGAATTGATGCAATTGTTGCAACAATTTCCACATGATGAATATACTTCATATTTTCAGTGGGATTCCTTAATCTTAAAGAATGTCTCTATGACCTAGATATTAAAATACACTTATTGTTTATTTCTAAATGTTGGGAATAAACATGAAATTTGGAATAGACCTATCATAAAGAGTTATGACGGAGATATTTCAGATAGTAATCTAACATCTAGTGGACTCCACTAAATTAGAAAATTAATGAATGGTTCATTAAGATTTCTAATACTGAAAATTAAACCTTTAAAAATCAATAGGAGGATAAAAATCATTTGACAATGATCTAGCATCATGTTTTGGACATATGTCTGTTGATGTGATCAATAGACTGATAAGAGATGAAACTTTAGATTATCTAAAGGTTCAAATCCTACATACTTGTGAATACTGTATTCAAAAGTAGAAATGTTCAATACACCCTCCCTTGGGAATGGTGTAAAATGTCAAGGTATTCAGGATCTCATACATATTGATGTATGTGAATCATCTATATCATAGTAAACATTATGGATATGTGATATCTATTGATGATTATCTATGATATGAGATTTCTTCTCTTCACCTAAGAAACCTTTGAAATGTTCAAAGATTTCACAATTTTGGTTTAGAACCAAAGTTTGAAGGAAGATGAAATGAATTTGATCTAACCAAGGTAGCTTGTACCTATTAGATCAATTCAAGAAATACCTTATGGAGATATGAATATCATTCCTATCTCAATCCTCCTAATGGACCTTAACTCAATAGAGTTGTAGGGAGATACAATTGATCATGTGTGACATGATTTGATCAATGATTAATCTTAGCATAATTATCTCTTAGTTTCCAAGTATATATATATATATATATGTGGTAGAGACTACATTATATATATCCTTAATAAAGGTTCCATGTGATTAAGTTGGAATCTAGCACCAGAGAGTGCTACTTCATTAGGAAATTAGAGGATGGTATTGGATACCTACTTTATGACCTTGAGATTCTTAGAAGATCTCATCTTTGAGAATATGATTCTTAAAGGATGACTCTCTTAAGAATCAAGATGAAAATGAAGTAAAAGAGCTCATTTAATCTTGAGAAGATAATGAGGCTCCTAAAATCGGAAACTAAAAGAATAATTTAAATATGAAACACTAATACTTATTCAAATAAGTTTGAGGATGTATTCCATGTGTCAGTTAAGTCTGAAAATGATCGGACTTCATGTGATGAAGTTTATGAGGATCATGACATGAAAAGATGGATGTTAGCAATAAAAGTCTAATGTAGACTTCATATACAAGTGTTGTATATGGACCCTCGAGGATCCACCTATATGGGTAAGACCCATTAAGGTGTAAATGGATCTTCAAGAGAAAGAGGGAACCTGATGAGAAGGTAGAGACCTTCAAAGCACGGTTCATAGCCATAAGCTACACACCAAAGAGAAGACATCGCTTGCGATGAGACTTTCTCTCCAGTGACATTGCTTTAACCCATCAGAATATTGCTAACAATAGCTACACAACTTGACTATGACATCTTCATGATGTGAGTCAAGATTGCATTCCTCTATGAATTCCTCTCCGAGGATATTCATATGAAGTAGCCCCAGGGATTTATGGTTGAGGAAAGCAAGGTGTGCAAGACAAAGAACTCCATCTTTCGACTCAAATAAGCTTCTTGTTTTTGGAACATAAGATTTAATGAAATTATAAATGTTATGATTTCAGATAGAATCTTGATCAACCATGTGAAGCTTAGTGGGAGTGCCAATGTGTTCATCGTGCTAAATGTAGATATTATTCTAATCATTTGGAATGATATAAGGATAATAATAAGTGTTTTATAATTGGTTGTTTCACACCTTGAGATATGATCTCAAGGATACCTCTTAGATCTTAATTCTGAAGTCGTTCAGAAGCAAAGAGAAGAGGGTATTGGGATTGTCGCATTAGTAGTACACCTTGGACTTATTCCATTTTCTGGAAAATTCCAAGAAAAGCTTCCTTCCCTTAAGATGTAGTAGTGACCTGTCTAAAGGGATAGCACCTCAAAGAGTTGAGGAAGTGAATGCTAGAACTGCTTGCACTTGTGCATCGGTTACGAGAAGCTGAAGTGTATACTGGATGTGTACAAAAGCCATATGTCTACCATGCAGTGGGAGTCGTAAACTGTTACTAATCCTACTCTGGAAATAAAACACTTAGTTGCAGTAATAACAATATCTTCAAAGATGATGAAACTTAGAGATAGTGATCTCAAAGTCTTATCTTCAAATGTTTAAGACCTTGTAGATAGCGATCTATGAGGGTCTTAACTGTAGATACCTAAGGAGATAGAGATCTCCAGGAATGAAGGTATTCTAATAAGGATTATGGACATATTGGTTATAATAATTATCGAGCAAAAGTGTCAATGACACTATAACAAAATTGAGTATTGGTTGCATAGGATGCAACATTCGCATTGGATGCGAGCACTGTTACTGGGGATATGCAAGTGCCGTAAAAGGACTTGGCGTAGTCTTTTGGGAACAGAGTGACTGATCAGCTTACCTAGATATTTTCTAAATAGCTTATGATTGTCACATGAGTGTAGGTTTAAATGATTAGCCCACTTATGGCTCTTTGGGCTAGTGGGAGATTGTTGGAAATGCGAGCCCACGGCGAGCCATTTTGCAATAAATGTTATTACAATTCACTCCTTAATCTGAAATGAAGCATACATAATTTGCATAATAGGTCCCTTAGTACAATTAGGGTTATGTACCATGGCCATCTTGATGATCATACAACTGTTGATTCAGTTATTGAATCATAGAGGCCGGTGCTTGGATGAATATCTAAAGAGTTAGATTGAGGACTCATCAAGCACCATCAAATGATTGTTAAGAGGTGATCTTCAGCCTGAGAAGGAGATGGCAATCCTTTCTCTAAAGGCTGATATCTAACCGACCTCTTGATGCAGGTCCTCTACATAGGAATAGAGATTCGGAGGTAACAGACTAGTTAGGTCAAAGAGTTGACTTAACGAGATCGAGATAACTAAAGTCCTATATTGTATGTTGTCATGATATAGGCACGCATCCTCTGACCAGAGACAGATGTGTTACTATATGTCTGAGTATGTACATTTGGCAGACCAATAGGTTGATGACCTAATCAAGGTCTATACACCGGTGCGCTGGTGTGCATATAAGGGCATATGAGTAATACGATCTCTCAAAGGGATCATACAGGTTCACTACTGAACCGGAAGACACGAGCTCACTCATGAGATATTGGGAAGAATCAAATTCCGTGCGCACGGTCATCTCTCTTTAGAAGCTTGACTGAATTTGTAGGTTTGATATATACTTTTGGAAAGTATATGATCAAGACCTAGGTATGATATATGCTTTTGGAAAGTATATGATCAATACCAACTCCCAATGATCAAAATGAGAAACTTACTGATAAAACCCTAAAGTAGACAGTATAAAGTTGATCTAATACTTCGGGTTTATTATGAGTCTTCCAGTATGCAGGATGTACAGGTATTAGGAATACCTGAGGGTGATGTGATCATAAACGATTGTATAACAATGACGCTTCCATTCCTAGGGAGTGATGAAACGGGTCTGGATTTTAGTGACTCCTTTGAGTAGAATTGATCTGATCTTGATCCAAATATTGGACATTGATCTGAATGCAATTCAGATTCAATGAGAAGATTAGATTTGTGATCTTGATTTAATCAAGCATTTATGGGAGGCCCGAGATCTGGATTTGAGATGTAATTTCAATATCCAAGTCACTATACGTGGAACAATACAATCGCCCTATCCTTATCTCCAAGTATTCGCGGAGAAAGCGCATTATCCTTGAAAGAGTTCGGGATAATTTCATTGTTGATAATATGTATCCAAGCATTGAGAAAATGGATAATTAAATGTGATTTAATATAATGATTAATATGAACTTGATTCATATTATAAAGAGAGTTATATAAGATAATTGAATATGATTTATTTATCAAAGATGAGAATAATGTGAATGTGATTCATATTATTTGAACACATATCCAAGATGATTAAATATGATTTAATTATCATGGATGAGAATAATGTAGATAGCAATATCCAATTATTCATAATATATTATAAATGTGATTTATAATATATTAGAGAGAGCTAATTATATTTTTTATTTATTGATTAATTATTATGTGTATTGGATACACATTGTGTAATTAATTGACAATGTAAATTATATGTTGTTTTGGGTTGTGAATATGATTCACAATTTTTCCATGGAATGATTGCAATATTCTCAAATATAATTGTGAATTATTTTTTATGAATAAATAACCAACAAAAGTTGTTGGAAATAAATAAAGGAGAAAATCAAGGAAGCATGCAATCTCATGGATTCCCATGAGATTGTCCCCACATGGTATGTGGTGGGCGGCACCCATGTCCTATTTGGAATGGGTGGCCGTCTACCTTGATGGTGCATGGGAGATTTGATCTCCATCCATATTCTCTCTTTACTTATTGGATTGATTTATATTTGATTTTGTCAATTATATTTTAATCTAAATTTGTTGGTTTCACCAACAACAATCTTGACCATTGGATTGACATAAATCAAGCTCATCCATTGATTTTATATGTCACATGGATTGAGATCCATGGATCCCAAAACCCTATAAATAGAGAGGCATACCATGCTATCTATTGACACACACAATGCTTATGAAGCACATCTCTCTCTCTTTCTCTCTACACGCCTACTCTCTCTTCCTCTCTTAAGGTCGTCCACCATGGATGCCATTGAGAGGTTCTCCATCGCCGCAGCGTCGTCGTTATGCTGCCCGATCGTCTGCTCGTGGATCTCCGTCTCCTTCGGTGCGCCTCGCTCATGAAGAAGACGTCGGATCTCGTGTGTCGAGATCAGGAGATCCGTCGCTTGGATCATCAACATGGATTACGAGAAGCACGCGGTTCATCCCCGCGCTCGCAAGTGTCTCCTCCGTCGGATCGGACTTGAGACAGTAGGTCTCTTCGTTTAGAGACTCGACCACAACCACGCTTCAAGAGGTAATCTTATTACTTGTTTGTGGTTTAGACGAAACGATCTGAGAAGTGTTCTTGGATCATGTGGTTTCGTCATATCAAATTTTTTAAAATTCTGCTGCTTCGAGCTAGTGCGACTAGTCGCTCCTCGTCGTATTAGATATGACGCTCACGCTTCCGTGATTCGCTTGAGGATCTAACCATATCCTTCAAGTCCTACACCCCGCCATACTTAGGGTAAAGTACACCCTAAGTATAGCATAATCATAAGATGAGAAAAGGGGTGTGGGACTAAAGAATAGAGTGATATGGACAACTGGATCTATACAATTCGAAAGAACAGTGATAATCAGGCGTGAGATGCAATAGATGTGAGTCAAGAGACCACATCTCATGCAAAGTGAATAGGGGCAACATCGACGACTCGCGACTCATGATCTAGATATGGCTTGAGCCACTAGCCGTTAACACGAAATGTAGCATCAGAAGACAACTCAGATATATCAATACTCCCATTGTCATGTACCTTTCTAACCAGATAAGGTCCCTTCCATTTGCTCTGTATCTTCCCTGGAAATAGACGAATCCTAGCATCAAACAGCCATACTCTATGTCATGGCTCAAACTGCTTGTGGCTGATATGAGAATCATGCCACTCCTTCACTCTCTCCTTGTAATGTAGGATGTTTGAAAAGGTTGTATCACGAAGCTCCTCCAGGGCTGCTAACTCTGCCCTCCTCTGATCTCCTACATGCTCTGGATCCAAAAGTATATCTGTAACAGCCCAAAGTGACCTATGTCTCAGCTCAACAGGTAAATGGCATGGCTTGACATAAACGAGGAGAAAGGGAGATGTACCCAAAGGCATCTTGAAAGACGTCCTATATGCCCACAAGACCGAGTCCAAAAGCTGTGACCAATCCTTTCGGTCAGGGCGGACGACTTTCTTTAATATAGTCTTGATCTCCCTGTTCGACACTTCAGCAAGACCATTCGTCTGAGGGTGTTATGGAGTGACAACTTGATGGTCTATGTTGAACTCGCTAGCAAGGGCCTTTACCTTGTCGTTGACGAAATGAGACCCCCTGTCAGATATCAACACTCGAGGAACCCCGAACCGTGAAATAATATTCTTCCTCAAAAATCTGCAAACAGTCCTAGCATCTGCGGTTCGGGCGGGGATGGCCTCAATCCAACGACTCACATAATCCACGGCCAATAGAATGTACTCGAATCCCTGACTCCTAGGGAATGGACCCATGAAATCGATGCCCCATGCGTCAAAAACCTCACAGAAGTGTATGGGTTGTATAGGCATCATATCACACAGTCCACAAGTGCCCATCCTCTGACAGTCAGTACATCTCTTCACGAACTCATCAGAGTCCTTGAAGAGAGTAGGCCACCATAGGCCGGATTGGAGCACTTTTTGTGCCGTTCTCCTCCCAGAGTGATGTCCCCCTGCCTCAAGCTTGTGGCAGTAAGTAAGGATGCTATGGTGCTCCTCCTGAAGAATACGCTGACGCCAGATACTATCCCCTTCCTTCGTGGTAAAGGACGGGATCCTCCCAATGGTAAAACTTGGCCTTCGCGAGGAAGGTATCAAGTTTCTGCCTGGGCCAATATTGTGGAACTTTCTTGGCAACAAGATAGTTCACAATATCAGCATACCATGGGAGCGAGGCGATATCAAGGATCGCCTCATCTGGGAAGGTCTCACAAATAGGCTCAATCTGCTCAGAATCCTCAAGATACTCCAATCGGGAGAGATGATCCACCACCGCATTTTTGACTCCAGGCTTATCCATAATCTCTATATCAAACTCCTGGAGTAGAAGGATCCATCTGGTCAATCTAGATTTGGCATCCTTCTTTGCCATGAGGTACCTGATGGCGGTATGATCAGTGTAAATGTTCACTCTAGATCCACTGATGTAAGATCTGAACTTATCTAGGGCAAAAACTACGGCTAGCATCTCCTTCTCAGTGACTGTATAGTTCCGCTGCGCGACATCCAATGTACGGCTAGCATAGTGAATGTAAAATGGGAATCCATCCCTCCTCTGTCCCAGCATGGCCCCCACGGTAAAATCGGAGGCGTCCGTCATGATCTCGAATGGGAGAGACCAATCGGGTGGTTGGAGAACAGGAGCCTCTACAACACAGCTCTTGAGAGTCTCAAATGGCGATAGACACTTATCATCTACAAGGAACTCGGTGTCTTTCGTCAGCAGATCAGTCAACGGTCGGGCAATCCCACTAAAATAATGAATAAAGCGCCTGTAGAAGCCGATGTGCCCAGAAAAGATCGTAACTGTCGCAAGTTGGACGATGGATTGAGTTTTCTAATGACATCCACCTTGGCCGGATCAACCTCCATGACCCTGTTGGAGATGATATGGCCAAGCACTGTCCCCTGAGTCACCATGAAGTGACTCTTCTCCCAAGACAACACAAGGTGAAGCTCACTGCATCGCTGAAGGACTCGGTCTAGGCAGTCAAGACGAGAATCGAATCCGTCGCCGTAGACCGAGAAATCATCCATGAAGACCTCCAAGCACTCCCCCACCATGTCCGAAAAGATGGACAGCATGCATATCTGGAATGTCGTCGGAGCGCTGCACAATCCAAATGGCATGCGTCTGAAAGCATTTGTCCCGAAGGGACAGGTGAAGGTAGTCTTGTCCTGGTCCTCTGGCACAATGGCCACCTGATTATATCTGGAGTACCCGTTCCAAGAAACAATAATGGCTCTTCCCTGCCAGCCTCTCAATTATCTAATCAATAAAGGGCAGGGGGAAATGATCCTTCTTTGTGGTCTGGTTCAATCGTTTGTGGTCCACACAGACCCGACCAGTAGTGGGAACCCGGGTAGCGATCTCCTCTCCAGACTCACTGACAACTGTAGTGATGCCCGTCTTTGTGGGCACCACATGTAATGGACTGACCCACTTGGAGTCGGAGATGGGGTAGATAAAATCGGCGCTCCACCATTTCGAGATCTCCTTCATGACAACCTCTCGAAGATTTGGGTTCAGCCGCCGCTGGAACTCATGCGATGGCTTTGCCTCCTCCTCGAGATAGATATGGTGGGAGCACAGAGCCAGACTGATCCCCTGGAGATCAGATACACTCCATCCTATCGCCTTGCGGTTCTTTTCAAGAACCCCCATCAGACGGGATTCCTGCTCTCCAGTCAAATCGGCTGAGATAATGACCGGGTACATCTCATGCTCACCCGCAAGGAACCTATACTTCAGCGACGCTGGTAGCGGCTTCAGCTCTGGACAAGTAGGTGCTGGAAAATCTGGCCTCTGAAAGGTCTGAGTAAATGCTGCCAGATCTGCATGGGAGAATGAGAACTCTCGCTCACAATCCGAATCTAGAGAAGGCTGCTCTGCTGGACTATCTCTGCTTTGCATGGAATCAGCCTCCTCCCTAGCTGTAGGCTCAGTGGAAGTCAGACATGGTATCGGATCATCGAACTCTGCCCAGTAAACATCTAACTCTGAGGAATCTGTATCAGACTCACAAAAATATGTCTCGCAGTCAGGAACTGGCTCTGCTGCCTGAGAAGTATCCTAGACCAGGAATGCGCTCTCCAAGCTCTCCTCTGCTGGCATCTCTACATCAGCAAACTCTGAAGGTGAGAGGATGGCCAGTGCGACTGGATCTGCCCAAACACCTCATCATCTGTAATCACAAAATCGCAGTCCTGGTGGATGTCTCTCCCTGCATCTGTCATCTGCTCTGAATCGGAAGTCGGTTCTAAGCAAGTTGAATCTCTGGCTCTAGTCTCCTCGACCGTCTCTATTTGTATACTCTCACCCTCGACGCGAAAGTACACCTTCCTGCTATCATGGTCGGGCACTACCTTGGTTGTGGCTAAGAACGGGCGTCCTAAAATGATCGGGGTATCGGTCACAGACTCGGGGATCTCCATTCCAACACAACGAAGTCCACGGGGAATTTCAGGCCCTGAATCATGACGACAACGTCCTTCGGCAACCCCTTGGCCTCTTGACAGATCGA
Source organism: Ottelia alismoides (assembly GCA_037367405.1). Taxonomy (NCBI): domain Eukaryota; kingdom Viridiplantae; phylum Streptophyta; class Magnoliopsida; order Alismatales; family Hydrocharitaceae; genus Ottelia; species Ottelia alismoides. Next base: position 610,856 of record JAZKJV010004287.1, on the reverse strand, counting down.
TCAGCAAACTAAAGGACTGTCATGCTCTGTCGGAGAGTGCCTAACTCGAAGCGATCGAGAAGGGCTGCCGGAAGTAGGTTGATCGAAGAACCGCTGTCTAATAGAGTGCGGTCGAACCTCTGCTCATGGATGTGACATCTAACATACGGGGCTCCTGCATCTGGCCTCTTGGCTGGCAGACGGTTATGTATCGCGAAACAAGTGGCACGAGTAAGCACATGGATCTCAGACTGATGGTTCCTCCTCTTCCTCCTAATTGTGGTCCTGTCTCTGAGTGATCTCTGGAGTAGAGGAATGTGCTCCAATGCCTCCTGAAGAGTCAGTTGTATATGGAATCTATCTATCATCTGCTGGCTGAACTCTATCTGGTGATTCTTTTTCTGATTTTCTGTTTTCTTCCCCTTTGCCATATGAAGTGCTCGTAGAAAGGGGATCACAGGGTCCTTCTCAAATGAAGGACTAGGAGAGGTCCTGGCATGCTGATGAACAGTAGAATCCACACAAACATCATCAATCAACACATGTGGATCCGAAAATAACAAACCCTTTCCTTTATTTCCAGAAACATCCTGAGATACATGTACAGACGGAAAGACAACAGGACTAGCAGAAGTAGAAATGGTGGCCTCAATACCACCCTCGGCATGTCGTCTCGCGGCATCAGTATCGCGCTCTGACTCAGCAACTGTGGTGGCCTCAGTACCACCTCCTCTCTCTGGTGAAGCGACGGCCTCAGTTCGTCGGCTGGATCAACATCCATGGTGGTGTCAGCACCACGGTCATCATCTCTCGCGGTGTCAGTACCGCGCTCCTCCTCGTCTGGCGCTACTGGAGTGGCATGTGATCGTCGCTCAGACGAGGCGCCGCCTGCTGGCATCCTACCGCTCCTAAGTGTAACAAAATTAGCATCAAACATATATGTAGACAAATCACCAAATGAATCACTAGGAGTGGTAATTTCTGTGAACTCTACCTGCTCAGACTTCCTCTTCAGGTTGTTCGAATTTGGCTCAATCCGGGCAGGGATGGCGGCCTTCCCTCTCACGATCTCCCGCATCTCCTGGCGGAACTCATCCATCTCCCATCTAAAGGTATTCTGTTGATCTGTCATGAGGCGGGCTAGGTCATCTAAGGCGGGGTTCTCATAGGCTGTCCCATGAGAACCTGACGGGTGGCCTCGCTGGTAGTGAGGCTGCTGCTGGTACGGGTGAAAGGGTTGTGGATGATATTGTTGTTGTGGAGGCTGATCTCGCCTCCACAGTTGTCCCTGCTAATAGGGACGAGGGCCATACTGGGATGAATGTTGCTGTTGTTGCTAGTGGTGTACTGAGGGTTGGGGTTGTTGGTGCTCTCGCTGATGGTCGTACTGGCCACCTGAACTGGAGGCTGTTGCTGGGAACTGACACCTCCGGCTGACCAACGGAATCCGGGATGGTCTCGTCGGATACCGGGCTGAGATCGGTCGTACCAAATCCCGTTGACATCCATTAACGGCTCCGTCTCGTAGGGGGGTGGCGGGAGTACTGCCAGGGGCTGATCCGGCTGGTAGACCACCATCTGAGTGTCTGGGGATGGGGGTGACCGGTAGTACGACTATGTCTGCTGGTACGGCTCCACCTATACAAGGTGAACCTGTCTAGGCTGACTGGAGCATTGGGACGAGCTACCACTGCTGCTCGGATCTCCTCGTGCCTGAAGACGGGGCTGAGAAGCCGTTTGTGCCTCCTGGAGACACATGACATGGGTCTTCAGATCACTCAACATCTGTGCCATCTAATCCATCTGAGATATGCCCTGGCACGGATTCTTCTCTATCAGCTCGATCCGGTCCAGCTTCTCGTTGACGATGCCCATGTCTGCAGCTATGGACTCGGCCGTGTGGCTGCCGCGGACAATGTGGAAGGACCGGCATCGACCCGTGCTATCCTCTGGAATTGCACGGTCTGTGGCTGTGGGTGCCCCTGAGTGTAAAGTTGGGTCTGGGACATCATTGTATAGCTCTCGGCCATCTCGTAGTAGATGGCCCAGACCTGATCCTCATCCTTGGCAAAGTAGGAACCACCACAAGAAGCATTCACCAGGCCCTGCATTTCTGGTGTCAACCCGCAGAAGAAGCTCTGAACTAGGTTCGCCTTCGTGATGTCATGGTGCAGGCATCTGTCGGTAAGCTCACAGAACCTCTCCCATGCCTCATGGAATTTCTCGTTGGGGAGCATGGAGAAGTTGCTGATCAGCGCCCTCGCTGCATTGGTCCACCCGAGTGGATAGTACTTGTTCAAGTACTCGGTGCGGAGCTGCTCCCAGGTGTACACAGATCTCCCTAAGTGCTTCAGCCAATTGGCTGCTCTATCGGTGAGGAAGAAAGGGAATGCAATTATCCGGATGGTGTCCTCGTCCACCTGACGATCGTGGATTGTACTGCAGATCATCTCGAACTCCTGGAGATGAAGATGGGCTCCTCAGTGGAGAGCCCGTGGAAGCGGGGGAGTAGCTGAAGTGTGTTTGGGGGGAACTTGAAGTCCCCCACGATAGTCGGAAGAACCACCCACCGGTGTGTTAGTGTCGATCCGAGGTTGTGCAACTCCCGCATCGGCCTCGGCTCTGCTGCTGTCGGCTGGTCTGGCTGATTTGGTTGATCTGGGCCTCTCCGTCCCTCGGCTCGCGGCCGGTCTGTTGCTGCTCTCAGTCTCTCCATCTCTCTCCTCATCTCTACCATGAAAGCTCCCTGATCATGTATCTGTCTCCGCATGGTCTCGAGGGAAGCTAACATGGTGGTGTTGATCGCACCCTGGTCCAGAACGTATGTGGTTGTCTCAGGCCTCTAACCATCAGTGCGCTCCTCGCTGCTAGCCATGGTCTCTGCAAAGGCAAAAGACCCAAACTCAGGTGCCGAAATATCATCTGCCTGCTGTCTCGCATCTGGCACTGGTAACTCAGGAATAGAAGAAGGGTGGGGGGAACATGGCGGAGTCGAACTCGGGTTCGGAGAGCGGGTCTGGGCTCTCACGAACCAACCTAGATGAGTGGGCTGGAGTGCTAAAAAGTGGTGCAACCAGAGGCTGCCTAAGAGACCTCCTGCCATCATCTTGATCTGACGAGTCGGGCGGATGAGATCTGCAAACACACAAGATGAGAAAACAAACCCCGAATTTACCTACTCAACATTGAGATGAAGACCGGTAGTCAGAGCATTTTAGGTCAATTATCTTGTCAATTTTATTTAGGTGATCATGTCAGGATATCAGAGCGGTTACGTGACCTGATAGGAATCCAATCCGCCTACCAGACTGTCCCGTATAAAAGGTCGGTAGTCTGATCGGGGCTCGGATGTGGCTCTAGCCTAGTGTGCGGGTCACTCTCTCGCGCATCCAAACCAAAGAATGAGGGGGTTTCTCTCCCCAAGACAGATTTTTAGGTGAGGGTTTTTTAGGGTCGAGTGCGTTTAGCAGTCCCAATTTTATAGTTTTTTTCTTTTTTAGGTATTTTTCAAAGCAAGCAATGCCTAACGAATTTTTCGGTTCTCCTGATTATTTTAAGTCCAAAAATCGGGGGGAGAAGACGAAAAAGTCAATGCGCGAAAATCAATGATGCATGCAGAGTAAAAAATGCGTAGCTGACTCCAGCAGTCTACATGCAGAGTGATCCGCACATAAAATAAAGACAGAATATAAACTACCTGTATGATGCACGAGAAGCTGGCCCTAGACAAAGCAATTTCTACACGTAAGCACAGTAGCTAGATACTCAAGCCTAAGTCCGGAGTCCTATCTTGGGAGCCACTCGATGTCCGCCACAACGGATCCTGCATGCGCTGTATATGACTCCTCAAGGCACGTGGACTAGAGCCTAAGTAATCCGATTTTTTCTTTGTGATTTAAGTAATTAGGTCCAATTATTGATCTATAGGCACATGCAGATAATTAGGTGTTTGGATCCTAATCAATTACATCACAATCACAGAACAACCTAAGCTAGGGCTAAAACAGCGTAATCAAATAAGCAGTAAATAAACGGTCGGAAATCAAAACTGGTGAAAACAGCGGTGAGGTCCCCCGAGCACACCGGTGCTCGGCGAAACAGACCCCAATATCACCCAAGTGTCCAAGTGGTTGTCCTTGTATTATTACAAATTAATAGTTCTGCAAAAAGTAAACTATGTTATACGGTTATTTCGCAGCTATTCCGCGGCTCCCGCACTTCAACTCTCCTCCTCACGCTCTCCTACGGCTTCATACAGAAGGAAGTTGCCTATGAATCCCGTGGTTGCTTCGGCTTCCGAAAAAGCTGCCTCGGTCCTCGGGCCCTTGCAAGAAAGCAAAATGGAAGTGTTTCAGTCCAGAAAAATATATAAACAATTCAGATAAATATGTATCTACAAATATCTACAGAAAAGCCGTGGAAAAGAAAACCGTGAAAAATCGAAAAAGACTATTAAACCGTGCTCCCCGGCAATGGTGCCATTCTGATGAGCCGAAAATCCCCTCCTAAATCCGGGTGAGGTAAAAATCACTCTCGGGTCATTGTGACCTGGATCTCGGAGAATCAGACTCAACAAGAAAAATATAGAACCACCAAATATAAAAACCAATCAAGGAAATCAACAGTGATCCTCGCTATTTTATTAACCTGGTATAGCGACCAGGGTCGAACTCAAGGAGCACGGGTTAGCCGAGACGGCCTATGAAGTAGTCAAAAATATAAAATAATAAATAAAATATTTTTGGTGGATTTTAATGGTTTTTTAAATTTTTTGTTTTTTTAATTATCTAAGCAAATATAAGAAAATGTGTACAAGAGCAAATACAATGATTTATTTAAACACCCAAAAATACATAGAAAATTAAAATAAAAGTGTTTTTGTGTTTTTTATGTTTTTATTTGTTTTGGTAATTTTCTGGGAATTTTATAATTTTTGGTCGATTTTCTAAAAATCAAGAAAGGGAAAGAAAATGGGTTACTGTGCAGCCAGACTTGAAAGACCAATTAAAAATATGTAATTGGTTTATAAAATCTGGAGCCAATTTTTATGAAAAATATATACAACAACTAAGCTACAGAAAAAGAGTTTGCATTTTATGAATTTTATAGAATTTTTAATGATTTTTATAAGATTTTTAGGGTTTTCAATTTTTATGGTTTTTATAAATCGAAATATCACAAAAATTAGATAGAAGCTAGAAAACCACTAAACTAATAATCCCTAATTTTTTAGATTTTTTAGAAAAGATTTTATATTTTTCTTTGATTTCTTTTTCAAATAGAAGCAAAGATACGTGTTTTTGATTTTTTAAAAATAACAAAAAGCAATAAAAATGTACCAAAAAATTAGAGAAATTTTTGCACAGTGGCAGGAGCCACGTATCCAAATTTCACTAGATTTGGAATTTATTTTCTATTTTATCCAACAAATAAAAGAGCTATAGTATGCAGGGACCTAAATGTAAGAAAACATAGTTCCAGGGGATAAATGATAACACGTGCGAAATCCTTAGGGTAAAAAGTGTAAAATACGCAAACAATCAGCACATGTTCAATTAAATTCACGCACAGGGGTATAAATGCAAATATCAGAAACTAAATTTCATTCCATAACATAGCATAAAACCCAAGCCCATACATGCAATTTATCCAAAGTACCACGTGTCGAAGCATGTGTCTTACACAAGCAATGACTAAATTGCAAATAAAATAAACTTCGAGTCCACAGTGCAAATTACCCAGAATAAAAACAATGTACTAAAATATTTACAGGACTGATCTATAAATGCAGGAAGAGAAGGGGTCTAAGTGAAATTACCCCTTTATTAATAATCGACGGCCGAAGGCGAGCCATGTGTAGGATCTGACGGCTGAGATGCGCGGGCTCCTTTTCGATGATGTGCGGCCTGGATTAGATCCTCAGATGGATCAACGGCTGAGGCCTCTCGCAAATGAGCGACTGAGATCAAAACTGGGCGAGAGGCTCCATCGAACGGTATCTAGAGCTCCTCCAAGAACAAGCCGCCGGCGAAGTTCACCAGCCTAATCCGTGCGGTGGAGGTCTCCGATGAGGCTGCTGAGATGGGGAAGAGAACGCCTAGGCCGGTCCGCAGCTGGTGGGTACCTCCGATGAGGCCGAGGAGTTCCGGAGAGCTTCAGCGACGAAGGAGGCGCGAAGCTCCTTTTCCTGGATGTTTTGACCCCCAGATAAGGCCCTTTCAACCTGCAATCTGCACAGAATGACTCCTGGGTCGAGGGTAAAGTGCCTCGACCCGGTGACGATGGAATCGATGATCGGATGAGGTGGCGCAGAGGTCTTCGGCGAGGCGACGGCGATGGAGACCTGAGTTCCTGCTCAGGGGCGAGTCAAGTTGATCGGAGGAGTGTAGAACGTGGGTAGAGGTCTCGTGGATATGAATCGAAGGTTGGATGATCAAATGGTTGGTCGGATCGAAGTGAATCAGCCGGCGAAGGCCGGCGGTGCAAAGTGGGCGAAATGGAAATTAAGAGAACCTACAAGGAATCGAGGGTACCTGATGGATGCAATCGACTGTGCTGGGGCTAAGGAAGCTCCTGGGGTCTTTGCCTCGATGGCTCGTCGGGGCCAGAGGCTCAGCTCGCTCTGTGGTGGAGCTCGGTGGCGCAAGTCGTCGGATTAGTGGTTGGGGCCGCCTACTCCTCGCTGCGACACTCTCCTCCGATAGCTGTCACTCTAGGGAGGGGAATGGAGGTCCTGGGATGGAAGACGGAGGCCAAAGATAGAGTGAAATGTCGGCCGGAGCTCAGCTAAATAGTAGTAGGGGTCCGGCTAAAATGGAGTCGGGCAGGGCACGGTGAAGCACGGACCCCTAGGCAGATGATCGGGCGAGGGTCTCGGATCAACGAGCGTCAAATGGAGCATGGGGTTTAGGAGAATGGGAGGCGGATCAACTCACAAAAAATCTGAGAAATCGGGTCGGGGAACAGGGATCCGGGTCGAGTAGTCCAGGGGGGGAGTTGATCGGGGGTCAACATCCCACGTGGACCAATCAGAAGCCGCCATTTATTAAATATTTGAAAATTCATTTTAAATTAGTAAACAATTTTATTTCAAAAAAGTTTGAACATGAAAAATGTTTATTATTTTTCAAATTATTTTTTCGTGATTTTAATTTATTTTTTTGAAAAATAAATAACGTATTTACATTATATTATTATATATAGGTATATATACATATGTATTTTTTTATTTTTATTTGTTTATTTTTGTACAATTATTCCAATTTTATATTTTATTTATTTACAACATTAAATTTCGAATAAAAGGTTTTTTTATTTTTATGATTTATTTACGTGAGTTAAATAAATAGTTCTATATACATATGTACATGGTATATATACAATGGTGGAAAATGATTTTTTTATTTTTTTGATTTTTATTTTATTTTATAAATATGTACAAAATATGAGAAATACCTTTTTTATTTTGAGTAAAATAAAATTATTTATATACATAGGGTTATGTACAAGTATGATTGACCTTATCTCTCTCTACTTGGATTCTTTTGCGGTCAGGCCCATGTTGAGCCCTCCCTTGGGATTAGGTCGCTCAATATTTATTTTAAATATTTCCCTCTTTTTCTTGTGTTTCTTTATTCCTTTATTTGCACACAAAAACAAGCTAATTATGCATATTTACATGATGCATGTGTTTTGACAATTTATGATATTTACACATATTTACATGCCATTTTGCTGAGGTTTCTAGCTAAAATAAAGGAATAAAGAGTGATGAATGGGGATTCATCAATGCCCCAGCAGAGACCAAAGCAGATATTTGTTTATTTGACGGCACCTGAGTTGGGGTCTTTTGCCTTCGCAGAGACCAAAGAGATGGCCAGCAGTGAGGAGTGTACTGATGGGTAGCCCCACAGTACCACATATGTTCTAGACCAGGGTGCCACACAATGTTAGCCTCCCTGGAGATGATGCAGATACAGATTAGAGACCAAGGATTCTTCATGGCATAGGTACACAAAGAGATGGCATAGATGCAAGCTAACCGAGGAGAGCCAAACCAAGCAGGCGGTGGAGAGATACTAGAGTTTGGAGGAGGAGATGGAGGACATCCAGAAGAGCCACAGGAGCTCGTCCGACCAGCTAGACCGATGAGGGAGTTGCACAACCCTGATGCAACTCTTACACGTTATTGGATTCAGCTTCTGGTGATTTTGGGAGATTTCAAGCTTCCCCCTCAGACTATCCAGCTGTTGCCCAAATTCCATGGGCTTGCCACTGAGGAGCCGCATCTTTAGTTACAGGAATTCGAGATGATCTGCAGCACTGTCCACGATAGATACGTGGACGAGAACACCAAGAAGATGTTGGTGTTTCCATTCTCCCTGGTAGATAGAGCAGCCTACTGGCTAAAGCATTTGGGGAGATATGTCACTTTGTGGGAGCAGCTTCGGACCGAGTACTTGAAACAAGTATTATCCACTCGGCCGAATGAACACAGCACGAGCTCTAATCAACAACTTCTCCATGATCCCCAATGAGCAATTCCATGAGGCGTGGGATCGTTTCCGTGAGCTCATTGATCGGTGTCCACGTCAGGATATCTCCAAGCCCAACTTAGTACAGAGTTTCTTTTGTGGGTTGAAACCAGAGCTACTGGGGCTTGTGAATGCTTCTTGTGGAGGCTCCTACTTCGCCAAGGATGAATACCAGGTCTGGGCCATCTATGAGGAGATGGTCGAGAGTTACACAATGATGTCCCAAACATGTCTCTACACTCAAGGGAAGCCCTCACCCCATGTCATGTAGTATCAGAGGATAGCACGAGTCGATGCAGGACCATCCACCTCTTCAGCAACTGTAGCACAGGCAGAGCTGTCAGATGCTAATATGGGCATCATCGGTGAGAAGCTGGATTGCATCGAGATTATTGAGAAGAAGCATTGCTAGGGCATGACTCAGATAGATCAGTTGGCACAGACTTTGAATGACCTGAAGACCTAGATCATGTGTCTCTAGGAGGCACAGTTGGCTTCCCAGCCCCGTCTCAGGTCACGAGCTGATCCTAGCAGCATCAGCTTGTTCTAGCACTCTGCCCAGTACAAACAGGTTCACCACATCTAGGCAGAGTTGTTCTACCAGCTGCAGCGCCAGTACCCTTAGCCACCGCCATATCAGGACACTCAAATGATGGTGTATCAGTAAGATCAGCCACTGCAGTTCTCCCTCCATCCCCCTACAAGTAGGAGTTGTTTATGGAAGTCAACAGGATTTCGTATGACCGACAGCAGTCCGGAACCCATCGAGATCATCCCAGATTTAGGTGGTCGACCAGAGATACCTCCTCCCAACAGGAACCTCCTGCTCAGGGTAGTCAGTCCGACCAGCAGTCATAGTAACAACCCTAGTTTTCCCACCAGCCACAGTAACATTTCCAGCCAGGTCCTCATCCCTATCAGCAGGGACAATAATGGAGGCATCATTATTCTCAGCATGCCCCTCATCAGTTCCAGCAACAACCTTATTTTTAGAGAGGCAACATGTCTGGTTCTCGTGGGCCAACCTATGAGAACCAAGCACTCGATGATCTAACATGCCTACTCTCAGACCAGCAAGCATCTTTTAAGCGGGAGATGCATGAATTTCATCGGGAAATGAGGGAGATCATCAAATTAAAGGCCGACATACCCTCTCAGATTGAGCCGAACCTGAATAACCTCAAAAAGGAAATCTGAGCAGGTACAACTCACAGAGAGCACCACTCCTAGTGATTTATTGGGTGAAATTGCTTCGTATACATTTTATGCTGATTTTATATCACTTAGGCGTGGTAGGTGTCTCATCTGAACGACGATACCATGAGGATTCAGGAGTTCCGGACGGGAAGGATAGCGGTGCTGATGCCGTTAAGGAGGATGATGACGGTGGTGTTGACGCCACCAAGGATGTTGATCCAACCGACGGTACTGAGATCGTCGCTTCTCAAGATGTAGATGGTCGTGCTGATGCCACCAGATTCCATGATGTTGATGCCACTACACATGATGTCATGGGTGGTACTGAGGCCACCCCTTCTATTCTAGTTGTGTTTTCTCCAGTTTCTGTACCACGGGACATTAAGAAAACATCACAAAACTAATAAAGGAAAGGTTTCTTCATCTTCGAATCCGTATGTGATGATTGGTGATACTTGTATGGATTACATACCTTCACAACAGTAGGAACTTATTCCTAGCACTCTATTTGAGGAGGGGCCAATCATCCCCTTCCCCCAAGCACTCCGCTTGGCTAAGGGGAATAAAAAGGAAAATCCAAAAATAGATCAGCATCTAGAATTCAGCCAGCAGATGATTGGTAGATTCCATATCCAACTGACTCTACATGAGGCACTTGGGCACATCCCTCTCTTCCAGAAGAACTTGAGAGAGAAGACCAATATCCATAGGAAGAAGAGGAAACATCAGGTAGAGATCCATGTACTAAACCGTGCCACCTGCTTTGCCATTCAGAACCGTCTGCCAGCCAAGAGGCCAGATGTAGGAGCTCCCTATGTCAGATGCCATATTCATGAGAAGAGGTTTGATTGTACTCTATTAGACAGTGAATCTTCTATCAACCTCCTTTCGGTAGCCTTACTCGGCCGATTCGAGTTTGGCCCTCTTCAACAGAGCAAGACAGTCCTTCAGTTTGTTGATAGATCTGTCCAGAGGCTGAAGGAGTTGTTGAAAGGCGTGGTCATCACAATTAGGTGCCTGAAATTCCCCATGGAGTTCATTGTGTTAGACATGGAGATCCCTGAATCTGTGACTGATACCACCATCATTCTAGGATGTCCATTCTTGGCCACAACCAAGGAGGTGTCCGACCATGATAGTGGGAAGGTGTACTTTCGCATCGAGGGTGAGAGTGTACAAATAGAGATGATCGATGAGACCAAAGCACGAGATTCAGGTTGCTCAGAGCAGTGTAGTGACACAGAGCATACGACAGAGATAGAGTGAGACATCCACCAGGAGTGCGACTTTTTGATCATTGATGATGAAGTCGCTTGGTCCGACCTCATTTCACGAGCCTTTCTCTCACCTTACGATGCTGCAACTCCACAGTTTCCTGTAGAGGAGAGTTTGGAGAGCACACTCTTGGTCGAGGACATTCTTGAGGTTGACGACTGCGTTCATAAAGCGAAAAAATATATATCATGTGATTCTGACTCTGATCCCTCAGATTCAGACATAGATTGAGAAGAGTTGATGATTTACTACCTTTTCTGATTTTCATAGAGCCAGTAGCTAGGGTAGAGACCATGCCAGCACCGAGTACAGATACATCAGTAGGGCAATCTTCCCCAGTGTTACATGATCAGCAAGAGTTTTCTCATTCAGTTATGGTTACATTCACTCAGACCTTTTAGAGGCTAGATTTGCAAGCTCTCAGCTGCTCAGAACTGAAGCCTTTGTCGTAGTCACTGAAGTATAGATTCCTTGCGGGTGAGCATGAGATGTACCCAGTCATTATCTTGGTCGATTTCACTGGAGAGCAAGAATCTCGATTGATGGAGGTTCTTGAAAAGAACCGCAAGGCGATAGGATGGAGCGTATATGATCTCTAGGGGATAAGTCCGGCTCTGTGCTCCCACCATATTTATCTCGAGGAACCCGAATATTTGAGAGGTAGTCATGAATGAAATATCTAAATGGTGGAGCACCGATTTTATCTATCCCATCTCCTACTTCAAGTGGGTTAGTCCAGTGCATAAGGTTCCCAAGAAGACCGACATCACTACAGTTGTGAGTGAGTCTGGAGAGGAGATAGCTACCCAGGTACCCACTTCTTGGAGGGTCTGTGTGGACCACAGACGATTGAATCAGACTGCCAAGAATAATCATTTCTCAATGCCTTTTATTGATCAGATTATAGAAAGGCTAGTTGGGAAGAGTCACTACTGCTTTCTTGATGGGTACTCCGGATACAATCAGGTGGCCATAACTCCTGAAGACCAGGATAAAATAACATTCACTTGTATGTTTGGGACTTATTCTTTCAGACGGATGCCCTACGTTCTATGAATGGTGTCCATCTTCTCGGACATGGTGGGTGACTGCTTAGAGGTCTTCACGGATGACTTTTTGGTCTACGGTGATGGGTTTGATGCTTGTCTTGACTTCCTATATCATGTTCATCAGCACTACATAGAGGTCCATCTTGTTTTATCTTGGGATAAGAGTCACTTCATGGCGACTTAGGGGACGGTGCTTGGTCATATCATCTCCAACAGAGGCATGGAGATTGATCCGGCCAAGGTAGATATCATCAGGAAACTCAATCCACCGTCCAACTTGCGATAGTTACGGTTTTTTCTGGGGCATGTCGTTTGCTACCGACGTTTCATTTATGACTTCAGCAGGATTTCCCGATCATTGACTGATTTGTTGAAGAAAGACACCAAGTTCAATGTATATGATAAGTGTATTGCATCATTTGAGACTCCTAAGAGCTTAGTTGTTGAGGCTCCTTTCCTACATCCACTTGATTGGTCTCTCCCATTCGAGATCATGATGGATGCCTCTAATTTTGCCGTAGGGGCCATGCTGGAATAGAGCAGGGATGGAGTATCATTTGTCATTAACTACGCTAGCCATACAGTGGATGTCGCACAGCGGAATTATACTTTTACAGAGAAAGAGATGCTAGTTATAGTCTTTGCCTCGGACAAATTCAGATCATATATTCTTGGATCCAAAGTGATTATCTTTACTGATCATACCGCCATCAGGTACCTTATGGCTAAGAAGGATGCAGCGACACTAACTAGATGGATCCTTCTACTCTAGGAGTTTGATATTGACATTAAGGATAAACCTGGAGTCGAGAATGTGTTGGCGGATCATCTCTCCAATTTGGAAAATCTTGAGGAATCCGAGCAGATTGATCTTATTTCAGATACCTTCCCAGATGAGGCGATACTTGCTATTGCCTCTCTCCCATGGTACGTAGACATTGTGAACTATCTTGTTTCCAAGAAAGTTCTACAAGGTTGGCCCAAACAGCGACTTGAGACTTTCCTTGCGAAGGCCAAGTTTTACCATTGGGATCCCATCATTTATCATGAAGGAGGAGATAGCGTCTAGCGTCGATGCATTCCTCAGGAGGAGCACCACAGCATCCTCACATGTTGCTACAAGCTTGAGGCAGGAGGACATCATTCTGGGAGGAGAACAACACAGAAAGTGTTCTAGTCCGGCCTATGGTGGCCTACCCTCTTCAATAATTCTGATGAATTCGTGAAGAGGTGTATTGACTGTCAGAGGATGGGCACTTATAGACAGCGTGATATGATGTCGATGCAGCCCATTCACTTCTGTGAGGTTTTTCACACATGGGCATCGATTTCATGGGTCCATTCCCTAAGAGTCAGGGATTCGAGTACATTATGTTGGTTGTTGATTATGTGAGTCATTGGGTTGAGGCCATACCCGCCAACCGCAAATGCTAAAACTGTTTGTAAATTTTTGAGGAAGAATATCATTTCATTGTTCGAAGTGCCTAGATTATTGATATCTGATGGGGGTCTCACTTTATCCATGACAAGGTAAAGGCCCTTGCTAACGAGTTTAGCATCGATCATCGAGTTGCCACTCCATATCACCCTCAGACCAATGGTCTTGCTGAAGTATCGAACATGGAGATCAAGATGATATTGCAGAAGGTAGTCTGCCCAGATCGAAAGGATTGGCCACAGCTTTTGGACTCGGTCTTGTCGGCAAATCGGACTTCCTTCAAGCCCCCTTTGGGTACATCTCCCTTTTGTCTTATTTATGGCATGCCCTGCCATTTACCTGTTGAAATCAAGCATAAGTCACTATGGGTTGTTACTGAAATATTCTTGGATCCAGAGAGTATAGGAGATCAAAGAATGGCCGAATTGGCAGCCCTGGAGGATCTTAGAGATATATTCTTCTTGAACAACCTACAGTATAAGGGACGAGTAAAGATGTGGCATGATTCTCATATTAGTTGTAAGTAGTCTGAGCCAGATCAGAGAGTATGGTTGTTTGATGCCATGCTTAGATTATTTCTAGGGAAATTACAGAGTAAGTGGAAAGGATCATACCCGGTCCGAAAGATGCATGACAATGGTACCATTGACATATCCGAGATGTCATCCGAGTCCACCTTTCGTGTCAACAGTTAGCGCCTCAAGCCGTATCTAGATCATGATCCGACGATTGTTGACGTCGCCCCTATTCTTTTCGCATGAGATGTGGTCTTTGACTCACATCATTTGTATCTCATGCCTGATTATCATTGTCTTCTACCTTGTATAGATCCAGATGACATTATCACTTCATTCTACAGTCTAAACCCCAACAGCATTAGGTGATTATGCTATACTTAAGGTGTACTTTACCTTAAGTATGGGGTGTCAGAGTTTTGATTATTCTTTTGATTCTTTTTAACTCTATTTAATTGCCTATAGTTAGGGGTATTTTACCCTAAGTATAGAGGAGGTAAACCATGTATATTCTCTCACACTCGGTTTCCCCTTTTGTGTACAGTCTGTTATACTCAGAATCACTTGATCCTAAGTACAGGGGGGATCATCGAGATCTATTCATTCTATTCTTTATTTTCAGTTGTAATATAGCATTCCTTTTCACTTCCCTATACTAAGCATGAGTTATGTCTTCTTCATCGCTCTTTGGTCACTCTAAGGACATCGTTCGAGCTAAGTATAAGGGGTGTTGTATATATTACATATATACTTCAGCCATAACTCATACTTTATGTGAATGTGTAAATAAATAAAATGGCTAAAAATCCTTTAGTTAAAAATTGCAAAAATTTTAAAATTTTCTTATACATAAAATTCTTTCTTGCACATACATGGCTATTTGTAAAATTATTTTTGTACAAATGTTTGTAAAAATGCTTTGCTTGTGAAAAGTTTGTAAATATTTCTGGAATCAAAATTATGTATATTGTACAAAGTTTTGTAAAATATTTGAAATATAAAAGTTTGCAAAAACCCTTGTGTAATTGTTTGTAAATAATTTACAAAACTCCTGCATTCATGCATACATTCAAACATTTTCAAAAAAAATGCACATTTTCGAAAACTTTGCATAGAAAGATTTTTGTAAATAGTTGTATATTATTCTGAATCATAGTTGACATTTAAACTACTGGATCTAAATTGGAAAATGGAGCTTGGTTAGGACCTTAATCCACCTAATTCTAAGAGGAACCTTATAGGATTTGGGGTTAAGACTTTTCAGGTCCATTAGTGACTTAATTCTTTGAGTCCACTAGTCTATGATCACATGTCATCTTGATGAGCCTAAGTAGAATACTTAACAACGCACACATGACTCTCATAGACAATGGCTTTACTTGCACCAGCACCTGACACATAGCTCTCTACGGATGAGATGGTTAGGAGGCAGTTTCCTTTGGCTTGGGGTAGCATACGAGGGTAGTACTTCTAGGCGGAACCTCTCGTCTTCCTTTGAGGAAGGAAGTGCGTCTCAACTTGGTCTAGTGGTGTTGAGGTCTAAAAACAGGAGTTGTGGATTGCAATAATGCTTCAAAAGAGGGATAGTCTACTGGCTCAAGAGGAAAAAGTCCTTATGTATGTATGTTGCACCATGTAGATATGTTGTACATAGGCACATAAAAAAATGTGCAAAAGAAAGAAAAAATCCAAAAGGTAGACAGGCCTGATTGAAAATAAAATTCCTGCCGGAGTGTATATAGCCATAAAGCAAAGCTTATGTTACACATTCTCATATCATGAAGCTTGCTGCGGGAGACTTGGCTACACTGTTTGGGCTCCCAAGGATACATGGCTACACTGGTCATGGTCCATTCTCTTCTTTCCCCTCTTCTTGAGCCGGTTGAACTTGAACTTACAAGGGAATACCCCGCACCTCTAGGAAAGAGCTGCTAGACTAGGGAATTAGAGTTACCATGTTGAGGGAGATTGTTGCCTTATCATTTCTGAGGTGGGGAGCTACATATCACTTACACCGTACAAGAAACGTTTCATGGTCATTAGAGTTTGTGTATGTAGACTTGTTCTGATCGGGATTATCGAGGAGTCCTGACCATAGATTGGTGGAACTTAGAGGTTGTTGAGTCCTAAATCTAGGTGCAATTAAGGATCCGACAAATTAATAATCCAAAGGC
The DNA here is from genome assembly GCA_037367405.1 of Ottelia alismoides. Lineage (NCBI taxonomy): Eukaryota > Viridiplantae > Streptophyta > Magnoliopsida > Alismatales > Hydrocharitaceae > Ottelia > Ottelia alismoides. The sequence goes on along the minus strand of JAZKJV010004287.1, from coordinate 594,695 downwards.
CTGACGGAGCTCCATACTTCAATTTAATGAAGACAAGTTTAATAATCAGCCTTGATTCTCCTTCTTTTGCTTCCCTTCTCTTTTTCACTTCTTTTTCAGATAACTGCTTGCAAAGGGACTAGCAAAGGTAAAGTATAGGGGGGTGATGAATCCTCGATTCTCACTCTTTATTCTTTTATCTTAGCTATTTATCTTGACAAAAGCATCATGTAAATAGGTGTAAATATAATAAGCTAAAATTATGCATCCATTTGTTAATATTGCATAATTACCATGTATTTGTGCAAAAATAAAAGAATAAAGGAAAACAAAAAGGAGGGAGGTATTTAGAATAAATACAGAGTGACTCGAACCCCAAGAGAAGGTCAAGCATTGACCTGATCGCCAAACAAAATAAGTAGAGAGAGATAGTGCCTACTCTATATTGTACATACCACCTATATATGTAAATTATTATTTTTAATAAAATAAAAATAAAATATTCTTTCTACCTCCTTGTATATAGTCCTAAAAATAAAACAAAAATAAAAATAAAAATCAGAAAAATAAAATAAAAATAAAAATAAAATCATCTCTCACTTGTACATGTATATATGTCTCACTCCCTATTTATTCTATACTTATAAATAGATCATAAAAATAAAATAAAAATTTTTTTGTACTTCTAAAAATATGTTGAAAATAAATTAAATACAAAATTGGGGTATTTATGTAAAAATAACAAAATAAAAATTAATGTACATAATGCATAGGCATAATATACTTGTATATAATACTATATACTATAAATAGACTAATTTGTTTTTCATAAAAATAATTAAAAATCATAGAAAAATTCCTTGAAAAAAATAAATGTTTTTTATTTTATTCATTTTTTAATTTAAATTCATTTGCTATTTTTATTTTGTTTCCTCTATTTTTCTCCTTTATTTTATCTTGTAGCGACTTTTGTCTTATTCCGGCTCGCTTCTCATTGGACCAGCGGGGATTTATTGACCTCAGTCAACTAGTCCCCGCAAGGCCCCTTTTCGTCATACTGGATTTCGCACCAACTTCACCCCATTTTCCCGACACGATCTGATCACCCCTCCATCTAATCACTTGCCCCGATTAGAGAGCACGGACCCCTAATCCATGCTCGACACCAAATCCAGGGACCTGTGCCTCGATTCATGGGCTTATTCTCCTTCTTCTCAAAATTGTGCACCTATATAGCCCGCACCTTCCCCTCTGTCTTCCTCCACCTTTGGTTGCGCCACCTCCTCCTGCATACCCAACCTCCTTTCCCAGAGTGACAGTAACGGTGAGAGAGGGTGAGGGATCCCTTTGCGAGCGTGGAAAATCTAGGTTTGGTGAGGTGAATCTCAAGCTCCGCCGCAAGGAGCCGAGCCCCTGGCTGTGCTGGCCATCGAGGCTAGAACCCCCCTGTGGACTTCGTCTACATCCCCATGTACTCTCCTTCACCTTCAGGTACCTTCTTTACCTTCCATTTCCCTTCTAATCCATATTGCATCTGCAAAAGAGAGTTACCATGATCATCTTATGCTACGCCATGTTTCACTCCCCTCTGGCATTACTATGCCTCGCCCCGACTACCTTCTGCTTCTACGTTAGCCCTGCAACCATCCACGAAGCTCCAATCTGGCAGGTCTAATCCCCCACTTCAAGGAGACATGTTCTGTTCACCAATCCCCTTGGTTTATGATGTATCTAACACTCTAACCCCTCGTCGGAGTATAGTCCTCCAAGCATACATAGTATACTGTTGGGTTGGAGCACACTTTGACCTCATCTGGAGGTTGGAAATACTGTAGAAAGGGTCCCAGAGCCCTAGTCTCCCCCAGGACCTCTCTCTTGGTCCTAGGCCCATCGGAGCCTTCATGGAGCTGCGGAGGGGCATCACCGATCAATTTCCTCCATCTACAGCTTGAAAGAGCGTTGGAGCCATGGGCAGTCGATAGAAGAAGCTTGCCGGAGGTGAGTTCTTCCCTGATCATCTTGACGATGCCTCTACAATCTGATCGAAGAAAATTCCAGGTATAATCCCAGTCGTTCATCAATGGGGAGCTCCTGATCGTCAGATCCAGCTGAGGATCTCATCTGCGCCCTCCATCGAAGAAGCGGTATCCTTCCATCTCAGTCGTTCGATCATAAATGGGATGTCATCGCCTGTTGGATCGTATGTAATAAAGAATAATTTACACTTAGACCCTTATCTTTTCTGTTTTGTCGTAGCTTAAAATAGTTTGGTAATTTTGCAGTCAGACCCTTGCACTTTTAATACTTGTATTTTAGTCTTGTGGAACCGAACTCACGTACAGTCTCACGTGTTTATCTGGTGTATTTGAATGTATGCCCTTATGTTTTTGACTGTTATGCTTTGAATAGAAACTTTGGTGTATTTGCAGTTATAACCATGTACGTTGTTCATTTTATATGTACGTCAATTAGTGGTTAAATTGCAAATACAGCCAGAACTATGTACTTCTGTTATTTTTTGATCTAGAAACTTTCCAGTAATTGCAAGTAGGTCCCTCTCTGCTGTTTGTGTTGTTTTTAATCAAATAATTATTAAATCAACTCCAAAAACTCCATAAAAATCACAGTTAGCTGTTGGAAATGCGAGCCCACGGCGAGCCATTATGCAATAAATGTTATTGCACATATCATTCCTTGATCTGAAATGAAGAATGAATAATTTGTATAATAGGTCCCTTAGTACAATTAGGGTTATGTACCATGGCCATCTTGATGATCATACAGCTGTTGATTCAACTATTGAATCATAGAGGCTGGTGCTTGGATGAATATCTAAAGAGTTAGATTGAGGACTCATCAAGCACCGTCAAATGATTATTAAGAGATGATCTCCAGCCTGAGTAGGAGATGGCAATCCTATCTCTGACGGCTGATATCTGACCGACCTCTTGATGCAGGTCCTCTGCATAGGAATAGAGATTCGGAGGTGTCAGACTAGTTAGGTCAAAGAGTTGACTTAACGAGATCGAGATAACCAAAGTCCTATATCATATGCTGTCATGATATAGGCACGCATCCTCTGACCGGAGACAGATGTGTTGCTATATGTCCAAGTATGTACATGTGGCAGACCAATAGGTTGATGACCTAATCAAGGTCTATACACCGGCGCGCTAGTGTGCATATAAGGGCATATGAGTAATACGATCTCTCAAAGGGATCATACAGGTTCAGTTACTGAACCGGAAGACATGAGCTCACTCATGAGATATTGGGAAAAATCAAATTCCATGCGCATGGTCGTCTCGCTTTGGAAGCTTGACTGAATTTGTAGGTTTGATATATATTTTTAGTATATGATCAAGACCTAGGTATGATATACACTTTTAGAAAGTGTATGATCGATACCAACTCCCAATGATCGAATGAGAAACTTACTGATAAAATCATGAAGTAGACAGTATAAAGTTGATCCTATACTTCGGGTTTAGTCTGAGTCTTCCAGTATGCAGGATGTACAGGTATTGGGAATACCTGAAGGTGATTTGATCATAAACGGTTGTATAACCATGACGCTTCCATTCCTAGGGAGTGATGAAACGGGTCTGGATTTTAGTGACTCCTTTAGGTAGAGAAGTAATCTGATCTTAGTCCAAGTGTTGGACATTGATCTGAATGTGATTCAGATACAATGAGAAGATTAGATTTACGGTCTTGATTTAATCAAGCATCTATGGGAGGCCCGCGATCTGGATTTGAGATATGATCTCAATATCCATGTCACTATACCTGGAACAATACAATCGCCCTGTCCTTATCTCCAAGTATCTGCGGAGAGATTGCATTATTCTTGAATGGTTCAAGAATAATTCCATAAGATCTAAGCAATGAAGAAATAATGATTAAATGTGATTTAATCATCTTGCTGTGTGAAGAAATTATCCAATTTAATTAAATGTGATTTAATTAATGTGGATAAGAATAATGTGGATAGAAATACCCAATTATTCATAATATATTATAAATGTGATTTATAATGTATTAGAGAGAGCTAATTATAATTTATATGTGTTGATTAATTATTATGTGTGTCGGATACACATTGTGTAATTAATTAACAATGTAAATTATATGTTGTTTTGGGTTGTGAATATGATTCACAATTCTTCCATGGCAAGATTGCAATATTCTCAAATATAATTGTGAATTATTTTTGAAGAATAAAATCCAACAAATTTGTTGCAAATAAATAAGAGAGAAAAATCAAGGAGATATGCAATCTCATGGGAATCCATGAGATTGCCTCCATGGACTCCCATAGTGGGCGGCACACCATTCCTATATGGAATGGGTGGCCGTCCAACATGAAAGGCACATGGAGATGAAATCTCCATGCACATTCTCTCCTTATTTGTTGGGTTGATTTAGGACTAAATTATATTTGATTTTTTCAAATATATTTTAACCTAAATTTGTTGCTTTTGACAACAACAATCTTGGCCATTGGATTGACACAAATCAATCTCATCCATTGATTTTATGTGTCCCATGGATTGAGATCCATGGATCCCAAAACCCTATAAATAGAGAGGCATTCTATGCTCTCTAATAACTAGCAATATTGGAGCTCTCTCTCTCTCTCTCCCTCATTTCTTCATACACGCTAGCCCTCTCTCCCTCTCTTGTTGGTGGCCGTCCACCATACCCTAGAGAAGGGAATCGTCGTCGCCATCGCCACCGCGCTGCCGCTTCGACGTTCTTCGGTTCTCCGTCTTCTTGGAGAGTTCCTCTCACGAAGGAGACGTTTGATCTCGTGCGACGAGATCAGGAGCAACCACGCTTGGATCATCTTCTTGGATTGCGAGGACAACGCGGTTCATCCCCGCGCTCGCAAGCGGTCTCGCCGACGATCGGACTTGAGACAGGAGGTCTCTTTCTTTAGAGACTTGATCAACCACGCTTCAAGAGGTATTGCATTATACTTGTTGTGGTTATAGATGAAACGATCTGAGAATGGTTCTCGGATCATGTGGTTTCATCGAATAAAATTTTTTAAATTCCGCTGCACCGAACAACTAGTACGACTAGTCGTTCTTCGTCGTATCCGATACGACGATCACGCTTCCGTGATGCGCTTGAGGATAATTTCCATATCCTTCAAGTGGTATCAGAGCCTTAGGTCGACAGTTTCGAATATGATTCGAAAAACCGAGGACGACTTGGGTTCGTTAAGGTCGCGAAAGTTTTTTATCGCATTTGATTTCGCAGATCTGTTTAGTAAATAAATTCGGCACTGTTTAAATTGTTTAAACACGAATTTAATACTTTGATTTTGTTCCCCATTAAATAAGGAAACCATAGGATCTGAGTTTACATAAATCGGATTTTGTATGCTCTAGATATGGTTGTTTTAATGAACATATATGCACTGTTGCGGGAACTGTAGATCTGAACGTGATTAAAATGTTAATTACTGTTTATACTTGCCTCGAAATATGTGTAACATCACTTGGATTCTGTCCTAAATCAAATTAGCAATCTATGAAAATTTATTTTGTCTAATTTGGATTTAATATGATTGAGATATGCTAATTTTAGTAAGAAGGGGTCACTGCTGAAATTACAGTCCTAATCTAGAACCAAGTGATTGTCAATTAGTGAAATTAATTGTTAATTTCGTGAAATAATCATGAAAAATATTTGTGAAATATTTGAAGATGATTATTTACATAATTGACTTGGCCTCAACCAATTAATTGATTAGATTTGATCTAAATCTTAATTGGAAACGCATTCATCAAACTTAATGTTTGATTGGTGATTGTCATTTAATCTTTTAGTGAAATTAAATTGTTTAATTTCCTAGAATAATTGTGCATAAATATTTGTGAAATATTTGATGATAATTATTCCCTTAAATGACATTGCCTTAACCAATAATTGATAAAGATGTGATCTAAATCATTATTGGAAACCACAATCTTTCAAACTTGATGCTTGAATAGGATTTGGGAATTTGTCTAGCAAATTTCCTTATAATCAAAAATGTTTTGATTATTACTATATGGTACAATTTTGGTTGAAGAACCGATGATCATCTCAAGTACAAATTAATCAATTTGGCATTATCCTTTCCCGAGGCGGATATGGTGCCTAGTCGGAGAGCATTGGGGTTGCGGGTTGCAACATATGTGGTCCGTCCCACTCTCGTCGGTACTGGCCATGACAGCGGGTAGGGCCGGGATAATGTCCGAGGGATTAAGATGTATTTTTCTAATTATTAAAATTCGAATTAATACGTATTTTGAGATATTACCATATATGTATTCAAGTAAAATAATCAAGTTTGATTGATTGAATTGGATTGATAATTAATTTAATATGATTAAATTGATTATGTCCAATTGAAATACTCTAATATGATTAGAGTTAATAATTCCCTTGGAAGAATTAATTATGTGAATGTGATTCACGATAATTAATTAAAATTTGAATATGAGGTGGAGGATCGCATAAGTGACATCCATGGTCTCCCGTCAAGGCGAAGGGTTCCGTCGCCAGGGATTGTATGTGGGAGACGCCTGTCCGAAGTGACAGCTCCTGTATGCAAGCGCATCTGGATCAGGCTCTTTGCTTCTCGAAAGAGTAAGGCCGTATACGTAGTGACCCCAATATCGGATCCTCATATTATTGGGGCGATATTGGATTGCGTATAGCGAGTACTATTCCTGTTGACGGTTGGTTCAATTAACGACGGGTCAACATCGCCTTAGGGGTGGTGGGCCCGGGTGTTAAAGACCGAATTGGGAAATGCAAGTTGGACTTGCAAAGCGGAATGTGTTCCCGCTTCTTTTTATCCGAGTTGCAGATTCTCATATTATTGGGATGTAACAAAGATAAGGAAGGAGATCCCAGATCTTGTTGAGATATAATGGTAAGTATATCTCTTACATTGAAAGTGACTAAGGGAATGAACTTTCAATGTTGACAAGGCAAGACAACTTTGATATAAAAATTCCTAAATCAAAGTAAAATATAAATTTATATATTTATGCAAATTTCTTATTTCAGATAATCCTTCATTAAAACCCACTCAATGATATACTCAATAATAATCAGTAAAATATCATGGATTGGACTCATGATCCAGATATTATACTTGCAGTTGGACACATAATGTATGTGGTTGCAATGTGCAAGTTTCCTCATAATATTGAGGAATGACAATTTAATAGATGATAGGACTACAACCCTAGGGTTTGTATGTCTCTATAGTCTTGGTATCATCAAATGTACTTTGGAAGTGACATGTTGATGATGATCATAATTGTCATATAATCCTTATAAAATCAATGAAGATTTTCTGGCATACATATGTGCTCTTGACATTTAATCATGAGTGACATGGTTCTCTGCATCATGTAGAATGGTAGCTCTATAAAGAGATGATGTATTCAAATTGTTTGAGTACCTACCTGAACCTATGTTTTAAGAGTTTAGATGGATATAGATGATGAATGGCATTATTCTACTATCTATACTCTAGTCATTCATGAAGCTTCATAATATTCATATTGTATGAATTTAATGAAGAATGTATAAATGTTGAAATGCTCTTACATTAAATTCTTTTGAATTTAACATAAGAGATCCTTAGTCTTAAGCAATGGTTGCTTATAGATAAAGGGAGCGCAGTGGAAGTATGGGTTGGACCCGAGTAAGAAGTATGGTCAAAGAGTTGACTGTACATCTATGACTTCCATATGTCATCCGAAGAGTTGGATGAATGCCAATACTGCAATAAGTTGATGTGTTGATAGTATGACTATCAAGTCTGTCTAGAATCCTTAGAGAAGGACTCGGATGGAGCATCGGATTTATCTACATAAATAATTGATATTGACTTACTTATTGAATAAGATAAAGTCAAATAATTGTATCTCAATCTTCTGATGACATTTGCAATGGGTTGCATATGTTTTAGAAGACTGGAAAATTTGGTCTTAAAGGTTTATAGTTGTCCACATGAATATTGATGCAATTATTGCAACAATCTCTGTTGGATTAATAGACTTGTTAATTTCAGTGGGAGAGCCCTTGGTCGTAGAGAATGTCTCTATGACCTAGATATAAGAATACACTCATTGTTTGTTTCTAAATGTTGGAAATAAACATGAATTCTGAGATAGAACTATCATAAAGAGTTATGATGAAGATATTTCAGATAGTAGTCTAAAATCTAGTGGACTCCACATAAATTAGAAAAATTAATGAATGGTTCATTAACATTTCTAAATACTGAAATTAAAACCTTTATAAGATCAATAGGAGGATGAAGATCATTTGACAATGATCTAGCATCGAGCCTTGGACATTTGTCTATCGATTTGATCAATAGACTAGTAAGAGATGAAACTTTAGAATGTCTAAAATTTCAAAACTTACATACTTATGAATATTGTATTCAAAGTAAAAATGTCCAATACACCCTTCTTTGGGAATGGTGTAAGATGCTGAGGTATTCAGGATCTCATGCATATTGATGTATGTGGATCATCTATATCATAATGAACATTGTGGATATGTGATATCTATTAATGATTATGTATGATATGAGATTTCTTCTCTTCACTTTGAAACCTTTGAAAAGTTCAAAGATTTCACAAGTTTGGTTTAGAACCAAAGTTTGAAGGGAGATAAAATGAATTTGGTCTAATCTAGGTAATCAGTACCTATTAGATGAATTCATAATATACCTTATGGAGAAAGGAATATCATTCCTGTCTCAATCCTCCTAATACACCTTAACTCAATAGAGTTATAGGGAGATACAATTGGATCATGTGTGACATGATTCAATCAATGATGAAATTGTAGCATAAATTCCTCTTAGTATCCAGGTATATATGTAGTAGAGACTGCATATAATTCCATGCAAGTAAGCTGGAATTGAGCACTTGAGAGTGCTGCTTCATTAGGAAAATAAAGGATGGTATTGGATACCTACTTTATGACCTTGAGATTCTTAAAATATCTCATCTCCGAGAATGTGATTCTTAGAGGTTGAGACTCTTGAGAATCAAGATGAAAATGAAGTATAGGAACTCATTTTTCTTGAGAAGATAATGAGACTCCTGAAATTGGAAACTAAAAGGACAATTAAAGATGAAACACTTATACCTCTTCAAATGAGTTTGAGGATGGATTCCATGTGTTAGAGAAATCTGACAATGATCGAACTTCATGTGATGAAGCTTCTGAAGATCATAGCATGGATAGATGGATAGCAATAAAAGTCTAATGTAGACTTCATATACAAGTGTTGTATATGGACCCTCGAGGATCCACCTATATGGGTAAGACCTGTAAAGGTGTAAATGGATCTTCAAGAGACAGTGAACCTGATGAGAAGGTAGAGACCTTCAAAGCACGGTTTGTAGCCATGAGCTACACACTGGAAGAGAAGACATTGCTTGCAATGAGACTTGTTTTTCGGTGACCATGCTTAAAATCATCAGAATATTACTAACCTTAGCTACACAACTTGACTATTGCATCTTCAAGATGTAAGTCAATATTGCATTCCTCTACGAATACCTCTTTGAGGATATTCACATGAAGTAGCCCCAGGGCTTCATAGTTGAGGAAAGCAAGGTGTGCAAGCTAAGGAATCCATCTATGGACTCAGATAAGCTTCTTAAAGTTGGATCATAAGATTCGATGAAATTATAAATGTTATGATTTCAGATAGAATCTGGATGAGCCATGTGAAGTTTAGTGGGAGTGCCTTTATGTTCATCGTGCTAAATGTAGATAATATCCTAATCATTTAGAATGATATAAGGATGATAATAAGTGTTTTATTATCTGGTTGTTCCATAACTTGAAATAAGATTTCAAAAATGCCTCTCAGATCTTAGTTCTGAAGTTGTTCAGAAGCAAAGAGAAGAGGATAATGGGACTGTCACATTTATAGTACACCTTGGACATATTCTATTCATAGAAATTCCAAGAAAGGCTTCTAACCCTTAAGATATGGTACTGACCTATCTAAAGGGATAACACCTCAAAGAGTTGAGGAAGTGAATGCTGGAACTACTTGCCCTTGGGCATCAGTTCTGAGATGCCAAGTGTGTGCTAGATGTGTACAAAAGCCAGGTGGCTGCCATGCAGTAGGATTAGTAAACTGTTACTAGTCCTACTATGGAAATAAAACACTTGGTTGCAGTAACAACAAAATCTTCATAGATGACAAGATTTTTTGAGATAGTGATCTCAAAGTCTTATCTTCAAAAGTTTAAGACTTTATAGATAGTGATCTAAAAGGTCTTAACTAAAGATACCTTAGGAGATAGAGATCTCCAGAAATAAGGTTCTTATAAGGATTATGGAAATACTGGTTATGATAATTGTTAAGCTGTAGTGTCAAGGACACTATAACTAACAAGATTGAGTATTAGTTGCATAAGATGCAACATTCGCATTGGATGCGAGCACTGTTACTGGGGATATGCAAGTGCCGTAAAAGGACTTGGCATAGTCTCGCGGGAACATAGTGACTGATCAGCTTACCTAGCTATTTTCTAAATAGCCTATGATTATCACATGAGTGCGGGTTTAAAATGATTAGCCCATTAATGGCTCTTTGGGCTAGTGGGAGATTGTTGGAAATGCGAGCCCACGGCGAGCCATTATGCAATAAATGTTATTGCACATATCATTCCTTGATCTGAAATGAAGAATGAATAATTTGTATAATAGGTCCCTTAGTACAATTAGGGTTATGTACCATGGCCATCTTGATGATCATACAGCTGTTGATTCAACTATTGAATCATAGAGGCTGGTGCTTGGATGAATATCTAAAGAGTTAGATTGAGGACTCATCAAGCACCGTCAAATGATTATTAAGAGATGATCTCCAGCCTGAGTAAGAATGGCAATCCTATCTCTGACGGCTGATATCTGACCGACCTCTTGATGCAGGTCCTCTGCATAGGAATAGAGATTCGGAGGTGTCAGATTAGTTAGGTCAAAGAGTTGACTTAACGAGATCGAGATAACCAAAGTCCTATATCATATGCTGTCATGATATAGGCACGCATCCTCTGACCGGAGACAGATGTGTTGCTATATGTCCAAGTATGTACATTTGGCAGACCAATAGGTTGATGACCTAATCAAGGTCTATACACCGGCGCGCTGGTGTGCATATAAGGGCATATGAGTAATACGATCTCTCAAAGGGATCATATAGGTTCAGTTACTGAACCGGAAGACATGAGCTCACTCATGAGATATTGGGAAAAATCAAATTCCATGCGCATGGTCGTCTCGCTTTGGAAGCTTGACTGAATTTGTAGGTTTGATATATACTTTTAGTATATGATCAAGACCTAGGTATGATATACACATTTAGAAAGTGTATGATCGATACCAACTCCCAATGATCGAATGAGAAACTTACTGATAAAATCATGAAGTAAAGTTGATCCGATACTTCGGGTTTAGTCTGAGTCTTCTAGTATGCAGGATGTACAGGTATTGGGAATACCTGAAGGTGATTTGATCATAAACGGTTGTATAACCATGACGCTTCCATTCCTAGGGAGTGATGAAACGGGTCTGGATTTTAGTGACTCCTCTCGGTAGAGAAGTAATCTGATCTTAGTCCAAGTGTTGGACATTGATCTGAATGTGATTCAGATACAATGAGAAGATTAGATTTACGGTCTTGATTTAATCAAGCATCTATGGGTGGCCCGCGATCTGGATTTGAGATATGATCTCAATATCCATGTCACTATACGTGGAACAATACAATCGCCATGTCCTTATCTCCAAGTATCTGCAGAGAGATTGCATTATTCTTGAAGGGTTCAAGAATAATTCCATAAGATCTAAGCAATGAAGAAATAATGATTAAATGTGATTTAATCATCTTGATGTGTGAAGAAATTATCCAATTTAATTAAATGTGATTTAATTAATGTGGATAAGAATAATGTGGATAGAAATACCCAATTATTCATAATATATTATAAATGTGATTTATAATGTATTAGAGAGAGCTAATTATAATTTATATGTGTTGATTAATTATTATGTGTGTCGGATACACATTGTGTAATTAATTAACAATGTAAATTATATGTTGTTTTGGGTTGTGAATATGATTCACAATTCTTCCATGGCAAGATTGCAATATTCTCAAATATAATTGTGAATTATTTTTGAAGAATAAAATCCAACAAATTTGTTGCAAATAAATAAGAGAGAAAAATCAAGGAGATATGCAATCTCATGGGAATCCATGAGATTGCCTCCATGGACTCCCATAGTGGGCGGCACACCATTCCTATATGGAATGGGTGGCCGTCCAACATGGAAGGTGCATGGAGATGAAATCTCCATGCACATTCTCTCCTTATTTGTTGGGTTGATTTAGGACTAAATTATATTTGATTTTTTCAAATATATTTTAACCTAAATTTGTTGCTTTTGACAACAACAATCTTGGCCATTGGATTAACACAAATCAATCTCATCCATTGATTTTATGTGTCCCATGGATTGAGATCCATGGATCCCAAAACCCTATAAATAGAGAGGCATTCTATGCTCTCTAATAACTAGCAATATTGGAGCTCTCTCTCTCCCTCATTTCTTCATACACGCCAGCCCTCTCTCCCTCTCTTGTTGGTGGCCGTCCACCATACCCTAGAGAAGGGAATCGTCGTCGCCATCGCCACCGCGTTGCCGCTTCGACGTTCTTCGGTTCTCCGTCTTCTTGGAGAGTTCCTCTCACGAAGGAGACGTTTGATCTCGTGCGACGAGATCAGGAGTAACCACGCTTGGATCATCTTCTTGGATTGCGAGGACAACGCGGTTCATCCCCGCGCTCGCAAGCGGTCTCGCCGACGATCGGACTTGAGACAGGAGGTCTCTTTCTTTAGAGACTTGATCAACTACGCTTCAAGAGGTATTGCATTATACTTGTTGTGGTTATAGATGAAACGATCTGAGAATGGTTCTCGGATCATGTGGTTTCATCGAATAAAATTTTTTAAATTCCGTTGCACCGAACAACTAGTACGACTAGTCGTTCTTCGTCGCATCCGATATGACGATCACGCTTCCGTGATGCGCTTGAGGATAATTTCCATATCCTTCATTAGCTCCTCCTAATATGTAATGATTTTGTTAATTTTTGTGACTCGATTTAATTTTATTTGATATTTATAAAAACCAAAAAGACCCAAAACGTGTCTTGTTTATTTTCTAAGATACCAAAAAATATAACAATGGTCTCAAAAATTCCATAAAAATTCATGTGTGCTTGTTTTCGTGTGTTTTGATTTCATTATCATTTTTTCTACTTTATCTTGCATAAAAACCCTAAAAGCTAAAAACTCTAAAAAACGTACAAAAATCATTAAAAATTCTAAAAAAATAAAAAAATAGGATATATGTTCTTGCTTGTAGCTCTTTTTATTTACTTTATCACGAAAATCATAACGAGGACATTTGGGCACTTTTAATATTTTAAATTTGCCCTTTGGATCTGGATGTACATTATTGTTCTGTTTCGATTTTATTTTAATTATATAAAATCAGATAAAAACCATAAAAATACCACAAAATTACCAAAAATATATGCATATTTTAAAAACACGAAATATTTTTATTTCCTGTTTTCGAGTGTTTTTAGTCTTAATAAAAATTGCTGAATTGTGTTTTTGCCTTGTTCTTTTGATTTGTTTTCTAATTAGAATATATTAAAAAAATTGCAAAATTAAAAAACAACAAAAATATGCATTTTCTGATCTGATTACCGACTACTTCGTAGGTTTTACTCTTTCTCCTTGTGTTCGACCGTGATCGCTATACCAGGTAAAATAAATAGCGGAGACTGCTACATTGATTTTTGTGCTTGTTTGTTTTGCTTGTGTGGTCTTGATTTTCTTGTTGAGTCTGATTGGGTGATTGAGGTCACAACGACCTTTGATATCACTTAACCTTGATCGTCCGAGCGGTCTCCAAGAATCGAGATTATGTACAAGAAATCAGAAAGGCCGGCATGGATCCTGGAGGATCAATGATGAATTTTTTTGAAGAAAGCAAATGTGATGGATCGATGTATCGAGCGGGAAAAATGCATGAATATTGGGGGAGTTATATTTCTGGCGCAGGTTAGAGGTGCTGGGGGAGTTGACCCAATGTCAATGAACGAGAGGCAATGATTGGTCCATGCAAGCTCGCTACAGGACAAAACCGCCTATTTATTCGAAAATAATAATTTAAAAATAGTAGATGATTTTAATAATATTGAGTATAAAAAATTATTATTTTATGTAATATTTTATGATGATATTTATTTATTTATTTGATGTTATTTGTTAGTAGTTAGTTTTTATGGGTGCATTTATTGGTATATTCATCTATGTTTTGACTATTTTATATTTATTTTGTATGTTTTATTTTTTTATTTTAGTTTATTATTTTTTATAATGATAAGTTATTTTTCTGTACATAAACATATTTTCATTATATTTATATGATGTTATATGTATACTTAAATAAATAGGTATATAAATTGTATATGTATAGTTATAGGTTTTTTATCTATGTATTTTATATACATTTTTTTAATATTTTATTTATGGTTTTATTTTAGTTTTAATATGTACATATATTATAAAAAATATTTACATAATTATAGAAATAAAATTATAAAATAGTAAGTAATAAATAAAATGAATATTTTAATCAGGTATATTATAAAATAGGCATCCACAATCTAACTTTCAAACCTTCACTCCACAAAATATGAAACCACCTTCATTAAATAGTTTATTAGAAGTTATACAATTAAAGATGATTTTGATATATTAAGAGTTTCTATTTGAGAGATGTGGATCTGGGAAGTTGGGATTTTAAAATTTTATTAAGACTGTAACTTTTATTTTGTATATTATTTTTGTGTAATCTTACTTTTGTATTTTTCTATATTTTATTATCTACAATTCATTTACGAAGTTTCTTTATTTGAGGTACAAAAAATGTAAAATAAAATAGTTCCCAAAATTGAATAATAAACTAATTAATAATTGGGAATTTTTATTGTATTTTAGATCATTATCTTACCCTACTTTATTCCTTGTCGACCTCGTTATCAAGATGCCTAGGTCTCGAGGTTTAAGATCAACAAATATCTTTGATATTTTATTCTTTTTATTTTTTTTTTCTTTATTCTATAATTTTGGCATTAAAATGGTATTTTATATACACTTTATGCAACAATGAATGAGTGTAAATTATGCAAGTTAAGGGTATTTGCATGCATTTACTAGGATTTTCAAGGACAAAATGATAGAATAAAGGTGATGAAACGGAGATTCATCAGGTTGATAAGCAAGAGGGAGCTGGAAGAAGTTGTGATAACTGGGAGAAGTTGTGGTTGAAGCGACTCGCATCTTTTCAACAATATGGGGTTGTAGGTTGAAGGAGGCTTGGCAACCATTGGATCAAACGATCCAACGGCTGATATCGAGGCATGTATGGAAGGATGCAAGCCATCAGGTCAAAACAGATCTAACGACTTAGGAAGGAAGAAGGTTACAGAAATAAGGGGATGCCACATGGGCGTCTATGGAGATGTCACATGGCCCAATCAGAATTAAGAAAAATAGAGAAATTAAACTAAAATAGTTAAGAATCAAATCAAGAAAATTTTTGAACATAGAAATCATAGATCTTAATGAGATCTACAACTTTCATGTAGAAGTCAAAGAGAAAAGGGTTCATTTGTACATAGATAAAAATAAAAAAATAATTAAACACAAAACATTTTCTTTTTGTTTTCTTTTCTTATTTTTTAGATTTTTGAATTATAAGAACAATATTATTCTAATTTTTATTTGATTTTTAATAAGAAAGAAATATATAGAATAAGAACACTATAATAAGTTATATAATATAGTATAATTAGGGCTATTTATGTACAAAACAGAAGTTAATAATTAAGGTTAATTGCCATTGCATCTTGGTGATTTCTTAAGAAAGAGAGATAATAGTATTATTTAATGATGATAAATATGGGATTTATTACCCCCTTGAACTTAAGATAAGATTATCCTCGAGCTAATAAAGACTTAGAGATTTAGAAATTTTTAGTAAACTCCCTGACATGTACATGTGAGTGTACATGGCTTGAATTGTCCTAGAACATTTGGTTTTAGAAATCCCAAGATTTTAAGTTGATCCATGCCTTTTTTAATCAAAAGGTTTTCAACTCTTCTAAGTATCAGACTCTCAAGATACATATATATATAAGAAGTGTGACCTAGTGTATAGACTTCTGGCTGAATATTGTATCCATTAGAACTATATGGGATGGTGTTGATCGTCACGTATAGACTTCTATGCACATTATGCTTATTGAGTTCACATTTTCTTGTGATATGGAGATGGCGGGCGTAATGTCCATTGCATCTAGTCGCTCTGCTCGCAACAAGGGCTTCTAGAAGGGTGGATAAGATGGTTTGAGTTGTTGCAATAAGTCTTTTGTTCCCGTCCCTTTGGTTCTTGATATGTTGGGAGCAGAGGGGACGGTTACAACATTCATCTCATCAGATCTTTCGCTAAGGAAGGGACGGACGTTCTTACGACTGTCCCGTTGGATTTCCTGCCTAGTGAAAAAGAAGGCAGGCATGCAAGTGGATGGGACAATCTTACTTATGACCATCCCCAATCATCGAGGAAGAGATGGTCATAGCGACAGTCCCATCTTGGCCAATCAATGAAACCTCCAATCCCCTCGACGGCAAGCCACATTTCATCCCTAACCTCACTTAACTCATCACCGTCTCTAACAACAAACCTCACCCCAACGAGCTTTAATCATCTTGTCCCTCCACCATTCGATCACGCTTTATCTGCCAGTAATCTGCTTCCTCCTCTGGTCATCTATTCTCTGTCAGTGGTCGTGGGACAACTATTTTCCTTCTCCATGTTCTTCTCATCATCGAACCTATCGGTAACTATTATTGAGTTCATTTAGATGTAATATACGATCACATGATTATGTGAAATACTCTGTTTTTTGATAGTTGTATGATTGCAATGCATCCTTCTCCACGTTATTATATGCAAGTGATGATTTCTTCTCCACATCCATTTCATACTCTATCATATTTATTTGATTGAAATGTTATTTGTTGGTTATAGGAGATGATATATATTTGATGGTGTATAATTGCTTTGTAAGACTTGATATGGGAAATGCATGCTACATGCTAATCACAGAAAATACCTACGTTTGATAATTGTATAATGTATGTGTATGAGTGTGTGTATGTATGCATGTGTGTATGAGTGTGTGTACGTGTTTGTCTATGAGTGTGACTGTGTGTGTATGTGTGTGTGTGTGTGTGTGAGAGAGAGAGAGAGAGAGAGAGAGAGAGAGTGTGTGTGTGTGTGTGTGTGTGTGTGTGTGTGTGTGTGTGTGTGTAAGTATGTATGTGTGTGTGTGTGTGTATGTTGGTATATGCATAGGTACCTTAGAGTACCCCTCCTTTCCATTACAGTTCTCTGTTGTTCATCTTTTTGAGGAGAGACATGAGTGAATTTCTACCACGGAACTTTCCTTAGAGGTCCAAGGGAGGATGGATCGTGTGATTCCATCAAATGATGATGATGAAGACATGGTTTTTACGAATATGTGTGAGAGAACACGTAATTATGAAGAACACTTTAGGAGGATCATTTCTTCTTTCATGGAGGTAGTGGAGAGCTATGTTCATGGATCATTTGATATATTTGAGTATATCAGCATTCTTGCCTCTGTGAGGAATTCATACAAGCACCTGATAAATAGGAGGCTAAGAAAAATTAATATATTTTTAGGAGGCATGCAACATTTGTCTCCAAGAGCATCTTTATTGCTGAAGTTCGTGAGCCAACTTATATCCCTTTATACTAGAAAGACGATAATAGATTTTGATGTTTACTTCCAGTTTTATCAGATTTATTATCATAAAGAGTGCAGGTGGATAGATGTAAATCTGATTACAAGGAAGCACTTAGGATCCTTGTTGCACTACCACCTTCTGTGATCTCATTTTTTGGCGATATCTGAAAGGCATAGGTTTCTCTATCCCACATTAAACCATGTGTCACGACCCCGATTCCCAGACCGTTGGATCCTCCCATACCCGGATCTGGTTATTCAGCAATAATTTATTCATCAATCACAACTAGCATTCAGAAACAGTTTGCAAATAAAATACTCAGAATGAAGTATTTCAACACTTTTTTCATTCACAAAATAAAGTTTACATTATACATTGTCCCACCATAACCATCTACATGTACATCAGCTGGAAGGACATACACAAAAAGATTACCAACTACCTTATAGAGTAAAGCTACTGTGGTTGGATGGATGTCTACTACGTAATATGGTTGGATTACTAAAGTCCTTGCGATGACTCACCGACACCTGTTGGGTTTTCCATAAATCATAGAATAACAATTAATGAATGCTAAGTAACGAAAAAGAGAAAAGCAAACAAATATGTAATTTTTCAAAACTTATCACAAAAAATTTCATTCCTTCTCCTTAATTTAAGTCATATTCCTTTCTAGTCTACGTCAGGGACAATCCAGGGAATTACCTCACCACTATATGGACTCCGAAGTTGTGGACACTTCGGGATTGGAGATTACGTTGATCTGGTAAGCTTATGCGGTCGTGCGTCGCCTCAACAAATCCTCCAATACTACCCTGACAATTTCCTTTTCTTTTATTAATCAGGGTCTCAAACCCTCAGCCTGGCAAAGAAAGGAGCACACCGTCCTCGAGAATCCGGTTGCTTAAAACCTCAGGCTAACCTTTAATCATATAACCTGGTGGCTTTAAAAACATGTTATCGTGACCCATCCGCTATTGAACCACCCGTGCCTCCACATGGCACATCTTCTGTCGTTCAACCCGAAGATATTGGCTCCCGGTACCATGCGTTGCAAATCATTCATTTCGTGCACACTTATCATAATAGGGCAATTGTGTACCACCTAGGTAGGGCAACGCCAATACGGGTTCCTTCTGACAAACCTACAGGTTGCATGCCCGACATGTAGTTCTACTCCAAGTTATTCGTAATGTAAGACACAATCCTTTCCAGGATCCAACTCAATACACATCAAATCCCATGATGTAACTCTTTCATTAAGTCTTCGATTTGCATAATTATCAACTTAGAGTATACTCACATATATATTATTCATATGTATATATACTCGTATTTATACTCATTTTAACTCCAAAACCCTACCTTTCCAAGCCATTGCATCAATTCGAGGCTTGGACCTTATTTTAGTTGAAATCATAAAGCAACATTTCATTTTTCTCAAAAATAGCCAAAATTAGGGTTCTTCATAGCAAAGAACATAAAATCAGAAATTTCAACGATCTCATATGAAAACCCAATAGTAAAAGGAAGGATTGCGTTACCTAATTGAGCTGTCTCCATCGTATACAGTGCTTTATGGTGGTTGTTTTTCAACAGGAGGATTTATAAGTCCTGAAATGATCGAATTTCATTTTCATATCAAAAACACTAAGAATGTGCCAAGAACACGAAGAACGTGAAGAACACACGAAGAACGCGAAGAACATAATTTTCTCTTAAAATTTCATCATAACTTCCCCTTATATAGGGTGATATTTATAAGAAAATTTCAGCAGAGTTTCCCCTTATACTGGGACATATTTCTATAAAAATTTCGACAGAATTTCCTCTTATATCGGGGAATATTTCTTGGAAATTTTTGACAAATTTCCACTTATAAAATCACCAGAAGGAAAACAGAAAGGAAACTGAACATGAATCGAAAACCTAACTCACGAAGCAAACTAAGAGAGGATCGTACCTTCCTCCTCCTCGTTCTCTCGGCAGCGCTTCGCAAGCGCTCCCACCTCACCTCCTACTCCTCCTCCCGACCTCTCAACCCTAGCACTTGGGGTGGTGATGGTAGTAGAAATCGTAGAGAATGAATGGGTAGGGGGATATTTTTAGGCTCCAGAAAATCGCTAACCATGGTTAGAAAACCATGATTTAGACCTTAATCGTGGTTAGTGGCCCATGGTTTTGGCCAAAACTTATCTGAAACTTAGGTCTTAAGTTAAAACAATCTTAAAGATTCTATATTCACTAATGACAATTAATTGGTGCTAATCGTGATTAACTTTTACTAATCGTGATTTAACCTTTGCGGCTTATGCTTAACTTTTGCTAACTATTGACTAGTATTCGATAATAGTCATTAACGATCTCCAATCCATCATTAGTTTTTTTAATCATCTTTAATTAATCTCAATGACGGTCATTACATTTTAATGACATCTTAAACCTCCTTAATTCTCTTTCTTCCGAAAATCATAACAAATCAAGATGAAGTCTGATTCACACGAAACAAATTCTGTTGGTTTCCTCTTGACAAGCTGGATCATATGATATAGAATCAGAGAGATGACCAAGTTCGAGGCTTTAAAATTATAACAACCTTAAAGGAAGTCTCGTCCTCGAGACTTTTATAATGATGGCACAACATCCTTAAAGAGGATTGAAACCATAATAACCATAAAGAGAATGAACGCCATTTCATTTATAAAGAAGATATACAAAACATAGTGTTATTACCCAAACAAATAGGGGCATTTCTCTCTCATTTCCGCCTCAGATTCCCATGTGGCTTCTTCAAACACTTGGTTCCCCCACAATAATTTAACTACAGGCACCTCTTTATTCCTCAACTTCTTGATATCTCTATCTAGTATTTCCACAGGTATTTCTTGGTATGTCAAGTCGGGATCAACATGTAAATCATCAGAACTTATCTTATTCTCAGGATCCCTAATGTGCTTTCTCAGATTTGATACAAGAAGAACATCATGTATTACCGAAATATGTGGAGGAAGCACAAGTCTATATGAAATTTTTCCAATCCGCTGAATGATTTCAAAGGGACCCACGAACCTGGATGCCAACTTTCCATACAAGAAAAACCTCTAAACTCCCTTCATAAGCGATACTTTGAGGAATACATAGTCGCCTATTTCAAACTTAAGATCTTTTTGCCTGGCATCACTATAGCTTTTCTGACGACTCTGAGCAGTCAATAGTCTTTTTCGAGCAAGCTCTACAGCTTCCCATGTCTCGTGGAGTCTATCTGAATAATAAAGGTTCTTTATCCGGACCTTTTGCCAACATAAAGGAGTCGTACACCTACGTCCATATAGTGCTTCAAATGGTGCCATGCCAATACTTGCATGGTAACTATTTTTGTAAGTGAATTCTGTAAGAGGCAAATGTTTAATCCATGATCCCTTCCATTCTAAGGCACATTCTCGTAGCATATCCTCTATTGTCTGAATCGTACGTTCTGACTGATCGTCTGTTTGTGGATGATATGTTTTGCTAAAGCATAGTTGCGTACCTAAGGCTTTCATGAAGTTCTCCCAGTAATGTGAGATGAATCGTGATTCTCAATCAGAAACTATTTCCTTTGTAATGCCATGGAGACAGATCACATGTGTAATATATAACTCAGCAAGCTGGTCTGGAGTGAAAGATACGCTTATTGGAATAAAGTGTGCTACCTTGGTCAGATGATCTATTATAACCTGATGAATACCCATTCATCACTCTTTATTCTTATATTTTAGCTACAAAAACCTTTGCAAATACATGTAGATATTTGTAAATAGAAATAATTACCAAAATCATGCATTTTGTAAACAGTAATAATTAGCATGTTTTTGTGCACAAATATAAGAATAAAGAGACAAAAGAAAAAGAGAGAAAATATTTGGAATAAATATTGAGCGACCTAATCCCAAGGGAGGGCCCAGCCTGGGCCTGACCGCATAAAAGCCAAAGTAGAGGGAGATAAGGGCTCATTTTGTAAATATTTATGTAAATAAAATAAAAATATTTTCCTCACAAAAAGAGACTCAAAAAGAAGTTAAAAAAAGCAGAAAAGATCAAAAATACCCTTCCTTCACCATGTACATGAACCACACCTAGGTATTTATTTAACCTTGTAAATAAATTAACTTATTTTCCAAACTTTTTGTAAATAGTCTATGTTACATATTGTAAATAAATAAAATATAAAATAGGTATAAAAATACATAAAAATAACAAATAAAAAAAATTCAAAAATTTAAAATCTAAATAGTGTACATATACCTATATATATAGCTACCCTATTTTTATTTCCAAAAATTAATTAAAAATCACCAAAAAATAGAAAAAAATAAAAGAAAAATATTTCATGTTTTAAGTTTTTCTTAATTCGGCCATTTTCTACCTTAAAATAAATAAACAAAAAAATTAATAAATGGCAGCTCCTGATTGGTCCACGGGGGATTGTTGACCCCGGTCAACTCCCCCGCGGACTCTTTCCTTTTTGAGAAGACGCGCGCCGCCCCGCCTTCGCCATTTTCTCCACGCGCCTCGAGCATGTCGCCCACGCAAACCCCGCGCCTGGATCCTTCGCCGATCATCCGACATCCTCGCCAGATCCTTCGCCGTGAGATCCACGCATTCCATAGCCGTCGCCTCCCAACCCTAATCGAGCCTGCAGCTATATATAGAACCACCTCCGCCGCCTCCGCGCCCCATCTTTGGCTCTTCCCCTTCTTCCCAGTGAACTCCAGAGGCACCGCGAGAGTGACAGCAAGCGATCGCCCCTGTTGCAGCGAGGCGAGGAGGCGAAACCACTGATCCGGCGTTCTTCGCCGCCGTTGCTCCGCCACCAGCGTGAGCACCGAGCCTCGGGCCGAGACGACCCTTGAGGCTACGACCAGGAGCACCCCCTGCTCTTCCCCAGTCTCTCCGACCACCCAGGTAGATCCCTTAGGCCCGTAGATTAGCGTAGATTTCGATTCTTAGCTTACTGGTAGCGTAGCTTCGCCGCCGTCGCCAGCCACCTCCGATATCCCATCTGTCATTCCGACCCGACCATCATCTTCGCCAGACCTCTCCGCATCTTCTTCACCCCTTCGCCCAACCCAGATCGCACAGGATCTGGGAATCGAGCTCCTCCGCCGACCACCTTCGCCGGAGCTCGCCGTGCCGACGCACCAGCCACCCCCACTTCGCCTAACTGGGTCGAGGCAATTTGCCCTCGACCCGTGAGTCTTCTGGGTTACTTTGCAGGTCAAGAGGAGGCCATCTGAGGCCCCCTTACATCCCAGGCCAGGAGCTCATCTCCGTCGACCTCGCCGGAGCCCCTCCAGGGCTCGGCTGGGCCATCGGAGACCACCACCAGCTGCGGGACGACATCGCCGACCTTCTCCGACCTTCAGAGGCAGCTGAGGAGGACCACAGTACGCGCACGAGGCCGGCGAAGCTCGCCGGCTGAGTGTTCTTCCAGTATCCTCCACCGCCGTCAGATTGACCCCGAGCTCCAGATTCAATCACGATCGTCTATTCGAGGGTCGATCTCCACCGTCGATCCAGCGAAGCTCAGCCACTTCGTCTGTCTACCGTTCGATCTGCAACGTGGCAGCACCTGGACCGTCGGATCACAGTCGAGGACCCAGCCATTGGGCGCCACCCCTTTTCAGCCGTCCATCTATCCACGTGGCGTCCATCCATCGGCTCGACTTAATAAAGGGGTAAATTACCTTAGGCCCCCTCTTAGTTTTTGCTTTATGTTTCAGTCCTGTAAATATTTAGAGTACTTTATTTACGTTGGGATATTTGCACACTGGACCTCATCTTTTAGATTACTTGCATTTATGCCCCTGTTTGTGTGAGCCACGTGCGTCATCACGTGTGTATTTGGTGTAATTGCAAATTTAGCCCTATAGTTCTGGATGTTCATGAATGAATAGAAACTTTTTGATAATTGCATTTATGCCCCTGTGAGCATTGTATTTGCGCATGTGCGTCTTTTGAGTGGGTTATTTGCAACATAGCCCTTGGACTTTTTGGTACGAGTTACCAGAAGGTCCTCGGACTTGTTTTTTCTTACATATAGGTCCCTGAGTGCCTCAAGCACGCGCCTCGCGCGTGATTTCTTGGGTATTTTACACCAGGACCCCCAGAACTTTGGGTATTTGCACTTAAGTCCTTGTGCACAGTGCCCCCTTGTTATTTTTGAATAAAATATCAATTCATCTCCAAATTCGATAAAAATTTGACACATGGCTCCTTCCATGTTGTAGGATTTTTGAGAATTTTGGAGGACATTTTTGAGTTTATTTGTTATTTTTAAAAATTCAAAAACCATCATTTTAGCTACTGTCTAGATTTAAAAATTACAAAAAATATAAAAACACCCCCAAAAATTCCATAAAAATTAGGTGTTGTTTCTGTTGTGTTGGTTGATTTTCTAGCCAATTTTGGCTATTTTTCATTGCTTAAAAACCCTAAAAATTCAAAAACACCTAAAAACTCATAAAAATCATATTAAATAATCTAAAAACCCAAAAACAATAATTTTGGTGCTCAAATTTTCCTTGTTTTCTCTAGCATACAGGAAAATTACCTCCAGGCCCTCTTGAGATCCTTAAATATTTTATTTTTGGATTTTGGGCCTGGCTGGACAGTACCTTGCCTTTTTGGCACTGTTTGATTTTTAGAAAATAAAATACACCTTATAAAAATCCAAAAAATTCACCAAAAACACTTAAAAACCTAAAAAACATAAAAACAATTTTTCTTGAATTTTTGCTTGATTTTTGATGCTTTAAATAAATTGCTCAAGTGTGCTTGTTCTTGTGTTTTCTTATTTTCTTTACATATTAAAAATCCAAAAAATTTTAAAAACAATTAAAAACCACTAAAAATGTTTTCTCTTCTTCTCTGATTTTTTGACTACTTCGTAGGCCTTTGGCCAACCCGTGCTCCTTGTGTTCGACCCTGGGTGCTACATCATTTTTCTTGATTGACTTAGCCTGATCGCTTGGGTCGCAACGACCCTATTTTTGTACCTTATACCCGAGTGGTCAGGCGTGTCATCAGAATGGCGCCGTTGCCGGGGAGCACGGCTTTGTAGTCATTTTTTCCATATTGTCTCTCTATATTGTCATTGTTTTCTGACACTCTCTCTTTGATTTTTGTGCGAGGTACTGCGTGGACAACTTGGAGTTTATTTTTGAGGACCCGCATGGGAAGAAGAGCAGGGAGAGGAAGAAGAAGAATTTTATTTTGAGAGAGAACAATATTGTTTGTAATAATTTAAAACTTGGACATTTGTGGACACTTGTAACTTAGCGGGTCTGTTTCGCCGAGTACCGGTGTGCTCGGGGGACCCATTTGGATTTTCGCGGCTTTTTCTGCGGTTTTGATAGCTAGCTGCCTTTTCCGGTGTTTACGCGGTTTTTCTCGAGCCCCTAGATTTAGGAATTTCTCTTGCTTGTGCCGTAATTAGTAGGGTCCCCACACTTAATTGCTTGCCTGATCCTATAGGACGTTAATTGGACCTACTAAAATCATTAATAAAAATAGCCGATTCATTTTCTTCCGTGGCCTACGTGCCGTAGCCCGTCCCACAAAGCGCTTCTCCTACCCCCGATTTGTCGGGCAGAGGAGGGACGGGCCAAGACCGGACTCTTTGGCTTGGAGGACCGTGATCGGTTAGACGGTTCTTGCGATAGAAATTTTCTCATCTAGGATTCGGTTTTTCCTCGCTGCACCATTTAGGTAGTTTAATTCTGTCTTTAAATTCTGCGCGGATCACTTGCATGTAGAGTGCTGGAGACAAGGTACGCATTTCTTTCTCTGCATGCATCATTGATTTCTTCGTGCATCGGCTTTTTCGTCTTCTCCCTCTGTTTTTGGCTTAATCATCAGGAGAATCGGAAAATTCGTTAGGCCGCTTGTATTTACTTTGAAAAAAAAATTAAAAAAAAAAAGTGGGACTGGATAACACTATTGACCCTAAAAGACACTTACATTAAAAATTTGTCTTGGGGAGAGCAACCCCCTCTTTGTATGGTTTGGATGCGCGAGAGAGTGACCCGCACCCTAGGTAGAGCCCTCCGGTGCTATTTCTAGTTGACTACCGACTCTTCCGTGCGGGCCAGTCGGTTGGAGTAGCATCGGGTATCCTAACAGGTCACGAAAGCGCTCTGATATTTTGTGTGTTCACCCAATAAAATTGACAAGATAAATTGACCGAGCTTTCACGGTCTTCAGATTGTGTTGCGTTGGTGAACCGGGGGTTTGCTTTGCGATCATATTTTCTCCAGATCCCATCCGCCCAACTCGCCAGATCAAGATAATGGGTAGACGATCTCTTAGGCAGCCTCTGGCTGCATCGCTTTCAGGCACGTCTACTTCACCATCTAGGTTGACCCGTGAGAGTCGAGACCAGCTCTCCGGGCCCGAGTACGATTCCACCCTGTTCTCCCTCGATCCCCTTTCTTTTGCTACTGAGAGACATGAGCCCGAGGAAAGACGAATTGATTTGACAGAACCTGAGTTGGGCTCATCTGATTTTGCAGACATCACTATGGCCGGAGCCGGCAGTTCAGACCCAGACTCCCGACAACCCGAACATTTTGTACTAGACCAGGGAGCGATCAACTCCACCCTGATCGCATCATTAGAGAAAGTACAGAAGCAGCTACGCGATCAGGGAGCTTTCATGATTGAGATGAGAAGGGAGTTGGAGCGACTCAGAGAAGAGAGAGATCAGAGCGAGCCTGAGGACATTCCTGATGCTGATGCAGAGGCAGCAGCCGCAGCAGCGGCAGCCGCCGCCGCAGCGGGACCACCGAGACCGATGCGGGAGTTACACAACCCCGGATCTACACTGATGCACCATTGGGTGGTGGTACCTGCTATCGTGGGGGATTTCAAGTTCCCTCCGAACACCCTGGAGATGCTTCCTCATTTTCACGGACTTGCCACTGAGGAGCCCCACCTCCATCTCCAGGAGTTTTTGATGATCTGCAGCACTGTCCACGACCGTCATGTGGACCAGGATACGATTCGGATGATGGCCTTCCCTTTTTCACTGGCAGATAGAGCAGCCGCCTGGCTGAAGCATTTAGGGAAGTTTGTTTACACCTGGGAGCAGCTCCGCACCGAGTACTTGAACAAGTACTATCCACTCGGGCGGACGAATGCAGCGAGGGCCCTGATCAACAACTTCTCCATGCTCCCTAACGAGCAGTTTCACGAGGCATGGGAGAGGTTCAGAGAGCTTCTGGATAGATGCCCACACCACGACATTTCCAAGCCGAACCTAGTTCAGAGCTTCTTTAGTGGGATGACGCCAGAGCTTCAGGGTCTGGTGAATGCTTCTTGCGGCGGGTCCTACTTTGCCAAGGACCACAACCAAGTCTGGGCCATCTACGAGGAGATGGCCGAAAATTACATGGTGATGTCCCAGACTCGGTTGTACACACAGAGATCTCAGCAGCCGCCAGGACCCGTGCAGTACCAGCGGATAGCACGGGTTGATGCAGGTCCATCCAGTTCGTCCACAGTTGCAGCCGCACAGGCAGAGTCAGCCGCTGCGGACATGGGGATTATCAGCGAGAAGTTGGACCGCTTGGAAATAATAGAGAAGAAGCAGTGCCAGGGCATAACTCAGATGGAGCAGATGGCACAAACTCTGAGCGACATGAAGACCCATCTCTTGTGTCTTCAGGAGGCACAGACGGCTTCTCAGCCCCGTCTTCAGTCGCGAGGCGATTCCGGCGGCAGCCGCAGTTCGTCCCAGCGCTCCAGCTCCTTGCAGCAGCCTAGACAAGTTCACCTTGTACAGGCGGAGCCGTACCAGCAGCAGCAGCCCTCTTACCAGTCACCACCATCTCCAGACTTACAGATGGTGGTATATCAGCCGGATCAGCCTCTGGAAGTACTCCCACCAGCCCCTTACGATGAGGAACCGTTGATGGATGTCAACGGGATTTGGTATGACCGTCCTCAACCTGGAATCCGACGAGACCATCTCGGATTCAGGTGGGGGAATGGGGGTAACCAGTCCCAACAGCAGCCAGCCGGTCAGGGAGGGCAGTACTCCCAGCAGAGAGATCACCAGCAGCCCCCAGCATACCAGTCACACCAGCCATCATCCTTCGTACCTCATCCCTACCAGCAGCAGGGACAGACTTGGAGACGTGAGCAGCAGGCTCACCAGCAGCAGCATCCTTCCTCTTACCCCTCTCAGCCGCAGCAGCACCAGGTCCAGCAGCCTCATTACCAGAGAGGCAACCCGTCGGGCTCCCATGAGAGCCCCGCCTTGGATGATCTAGCCCGCATCTTCACAGAGCAGCAGGCTACATTTAGACGGGAGATGGACGAGTTCCGCCAGGAGATGCGGGACCTGATGAGAGGGAAGGCCGCCATCCCTGCACAGATCGAGCCTAATCCGAATAGCTTGAAGAGGAAGTCTGAGCAGGTAGTTCACACTGAGCCTACCATTCCTAGTGACTCATTTGATGATATGTCGTCGGATCTATTTGATGCTGATTTTGTTACACTTAGGAGCGGTAGAAGACCAGCAGGCGGCGCCTCATCTGAGCGACAACGCGAGGATCCATCTAGAGTGCCAGATGAGGAAGAGGAGAGCGGTACTGAAGCTGCACATGATGATGACGGTGGTACTGATGCCACCCGAGATGCTGATTCCACCGGCGGTACTGAGGCCGCCGCTTCACCATATCGAGGAGGTGGTACTGACGCCACCAGCAGAGCCGAGCCAGCCCGCGGTACTGAGGCCGCAAGACGTCTAGTTGTAGAGCCAGCTAGAGGGTGTACTAAGGCCACCAATATTCATTCTGATAGAGATGTTGTCTTTCCTCGTATGGATGTATCTCAGGACTCTATTTTGAATAAAGGAAAAGGTTTAGTTTCTTCTGATCCCACTGTGGTGTATGATGTATGTGAGGATCCGGTCATCGAACCGTCTAGGCCTATTCCTAGTCCTTCATCTGAGAAGGACCCTGTGATCCCCTTTCCTAGAGCCCTTGAGTTGGGGAAGGGGAAGAAAAGAGAAAAAGATCCAAAAAAGAGAGAGCAGGAGGAGTTCAGCCAGAGCATGATAGACCGATTTCACATCCAGCTGACCCTCCATGAGGCTTTGCAGCACATCCCTCTTCTTCAGCGATCCTTGAAAGACAGGACCACAGTCAGGAGGAAGAAGAGGAACAACACCGCAGAGATTCATGTGTTGACAAAAGCCACGTGTTACGCGATCCAGAATCATCTGCCGACCAAGAGGCCAGATTTAGGAGCCCCGTATGTCAGATGTCAGATTAGTGAGCAGAGCTTCGACCGGACTCTATTAGATAGCGGATCGTCGATCAACCTTCTTCCGACAGCCCTTCTCGACCACTTAGAGTTGGGCACTCTTAGACAGAGCAGGACATACCTTCAGTTTGCTGATCGGTCCGTCAAGAGGCCAAAGGGGTTGTTGCGAGACGTTGTCGTCACGATTCAGGGTTTGCAATTCCCCGTGGACTTCGTAGTGCTGGACATGGAGACCCCTGACTCGTTGACCGATTCCCCCATCATCCTCGGTCGCCCGTTCTTGGCCACAGCCAAGGCGGTGACTGACCATGACAGTGGGAAGGTATTCTTTCGTGTCCAGGGCGAGAGTATACAAATAGAGACGGTTAAGGACCACAGAGCCAGAGATAGATCCCGCTCAGAGGGCAGTACAGATTCAGAACAGCTGACAGATACAGAGCCAGACATACACCAGGACTGTGATTTTGTGATCACAGATGATGAGGCAGCTTGGGCAGATCCTGCAGCACAGACCATCCTCTCATATTCAGATACAGCTGATGCAGAGATGATAGCAGAGGATAGTCTGGAGAGCACAGCCCTAGTTCAGGATACTATTGAGTCAGTAGAGTCGGACCTTGATCGTGACACGATTTTCAGTGATGGTGGTACTAAGGCCACCCTGCTCTACGGTGGTACTGATGCCACCGCAGTTGATACAGATCCCTCGGATTCAGAATCTGATTGGGCAGATTGTGATAATCAGATGCCAGACCTGGATCCACCTGAGCCTACAGATGAGGAGGAGGTAGAGGCAGAGCAGATCAGAGACAATGCAGAGGACCCGCCTTCTCCAGATCCAGTTTGTGAGAGTGCTCTATCATTTTCCCAGGCAGATTTGGCAGAATTGTCAGCATACACACATCTTCTTCAGAAGCCAGATTTGCCAGCACCCAGCTGTCCAGAGCTAAAGCCGCTCCCTACTTCGCTGAAGTATCGATTCCTTGCGGGAGAGTCTGAGATGTACCCAGTCATCATCTCTGCCGATCTGACTGGAGAACAAGAATCCCGTCTGATGGGGGTTCTTGAAAAGAACCGCAAGGCAATTGGATGGAGCGTAGCAGATCTCCATGGGATTAGTCCCTCGCTGTGCTCCCACCATATCTATCTCGAGGAAGGGGCAAAGCCGTCGCGTGAGTTCCAGCGGCGACTGAACCCCAACCTAAGAGAGGTTGTCATGAAGGAAATATCAAAATGGTGGAGTGTAGATTTTATTTATCCCATTTCCGACTCCAAGTGGGTTAGCCCCTTGCATGTGGTGCCCAAGAAGACGGGCATCACGACTGTGATCAGTGAGTCGGGAGAGGAGATTGCTACACGAGTACCCACATCTTGGCGGGTCTGCGTTGACTACAGGAGACTCAACCAGGCCACCAAGAAGGACCATTTCCCCCTGCCTTTTATTGATCAGATCATAGAGAGACTGGCAGGGAAGAGCCATTATTGCTTCCTGGATGGGTACTCGGGCTACAATCAGGTGGCCATCGCTCCTGAGGATCAGGAGAAGACCACCTTTACCTGTCCCTTCGGTACATACGCCTTTCGACGCATGCCATTTGGGCTATGCAACGCCCCTGCGACTTTTCAGAGATGCATGCTGTCGATCTTTTCGGACATGGTAGGGGAGTGTTTGGAGGTCTTCATGGACGACTTCTCGGTTTACGGCGACGGATTCGATTCCTGTCTTGACTGCCTAGACCGAGTGCTCCAGCGATGTATTGCTACCCGCTTGGTTCTGTCTTGGGAGAAGAGTCACTTCATGGTGACTCAAGGGACGGTGCTTGGCCACATCATCTCCAACAGGGGCATGGAGGTTGATCCGGCCAAGGTTGATGTCATTAGAAAACTCGCACCGCCGTCCAATTTGAAGCAGCTACGGTCATTTCTGGGGCACGTTGGTTTTTATAGGAGATTCATTCATAATTTCAGCAAGATTGCCCGACCGTTGACTGACCTCTTGACGAAAGACACCGAGTTCCTTGTCGATGACAAGTGTCTTTCGTCCTTTGAGACTCTCCAGCAGTGTGTTATTGAGGCTCCTGTCCTTCAGCCACCCGATTGGTCTCTCCCATTCGAGATCATGACGGACGCCTCTGATTTTGCCGTAGGGGCCGTGCTAGGACAGAGGAGGGACGGAGTTCCATTCGCCATTCACTACGCTAGCCGAACATTGGATCCCGCCCAGCGAAACTACACGGTCACAGAGAAGGAGATGCTAGCTGTAGTTTTCGCCCTAGATAAGTTCAGATCGTATATCATTGGATCTAGAGTAACTTTGTATACTGACCACACCGCCATCAGGTACCTCATGTCAAAGAAGGATGCCAAGGCCAGACTTACTAGATGGATCCTTCTACTACAGGAGTTCGACATTGAGATCAAGGATAAACCTGGAGTCAAGAATGTGGTGGCGGATCATCTTTCCCGACTAGAGCAGCCTGAGGATTCTGAGCAGATTGATCCTATTCGAGATACCTTCCCAGATGAGGCGATCCTTGCTATCGCCTCACTCCCGTGGTATGCCGATATTGTGAACTTTCTCGTTGCTGGGAAAGTCCCACAAGATTGGCCCAGGCAGAGGCTTGAGACCTTCCTTGCGAAGGCCAAGTCCTACCACTGGGAGGATCCCATCCTTTACCACGAAGGAGGGGATAGCGTCTGGCGTCGGTGTATTCCTCAGGAGGAGCATCATAGTGTCCTCACTTACTGCCACAAGCTTGAGGCAGGAGGACATCATTCTGGGAGGAGAACGGCACAGAAAGTGCTCCAATCCGGCTTGTGGTGGCCTACACTCTTCAAGGACTCTGATGAGTTCGTGAAGAGGTGTACTGACTGTCAGAGGATGGGCACTTGTGGACAGCGTGATATGATGCCGATGCAGCCCATTCACTTCTGTGAGGTTTTTGACGCATGGGGCATCGATTTCATGGGTCCATTCCCTAAGAGTCAGGGATTTGAGTACATTCTGTTGGCCGTAGATTATGTTAGTCGTTGGGTTGAGGCTATCCCCGCCCGAGCCGCTGATGCGAGGACAGTTTGCAGATTTTTGAGGAAGCACATCATCATGCGGTTCGGGGTTCCACGAGTTCTGATTTCTGATGGGGGGTCTCATTTCGTCAACGACCAGGTAAAGGCACTTGCCAGTGAGTTTAGTATAGACCATCGAGTAGCCACACCATACCATCCACAGACGAATGGTCTAGCCGAGGTTTCGAACAGGGAGATCAAGACTATATTGCAGAAAGTCGTCCGCCCCGACCGAAAGGATTGGTCCCAACTTTTGGACTCGGTCTTGTGGGCATATAGGACGTCTTTCAAGACACCATTAGGCACATCTCCTTTTCGCCTCGTGTATGGCAAGCCATGCCATTTACCTGTTGAGCTGAGACACAAATCACTTTGGGCAGTTACAGATATTCTTATGGATCCAGATGGTGTAGGAGACCAGAGGAGGGCAGAGTTAGCCGCCTTGGAAGAGCTTAGAGATACAGCTTTCTCAAACAGCCTACATTATAAGGAGAAAGTGAAGGAGTGGCATGATTCTCATATCAGCCACAAGCATTTTGAGATTGGACAGAGAGTATGGTTGTTTGATGCAAGGCTACGATTATTTCCAGGGAAGCTACAGAGAAAATGGAAGGGACCTTACTTGGTCAGAAAGGTACACGATAACGGTAGCATTGATATATCTGAGTTATCTTCTGAGAGTACCTTTCGAGTGAACGGCCAGCGGCTCAAGCCATTTCTAGATCATGAGCCGCGGGACGTTATTGTTGCCCCGATTCATTTTGCGTGAGATGTGGTCTCTTGACTCACATCTTTTGCATCTCACGCCTGATTTTCACTGTTCCTCCGCCTGTATAGATCCAGTTGTCCATATCATTCTATTCTTTAGTCCCACATCCCTTTTCTCATCCTGTGATTATGCTATACTTAGGGTGTACTTTACCCTAAGTATAGGGGGGATTGTCGGACCTGCGAGTATTCTTTTCATTCTTTCTGCTCCTGTTTTTGCTGCCTATACTTAGGGATATTTTACCCTAAGTATAGGGGGGGCAGACTCTGTATCTTCTTCACTCGGATTTCCCTTCATGGACAGCTTTCTATACTTAGGATTAGTTAATCCTAAGTATAGGGGGAAACCACCGAGTCCCTCTTATTCTATTCATTTATTCATTTCTGTACTTATCCACTCCTTTTCACTTCCCTATACCAAGCACGAGTTATGTCTTCTTCATCGCTCTTGACTCTGAGGACATCGTTCGAGCTAAGTATAGGGGGGTGCGTATATATTTCATATATACTTTAGCCATAACTCGTACTTTGTGTGAGTGTGTTAATAAAATGGCTAAAAATCACAAAATTTAAAAAAAATTCATACACACAAACATTCTTTTATTTGCACATAAATAGCTAGTGTACAAAATATTTTGGTAAAAATATTTTCAAAAACTTTTTGTGTAAAGCTTGGGTAAATATTTTCTTATCAAAATTATGTATATAGTACAAAATTTTTCCAAAATGATACGAAACAAAAAAAAAGTTTGCAAAAATCTTGTGTAAATGTTTGTAAATACTTTTGCAAAACTTGCACTTCATGCATCATCCATCCATTTTTCAAAAATTTTGCACGATTGTAAAATATTTGTAAATAGCATCTTTTGTACATATGTAAATAGTTTTTCTGGATGATATTGACATTTAAACTATGCCTGGAAATTAAATTGAGAAATGGAGCTTGACTAAGATCTTAACCCACTTAACTTTAAGAGGAACCTTATAGGGCTTAGATTTAAGGCTTTTCAGGTCCATGGTGACTTAATTCTTTGAGTCCACTAGGCTATGAGCATATGTCATCTTAATGAGCCTAAGTAGAGCACTTAACAACACACGCATGACTCTCAGAGACAATGGCTTGACTTGCACCAGCACCTTACACATAGCTCTTCACGGATGAGGTGGTGAGGAGACAGTTTTCCTCGGCTTGGGGTAGCATATGAGGGTAGTACTTCTAGGCGGAACCTCTCTTCTTCTTATAGTGAAGGAAGTGCACCTCAACTTGGTCTAGTGGTGATGAAGGATAAAGACAGAAGCCGTGGGTTGCAATAAAGCTTCAAAAGAGGGATAGTCTACTGGCTCAAGAGGAAAATTTCTTATATATGCTGCACCATGTAGATATGTTGTACAGAAGCACTTGAAAAAAAAATTGCAAAAATGCAAAAATAACTCCAAAAAAATTTGGTGGGTCGGATTGAAAATTTAATAACCCCACCGGAGTATAAAGCAAAAACTTATGGTATCATGTCACATCTCATGAAGCTTGCAGTGGGAGACTTGGCTACACTGGCTGAGCTTCCAAAAGTCTATACTTCTTCCCCCTCTTCTTGAGCCGGTTGCACTTGAACTTAGAAGGGAATACCCCGCTTCTCGAGGAAAGAGTTGCTAGACAGAGGCATTAGAGTTACCAGGTTGGGGGAGGTTGTTTCTTTGTTACTTCTGAGGTGAGGAGCTACTATCACTTACACTGCATGGAAAGATTCATGGTCATTAGAGTTTGTGTATGTAGACTTGTTCTGATCTGGATTATTGAGGAGTCTTGTCCATAGATTGGTGGAACTTAGAGGCTGTTGAGTTTTAAGTTTAAGTCTAAATAAGGTTCCGACACATTGATAATCTAAAGATCTAATCGAGCTCCATATTTCAATCTGATAAAAGGCAAGTTTACTAATCAGCCTTGATCCATGTACATTCCTCTCTTTTTCTTTTTCTTTCTTTCTTTTTCACTTCTTTTTCAAATAAGTGTTTGCTAAGGGACTAGCAAAGTTAAGCATAGGGGGGTGATGAATACCCATTCATCACTCTTTATTCTTATATTTTAGCTACAAAAACCTTTGCAAATACATGTAGATATTTGTAAATAGAAATAATTACCAAAATCATGCATTTTGTAAAAAGTAATAATTAGCATGTTTTTGTGCACAAATATAAGAATAAAGAGACAAAAGAAAAAGAGAGAAAATATTTGGAATAAATATTGAGCGACCTAATCCCAAGGGAGGGCCCAGCCTGGGCCTGACCGCATAAAAGCCAAAGTAGAGGGAGATAAGGGCTCATTTTGTAAATATTTATGTAAATAAAATAAAAATATTTTCCTCACAAAAAGAGACTCAAAAAGAAGTTAAAAAAAAGCAGAAAAGATCAAAAATACCCTTCCTTCACCATGTACATGAACCACACCTAGGTATTTATTTAACCTTGTAAATAAATTAACTTATTTTCCAAACTTTTTGTAAATAGTCTATGTTACATATTGTAAATAAATAAAATATAAAATAGGTATAAAAATACATAAAAATAACAAATAAAAAAAATTCAAAAATTTAAAATCTAAATAGTGTACATATACCTATATATATAGCTACCCTATTTTTATTTCCAAAAATTAATTAAAAATCACCAAAAAATAGAAAAAACTAAAAGAAAAATATTTCATGTTTTAAGTTTTTCTTAATTCAGCCATTTTCTACCTTAAAATAAATAAACAAAAAAATTAATAAATGGCAGCTCCTGATTGGTCCATGGGGGATTGTTGACCCCGGTCAACTCCCCCGCGGACTCTTTCCTTTTTGAGAAGACGCGCGCCGCCCCGCCTTTGCCATTTTCTCCACGCGCCTCCAGCCTGTCGCCCACGCAAACCCCGCGCCCGGATCCTTCGCCGATCATCCGACATCCTCGCCAGATCCTTCGCCGTGAGATCCACGCATTCCATAGCCGTCGCCTCCCAACCCTAATCGAGCCTGCAGCTATATATAGAACCACCTCCGCCGCCTCCGCACCCCATCTTTGGCTCTTCCCCTTCTTCCCAGTGAACTCCAGAGGCACCGCGAGAGTGACAGCAAGCGATCGCCCCTGTTGCAGCGAGGCGAGGAGGCGAAACCACTGATCCGGCGTTCTTCGCCGCCGTTGCTCCGCCACCAGCGTGAGCACCGAGCCTCGGGCCGAGACGACCCTTGAGGCTACGACCAGGAGCACCCCCTGCTCTTCCCCAGTCTCTCCGACCACCCAGGTAGATCCCTTAGGCCGTAGATTAGCGTAGATTTCGATTCTTAGCTTACTGGTAGCGTAGCTTCGCCGCCGTCGCCGGCCACCTCCGATATCCCATCTGTCATTCCGACCCGACCATCATCTTCGCCAGACCTCTCCGCATCTTCTTCACCCCTTCGCCCAACCCAGATCGCACAGGATCTGGGAATCGAGCTCCTCCGCCGACCACCTTCGCCGGAGCTCGTCGTGCCGACGCACCAGCCACCCCCACTTCGCCTAACTGGGTCGAGGCAATTTGCCCTCGACCCGTGAGTCTTCTGGGTTACTTTGCAGGTCAAGAGGAGGCCATCTGAGGCCCCCTCACATCCAGGCCAGGAGCTCATCTCCGTCGACCTCGCCGGAGCCCCTCCAGGGCTCGGCTGGGCCATCGGAGACCACCACCAGCTGCGGGACGACATCGCCGACCTTCTCCGACCTTCAGAGGCAGCTGAGGAGGACCACAGTACGCGCACGAGGCCGACGAAGCTCGCCGGCTGAGTGTTCTTCCAGTATCCTCCACCGCCGTCAGATTGACCCCGAGCTCCAGATTCAATCACGATCGTCTATTCGAGGGTCGATCTCCACCGTCGATCCAGCGAAGCTCAGCCACTTCGTCTGTCTACCGTTCGATCTGCAACGTGGCAGCACCTGGATCGTCGGATCACAGTCGAGGACCCAGCCTTGGGCGCCACCCCTTTTCAGCCGTCCATCTATCCACGTGGCGTCCATCCATCGGCTCGACTTAATAAAGGGGTAAATTACCTTAGGCCCCCTCTTAGTTTTTGCTTTATGTTTCAGTCCTGTAAATATTTAGAGTGCTTTATTTACGTTGGGATATTTGCACACTGGACCTCATCTTTTAGATTATTTGCATTTATGCCCCTGTTTGTGTGAGCCACGTGCGTCGTCACGTGTGTATTTGGTGTAATTGCAAATTTAGCCCTGTAGTTCTGGATGTTCATGAATGAATAGAAACTTTTTGATAATTGCATTTATGCCCCTGTGAGCATTGTATTTGCGCATGTGCGTCTTTTGAGTGGGTTATTTGCAACATAGCCCTTGGACTTTTTGGTACGAGTTACCAGAAGGTCCTCGGACTTGTTTTTTCTTACATATAGGTCCCTGAGTGCCTCAAGCACGCGCTTCGCGCGTGATTTCTTGGGTATTTTGCACCAGGACCCCCAGAACTTTGGGTATTTGCACTTAAGTCCTTGTGCACAGTGCCCCCTTGTTATTTTTGAATAAAATATCAATTCATCTCCAAATTCGATAAAAATTTGACACATGGCTCCTGCCATGTTGTAGGATTTTTGAGAATTTTGGAGGACATTTTTGAGTTTATTTGTTATTTTTAAAAATTCAAAAACCATCATTTTAGCTACTGTCTAGATTTAAAAATTACAAAAAAATATAAAAACACCCCCAAAAATTCCATAAAAATTAGGTGTTGTTTCTGTTGTGTTGGTTGATTTTCTAGCCAATTTTGGCTATTTTTCATTGCTTAAAAACCCTAAAAATTCAAAAACACCTAAAAACTCATAAAAATCATATTAAATAATCTAAAAACCCAAAAACAATAATTTTGGTGCTCAAATTTTCCTTGTTTTCTCTGGCATACAGGAAAATTACCTCCAGACCCTCTTGAGATCCTTAAATATTTTATTTTTGGATTTTGGGCCTGGCTGGACAGTACCTTGCCTTTTTCGCACTGTTTGATTTTTAGAAAATAAAATACACCTTATAAAAATCCCAAAAATTCACCAAAAACACTTAAAAACCTAAAAAACATAAAAACAATTTTTCTTGAATTTTTGCTTGATTTTTGATGCTTTAAATAAATTGCTCAAGTGTGCTTGTTCTTGTGTTTTCTTATTTTCTTTACATATTAAAAATCCAAAAAAATTAAAAACAATTAAAAACCACTAAAAATGTTTTCTCTTCTTCTCTGATTTTTTGACTACTTCGTAGGCCTTTGGCCAACCCGTGCTCCTTGTGTTCGACCCTGGGTGCTATACCAGGTTAATATCATAGCAGGACCGCTTTTGTGCTTGATTGATTTTACGTATTTTTCGAGTGGTTCATCATTTTTCTTGATTGACTTAGCCTGATCGCTTGGGTCGCAACGACCCTATTTTTGTACCTTATACCCGAGTGGTCAGGCGTGTCATCATAACCCAGATACTATCTTTACTACCAGTCGTCCGAGGTAAGCCTATAACGAAGTCCATGGAAATGCTTTCCCATTTCCATTCAGTTATAGGGAGGGGTTGCAATAATCCTGGTGGCTTTTGGTGTGAAGCCTTTACCTGCTTGCAAGTAAAACATGAATTCACGAACTCAGCTGCATCCTTCTTCATTCCTGGCCACCAAAAGTTTGAACGAAGATCCTTATATATCTTCGTAGTGTGCTTCGTGTAAGATATCTTTCCCCAATTCGGTGTATTTGGTACACAAACTCTATGATGGTTATACAATATTCCAACTTATATATGGAATCCCTCTATCTCATTCTTCTCAAGTTGTTGTCTCAAGT
This sequence comes from Ottelia alismoides, assembly GCA_037367405.1. Classification (NCBI taxonomy): domain Eukaryota; kingdom Viridiplantae; phylum Streptophyta; class Magnoliopsida; order Alismatales; family Hydrocharitaceae; genus Ottelia; species Ottelia alismoides. Next base: position 555,779 of record JAZKJV010004287.1, on the reverse strand, counting down.
CTTTAAGGACTGGATCATCCTCATGTCCTTTTTTTATTCTATCCCAGATCTCTGGTTTGTACCGGTGAGGAATAGTTATAGTATCGGCACTACTATCAAATGGTTTCCATTTACTTTACGTTGATAGTAAATCTCAGAAGTGGATAGTACTCACAAACCCAGGTGAATAAGTTCTTCTGCAAAGGGCATCGGCTACGACGTTCCCCTTACCGGGGTGGTAGGAGATGGTGCAATCATAGTCCTTCAACAGCTCTAGCCACCGTCTCTGTCTCATATTGAGCTGCTTTTGATCAAACAGATATTTCAGACTTTTATGATCAATGAAGATTTCCAAAGTAATACCATAGAGGTAGTGTCACCATATCTTTAAAGTGAAAACTACGGCAGCTAATTCCAGGTCATGTGTCAGGTAGTTCTTCTCGTGTCCTGAGCTGTCGCAATGCATACGCAACTACCTTACCATGTTGCATAAGAACTTCCCCAAGTCCTTCTTTAGACACATCAGTTTACATTGTAAATCCTTCAGTTCTAGAGGATAGAGTAAGGATAGGTGTAGATGTTAGACATTCTTTCAGTGTCTGAAAACTAATTTCACATGCATCAGACCATATGAATGGGACTTCCTTATGAGTCAGCCTAGTCATTGGCAATGCTATTAGTGACAAGTCTTTCATAAATCTTCTATAATACACAGCTATACCTATAAAATATCGTATTTCTGTGACAGTCTTTGGGTGTTCCCAACTTATCACCGCACTAACCTTTGCAGGATCAACTGATATACCTACCTCTGAAATATTATAACCTAAGAAGGATACTTTAGTCAACCAGAAGTCACATTTGCTATATTTAGCATATAGTGTCTTCTTTCGTAGTGTTTCAAGTGCTTACCTGAGATGATGTTCATGTTGGTACTTATCCTTGGAGTAAATAAGCACATCATCAATGAAGACTACTACAAAGTGGTCTAGGAACTCCCTGAATACTTGATTCATGAGATCCATGAATGTCGTTGGGGCATTTGTCAGTCCAAAAGGCATAACTGAAAATTCATAATGCAAGTATCTAGTTCAAAAAGTTGTCTTGGGAATATATATATCTTTAGTTTTCAACTGATGGTATCCAGATCTTAAATCAATCTTGGAATACACAGTCGAACCCTATAACTGGTCAAAGAGATCATCTATTCTTGTTAGAGGATACTTATTCTTTATTGTCCTCTTGTTTAATTGCCTATAGTCAATGCACAACTTCATCAACCCATCCTTATTCCTTACAAAGAAAACAGGTGCACCCCATGGTGAAGTACTAGGACGAATGAAGCCTTTGTCTAACAGTTCTTGTAACTGTACCTTTAACTCACGCAACTCCATCGGTGACATACTATATGGAGGAATAGAGATAGACTGAGTATCAAGTGTGAGAGAGATTTCAAATTCAATCTCTCGCTCAGGTAGTAATCCAGGTAATTCTTCTGGAAATACATCAAGAAACTCGCACACTATAGGCACATCTTCTATCATTCTATCTGACCCTGATGTAGTGGATACATACCTCAATAGCCTTGACACCCTTGTTCTAACAGTTGGTGAGCCTTTAGAGTGGATATGTATTTGACATCATCACTAGATGTCTTTCCAATAAACTGGAACTGTATTGAGTTAGGAATGTGAAAATTTACTATCTTCTAGAAATAATCAAGGCACGCATGATGCCTTTCAGCCAATCCATACTCAGAATGAGATCAAAGTCGTCCATTTCAACAAGTAATAAGGAAACAGCTAACTGATGTCCTGCTATCAGTACTACGCAATCATCCAGTATTTCTTGGATTATAAATACTTGTCCTCATGGTCCCTTGATAAGAGAGGATTATTGTACTTATACCGGTATCTTACCCAAAGTGGGTATTATACGTCGAGCAATAAATGAATGTGAAGCACCCGAATCAAACAAGGCATGTACTGAAAAGACATGAATAGTAACGGAACCTCGTACGAGCGTGCATGAATTACAAGCTTGTTCTTAAGTAATTGCATTGAGCTGGCCATTAGGAATATGTAAATTAGAACCCGCAACACTTTGTGGTGGTTGCTGTGTAGGAGATGCTCCTTGTGAGCCGCGACATCTACCCTATCTTCCTCCTCATATTGCTCCATTGCTCGGGGTGGATATTGTATTGTTAGTTGGAATTGGTTTAAATCCCGAACCTATCAACTATGGATAGTCTTTCCTAATGTGACCTTCTTGATGACAATGATAACAAGCACGTATTCATGTCTGATCTGAAGACACAACCACAGAGGTACTAGTTCCTGGTGCTGAGTTACAAGGGTATAGTGAAGGTCTAGAGAAACCCCTCTTCCTGATAATTCCTGGCCCAAGGTCTGTGGTGAGCTTATACTGGAACCAACTGGATGATAGCGATGATCTTTAGGGTTATAATGTGCCTTGTGTTTGGATGGTCCACTATTAAAATGGAAACTTCTTCTTTGTTGGTTTCCATCCCTCTCCATCTCAATACAAGAGGAGATGCCCATTGCTTCATCTATGGTTGTAGATCTAAAACCCGCAAGCTTTTCTCTCAGATCTCTCTGAAGACCGCTAACAAATTTGGTAAGACACTCTTGTGGTGAAGCTTCTAGAGCTGGAGAGTACCGTAGTAGCTCGGTAAAGTGGATATGAGTTCTCGTACGGTCTTAGAACCCTGGTTCAGAGAATCGAACTCTCTCTTTAATTATTCCCAATGAGAGGGACAAAAGTGAGCTCGGAACCTCTTTTCAAAGATATCTCACGGAACAGGATCTGCTAATTTCTTGGAAATTGCTCTCCACCATCATCGTACATAATCTATTAAGGAATGATCAGCAAAGTGCTCACAGGTGTCAACTGGTAAATGGATTATCCTCAACATCCTACTAACATCATCGAGCCATAATTCAACCACGACAAGTGTCTCTACACCTTTGAATAGAGAAATCTTTCCCTTTCAGTAATTGTCAAGTAATTTTTTATGTTTAAGAAGGGTCTTCTCCATTTCTCCTTTATCTGGGGTCGGAGCAGACTCAGTGGAAGGATGGTAACTCGATTCTTCCTCAGAAAAGTGGACAGAACCCTCAACTCTAGCATCCACGGGTTTGGATGCCTCGGGTCTCTCAGCTTGTGCATTGAGTCTCTCCTCCAATGCTTGTTGCTTTTGCCCCATTCCTTGCAGCATTGTCATCATATCCGCTAATTGCCTAGACACGTCTTGGTCTGCCATGTTCCCAGGATGAGTCAAGGTCAATGGTTAGGTCCTATACATTTTAGCATGATGTACATAAGGGACAATGACTTGTGAATGGTGCTACAATCACTTATTAAGATCAAAGGATCTTAAGACATCCTTAGTTTTTGAATATCGCTCATAGTTGTAAATTATTAAATAAATTACTGGAGTTACCGAGCTCTGATACAAAACTGTCGCGATCCCAGATTCCCGGGTCGTCGGATCCTCCCATACCCGGATCTAGTTACTCAGCAATAATTTATTCAATAATCACAACTAACATACGGAAACAGTCTGCAAATAAAATACTCAGAAGGAAGTATTTCAACACTTTTTCCATTCATAACATAAAGTTTACATGATACATTGTCTCACCATAACCATTTACATGTACATCAGCTGGAAGGAAATACACAAAAATATTACCAACTACCTTATAGAGTAAAGCTATTGTGGCTGATTGGATGTCTACTATGTAATCTGGTTGGATTACTAAAGTCCTTGCGATGGCTTATCGACACCTATTGAGGTTTCCATAAATCATAGGGTTACAATTAACGAATGCTAATTAACGAACAAGGGAAAAGAAAACAAATGTGTAATTTTTCAAAACTTGTTATCACAAAAAGTTCCATTCCTTCTCATTAATTTAGGTCTTACTCCTTTCTATTACACATCAATGATTAGTCCATGGAATTACCTCACCACTATATGAACTACGAAGTTGTGGACACTTCGGGATTGGAGATGGCGTTGATCTAGTAAGATTATACCGCTGCACATTACCTCAATCAATCCTCCAATACTACCCTAACAATTTCTTTTTCTTTTATTAATCAGTGTCTCAAACACTCAGCTTGACAAACAAAGAAGTACACCATCCTCGAGAATCTGGTTGCTTAAAAACTCGGGCTAAACTTTAATCATATAACCTAGAGGCTTTAAAAACATGTTATCGTGATTCAGCCACTATTGAACCACTCATGCCTCCACATGGCACAACTACATCTTCTGTCGTTCAACCCGAAGATATTGGCTCCTGGTACCACGTGTTGTAAATCATTCATTTCATGCACACTTATCATAACAGATGTACCACCTAGGAAGGTCAATGTCAATACAGGTTCCTTCTGACAAACCTACAGGTTGCATGCCCGACATGTAGTTCTACTCCAAGTCATTCGTGATGTAAGACACGATCCTTTTCAGAATCCAACTCAGTACACATCAATCTCATGACGTAATTCTTTCGTTAAGTCTTTGATTTGCATAATCATCAACACTTGGTATAGACTCACATGTATATTATTCATATGTATATATACTCATATTTATGCTCATTTTAACTCCCAAACCCTACTATACCAAACCACTACATCAATTCGAGGCGTAGACCTTATTTTAGTTGAAATCACAAAGCAACTTTTCATTTTTCTCAAAAATAGCCAAAATTAGGGTTCTTTGTAGGAAAAAACATAAAATCAAAAATTTTAACGATCTCATATGAAAATACAATAGCAAAAGGAAGGATTTCATTACCTAATCGAGCTCTCTATCGTATACAGTGTTTTATCGTGATTCTTTTTCAACGAGAGGATTTATAGCTCCTGAAATGATCAAATTTCATTTTCGTATCAAAAACACTAAGAATGTGCCAAGAACACGGAGAACGAACAAAGAACACAAAGAACGTGAAGAACATAATTTTCTTTGAAAATTTCGGCAAAACTTCCCTTTATATAGGGTGATATTTCTAGGAAAATTTTAGCATGGTTTCTCCTTATACTGGGACATATTTCTATAAAAATTTCGATAGAGTTTTCCCTTATATCGAACATATTTCTAGGAAAATTTCAGCAGAGTTTTCTCTTATAAAATCATTGAAAAGAAAACAAAAAAGAAACTGATGAATCAAAAACCTGACTCATGAAGCAAACTAAGAGAGGATTGTGCATTCCTCCTCCTCGTTCTCCCGGCAGTGCTTTGCTAACGCTCCTTCCTCGCCTCCTACGCCTCCTCCCGACCTCTCAACCCTACCCCTTGGGTTGGTAGTGGTAGTGGAAATCGTAGAGAATGAATGGGTAGGAGGTATTTTTAGGCTCCAGAAAACCGCTAACCATGGTTAGAAAATCATGATTTAGACCTTAATCGTGGTTAGCGGCTCATGATTTTGTCCAAAACTTATCCGAAACTTAGGGCTTAAGTTAGAACAATCTAGAAGATTCTAGATTCACTAATGATAATTAATTAGCACTAACCGCGATTAACTTTTACTAATCGTGATTTAAACTTCGTGGCTTACGCTTAACTTTTGCTAACTATTGATTAGTATTCGTTAATAGTCATTAACGATCCACAATCTATCATTAGTTTCTTTAATTGTGTTTAATTAGTCTTAATGACAGTCATTACGGGTTAATGACGTCTTAAACCTCCTTACTTCTCTTTCTTTCAAAAATCATAGCAAATTGAGACGAAATATGATTCACATGAAACAAATTCCATTGGTTTCCTCTTGATGAGCTGGATCATATGATATAGGATCTGAGAGACGACCAAGTTCAAGGATTTACAATTATAACAACCTTAAAGGAAGTCTCATCCTCGGGACTTATAATGATGGTATAACAACCTTAAATGGGATTGAAACCATAACAACCTTAAAGAGAATGAACACCATTTCATTTATAAAGAAGATTTACAACACATAGTGTTATCACTCAAACAAATAGGGGTATTTCTCTCTCATTTCCGCCTCAGGTTCCCATGTGACTTCTTCAAACTCTTGGTTCCGCGACAATACTTTAAATACATGCATCTCTTTATTCCTCAACTTCTTGATATCCCTATCTAGTATTTCCACAGGTATTTCTTGGTATGCCAAGTTTGGCTCAACATGTAAATTATCATAACTTATCTTATGCTCTAGATCCCTCGTGTACTTTCTCAGATTTGATACATGAAAAACATCATGTATTGTCGAAAGATGTGGAGGAAGCGCAAGTCTATATGCAACTTTTCCAATCCGCTGAATGATTTCAAAGGGGCCCGCGAACCTGGGTGTCAACTTTTCACTCAAGACAAACCTCTGAACTCCCTTCATAGGAGACACTTTGAGGAATACAAAGTCGTCTATTTCAAACTCAAGATCTTTTCGCATGGCATCACTATAGCTTTTCTGGTGACTCTGAGCAGTCAATAGTCTTTTTCGAGCAAGCTCTACAGCTTCTCGTGTCTCTTGAAGTTTATCTGAATCGTAAAGGTTCTTTATCCCGACCTCTTGCCAACATAAAGGAGTAGTACACCTATGTCCATATAGTGCTTCAAATGGTGCCATGCCAATACTTGCATGGTAACTATTGTTGTAAGTGAATTCTGCAAGAGGCAAATGTTTAATCCATGATCCCTTCCATTCTAAGGCACATGCTCGTAGCATATCCTCTAGTGTTTGAATTGTACATTCTGACTAACCGTCTGTTTCTAGATGATATGTTGTGCTCAAGCATAGTTACGTACTTAAGCCTTTCATGAAGTTCTCCCTGTAATATGAGGCGAATCGTGAATCTCGATCGGAAACTACACCATACATCAGATTTTGTATTGAATTAATTAATAATTAATCAAATAAATACAAATTATAAATAATTTAATAAATAGTTTAATTATATAAATAATAATATTTAATTAGTTAAATAAATAGATATATATAAATAATATATGTATATCAGACCAATATAATTAGTTGATTTATTTATTTCAATAATTTTAATTTTAAAATAATTTTTATTTGTATTTTATATTAATAAGATGATATTAATAAAACATTAATAAAGTACAAAAATATAAGAAATAACATAAATTAAAAAGAGTAAAATTAGAATAGTTTATACAATTATACTAAAAGAGTCCAAAATTTTACTTTGTATATATTAACTCTAATTTTAGTGAATTCACTTTTATTTGAAAATAATTTTATAAAATGAACTTTAAATGTGAGTATATCCAACTCAGAGTTCATATGAATGACATATGAGGTTCGGAAGTTCGATTTTACGGTTTTTGGCTTTGAGATTTGTTGGTATTTATTTATAATTAATTTTAAGTTAAATTTTACATTTTTCTACTAATTTTTATAAATAATTTAAAAAAAATACTTAAGTTAAATGGATTTAAGAATATTAAATAGAAAATAAGGAAGTTATATATATGGGTTAAATGGGGCTGCCCCTTGGGAGTAACCAACTTGGCTCCTCCCACCCCTATTTTTCCCTCATTTTTTTATTTCTTCGAAAATAAAAATTTGTAAATTCATCATTATATCCCTCTAACATTCTTTTAAAATTTCGTCAGAAACAGAGACTCCTACGGCCTCCATCCAAACAGGGTCGATTTAAAAAATCATGTGACCGTTAAAAAAATGACGTCTGGATGGAGGACCTAGGAGTCTTTGTTTCTGACGAAATTTTAATAGAATGTTAGAAGGAAGTGATGAATATACAGATTTTTATTTTCCAAAGAAATAAAAAATGAGGGGAAAATAGGGGTGGGAGTAGCCAAGTTGGCTACTCCCAGGGGGCAGCCACATTTTACCCTATATATATATAATATATATTGTGCATATATACAAAGGGGTCCAAATGTTAAAACTCACATATTTTATTTGGTATTTTTAATAAATTTTATTAGTTATAAAATGAAGTTTAAAAGTGAATTTAGTCAATTTGGAGTTTTCTATAAATAGTTATGAATCGTGAATGTTGACTTTTACAATTTTTTCGGTTCAATGTAATTATTCATTTATATATTAAATAACTTTTTTGATATTTTTGTAAATTAATATATATTATTATATACAACTTTTAAGAATAAATTATTTTTATTTGAGATTTCTTAATGATAAATAAAGAGGTGAACATATGTACAAGGTGAAAATATGTAAATGTACATTGATGATCTTGATTTTCTGATATTTTTATAGGCTATGTTCCTTATCTCCTCTAACTTATTTGTTTTATCGATCAAGTTAACATAGACCTGGTCTCCGGATTAGGATCACTCTGTACATATTTACATATATACATCCTTATTCTTTTTTTCCTTTTTCTTTATTATTTTATTTTAGATAAAATAAGTGTTAAATATGAAATATTAACAAGTGAGGTCAGAATGCTAATTAGTGAAAGTTGATGAATATTTACATGTATTTTACCAAGGATTTTAGCCAAAATGAATGAATAAAGGAGATGACTCATTGATTCATCAGTTACCATATTTTTATCTGGATCCTGCAAGGGAAAGGCTTTTGAGCGACTATGAAAATCTGAACTTCCATTACATGGAGGATCTAATATCTCTTGGATTTATAATTAGTTGTAAGGGTTTTGACTCACTGATATGACTCATTGAACATTGGATGCATAAATTTTAATTTTGAAGGATTTATCCTTGGTTGTCGCTTTAGCGGATGTGGAATTCTTGGGAATTGTGGATATTGGATCTCAAGAGTGTTCAAGTTGCGGTGGTTGATTGGGGTATCAGACTTCATTTGGGCTCCCAGACTTCGGTGGTTATCGGTGGAGCATCTTCATATTCGTCTAATTGAAAAAAGAATTCTCTATGACGCATCATCAGCACCTGCAGCCAAAAAATGAAAGCGGTCACAACTAATGTATATTTTTAATCATCTTGGGTTTTATCTCGTCAATTATTTTTAGAAGATTTTTCATAGAGGTACATTATTAAATGAGAATGGTTTTTTCCTTCTTCATTTGGTCATATAATTCAACGATTTTTTTCCATTTTATCCTAAAAATGTATCTGTTGATTTTATTATTAATTAACTTTTCCATTAAATTTTCCAGGTTTCAAACTTGTGCAAAGAAGAGGCTAGTGGGGGAATGTTCAAAAATGATGGTTATAATTTTAATTACGATTCTAATCATAATGAAATCCCCAACATTATAGAGCATGCTAAAAGGAACCTTATTATGATTTATTCCTCAACCATGTGCAAGAAGATGGAAAATCATATATAATAGAGATAGAGGATCCCAAAACTGACTTTGCGACCCTTGTTAAATATGAGAAAGATGATGAAAGTGAAGAGGATGATGACAATGATGAAGATGAGGAGCATTCTAGTATATCGACATAGTGGTCAGTTCGTCGCGGAGTCATCATCCACTGGATGGATGTCGAAAAGGAGAGAGCAAAGAGAGACAGGCAAAGACAAAGAAGGAATGTAAAGGGAGAGATCATCTTTTATCGAGGATTGAAGTGAATGATGTAGTAATATGTAACTTAAATTTTAGTATTCACAACTATTTATCATTAACATTATTGGTTACATATCATATATTTGGGTTTATCGTGGACTTCGAGCTTGAACATGTGAATACACCTACCGTGATGATAATTTTCCACATTCTCGAGGATCAATCAACGTTGTGGCACGAAACTTGTGGATGTATATATATTTCTTTTGAATTAATACAAGGTGCGATGAAGACAGATAAGAAGTTGGGATACCCAGCGAGCAAGTATTTTTTTTACCTAGAATGGATCAAATAGGATGGTCATGGCTGTCCTGATAGGCCCTTTGTGCGCGTCCCTAAAGGACACAACACATAAAAGGAGTAGTCGAAGGAACCCTAATGGGACGGTCTTCGTCGTCCCATCTAAGCCCCACGATACGATCATAACAAAACAAGATTGGCACAGAGGACTGTATGGGATGGTCGTAATCGTCCCTTTGACCCACATATTTAAGTAGATCTGCATTGGGACGAGCACCAAAAACTATACGGGATGGCTGCGACCGTCCTATGCAGTTATCTTTGGTCATCTTCATGGATCTTGAGAAGAGACGGCTTTGATTGTCCCTTCATAGTTATATAATGAGATGGTCGCATTTACCGCCCCAGCAGTGCAAATGGGAGACACTTAGTTGGGATGGTCATGTACATATAAGAGACGGCTTTGACCGTCCCTTCATAGTTGTATAATGAGATGGTCGCATTTACCGTCCCATCAGTGCAAATGAGACAGACCTAGATGGGACAATCATGTACATATAAGAGACGGTAGACGACCGCCGCTTGTTGTATGCTAAGTTGTAGTTTCGGATCTCAAACTCTAAAATAAGAAGATAGTCTTTTCTAGAATAGTACAAGGCAAAGAGGACTCCTGCTCAACATGTGCTGGAGTCGGCAAGTTGGAGCGACAACCTCAACTCTCAAGTGTACATGACCAGTAGTGCACACAACCTAGAGGAGAAAGATATGCGAGACACAACCTAGAGGAGAAAGAAGGATACATCTATCATCCGGCTCTTGCGTATGTGAGACACACCAACTACTTCAGAGGAAGCACCAAAGAGCATAGGACAAAGTCACCAAATTCCAATTGCAAAAGCTCACCACTAAAATCCTGTCAGATGACAGAGTTGATTGCCCCTCCATTGTAGTATTTGATCGTACAACATGAAATATTTTCATTTAACTTAACCGGTTAAGATATCACAGTTTTTCATGAGATTCAAATTTTCGCAGGAACCAAAATTAGATAACTTCATTTCCAGGACATCTGTGTCAACCTCATCGAGAGACTCCCAAATCTGACTCGAGTCTACCATCTGCTTTTGTTCTCAAGCGGCCGACAATAGCCTTCCCCTTCCCCAAAGTCAGAACGATAGGAACACCGAGCTCCATCCGATCCCCCTAAACAGCGACCTCACCGGTTGTCTTCCACGACCAACTGCACTTGTATCCATCCATATGCTTCCTCCCTGCGCTCCTCGACTAAATAATTCTCATGAGAATGTAAAAAAGGCCAACTCCACAGCTTGCCTCCGCTCGGCTCCAAAATATATCCATCGGGGCGGGACCAATTCCAACTCATAACATTTGGCCATATACCTCAACAATCCTCATATTTATACCCCTTCACCCCCCGCCCTTCATGTGCACCAGAACAGCAAACGTAACCTGCAGGAATATCCTCAAACAACAATGGGGAAGGCCACTCCTACTCCTTCTACTGTTGTGGTATTTCTCTTGGTAGGATGCTTCCTGGCTGTTCCTTCCCATTCTTGCTACACTTGCAACCCAACCCCTTCCCCTCCACCACCTCCAAAGCCCACACCCTCACCGCCACCACCGTCCCCATCCCCGCCTCCACCTTCTCCTCCACCACCTTCCCCACCCCCGCCATCCCCCCCTCCGCCACCCAAGGTGGTTCCATGCCCACCTCCGCCATCCCCCCCTCCGCCACCCAAGGTGGTCCCATGCCCGCCGCCGCCATCTCCCCCTCCCCCGCCCTATGTGGTTCCTTGCCCACCGCCTCCAGCGGCGACGGGGACGTGCCCCATAGACACGCTGAAGCTCGGTGCATGCGTAGACATTCTGGGAGGGCTGGTTCATGCAGTCATAGGGCAGAGCGCAAAAGCTGCATGCTGCCCGGTACTGGCCGGGGTGGCAGACCTCGACGCAGCGCTGTGCCTGTGCACGACCATCAAGGCGAAGTTGCTCAACGTGAACGTGGTGCTGCCACTGGCGCTTCAGGTCCTGGTCAACGACTGCGGCAAGCACGTCCCTTACGACTACAAGTGCCCCGCCTACTGATTGCGGGAGTCTGTGTTGCCGGATTCCCTCTTTCGTATATGAATGAAGTTTATGCTATGTAGTATGAGGGAACGCTCCAACGAATGCATAATTTGGCTTTCCAAATATATATATGCGACTTTTGAATGAATAAATAAATACTCATTAAAGGAACGATAGTTGTCTCGAAAAGAAGGTCCTTGTACATTCCACTCGCATGGCCGTTATGGACTAATATCCGGCCCCTAGTTCTTAACGAAATTAGAATTGTTTATGGTATACTTAAGGAAGATATAATTTATAGGATTTGAATCATTGTCCATTGGTAGACACTGTGGCATTGAATTAGATTCCTAGCTTTTATTTTTTTACTTAATATTTTAATGAATTTGTGAGAGGTCTATTTTTAAGTCTACTTTTCGTTGTAACGAGAATAGTCAAGTTAACGCCTTTTTATTCTGTTCACGCACAACAATGAGCATTATAATAGGAATATTTCCACAATTTTATTATAAAGCGAATATTTGTTTTATAAGACCATGAGACTGATGGTCGAATTCTCACATCCAATCCAGTCAAAATTCACCTATGAAGATCAAGCGACAACAATTGAGAAACCGATCTCTTGCTCGGGAGCTCCAAAATATGAGATCTCGAGTTTTAAGTCCCCAATTCCTCTTCTACAGACCACATCTGAGCACAGCTGTCTAAGTCTCCAATCGCTCAGAAGTTATTTTTTACTTGGACAAGCTAAAACAAAAGTCAAACCATGTACCATGCCTCCAATGTTCCCTATGGAGACGTTCGATTCGGGAATAAGCATGAATCAGGATTGGGAATAAGGAGAATAAGGGTATATTCTCTGTTCGGCTGGAAAGATATCAATAAAGAGAATAAAATGGAATAAGGGTGTGTAAGGTGGAACAATGATAGGAATAAGGATGGAATAAGGTGAAATAATGAGATGTTGATGAGAATAGTCATACTCTTGAGAATCGTGCCAGACAGGGAATTGACCCTCCTATGCTTATTCTCCAAACGAACATGACTATGAATAAGTTGAAAAGTCAAATATTTCCCTTCTTCTTCTAGTGTAAGTATCTCTAGTGTAAAATACAATGGTCCCGCCATACATGAAAACACTAACATAGAGAGTCCGATATAGATTGTCCTAGATTTTCCTTATTCTCCTTCTAGTGTAAAATACAATTCTATTGTACCAATGCCCTTCTGAAGAACTTTGCTCCATGATGGGAGTTATTGGAAAAAATGTACTACTTGAAGCCTTGTATATTATTCCTAGGATCAAGTGCACTTAAAAAAAGAGCAAGATTAGAAAGAGACAAATAAAGATGTCATGAACTGTAATTGTTATGATTTGAACTGATTATTTCAAGTAGATACTACGTGTCTCAATTGTTGATGCGGAATGTTTCAAGTGTAGTAACTGAATGATTTTAAGGTCAATTGTCATACAAAGAAAATTTTGGGTCGAAATATAATTTGGATATATATATATATATATATGTACGAATTTACTTAGGCAAATCCAAGGTCGAACTCAAGGAGGAAACTTGTTTATGAAAGCTATAAAATGTATGTTTGGCAAGTGAGTAAAATGCTCAGGTGTGAAGTGTGAAGTGTACCCTAGGTAGAGTCCTTTCTAGGGTCTTTGTGATTTTTATAGGTATATTTAGAGATATGATTTGTACTTTTGTGTTATTTTTCATATTTTATATTTTATTTGCAATTTTTAATTTATATTTTATAATCATATTTTAATTTTTATTTAAAATGAATTTTGAATTTTTTTTGAAATTTTATATTATGTTATTGTATATTCTATTTTTTGGATTTTTATTGTTATAAGATATAAAAAAATTTAAGCATGGAAATTAAAATTTGTATTTTTAATTTCAAAATGGTGTTTTTGGAATATCTTTGAGGTTTTAAAATGTTGATGTGATTTGGTATATATTACGAATTTAAAAAATAATTTAAGATATAGCGCTAGAGATAAGTAAAATAGGGAATACTTATGAAAAGGTAATATATATAGGTGGATTTTATGGAAATGGTAAATGTGATAAGTAACCAAATGAGGTGGTTTATGTATTTTTTTATTTTGAAGATTTTTATAGGATTTGTCTGAGTTTTCGAAAGGATGTATCTTTAGATAGAAATACAAGAATTAGAAAATATTTTTAGAGTCTTATACTCTTAAGTAAGGGAAATAAGTCCTGAATTTTTAAGGAATTTTTCAAGATGTGCTTGATTTTTAGGAATCTGATTTTTTATTAATTTGAAACATAAATAATTTGAAACCATAATTTCTAATGAGTAGTAGAATATATAATAAATTTCTTTTTGGTATTTTTTATGTTTTAAGGTTTTTATTAATATTGATGAAAACCATGAACTATTTTTAATTCAAAAAGCATGTGATATTTTGAAAAAAACAAATGAATTTTTTGCATCAATTAATGAAGAAGAGATCTTGATTTTCTAAAATCATAATTATATAAAAATAAATCTCAATGAAGTTTTGAAAGAAAATAGCTAAAGTATCCAAAAAATATAATTACACAATTCTAAAAAAATTCCAGGAATTGCCAAAGAGGAAGTTAATTAACACGCGCTTTCTAGCTTAGAGTCATTTAAAATGTGTGCGATGCTAATGAACCTAAGGGACCTAAATACAAAGAAATGTCAAGTTAGAACGGACTGATATGTAAATTAAAGTAACTATCTTTTAATTCAATGATGCCTCTAGCGGGGCTTTTAAGTGAACTATTGAGAAGCTAAGGGACGTCACTACATACCTTCTATATCTTCATAACATAATGGTAGAAAATGCAGCACATGACTACTCCTCGCATTATACTTCCCAATCGGATCCCTTTTGTAAGACCGTGACTTTTCAACTTAAAGATTTAACCAAGTCCAAAACTAAATTTTATTAAAAAAAATGCAATACATAACTCAAGTTGTTAGCTTTCCAACACATCCAAAAATTTTGAAATTCGACTATGAATATTGGTGAAAGACTTATCACTACATCTTGTTCTATTGGATACTCTATTACTATCCCCTTGTTTCTTTGATGGAATAAATTATGCATATTGAAATAAAGAATGGAAATAGTTTTATAATTTTATGATTATATTATTAGGAGATCATATTAAATAATATATACACCTACTAAACCTAAAAATGGAAGCCTTGCTTAAGAACAAAAGAAAATAATTGTCATAAACTCAATAGCTATGAATTCGTTATATTGTGCTCTTCGTCCTGAAGAATTTAATATGACTTCTCAATGTAAATCTACATATGATCTTTGAACAACTCTTAACACCATACATGAGGAAAAAACTAAATTAAAAATAGTAAAATAGTTTTACTTACTCAAGAATTCAAAAAAATAAAATGATAAACCCATAAAAGACATAATGTAGCTAATAATGTAAAAACCTTAGAAAAAGACTTTATAATAGGAGAGTTAGAAAGTAAAATACTTAGATCTATAATTCAAAATTATGAGTATCAAGTAGTGGCCATTGAAGAATCAAATAAATCAAAGATTCAAAAGTGGATGATCTTATTTAAAATTTAATGTCATATGAAACTAAAATTAACCATAAAAATAACAACATTATCGATGATAAAATGAAAAAACTAGCATTTAAGGTTGAATCTGAAAATGAAGAATCGTCTGAAAGTGAAGAAGAAGATATTGCATTACTTATAAAGAAGTTCAAAATATTCTTAAGAAACAAGATTACATCAAAAAGAAAAAAATTCTAATTTGAGCAACTTATTTACTATCAATGTCAAAAGAAATATTATATTAGGAATGATTATCCTATGTTAAAAAATGATAGAGAAAAGAAGACTTTAAAGAAATGTTCAAGCAACATGATATGATT
This sequence comes from Ottelia alismoides, assembly GCA_037367405.1. Classification (NCBI taxonomy): domain Eukaryota; kingdom Viridiplantae; phylum Streptophyta; class Magnoliopsida; order Alismatales; family Hydrocharitaceae; genus Ottelia; species Ottelia alismoides. Next base: position 539,982 of record JAZKJV010004287.1, on the reverse strand, counting down.
CCGTTGAAAGTGAAAGTAACGAAGAGCCACCAAATAAGTAAGTTGGATATCTAGAACTTATGGCATTTGATGAAGAGGTTAATTTTACATTCAATGAGTTATTAGATGATTTAATGAATTAAATGAAGAACATAAGAGTTTAAAAATTGAAAATAAAGCCTTAGAAAATGAGTATTATTATGTAGTAGATCTGAAAATCGAATATTGCTAGAAGACAAAGAAAATTTCAAAGATAAAATATTAGAACTTGTACAAAGTGTATCTTAACAAAAGATTAACTCGGAAAAGGTACTAAATGACCTTTTAAATTTTACCAAAGGAATGAAAATATAAAACCATAGGAGCTCAAGTACTTAAGAAAAACAAATATGGTATAGGATTTACGAATTTCGTAGAGATTTAGACTAAAAAAATATTAATCATAAGATTAATTACAAAGAAAATGGGTTCCTAAAATGAATTCAAAGTATATTTTAAAGATAAAAAAGAGTGTTATAAAAAAACAGAATTATAGAGTATCTAAAATGGAATACAAGCTAGAAAATTTTATCATCCAAAGCCTACAACTCATTTTGTAAATTATTATGTTGGGCGTGTGAGAAAAAGAAAAATAAATAATGGAAAATAGATGCTTAAAATATATGATTTGATAAAATGACCAATGCAAAAAGATCACACACAAGAAAAATAAAAAAATGACTTCTGTAAATTATCACTAGAATACCAAAAAATACAATTATAATAGACCAAGTTACAGATTCATTAAAAAAATCTATAATGTGAGTTATAAAATATGTAGAAGTACTTTTTATCTCTAAAGAAGATTAAAAAATGGGAAGTTATAATGTTACTAAAATTTAAAAAATTAAAATTATAAGTATTTTTATAATGGGCTATGCAACATCGTTGGAGGATGAGCTGGAGACCGGAGCAGGTTGCGGAGCTCTGGCCATTGAAGGAGATGTGTACCTGCAAGCATTAGTAATAGCTGAAGCAAATGTTGTGCATGCAAGGCAAGTGAGATGGTGGCATGTACGTTGTTAATAGGGTGGAGGCGTGGTGGTCCTCCGCCTTGAAGGCGAAGAAGGTGGGTCGATGTGGGTGGGGGTTCTGACGGAGAGAGTGTGTGATTGAAGGGTTATGAGAGGGAGATGTATGGGTGGTGGAGCTTGATAAATGGTCGATGGGAGGTGGAGTCACTACAAGAAAAAAGTATCTTTAGTAACGGATGAAGGCAACATTTAAATTAAAATGTTGCATATGATGATACATTTGCAACAATTATATTTTTTGTTGCATTAAAGTGGGCATTTGTAACATTCGATGACAAACGTTGTACTTGTTGGATTATTTGCAACAATTGACAAATAAATGTTGCGTTTGCTTGTCATTCTTGTAACAGTAAGTATCAAATGTTACAAACGAAAATGAAGGCGCAAAAAATCCCGCTCAATTTTTTGTCAAAAAAACCCTAAAACCATTCTTTAGTGCTGCCCCCATCGATCTTAACAAAACTCCCACCGTTCCTCTTTTAACAAAACCCTCAAATTCGGCCCTCCCTCCCCACACGGTGCTTCCTCATCGATATCAGTCTTCCGGTGTCACCTCCGCCTCCGCCTCGCTCCAACCCTGCCTCTTCCAACGCCGACTTCACCACACTGCCGCCTTCCCTATCGCCCTGTCGGCTTCACCACACCGCCGCCTTCCCCATCGCCCTGCCTCTTCCAGCGCCGGCTTCACCACGCCGCCGCCTTCCCCATCGCCCTGCCTCCCAACTCCTTACGTTGCCAACACGTACTGCATCACCACTCCCCCACGCCGGCCGCCACTCCCCCACGCCGGCCGCCACTGCCCCATCTCGTCGCGGTCCAGATCGCTGCCCTCCCTCGTTACCGTGGTACAAGTGCTGATCTTTTATTTATTTCCCTCTGTTTATATTTTGATGTTCTCTGTTATGTGAAAGGGCTTTTCTGTGTTTGGAGAATGTTGCTCACATGGTATGATGTAGTCATGTTTGCTACAACCAATCATTCATCGATCAAGATCCATCTGCATAAAACAATTGAAGATTAGCATGATTATGGAAAATGTAATACTAATTTTATATAGTTTTTTCTGCATTAGAGATAATTATCACACAGTGTGTCACACAGTGTGTTTAATTTAACATACCTAAATATATTGATTCTGAGTTGAATGTATTAGAAAGTAGGATGCTATGAATACATTGGAAAGTATGATGTTAGTTTGCTTGCTCGACGAGTATATAAAATATCAAAAAAGAGGATACTAAAGTGAAACGGCTCAGATTGATTCAACAATATGCCTAGTTTCTAACATATATGTACAACTTTGTCATAAATGATTACCAAAGTTGAGTGGAATAGATCATCTAGATGGCAACATTGTAGTTAACCAACCTAAGCATTTTTAGCATAGAATGGTAGTGTTTCCAATCCGAAAACTAGGATAGGATGACCGTATATATTGATCGTTTAACAACAACCATGCTGACATCAAAAAATTTCCATTGCATCTAGATTCTTGACCAGAGCAGTCCCATGGCAAAACATATTTTCTATCTAGAGTACATAACTATCCAGAGGATTTATCCTTTGTTAGTTTGTCAGCATCCCATTGGCAATCCAGAAAACTATATGGTGATTATTCCATCTATGAAAACTATATGGTGTGACCGTGTGATCATTCCATCCATGTTATGATATTGGAAAAGGAATCAAATCCCATGATGATATCACAATATCTTACCTTCTAGTATTACAAAACATAAAGAAATGTTTGGTTATGCAATTAATCACCTCCTCCCGTTGTCAGGAGAGGTCAACAGTTAGAACTAACAAATCCTTTTGATGATAACTAACCATAGCTAGAAAATTTGCTGATTTATGTTGTCAACAGATATCATCATCAAAGGTGCACGAGCAATGTGTCATCCATAAGATAAAATCATATCAACAAGAATAGTCAAAGCATCAAATAATAAATTTATATACCTAGAATCTAATCAAAAGTTACTATCTTTCCAGCAACCGGCAATCAAAAATCCAAATAATAGAATTAAAGTCCAATCAAAAGTTGAAAATATTCCAACAACCTACAATTAAGAAACCCCAAAAAAATCAATAACAATGTTCAAAATCATGATAGAACCAACCATGATAATTATTTCGTGGCTTAAGGCTAATGGTAACGGTATCTACCGTAGGAAATAAATTTAGGCAACGGTAATATAGTCAGTAATTTTACTGTGGCCTTATTGTGTGGCCAATACACTCTTTTCTAGTAGTGGAAAGGTGAAATAAAATGTGTTTAGCTTTTTGGTTGGCACCTCCTTTGTCAAAGTTACTTGTACGATGGAATGCATATGCTAGACAACAACAACAACACTCTTTGAGGGAAAAAACCAATGCATTGATCTTCACGTGGAAAAACACTGAAGCTAAAAACTTTTAAGTCTACCAAAGCTAGATCACATGAAAAGTTTTTTCTCTTGAGTATATTTGTTCTATTATAACTTCTATACTCAAATTATATATCTAAGGATAGTGGAATGATGAAAACTAAGAAGTTGAACCATAACAAAAACAAAGAAGTAGATTTTTCTTGATACCCCCGTCTTTTAGAAAATCATGACTACAAGGAAGGTATAATAGTCATTTAGCCAGTTAATACAATCATAAATAATCTCAAGTGGGAATGAAAGATCTAAGAGCACATAAGATTTGTGCTAATTTATTGTGTCCGGACTCTCTTTTCATCATTCAAAAAGTCGTCCAGAATTTTACTCTTTTTTGTATTTCATCACTTTACTCGAGTTTTCTTATCATCACTGCATGTAGGATGCATCAGAGCAGGATGACCAATGCTTGCTATTACGTAAATCATACATAGCTTTTATACATTTTCATGGAACCATGTAAATATGCAACTCAATTTTAAGATTAATTGAAAATAGTGTATAACTTTGGTACAATAATGTTGATTAATTTTGGTTGGTTGTTTGTTATTATAGGATCTACAATGGATAAGTCATGGATGTGCATGAGATTTGCGGATATCAATGAATACAATAGAGGGGTAAAACAGTTTCTTGAATGGGCTTTTTATGAGGATAGGTTCTCTTATAGAGTTGGAATCGATGGAGAAAAAATTTTATGTCCTTGCATAAAGTGTAAGAATACACATTCTTACACACAAGAAGTTGTCTACGATCATCTAATCTGCGAAGGGTTCTGGCTACATTACGAGATTTGGAGTGCACATGGTGAGGATGTTAGAAATTCATCACATCAAGTTGTCCAAAATGATCCAATTGTGGATATGTTATGGGAGGCTCAATGTACCCCCACACATTTTTCCATTCAAGACCCATTGGATAATGCTGACAATCAGTTTTTCACTAGTGCATCGTGTGCAATGGAATAATTGAGAGAAAATCATCGAAACAAAGGTGCGAGAAGTTACCTGATCGGAGCAAGTTGACGGGTGAAGGAGGAGCTTGGGTTGAGGTACCTAGGGGACCTCCGATCTTCGCTCTAGCGGGTCAGCAAGTTTCACAAGTTTTACGGCGGTTGGGTTGTCATTACTCGATCATGATAGCTGAGGGTCAACACCTAGTCGGAGGTGCTACTATGGCGCTCGCTCTGACCTCCATCGGTCATAAGGAGGGGGAGGAGGGCTAGGGCTTAATCTATATATTGGTGGACGAGGGTGACAAAGGGCGGAGCGGACGTATTTGTAGGCGACGGGGGGAGTACAGGAGAGGTGAGGTAGACTTTGAAACGGTCCTCGACAGCTCTAGAAATTAGGTCATGAAGGTTAATGGGTACGCGAAGATGAGTGATGATTGGGCTTCGTGAGGGAGACGTTATGCGATGAAGAGATGGTCGGACGTAGGTGCCAAAATATGAAGGGGTGAGGGCTTGGTCAGGCATTACACCTGGGATGGTTGTGTGAGAGGAGGAAGATGGACGAGGACCATTAGGTAAAGTGATCCAATAGTCCTAATGAGGATGCGGATGGATGTATTAGATTTGATCATAGATCAAATCGAGCAGCTGCAGGGTGCACGAGGGCGAGCAATCCAAATCAGATCGATCAAGATTTGATCGGACGGTAACAAATGGAGGCGGCTGTCAACAAAGGGTCGGGCCAAGTGTCTCAATCTAAGGGAGCCATGTGGCCTAATAGGAAAATTCAAAAATTAATAAATAAAGAAAAATCGAAATAAAATAATGGGATTTTTACACCCATAACCCCACATACTTCCGATATTACATGCATAACCATCCATAATCACGAATTACACCCAGAACCCTGCATAGTGCTCAACTCTTCAGCTAATTATACACCCATAACCCTCCTCCCACAAAGCATATAAGGCTATGGGTGTAAAATTCTTGAGAGGTAAGCACTATTAACGATTCTGGGTGTAATTCGTGATTATGGAGGGTTATTTACGTAATACTCAAATCATAGAGGGTTATGGATGTAAAAATCCCTAAAATATGTAAATAAGTAATTAGAAAAAAAGTCAAAACATGAAAGTTGTAGATCTCGATGAGATCTACACGTTTCATGTTGAACAAAAAGTTAAAGGAGGTTATTTAAACAAAGAAATATTTTTGATAATATTTTTAAGAGATAAAAACACTTGATTAATTTCTTTGATTTTTATGTAGTTTCAATTTCTTTTTAAAGCTAAGATAAATATATACATTATTTAATCTAGTTTTTAGGGTTTTTTAATAAAAGAGAAGATAAAGAAAATGTAAGTAATAAAAACATAATAATTAGGGTTAGTAATTAGGATTAATTATACATAGAATATATACAAAGTTGATAAAATTTAATATCAATGAATTAATTATCATTTTTATTGATTTGTTTAAGTTAAGAGGATAATATATAGATATTAATATGATGTATCTGAGATTCATCATCTCTTATAATTAAACCACTTTCTCCCTCAAACATCTAAAGAATGAAGGAGCTGTATTAATTCATGACTGTGCATGTGAATTTTCAAGGATCAAATCATCGAAGATCCTCAATTTAAGTGATACTAAAACTCTGGGCTCAACCGTGCTCTAGTCAAAAGGAATCCAACTTCTCTAAGCCTCTCTATTAGTGTACTGCATTCATGAGAATCAAGTTGATATGTCACCCAAGGTTCTAGTCCAGAAGACTCTCCTCTACACCTAATCCTCAACACTAGGGAATAAGTCGATTTTCGCATTCAATCCTCATTAGTTTGTCAGAATTGAAAGTGTAGATGGAAGGCCACAAACTGGAGGGCATATGATTGTGTATTTTCTTCTCTCCCTCACATTGGAACAAGGGTTCTCTCGAGTGCCTTACAACTCAACACGTATATTTTTGTTTGTTGATCAATGTATCCGTCAAGAGAGCTCGGAGTTGTATACACTTGTTTTCGTAGGAATACATCAGGGTGTGTCTCTTTTTAGTATCTAAGATACCTTCGACACCCAGAATTGTATAACTATACAATGCATAGCCCTTTTTAATGCTATTCCGACTCCTTGGTCCTAATAGATGTGGTCCAACAAGACGCTTTGAAATGTTTGGGAGCACTCACCTCTGGTGGAAGCTCTTTTGAATTTATATTAGTAATGAGAGATTTTCCTTGTATAAGCAAACTTCTCGCGAATTTTATTTCATTGATGTTTGGCTAGCTCCACTGCTTTTACCAAGAGTTGGCGCACATTGATCAATAATTATTTAATCTCATCACACCCTAGTACTTATGTAAATATCAAAAGATAGCATGAGAACTAGTTCACATACTGGCTAGGGTTTGCTGACACTCAGGTTTCTTGAATCCTTTATTGACTCTATCTCATTCTTGAGCATCGATAAATTGGGTCTAGAATCAAATCTCATGTCCCAATTCTTCAAGTGATATCTCAACTTATCTCATCAATCATGTAGTTGTGAAAGTGGTGTGTCGATCATATTTTTTTAGAAGATAGAGATGAAGAGTGCAATATAGCACTCGAATCTTTCAAAGTAGGGAAGTGTGGATTATTAAGTTTCAAACCCTAATGACTAAGGTCGGTTAACTCAGACTCTCAAGCTCAGAAACCAAGTGTCCTCAACTCCTCAAGCATTGAGTGATAGTGAATGTGCTAAGAATACTTCAACTCCAAAGTTAGTGATTTTTTTGTGATTTTTTAGTTTTGCAATTTTTAAGGGATTTTTTAATCTCAAGAGAAATGTATGGCCCAAGCTCATATGAATAGTTGCGTTCATTTTCAGCCAATAATGGTGTAAGTACGAACTGTTAGACGGCTATCCATGTTACTTCAAGGCGGTTACATACGCATTGTCTTTTTACCACCCACTCTGCTAAGGGAGATCATAGTTCCCTCATTAGAAATGGCTACTCATTTTTAAGCTTAGTGGTCAGAATCACAGCTCAAGAAAAGATTTTATTTTTTCATATTTGATGAGTTTTTGTAATAGGGTTAATTGTATTTACAAGAAGTTACTCCCTCAATTTTGAAAATATTTTTCAAACAAATTTACAAAAATCAGTTGACAAAAATACTTAAACCCTAGCCTAAAAAAGTTTCAAAGATTTCAAAATATGAGCTATGACTAAAGTACATATATAATATATATGGTATACCCCCTATACTTAACTTTTGCTCTGTCCTCATAACACAAATTGATATGAAGCCATGGCTCAGAGCAAATAGAAGGTGATATAACAGAACTGACTCAAATGCCCCCCTATACTTAGGTCAAAATGACCTAATTATAAGAAGACAAGAATAGGGAAGAATGAATGACTCAGGTCCCCCCATACTTAGGCTGAAAATATCCTAAGTATTGAATATGCAATGAGGATGGGGAGACCCTATGTGAATAATCACAATTATGTACAAGGTTCCCCATATACTTAGGTTGAAAAGTGGCCTAAGTATTTGGATGTAGATTTCAAGCTGGGGTACCGGAGATCGGTTAGGGTTAGAGGGTGGAGTGGATATACACAGATGGTTGGATGGAGATGGGGAGAGAGGGAAGATCATTTAGGGATAAGGGAGGGTTGGTATAAGACACAATCAGGCTCAACCACGCAGACAGTACCCCATGTTTCATCAATACATGCATGAAGACCAACAAGTGATGGTCACTAATCTTATTGGTTTTATTGGTGATCATACAAATTTGAAATCTATTACACAGGGTTTTAGTGCTAGGTTTTGGACACTATCCTAGGGACATCCTCACCTCTCAACATTCAAAACAGCCTGCATACAATGGAGGGGCTTGCTCACCCATAAACCAAGAGTGAATTTATTCCAATTTATCTCATCAACTTGCATTATAGTCCTAGTTTTAACTTTAGGTTATCACCGAAGTTAATGTGAATACAAGTTAACAATGCATCGTCTATCATCCAGTCCCAATTCCCTTTAATATCCTTAAGTCACAAATCGAGGGAAGATTGAGAAAAGCTAGTGCATTCATGAAAACCATGATGTATGCTTGAGAGAGATACTTATAGTGTTGGTGAAACTCAGTTTCATTGTATTAATTCGCAGATATTAACCCTCTAGCTTAGACTAGTGTTAATAAAAATCAGATAAATCGTTGTATATATCTGAGTCTTAGAATAAATTTAAAATATAAAAAAATAACAAAAGTAAAAAATCATGGTGTCTTTATACCCTTAAAAATGCTCACAAAAATATTTCTCCCTTTGTTTGACCTCGTTTCCATTTTTGGTCAACATGAAACTTGTAGATCTCATCGAGATCTACAATTTCATATTTTGAGTTTTTACAAACTCGGCCATTTTCTCCATCTTTTGCGAGGTTTTATTCTCGAATAACTTGATTGGGCCACGTGGTGCTTTCTGGTTGCACCATGTGGTCCGCTCGCATTGCGCCATGCTCCTTCCTTTCCTTCGTTGGATCCAACCCCGGAGCATCCATCCCAACTATTGGTCCTCGCAGCCATTCTCCATCATCTGATCCAAATCCCAACCGCATCTCTTTCGTCCGTCCCCGTCTTTCTCTCCTCTCACCATATGGCAACCTTCAGCATCGTTCGATCCCCTTCTCAAATTCAATCTTCACTGCCGGCCTCTGCTGCATTTCCAGCCATTTGATCCTACTCCCATATCGCATCTTTACTGTCCACCACTGACTGAATCTCCGCACGACACATGTCTCGCCCTTATCCTTTGATCATTCCTCCATCGATCTAATCGGACCGCTCTTTAGTGCCCTCCCCTCGATCGTTGGATCATGAGATCCAACGGTCGAGGAATCATCTTCTACCTCTGGCCCCCTCCCTCTCCCACGTCTTCCACCTTGCGTACTGATAAACACGGATTTCAAGGGGTCTAATGTCTCTCACAAGGCAGAGACAACCGAGATCAACAATGAACCCACACAATATAAGTCAAGCAATTAAGAATAAGAGTGGAATCAAATTTATTTTTAACTCTACATAAAAGATGTATAGATGCAAGTACGTAGAGAGTTCGAACACAGGGAGCAAGGCAGGATAGATCAACAAGTGTGTGTGTGTGTGTGTGTGTGTGTGTGTGAATGTGATGTATTGTCTACACTATGCAATGCCAATGTTTTTGTGGGTTTTTAGTTTTATATTTTTTTATTTTATTTTTAATTTTTAATTTTGTATTTTGGTTTTCTTTTCACTGATTTTGTATTTTCTTTTTATATTTTATATTTTTTTTATTTTTTTTTTTTCAATATAGGAATATATATACAATATAGGGAAAGAGAGGATAATGTATTTATAAAAATAGGTAAAAATGCTCAAAAATCAGGGAATAAAATATTTTTAGTCTTTTTATAATGTTTTACTGTTTTGTGGTTTTTGGGAATTTTTCATTCTCTTTGGTATTTTTAAAAGTTGAAATACAAGAAAACTGTGGACTAGGTTACTGGCCGAAATCAAAGTGAGGATGAAAAATACTAAACAGTACCCAAAATTCCTCAAATTAATATTAGTATACAGACAATAAAATAAGAAAGACACAGCACTGAGTTTATATTTTTAGGATTTTTCTAGAATTTTTTAGATTTTTATGAGGTTTTTAGAGGTTTTCAAATTTTTAAGGTTTTTCTTTTGAAATTTTTAGTGATTTTTGGAATGACACTAAAAGATGATGAAATAAGCAAAATATAATTTTTTTGGAATTTTTCAAAACGTTTTTATAATTTTTATGGATTTTCTAGTGCAAACAATAGGAAAAATGCATGTTTTTTATTTTTAATAAATATGAAAATGCAATAAAAATGCAATGAAAAAATGTGGCGTGAATGAGCAAGTAAACAGGAGCTTATGCAATTTTTTTGATAATTTTTGAAGTTGAAATGATGTGTGAAATAAATAGAGACAACATCAAGAAACTACACTATTGGCAAGGGCATAAGTGCAAATATCAAAACATCTAGGGGCTAAAGTGCAAGTTTCACAAAAGTTCATAATTGAATATTGCATTTAAATGAACAAATATAAATTTCCAAACCCGGGAGGGTTTCCCTGCAAATAACCCACCAGGGCGCGTGACTGGCACGCGCCTGGGAGGGACCTATCTGTAATATCAAAAACCTCGGGGGCTAGGTTGCAATATGTCCAAAAATTTTACACTACAATTAAAAGTTCGGTCACTGAAAAGAAATACATAAAAGGTCGGGGGCCTCTCTGCAAAAAGCCCCGCGCCTCACGTGAACAGGTCACGTGAGGTGACGTGGCAGAGGACCTAAGTGCAATATTACAAACTCCGGGGGGTCTACTGCAAATTTTACAAAACTTAATAAACGCAAATGAAAGTTTATAAACTATTTAATAAATAAAAAAATTGCGGGGGATTAGTTGCAAAATATCCCCGCGCTCGTAATCGAACGGTCGACGATCTTCCACTTGACACGTGTCCGCTCGAGGGGCTCCGATAACGCTTCGCGAACGGAGGGCTCGGATTAGATCCCAGCCCTGGATCTGACGGTTACACGGAGAAGCGATCGGACGGCTGGCGATGGATCTGGCGTCTGCACGGTATCGGACGGCTGAAAGGCCTGGAGGAAGAACGCGGAAGAAGGCCGGCAATGGCGAGCTTCCGCGACCTCCCCCGCCCTCCTACGTCGGCGTTCGAAGCTCAAGATAGTCCAGAACTCTTCCTGCAGGTGATCTCCAGGCACGGGAAGCTTCAAAATGGCCGGAAGGGCTTTGCACCTCGCCTACGACGGCGGCGGAGCTCGGGACCTCCAGGTACCTCCGACGAAGCCAAAAACGCTTCCAGGTGTGCTTCAAAGGACAAGGACCTGCACTAAAAACCTTAAGGAGGTCGAGGGCAAAATGCCTCGACCTCCAGTGGCTCTCAAGAAAGGGGTGAACGGCGATGTGGATAGCTCCGGCGAGGGGAATCGATTTAGCGAATCGATGGGGGATTGGACAAGAAAAGGGTACTATGAGATCCTAGGACTACAAAGAGTGAAACGAGGATGAAAAAGAGGAAAATAACACCTCGAGGGCCAGAGCTTGAGGTTGAAAGTACCTCAACGGGAAGGTCACCGGAGGTGGTTGGAACGCCCTCAATCCACGATGCTTCGCCTTCTTGAAGGTCTGGTCCTCAAGCTATCACCTCCAGGTCTCAGACGTGAGCGAAAAGGGAAGAAATCGGGACGAAAATGGGGTTCAATTTTTGAATGGAAGTTGGAGGTTTGGTTATAAGGGGTTTGACTCGATGACTGGGGTGGTCCAAAGACCAAGGATTATCGGATGAATCTTTGATCCATGGCCCGAGGATGTACATGGGCGTGAATCACCATTCAACGAGGAGGAAACGTTGTTTAGAGTGCAACACCAAAGGGTGCAAGGTGCGCCCTCCAAAAATCCTCGAAGATGGTCAAAAAGCAACTTTCTGACAACCCACAGGGGGCAGGTCAGAGAGTTGACCTGGGGTCAACTCTCGGACCCTCTTGGTTGGTTCACGTGGACCAACCAGGAAAAACCCTGGGAAAATGATATATTAATTCATTTTAAAATAGTAAATGGCCGAATTAAATTTTGATTATTAAATAAAAAATATTTATTGTTTTATGTAGTATTTTATTCTGATTTTTAATTCTTTTATGAGGTATATTTTTACAAGTTTACTTTTATACCCTTTATAGGTATAGTATCTACATATTTTATTCTTTTATTTTTATTTTGTGATTTTAATTTATTTATTTTTATTTAGAATTTTATAAAATCATAAAATACTTTTATACACACAAATATATTTTTGTTTTATTTTTATGATATGTTTTTCATATAAAATAAAAGTATGTATTATATAGGTATATTTATAGGTATAATGCCTATGTATTTGATATATACAAGTATTTTATTTTGGATTTCTTTTGAGTTTTTATTCTGATTTTAATGTACACAATTATTATAAATAATATTTACAAAATTATAAAAATATTAGAATACAAAAATAATGAGTAAATAATAAATTGAATATTTTAATCTGTACAAGTGTACAATGAGGGTCCAAAACTCAACTTTCAAACCGTAGCTCCGCCAAATGCAAAACCACCGCCATTAAATAGCTTATTTTATTCTATATACAATTAAAGGTGAGTTTGCTGCATTTGGAGTTTTCATTTGTGAGATACAGGTCTGGGAAGTTGAAATTCTGGATTTTTATTCAGACCATAACTTTTTATCCGTACATTATTTTTGAATGAAATCAATTTTGTATTTTTCTATATAAAATTATCCACAACTTTCATATACAAAGTTTCTTTATTTGATGTATAAAAAGTGGAACCAAAAATAGGTCCCAAAATGAATAAAGAATGAATGGAATGAATATGTATTTATACTGTCTTTTGACCCTTATCTCCCCCTACTTTATTCCTTGTCGACCTATTCATCAAGATGCCTAGGTCTCAGGGTTTCGGGTCATAAAATATTTACAATATTTTATTATTTTTCTTTTCTTTTATTTATTCTATAATTTTGGCTTTAATTACAGTATTTTATACACTATTTGGAAGCACATGCATAAATGCTAAGATGATGGTTTTAAGGGTATTTACATGCATTTACTAGGGTTTTTGAGGCCAAAATGATAGAATAAAGATGATGAAATGTGGAATCATCACGTACCCATCGCCCCCTTTGCTTTTTTCCCATCTCCTAAGCCAGCTTCCCCACTTGTTGACCATGCCACGACCAAACACAATCCTCCCTCACCCTCGTGTGCCCCGTAGATCACCATGTCTCCCTCTCCTTCGCTCCACATCTCCCATGAAAATCACGTCAGCCACAACCTGAACTGTCAACCCCATCCTTCAAATACTCACTCGCTAGCCACCTTCAACCTTGTCCACCTATGCGTGGGTCACGGCCAAGCCTCCCTCCGTTCCTTTGTGACATAGAGGAGACAACAAGGGGCGCGACGACCACCGTTGACCCCGGTGTTGACCCCTATCCATGGTAGGCCAGGTTTCCGACGTTCGCTTGTCGGCGAGCTGCTCCCAGTCATCGCGGGAGTTCAGCGACGACCAGGGCTTCATCTAGAAGTCCCCACACAAGCCCGACGACTGCCCAACTCCTCCAGGTAAGCTCCTTGATCCTTCTTGTATTTTCCGTATGTTTTCTGTAATTTAATTAGATGCCTCGTAGCACTCTCATCGTTCATCGATCATCACATCGGCTCCATCTCACATCACTAATCCATGTGCTACCATATGATCACTACTTCGCTCCTCCACAACCCTAGATCGCTCTGCCCTGCCCCCGTCTTCTCCAAGCTCGCTGGAGAAGATAATTGGGATGTCACTTTCTCCGCCCATACAACCCATCATCCTAATTCACTTCGCTCACACATTGCACAAGCATCGCTCTTCGGCTATAGACTAATCTTGCAGGTGCTAGGGCTTCAATGGTTGGAGCTTCATCGGAGCCCTCTTCCCGAGCTTCGTCTCCGGCAATGGTTCGATGTCAACCTCTTCCAGGTGGTCCAGTGACTTGGCCTTGCTTTAATGATCGCACTATCACTTCCAGTGACCTCGACGAAGCAACGCAGTAGATGGGAGACGATGGCGGACCTCCTATGGCTTCGTCGGAGACGAAACGCATCGCCACCCCTCCGGTAGAGGGAGGAGCTACAAGATGTACAGCTGCCATTGGATGGCACCCCTCCGGTGCGCATCCAACGGCTGACACTCCTTCACGTCATTGCCTCCAAGTAGCCACAATCATCGTTCGATCTTCAGGTCGGACGGTCCACAGTGAGCCACGTCGCCTCCGTGAACGTGCATCTACCGTCTGATTCCAATGATCGGACGACCCTCATGCAGACACGTGTCAGATCCGAGTGCCAATACGAGCCTACTGGTTCGGAGTAGCCGAGCCTCACTCGAACCTCTTGAAGCACGCTCTGAGTCTCAACCAATGGTCGAGCCACCCCCGAGGCTCTGTCCGAACCTGCATCGACCATCGAGCCTCACTCCCACGTGCCCAATCATGTGAGCGTGGAATATTTGTAGGAGGGACTCGGTAACTTCTTCAAATTACATTCAGGTCCTCATATCACGTGCAAACCATACGCGCCTGAGGTAAATTGCAACCAAACCCCTCCGTGTTTTGATAATTGCATTTCTATCATTGTTGTGGGTAAATTATAAGGAAGGCCTCGTGACTTTTCGTATTTACTTTTAGGTCCTTCTAAGGACTTGTTTGTATTATTTTTCCAATTTATTTTCACGTTTTTCTTGTGTTTATGCCCCTGAGGTCTATTGTTAATATCTTGAGCATCTGAGCTCTATTTCATGCGATTTCAGTTGCGTTTCGAAATTTATTTTGTTATTTGTCTAATGGCATAACTGTCTTTTTATTTTAACACTTTAGATTTTGTTGATTAATCTTAATTACATAGTATCACTTGCTCGATGATTTTTTATGCCATTAAGTAACTTGTTAATGCAGATTGCTTTGTAGATAAATTCTGAAAAGGGCTCACATGTTAATTACTCTTTGATTCTACCCAATTAGGGCATAATTTCATGTTTGCACACTTGAATTTGTTCTCATTTGTATCTTGTTACATGATAAAAATCAAATAAAAATTGTATGTCTACATTGTCTGCATAAAGTCTTTGTGTGCATTTTGACCTATGAATTTGTAAATTTAACACTTAATCTAATAAGAGTCTAGATTCATACTTAAGAGGCACATGTCCCTTACTTCAACCGTGGGCTTGCCCAAGTAAAATAAAATCGATCGCTTTGATTCAATCGATAGATTTTTAAGCGGCCTTTGATGGATCCGATTCAGCCGACTACAACACGTTAATTCCACATAATTAAGAGATCGGCTTTGCATTTCATCAAGCGCCTCCAACCTTCTCCATGCATATGCAAAACTTAATTGAAATTTTATACTAAGCGCATGCAAATCGAAGAAACCGCATCCTAAAACATGATACTAATAGCTATGAAGAAATGAGTTGAGTTTGGCCAAGTAGATCAATGTCTAGTGCATCTTAATGAATCAAGGAGATAAGGTGGATCTCCTAGATTCTTAATGTGTCTCCTACCTACTATCAAGCATAAATCATATGAAGAATAGAGTCAGCTCAGAGAGCCTTGTGCATGGTCCTAAGTTGACACTCAAATGAAGCTTTACCCAAATTGGTGTGAGACATCACACACCACAAACCCTGTCAATTTTTTTATACACATGCGAGCCCTTAAACGAGGACCGCTAGAAATGCTATGAGTACAATTATTTACAACATGGAATACATGAAGAAAATGTTGACTCAGCTCCTTGAATTCTTCTGGGTTTCTTCTGTGGCTCCTCGCAGCAAAAGCTCCTAACTCCATGCATGCATGGTTCTCAAGCTTTCTTAGTCTCCATGGGCCCTGCCACAAAAAATGTCAGATAAATATCAATAAAAATAATCAATAACTGATACAAGAATAAACATAATGTCAATAATATTCAATAAACAAATAGGATGAGTCCCGTTCCTGACAACAGTGCCATATGATGAACTGCGAAAATGACTCTTTAATAATTTAATATTGTAGTATAGGAGGCAGAATACAGTTGATTAAAAACCACACCTCTGAATATGTGGCAATTATTTTTACTTGGCAAGTATACCACAGTCCAACTCAGGGACACGAGCATCCGCGTCTATTCATCGAAAATTATCGATTAAATAATGAACGATTAAGTTCTAAATCTAGGTCTTCATATGCAATTGCAATGCACAGAATATAATGCAAACTGAATGGGTCATAAATATGATTCAAAGACAGAATAATATGATGCATGCATTTTTATTTTTTTAAATATTAAAAATGAGACGCATTGTGTATGTTATGCAAATAAATGATTATGTAAAATTATGCCCTTGTATAATTATGCCCTCAAAATAATAAAGTTAATTGAGCAATAAAAGACGGGTAAATTTCAGAGATACATAATACATTAAAATGAAATAATGGAATTTAATTAGAGAGCAAAAAACACATATATCATCAGAAATTAGCACATTTAATTAAGTTTCAAATCATGAAATAAGTGATGGCATTAGATAGAGAATGAAAAGAGCAACAAAATGACACTAAAATTAACTCAGTCAGAGTTCGGATGCTCTAATTATGAATAAAATAGTGTAAGGGCGTAATTGTAATAAAATACACAGAAAAGAAATTTATAAAAAATTACAAATAGGTCCTTAAGGGATATATTAGCAATTTACAAAAGCTGGAGAGGTCTTCTTGTAAATTTTCCTTGTACGCAGGGGCACAGCTACAATATGTGACAGTCGGTTGGGCCTCTCTGCAAAATGTCTAGGCGCGCATGTGGAGCACGTACACTTGGATTGGATCTATCTTCAAATGTCGAAATCCGGAGGGGTGGTCTACAATTAACTTCGCTCTCGCGTGCATGGCACGTGCGAGCGAGGTTTGGAGTGAGGCTTCAAGTGGCTGGAGGTTCAGAGCCAACGTGGGTAAAGCTCCGTGCTTCTCTCTTTGCTCTAGGCTACCGAGCCTCAGGGTACAGGCAGGGCGATGCGACGTCATATAGTAAATGCTGGAAGGGAATCATCCAACGGTGCATGTCCACTTTGGTGCTTCCTCTCCGTTGTATGGGTGGCGGTGCAAATGGAGCTCTAGTGACCTTGCTAGAGCTCATCCTTGCTTCCCAATCTCCTCCAAAAATCAGAGAAGGATCTTGACGTACAAGCGAAGGAGATGGAAGCAAGGTGGAGGTGCGGTGATGACTAGAGAGGCGGGGTGGTGTAGTGTCATCGAAGGATGAGTTGGAGGCCAGAGCATGTTGCGAAGCTCTGACCATTGAAGGATATGCATACCTGCAAGCATTAGTAATAACCGAAGCAAGTGTTGTGTATGTGAGGCTAGTGAAATGGTGTCTTGTGCATGGCAAAGAGGGTGGAGGCTCGGCAGGCCCTCCTTCTTGAAGGAGGAGAAGGTGGGTTGACATGGGTAGGGGTTCTGACGGAGAGAGGGTGTGATTGACAGGTTGTGCGAGGGAGATGGATGGGTGGTGGAGCTTGATAGATGGTCGATGGGAGGTGGAGTGCATCGTGTGTAGTGGAATAATTGAGAGAAAATCAACGAAACCAAGGTACAAGAACTTACTTGATCGGAGCAAGTTGAAGAGTGAAGGAGGAGCTTTGGCTGAGGTACCTAGGGGACCTCCAGTTGTCGCTCGAGCAGGTCAGCAAGTCCCGTGAGCTCTACGGTGGTTGGGATGTCATTACTCAACCGTGACAGTCGAGGGTCAACACCAAACTGGAGGCGCCATTATGGCCCTTGCTCTGACCTCTGTCTATCACAACGAGGTGGAGAAGGGCTAGGTCTTAGGCTCTATGTTGGTGGACGAGGGTGATGAAGGGCGGAGCAGGAGTATTTGTAGGTGACGGGGGATGTTTACATAAGAGATGAGGCAGACTTTGAAAAGTCGTCGGTGGCTATAGAAGTTAGGTCATGGAGGTTTAATGGTCCACGAAGATGGGTTATAACTGGGCTTTGCTGGGGAGACGTTGCATAGTGGAGAGATGGTCAGACGTGACCACCAAAATAGGAAATGGGTGAGGGCTCGGCGAGGCATAACACCTGGGATGGTCATGCACGACAAGGAAGATGGACAAGGACCGTTGGATCAAGTGATCCAACGATCTTGATGAGGATGCAGATGGATGGATCAGATCTGATCATCAGATCCAATCGAGTGATTGTGGGTCTCGTGGGGGCGAGCGATCCAGATCAGATTGATCAGACAGTGATGAATGGAGGAGGCTATCAACAAAGGGTATGGCTAGTAGCTCAATCGGAGGGAGCCATGTGGCCCAATAGGAAAATTCAAAAATTAATAAAAAAAGAATAATAGAAATAAACTAATTAAAGCTGAATTAAAAAAAAGTCAAAACATGAAAGTTGTAGATATCTATAAGATCTACAAGTTTCATGTTGAACAAAAAGTCAAGGAGGATATTTAAATAAAGAAATATTTTTTGTAGTATTTTTAAGAGATAAAAACACTTGATCTTAATTGCTTTGAAATTTTTTGTATTTTCAATTTCTTTTTAAAGCCAAGATAAATATATTTAATATTTAATCTAATTTTTAGGAGTTTTTAATAAAAGAGAAAATAAAGAAAATGTCTGTAATAAAAACACAATAATTGGGATTAGTAATTAGGATTAATTGTGGTTATACATAAAATATATACAAAGTTAGTAAAAGCTAATATCAATGAATCAATTATGCTTTTAATTGATTTGTTAAAGTTAAGTTGATAATATATAGATATTAATATGATGTATATAAGATTCATCCACTAATTGAGCTAGATTGAACTTTGATTTCTTATTTGTTTATTATTTCTGCAATAATCTTACGCATCATGTAAATTAGTATGAGGTTGGGAGCTTACACCAAGGTGCATATAACTTTACATGCATCGATGCCATAAACGCTCATATTTTTTATTTTTCTAAAATGAAGTCGTATGGGATTTAGATCACCATATATCACCACGGTGTCAGTCAAAATTCAACTTAATTCGAGATTTTTAACCTATCCATCAAGACTGTGAAATTTTAGCGGTCTCGGAATTGCTGGAATTTATTTATTCTAGATGAACATGTTAGAAACGTATGTTTTTCACAAAATTTGAAATATGTATTCCACTAATAACCCTAAGTAAATCTGCCCATGTTTCATTTCAAGGCGTTTGTGGCACCAGTACATGTAAAGTTACATGCACTTTGCTACAAGCTCCCAACCTCAATTATTATTATTAATACTACTGGTTAATATCATCGGGTATAATTATGGAAACAACATGCCTACAATTTAAAATGAATTTATGCCTACTTTAAACTTGCTGATTAAAATGGATCTGTGTATACCTTAAACTTGATGTCGGCTCTCACAGGGTTGATGACGACTTGACTTGGAGTCAGGAAATGCGAGGAAAATTATTGCAACAAGTGGCGAATATGCCTCCAACTCAAATAAGAACAAGAAACTTAGCCATAGTAAATAATAATAATAATGCCATGAAGATTCATTTTGTTATATTGGGAAAACTTTGCACCATTTGATTCTTATTTTGTTGTTTTAAAAAGAGTTCAAAAAAAAGGACGTACACTCTTCAATCGAGTGGCCTTTGTTTTCCGAATCCGAACAAAGAACAACAGCTAACAAGAATTCGTCCTCTAGCTTAGAAAATACTAATCGGAATGCAATCATGGATGCGATCTAATGTCGCTTTATCAAACATAAATGCATTGCACGGATCCTATTGCCGACATATAAGAAATTGTGATGTGAACACCATAACAAATACATTGCCCTGAATTATCGTCACAATAAAATACATCACTCACAAATCGCTTACGGTACTGGTATTTTGCGTGACGCTTTCCAAAAAAATCAAACAATTAAAAAAATAATTCTCTCGGTGCCATGCATTATCTGATCAATCCAATTGATACTTGGAAAAATCACAGCAAAAAGATTCCGTTATAAAGAAATAATGGATTAATTGACCCATTTTGGCTTAGTGTTGGATAACAATAAAAAATGTGAGCTTTTTAAAATGAGAGAGTTCTGAAACGCTTGTTTAGAATAAGAATTTAAATGAAATAATTAAAATATTGAGATTTTTCACATCACAATTCCCGGAATCGTGACAAATTACCCCCACAATCCAATTAATCTATGAAATTATATAATGACTCTAGTAATCTTACTCTATTTTACACTGTCAACTCCTTTCGTTATTTTCCTTTGGTCAAATTGTTATGTTAGATTCATTCCAAAAATTAAGAAAGATCAGCCAAAAAGATTTAAAACCGCTACAAGAAAAGTGTCATTTTACCAGCACGGAATTACGAGTAGTGGGAATGTGACCGCAATAGAAAATGCGAGTACTTTCCCAAAACTAGTGGTTGCATAGTGTTGAACAAGGTTTTTCGTCGGTCTGATGTGCTACACAAGGCGAGGACACCGTCATTGAGGCGACCGAACAAGAACCATTGATTCAGACAACAACAAACCCACAAAATAAATCAAGCAATGTGACGTAAAAATGTGGAGTCAAAATTTATTATAACTCAACAAAAGATGTGTATAGGTGCAACTATGTAGAGTGTCGAACACAGGGAGACAAGTCAATGTAGCAAATATATTATTATTGTTTATAAAGAAATAATGAATAAATAATAATGTGTATTTTGTACATTATTTACTCAATAAATTAATTAATTAATTTGTGAATTTTTAATTAAATAAAATAATTCTTTATATATATATTTTAATTTTTAAATTTTTATTTTATTTGTATTTTTTATTTTTATACTTTTCTGATTTTTAGATCCTCTTCCTTTTGAATTTACAATAAAGGGATAAATAGAAATGTATATAGAGATATATAATACAGAGTAATATAATTATAAATACACGTAAAAATAATAAACTTTTATAGAATAAAATATTTTTGTGCTTTTGTATTTTTTTTAATATTTTTGTGATTCTTATGGAATTTTTGCTAATTTTTAGATATTTTTAAAGTCCTAAATGCACAAAACCAGGGGCTTTTTAAAGAGGTTGAATTATTTTGGAATTTAAAAATATTTAAAAGCCTCAAAATTTTCCAAAATTATTTTAATAGATAATATATAATATAAAGAAATTTCAGAGATAGAAATAAATATTTTTATTTATTTAAATGATTTTTTATAATTTTTATAAGGATTTTGCACTTTTAAATTTTTACTGATTTCTTTTTCTATTTTTAGGGATTCTTAGTCTGTAGATGCAAAATAAAGTAATAAACAAAATACATTTTTTGACTTTTTAAAAATTATTTTATATTTTTTTTGAAATGCAAACAAGGACAAAATGCACTATTTTTGTATTTTAAAAAATAGTAAAATTATTTGAATATCCCGTGAAAAATATATGGGGTTTATAATATTAAAATAATTATACTATAATTTTTAGATGCAAGTTAATATTCTTAATAAACTAAATAAAAAACAAAAATGAATTGCCTAGTAGGGACCTAAACACAATTAACAAAACTATAATTTGTTTCTCGAAACCTAGGGTCGATCGTGCAAAAAGCCCATGATAGTTAACTAATTTTGTGCTTGCAGGGGTATGAATGTAAATAGCAAAACACAACATGTCACTCTTGCAATTTAACCAAAAATAAATACACTGGATTTGATATGTAATGGGCTAAAATGAAATACAATTACATGCAAGGTTACTTTGTAAAAGCCTACCGCCTCACGCGTACAAGCACGTGCAAGGTTACTCTGTAAAAACCTGCACAGGAAGAAAGGAAGGTCGATGGAAAACTGCCTTGACCTGTTAGCAGGTGGAATGGATGTGAAATGGGGTGAGGCGATGGTGACTCCGACGAGTGGGGGAGGTAGAGCGTCGAACTCCTGATCTAGCGAGGATCGGGTTAAATGGAGTGGGTCGAGGCATAAAGAAGGAAAAGGGAATGGGAATGAAATGGTGGTGGAATATGGGGCGAGATATAGTCGGCGCACACGGGAACATCGATCGGAGTAGAGCTCCGACTAACTGCGGGCCTAAAGATCTAAGCTACTGCAATGTATAAAACTTAATCTAAAAGCATGAAACTAATTCTAAGTCTAACAGCTACTAAAAGCAGAAAAGAATGAGCTCATACATGCCCAGAGGCAAGGAGCTCGAAACCTCGTGACAGTGGGGCTCCTGGAGGTGGATCAACCTCAAATCGACGCCAACCACGGACGATGAACCATTGGAGAGGACCTTGTTGTCACCAAGGTCTTTGACCTGGCCTAAGGTTAGGGTGTAGGGGACTGAAGAGGGATCAAGGGGTGAAGGAAGGATGGAGGAGATGTTATATATTGGGTGACTTCATCAGGGAGTGGTGCTCGATATAGAGGCAACTTATCCAAGGAATGATGCGGGCATGAAAGCTCGAAGAATGAGGAACAAAAATCAAGAAGAAATCGACTCAAAATAGTGAAAGAATATCTCGCAAAAAATCAAGGAAGAAGGGTCAAAGGCGTTCTGACAAGCCTAAGACTGGGGTCAAAAGAGTTGACCCCAAGATAACGGGAGACGGACCATGATTGGGCCACATCAACAAGGTAGAAATAAAACGTTTATTAATTTGAAACAAAATATTAGATAATTTTATTAACTTTTTGTTAAAACATAAAAAATATTATTTTATTAAATATTTTATTATGATTTTTATTTATTTATTTGATTAAATTTAATATGAGTTACTTTTTGCAAGTATAAACATAGGTATATTTATCTATGTTTTGATTTTTTTTGTATTTTGCACTTTATTATTTTATATACATATTTTATGTATTTATAACTTATTTAAATACACTTAAATATATTTTTATGATATTCTTTCAAAAGTTATTTATACACTTCAATAAATGGATCTATTTATTATATATGCATGTGTGTATATATATATATATGTAATTCATCTATGTATTTTATAAACTTATTTATTTTAGTTTATTTTTAATGGTTCTATTCTATTCTAATTATGTATATATATGATAAAGAATATTTTAAAAATTATAAAAAATAAAATATTGAAAAATATAAAGAATAAATAAAATGAATATTTTATTCAAGTATATAATACAATAGGGGTCCAAAACCTTTTATA
The DNA here is from genome assembly GCA_037367405.1 of Ottelia alismoides. Lineage (NCBI taxonomy): Eukaryota > Viridiplantae > Streptophyta > Magnoliopsida > Alismatales > Hydrocharitaceae > Ottelia > Ottelia alismoides. Next base: position 516,710 of record JAZKJV010004287.1, on the reverse strand, counting down.
TCAGCTTCAAACTAAATGAAACCATCTTCATTAAATATCTAATAAAAAGTTATTTGAGGTATGAATATAAAAAATAAAATTGGTCCCAAAAATATATTATTAGGCATTTATAAATTAGTGTCTCTTTTATTATTGGCCCTTATCTATCCCTACTTTATTCTTGTCGACCTAGTCATCATGATGCCTAGGTCTCATGGTTTAGGGTCATAAAATACATTTGTTATTTTATTTCTTATTCTTTTCTTTTTTGTTCTTTATTCTTTTATTTTGACTTTAAATATAGTATTCCATACAATTTTTATATAATGAATAATGAATATTTATGCAAAATAATGATATATACATGCAGCCAAAATGAAAGAATAAATGTGATGAAATGGAGATTCATCATCCCCCATATTTGCCTTTGTTAGTTCCTAGCAAACACTTATGTCTATAAGTGCAGAAAAGAAAAGAAAGAACTTGGATTGATTTTAACTTTTAAACTTTTCTTTATAAAATCAAAGTTTGGAGTGCAACCGTACCCTTGGAAGTTAAGTTTGGTCATAACCTTATTGGGAAACGGATTTGAAACATGATAGCCTATAAGACCCACAAGACCCTGCCCAAGTCTCCTCAAAAGTCAGGTTAGAACAAGTCGATGTCATATGCAACCCCTTATGACTATGTGTCTATCTTGTACAGTGTTAGTGATATGTAGCTCTCCTCGGAAGAAGCGGTAAAAGTTAGTCTTCTCTATCATGGTGACCATAATTCCCCAATCCAACAGCTCTTTCCTCGAGAAGCGGGGTATTCCTTTCTAAGTTCAAGTACAACTAGCTCAAGAAGAGGAGGTGGAGAGAAGAATGGACGGCTCGTGCAGCTACTTATCCTAGGATGCTTGACTAGTGTAGCAAGTCATCCGGCTGCGGGCTCAGATGCATATGATTTTAAAGCGCAAGCTTGCTTATTGGCTATACAAATATATACACTCCTGATGGGGATTGATTTTTCTTGATTTTTGCTCGTCTTTTCTTTTTGGAGTTTTTTTATTTGCAAATATTTTGTTTGAATACCATATACAGCAGCATTTACATATGAACTTTTTCCTCTTGAGCCAATAGACTATCCCTCTTTTGAAGCATTATTGCAACTCACATACTTATATATTTAGACCTCTTTGCTACTAGAAAGGTTGGGTTGCAATGAACGCAAATGTGTGACTTCTGATGTTTCCATTGGCTTGTGCTCATACCGACAAATCCAACCCTCTACCACTTCAAATGAGGTGAGCAAAGTGTAAAGCTCAAGTGTGCAAGATAGATCATTATCAACAAGAGTCATGTGTATGTTCTAAAATATTCTACTTAAGTAGTCAAAACGACATTGAACTAAGTCTCATGGTCTCAAAGAATTAAGTTTGGCATACCTGAAGTGTCTCATTTCCAGTTCCTCTAAGGTTCCTATGATTAAGTGGATCCATGTCCAACCAAACTCCAATCTTCAAACTTTACTTAGACTAGTTCAATTATTACCATCAATTCGAAAAATGCAAATGTTATGTACATTGCAAGAAAAATATTTTTGTGATGCAATTTTCTAGTTTTGAACTTTTAAAGGATTTTAAAAAAATGTATTTTTTATGCAAGTTTTGAAACGATTTTACAGATTTTTATGGATTCTTAATTTTGCAATTTTTTAGGGATTTTTCAAAAACAAAAGCGTTTGGCATAGAAATATGTGCAAATATTTACGCAGGAGCACGTCTTTATTTAAAAGAATTCAGACTGAAGAATTTACAACAGGTATTTACAAGTTTTTAAAGAATATTATTTGTTTGGATTATGTATAGGTTTATTAAAATGATTTGAAAAGATCTTTGCAAATATTTTGAAAAAAATATTTTTGAAAACTAATTTGACAAATAATTTTTACAAACATTTACAAAATTTGATAATTATTTTGCAAATATTTTTCAAACAGTATGTATAGATTTTTCAAAGTATTTTTGCAACCATTTTCAACTATTTGCAAATAGATTTTCAAAATGTTTTACTCACATAAAGAAATTTTTACAAATAAAACATTAGTACAAAGATTGAAAATATTTTACAAAATATTTTCCAAATAATTTTCAAAATATTTTCCAAAAAGATTTTCCAACTATTTTTCAAATAATTTGCAAAATATTTTTAACATGATTTATTAATATGTATATACAAAGAATTTTAAAGTGTGTTTTAATTTTTATAATTAGCCATATTATTTGGAAACAAGAAAGTATGAGTTATGGATAAAGTATATACAACGTATATACGACCCCCCTATACCTAGCTTGAACTATGTCCTCATAGTTCAGAAAGAAAAAGGAAGACATAACTCGGAATGAGTATAAGAAAATTTGAATGAATAAATCAATGAAAGAATGAGAAGTTGGTTGTCCCCCATACTTAGGATAAAATAATCTTAAGTATAGAAAATTGTGCACAAGGAAGGGAGGGTCAAGGGTGGGAATAAACAGATCAACAACACGGTGTCTCCCCCTATACTTAGGTTAAAATACCTCTAAGTATAGCGGATAAAATCAACCTGAGAGGAGATAAGCGAGGGGACCAAGAAGTCAATAAACAGAAAAAATACTATGGGAGAATGTATGCATCACCCCCCCCCTCCCATACTTAGGGTAATAGATCCCTAAGTATAGGCAACAACAAGAGTAACAAAACATGACGAAGAGAACAACACAATAGGTGGTACACCTCCATACTTAGAACAAAGTACGTTCTAAGTATAGGCACACAGATATGATAGATGATCTGGGGTGACATGACACATAGAAGAAAGAAGGAATAAAAGATGAAACATGTATATACAAGAGGTGTGGATTGTTGAGGTTCCTCTCAATGAGCACTAGGTTTTACACCCCTAGTCGGGTGCAAATGTTAGGATAACGTTGTGTCAAGGTTCAGGACAGCATCTATCAGACAAATGCCGTACACTTACCATCATCCTAAAGTGAGAACGATGATGAAATCAAAAAGAACACACGTATAAGCAATCAAGTGGATGTATACCACATGGAGAAGAGAATCGAAAACTAAATTAGGATCCGGTGATTATAAGAAATCATCAGCTTGTAGGAACGAAATGAGTCATCAAAGCTGAAAAAATCACATGTGGGGAAGGATGGATCTGTCATGAAATCCTCCACCTCAATCAAAGTCCCACTAAAATAAGAAAAGTTCAGATCAGGAGCTCACCATGAGATGGAATATCCGGTGCGCTTGATGTGTAGAAGTCTACGGGGTCATCGGATGTCACAAGACATGTCTCATCCTTGTGAGGGTCATAAAGGAGAGACAACTCAGAGAACTCTAATAAATCAAAATCATCATAAGGCTCAGTTCGACATCTGACAAATCAAATGCACAATCAGAGAGTGAGACTGAGCATAATGAACACAACTCATCTTCTCGTAGATAACCCTCAGCGAGTGATGAAAATTCATGGATCTATCTTAGAGGAGAGAACAAAGGAAATCGCTCAAATAAAGGGTTCTCCCTCCAAGGTAGAGAAGATCCTAAAAGTGGACTAGAAAGCACAGGACCAGAGAAAGGGGAGATATGATCAAAGGTATCATTCTCCGGACATTAAGTAGATAGATGGCTTGCATGATCAATATGTAGCATGGGCCCATCACAAGATCTGCTCGTCTCAACAATTGGATCGATATCCTCAATACGGGCCTCCACGGAACAACCAGAAGAGGATGATACGGAAGAGTATGAAGATGATGGGCGAGACATACGAGATAAAAGTCTGGATAAGACTCCAACCACGTGAAGGTTGAGGTTAAACCGAACGTGGCAAAATTATGGCTCAAGAAGGGAGTCATCTTGAGCCGGACCAAGAATGTGGGTATGAGGGTGATATGGGTGAAAAGAAGCCGCAAGATGCGGCCGACGAAGATAAGGATGACCTGTAATCACAATGCAGATGGACTCAAGAAAATGAAAAGAAGAAAACGACTCGAAGACTGATAAGTAGAAGTAGAAAGGAACACATTCGGATTCACTAATCACAAATAGTACACCAAGCAAACTCCAATTCACTAACTTGATACGGTGAATACCGTAAGGGTCTGGTTCATTATCTTTTCGGTTTTAGAGTTGTGAATTTCAAGCAGTTGTATGAGCGCGTAGGAATACACCTGAGATGGGGGCTCTAAGTCCTAGTGAGTAGGAGCCTATAAAAAGCTGCATAAAATGAGGGAGTTTCTCTTCCCAATGTAGTAAGTCCAATTACGTTATTTTAAGGTCAAGCAGTGTTAGTAGTCTCAGTTTTATTTTGTTTATCACTTTTTATTGATTAATTTTCATACACAATGCCTAACGAGATTTCAATCCCTTTTAGATCTTAGATTCTCAAAATTGGAGGGAGAGATCGAGAAAGCAATGCAAGCAAGAAATCAATGATGCATGCTCAGTTATAAGACTTACACAGCACTTCCCAACTCTCTCCACGTGGGATGCTAAGCAGAATTTAAACCTATACTATGAAAATGCAAAGCGACGAAAGCGCCCTAATACAGAAATTGTTATTATCGTGAAGAACCAATGCTACCACTCATAAATAGAACTTGAAAGGTCTGGTCTTGGAGGCTCCTTGGTGCCCACCACAATAAGTCCTGCAAGCGATGTATGGAGACCTCTCACGACACATGGTTATAAGTCTAAGTGAGAAGCAATTAAGTTTGACTAAGTCTAAGCGAGTATATATAGGAATATGCAGTATTTAGGGCTTGGAACTCAATCTATCGTACAAGCAATCCTATGCTAGGGCTCAATCACACCAAATAAGGAAAATAAAATGAAAAATAAAGAAAAATAAAAATCAAGAAAACCACGAAAATAGGCGAGGCCCTCATGTGAACAATCATTCGAGCAGTGAACCTCATGAAGTGTCGAAATGTCCTAAGAGTCTGAGTTATGACAAATAAAAGTCTCTCTCTCACACGTCGAATTACAAAACAAAATACAACTAAGATCACAATTGGAAGTATCCTCAAAATTTCCTCAAGTTCTCTCTTGTTACTCTCTTATGTGGGCTAGGTCAGAAAGACGACTCCTCGTCTCAAGGGGTGCACCAAATCTCCTAGGAAATTCACCCTTGATCCACAATCCTTCACAACAAAGTCAAACAAGAAGAAGGTTAGACAGCTCCAAATAAAATCAAATAAGATGAAAAATAAATAAAAAAACAGACAAGAGGAACACAAAACCAATCTATGTGTTGTTACTCCTCAGCAACAACATCTTTTAATAGAGGGTTTTTTTACTGGTCTGTTGTTCTAAACAAATAAACTGAGAATTTTCATCATCGTTGCTTATTCGATGAGAAGCCATGTGTTTGGTGTAGATCACCACTTGCGACGGCGGCATAGCATTCACGGATGCTAAATCTAGGAAGATCGATCGGAAGAAACAATGGTAAGGAAATGTTTTACAGTTTCAAATGGGGGTATTCTGAGTGGCCTCTTTCTAGTGATTGATTTCGATTACTATTTTACATATCATATGTTTTCGTTCTACGTGTATTTATGCTTAAACATGTGAACACGCCTATCGCAATAATGATTACCCACATTCTCGAAGATCAACCAATGTTGTGACACCATACTTGGATGAGCAGCTACTATGCTGGCGTGGCTTAATTGATGGATGTAACAACAATCGATCTATAAGAAAGTTGACATCTGAGCAGAGTCTTTTACACCCTTATTTTTTGGATATTTCTGTAAATTTTTGTTCTGTTCATTTTACTATATTAACTTCATGGTGTATATGGGTATTGCATTCTTATTGACGGTTTTAGGATGGACTAACCCATATAGTCCCAAGAGGTTATAGGACTGACTAACAGTGTCCACATTAAGGAAGAAGAATCCACCGAGCTTCGGGTGAAGTAGACATCGGATGAGTGCCTTATGCATCTCTTCAACGATTGCAATATTTGAGTAATTTCCGCAAGTGGTATACATCCATTGACCTCCTGAGCATTTCACTTTCAAGGTATGAAAAGGCTGAAGATAATGAATAAGGAAGAGGTTGTCGAGGACTTTTGTTTCATTTGCAAGGACGAGTCATTGCAGAGTGTGCAGTTATGGGTGAGATTCATAGTCTAGCAGTCCAACTACGATTATGGGTGATAAATGATTGGGAACAAAAGGCAGCAACTATAAGCGCAACTATAAGCATGGGTGATAAACGATTGGGAACAAAAGGCGATAACTACAATTATGGGTGATAAATGATTGGGAACAAAAGGCGGCAACTATAAGCATGTTCATAAAAATGAAAACGGATAATCTTCACGGGAATCTCCTTGCTTATTAAGTGAGAATGGAAAGGGGAAAATGTGAGGAGGAGGAGGAGGAGGCGGAGGTGGCGGCGGCTTACTGAGAACATATTCTGATGACAACAAAGATGTGGAGCTACCTATCAAGCACTTCAAGAAGTTCTAGAATACAAGAACTTCATAAGAAGGAAATATGCCCCTCTAGTTTACTAAAAATGCTGTAAGAATGGGCACATTTGCAAGGACTGCTTGCTAGTCAGGAAGGAAGCATCGAAGGAAAGAAAAGAAGAACCCAAGAAAAAGTTTACAAGAACTTCAAAATAAAAACATTTGCAAACATAGCAACTCGAATGGCTCTGACTTTGACATCACTCAAGAAGCATTCGCTTGCTTGGAGCTCATGACTATTGATCACGAGTTACAGGATCCCTATTATTGCAGTATAAAATGCATTCTGATCGAAGATCTGATCGAATGCATTATAATTGTAGCTCTGGGAAGCTTCGAATGGTAGAGAAGAATGCAGAGACTTAATAGCAATCGAGCTACATAGAAGAAGCTTTTTTGTAAGATCTTGAATCAAAATTAGTTAGATACCTTGAGTAGATTTATTTTGACGACAAGAACCCAACAAGGCTTTTGTTGTACCAATCAGAGTTTACAAGGATGATTATTAAAAGAACTATAATAAAAGAACTGGGGAAATAGTAGACCCAAGTAGTGTTATTAACCTAAGCAGCTCAATTGGTCATTATGCAAAGCGAAAGGAAATCGTCGACCCAAGTAGTGTTATTAAAAGAACAAGGATTAAAGCTTCCATACTAGCTTTATTTGATAAAAACGATGAGAAACTGGAAGCATTTAATTCATTCAGCTTTTGTCAATTCTAAAGTGTCTATCATAAATAAGCTGCTAAACTTGTGAATATTCTTTATAACCATTTGAAAATTCAATAATTTCAAAAAAAATCAGAGAGATGGAATTCTGAAGAACTTTCTTCACATAATTCATACTTCCTACGCATTCTTCACAGTCAAAATCAGTAGCATAAAAGAAAGCGAGAACACATTTCAGCAAGCACAGTAAAGGCCACCTCCAACCCTCAAATTCAAGTTTAGCTTAGGATTTTACAAGGTGGAAAGTTTACATACCCTTTGTGTTCTTAACATGCAAAGAGATGTCAAATGCTTCAGATTCTGGGAACTATAAGAATTGAATGTTGATTGCACGAAGAACATGTTAAGTAATGAATGTCTCTTGCCATTGGATTTGCGGATCAAATCAAAGTGATTTTACATTCTTCGTTACGAATGGTTGCATGGGGAAACTCTACCGTCAACTGATCTAAGTTTGATTTTCGCTTTCAGAATAGAATGTGTGGCTGCGTAAATGTATGAGTAATACTATGAGCAATGAATGTATTCGTGATGATCATGTATGATTCCCATATGAGGGGACGGAAGAAAAGGATTGAATGGAAATTTTCAATGCATCGATTCTTATTACTACATTCGAATAATCATCCTCACGTGACCTCATTCAAGGGACAACCCATCACCAAATCGCTCAGGTGCTTGTCTGCGCAAAATGTGCGCTCCATCTCCCTGGCTTTCTTCCCTTGCTAGTCCCCATCCCCAGGATAACAGAACCATATTCAAAAGTCTCAACACATCTATTATGAAATATCTACAAGATCATCTCTATGGATACCAGTTATCAAGGAAAGGTACCATCCAAGCAAAAAAAATATCATACATAGAACATTTATAGCACAAAACAGTGAAATGATCTACAGTACAGAACATTTATGGTTGCCGAAATCTCATGCAGAGGAATATACATTTTGTCGAACAATGACATGTCAAATAAGAAAAAATTTATTTACAGGTTACATGTGCAGTAAAAATTAGTACAGGGGCTTATAGTTACATGACAGCATACTCCAAGACTTCAACACCAAAGAAATCCACAACATCGCACATTTCTGCTGTGAATAAATTTTTAAACTTATCATTTAACTTGGGATAAATCTACTTCGAATCAGCTCATATCACTTGGTAAAAATTAATTAATCTAGGGGAAAAAATACAATGCCACAAACTTCAGAGAATACTCAATGCAGAGCATGATAGAAATTGGTGATAGCAAACAAGAGCAAAAAAACAAACAAAAGGCAACAAAAGAATATGCCCAAAAAGATGCGTAGATTGGTGAGAAATGAAGGTTAAAAGAAGCCAAGTCTTAGACATACGCGTCCGCAAGAATTCTGAGAAGATAGGTGATAAAAATGCAGCTGGTTACATTTGAACTTGTTACCCCTAGTGCTTCAAAAGCATGGAAGGAACTATCACGATATATTGCCAATATATCGATATCGAGATGACACTGATATGTGTACCGATATGGCGATATTTCCTCCTTTTTAGGCATTTCCTTCACAAAAGAGCGTCGATATGGATGATATTTCGACAATATATTGCCGAAATATCGTCGAAATATCGTATCGACGCAATATCGAAACGATGTCAAAATCGATATGGCCTTGCATGTTCAAAAGGCAGTTAAGACAAGCCATTTTAACTAGTTTCAATTCGTGCATAAAGGTCGGTGTTGCAGAAGTCGGTATTCAGTATTCATTTGGAGGGGTCACTAAATAGAGAATAATCGATATTCGAGTGACTATTTCAGATTATTCGGTTTTGTATTTTCTTTTCTTTTTAAATATAAAAATTAAGGTTTTTATCAAGTGTGTCCCTCTGAGATATTGCAAAAACAATTATGCTCCTCCCTTTTTTGGAATATCAGTTGTGCCCAGCCTCCTCCCCCTCCACCCCCAACCTCCTCCCCCTCCACCCCCATGCAAAACACATTTCCTCTCCTCTCTCCTTAATCTCCCCAACAATGCTTTCAATCCCAGAAGAGCCCCTCCTCACCCCCCAACCCGAAGCGATTCTACATGTTCCCCATCAAGTATCAAGTACCGAAGATCAGGGAGATGTACAAGAAGGCGGACGCCTCCTTCTGAACCGTCGAGGAGGTTGACCTCTCACAGGACCTCGGTCATTGGGATGTCATCCTCACCTCGAACAAGTGCCAGTTTATCAACCACGTCCTCGCCTTCTTCGCCGCCTCCATGACATCGTCCTCGAGAACCTTACCATGTGCTTCATGAAGGAGGTCCTGTTTGATGAGGCCCATGCCTTCTACGACTTCCAAATCGCTATTGAGAACATCCACTCTGAGATGTACAACCTCCTAGATTCCTACATCAAGGACTCCGTCGAGAAGTATAGCCTCTTCTGTGTCATCGAGACCATCCCCTGCATCAAGAAAGCAGATTGCGCAGTGTGTTGGAACGACAATGCCAAGTCTTTCATCGAGTGCTTCATGGCCTTCACCTATGTTGAAGGGATCTTCTTCTTCGTCGAGCACCCTTAGCCCCATCCTCACCGGTGTTCGATCGAACTATAGATGTGTGAGAAGAACTCGACTCAAAGGCAATGATGATGCTAATGAACGACGGAATAAACGAATGGGGGACCTAATGCCTGTTTCCAAGACCTGTTGTGTTCTTACTCCGGGCAGAAGAGGAGGCCGGATGGTGGGGTTAGGGGAGGAGGTCAGAGGTGGAGGTATTGGGTGGAAGAGAAAGTTCGAGTGTAGGGATAGGGGATGGAGGGGGGATTGGACAATAATACTCCTCTTAATTGAACCATGCTTTGAAAAAATCATGGTTAAATTCAACTCATAGATGGCTAAAGTAATAGAATGGCACAAGCGATAGAGCGGCAAGAAATCAAGGGTACAACTGATATTTCAAAAAAGGAGGCACATAACTAAAATTACAATACCTCAAAAGGACACAACCAATAAAAACCCTAAAAATTAATTCTAAGACGGCCGACTATTGTAACATTGATAAAGGCTTAGTTATTTTTCAGTTGCTTTAAGCAATGTTGGCCATATTATGTAGGTCATCAGTGACCTAAAATTTTACACTATACTGTTCATAAATTCGAGGAACTACCATCGACCATATTGCAGTATTAAAAAAATGCAGTACGCAGATGCTCATACCAAAGGGCTTTGGGTAGGGAGATTCGATACCCAAAACATTAGCAATAGCACAAAAATTAAAATGATACAAGATAGCAAAATCCCTTTGATGAACAGGGAAAATAAATATTGCGAGAAAACAGCAGAAAGATGCTCACCTGCCTCGCTAAAATAAATCACAAGGGCATCATGCTACATGAAGGTTAAAAAAGAATGGAACTTAGCAAGTGGCAGAACGGCCACTATGGTCTCCTGCAGCAAGTTTCCTTCTCTGCTGGTGCTCTGCAACATTATAGTCAACCACCTCACGAAACAAAACAGGCTCAAGTATGCAATCTTTGCTCCCATAAACAGCAGCTTGTACACTAGCCATCAGTTTCGCAATCTCTCTACCTGAGAATCCTTCCGTCTTCGCAGCAGCCTCCCTGATAAGATCATCTGAAAGATTTTTTATTTCAATTTTTTTCTGCTGTCGCCTAAGTAAACTGAGCAAACCAGATTTCCGTTCTCCTGCCTTCTCAATGTATTTGTCTATATAGAGCTTCAGGAGCTTGAAGCGTTCATCTTCCCCGGGTAAAGGAAACTCGAGGACCTCATCTATACGGTCAGCAACAGCAGAATCAAGATCACCTGGACGGTTTGTAGCAAGAGCAAGGACTATATCTTTTGATTGATCACCCGTGCGGAAGAGGAGAGCATTTAGTGCACTTCTTTGTGCTTCACTCATATAAGTCTTGTTTCGCCTGACAATTAAAAAGAATTCAAATTCAGTCTCTGACAGCTTTACTAAATGAAGTCGAGATTTAGACATCCAACATGCGATATTAACAGCATACACAAAGAACAAAATGCGCACATGAATCTCACATTCCTCACACTTGTTGACAGGGGGTGGAAGATAAATGGTGGCAGCTTGTCTCTTTTTCTTTCCTCCTTTTTTTTGTGTGTGGGTAGAATAGTGAGAAAACTGCAGGCGAGCTGCGAAAGTGGAACATGTAGACTAGTTGATTAAAGTAATGAGCCCCTTGTATTGGAAGGCTCGTCACTTTAACTGAGATAATGAAAAATCATTCCATTTTTTAGTTGGAACTTGTTGGAGTAGCAGTTATATGCGTCACATGTATGGGAGATAGATAAATAGATCTCTCCAGGATCCATTTACCCCATCTAGAGTTCAGTCCCACATCTACCAGTTTGAAGATGTGGAGACTCCGTGGGTGCTATATATAGGAGCCACACACCTCTATAGTCCAATGAGAAAGTTCAATAAAATATCCGCCCCTTTGAGGGCTTCTCTCGTGGTTTCATCCCGCTCCTTAGGGAGTAGGGTTCCACGTAAAATCCTTGTGTTCCATGTTTACATTTCTTGTCTTATGCTTTGTTTATCATTTTCTCTATTTTCTAATATGGTATCAGAGCGGTTCGTTCTTGGCCGATTTTGAAGTTTGAAGATTTTTTTTTCCAAGTTCAGATTTTTGTGGGTTTTCTACAACCCTAGTTTTTAGATCTAGATCTAGATTTTGATCCAAATCTTGTGGCCGGTACGATCTTGCAACCTCATCTCAAGCCTCCTCCAAATTTGAGCGAGGGTTCATCTGGAACCCCAAGTCACGCAAGTGGCGCACCCTCATTTGAAGAGCCTTTTTTGAAGTCAACAAAAAAGGGGGATACACTCAGTGAAGTTCGCCCCAATTAATTAAAACTTAACAAAGTTAAAAGGAGGTATAAAGGTATCGCAAGGGATACCACACAGGAAGCTAAACCAACACCCAATCATCAACTAAACGTGTACTGTGTAAAAGGATGTTTTCTTTGTAAAAGCGCTGCTCCGCGAAAATAGCCTCATTTCTGCCTAGCCAAATCGCCCACAAGCTTGCCAAGGGCTGAAATAGCGCCCTCTGCTCCCTATCTTTGTTTGCCACCAGCAAATCACGGAAGGACGCCAAGTCCGAGGTTCACACCCAAGCTTCAGCCGCTTCCTCCCATACCCCCACAACCATAGGACACGAGAAGAAGAGATGCTCCATGGATTCCACTGCACTGTTGCACAAAACACACCTATCAGAGATATTGCCAAGCAGCCTCGCGCAACGAACCCTCGTCAACAACCTTTGCCTACGAAACAACCAAAGGAAAAAACCCACCCTTTCAGGTAGCCTCAACCCCCCAAAAAACTGCAATCACGCCCAACCACCTCCGATCGAGAAGGCGGGGGATTACAAACCGCCCCATACGCCTTCCTAGCCGAGAACGGCCCCCCGCCAGGCCCAATGATCCCTCCCATCCGACCGATGACCGGCGGTCGTCCAAAAGATTGAGAAAATCTCCGCGCCTTTGATCTGAGAAATTAACACGGAAAGGTGGGAACCACCCACCCTCCGACCAGCAGGAGGCGACGCAAGCATTTCTATCGACTGCCAAAGCGAACAAGCGGGGGAACCGTGTATACAGAGGTCCCCCCCCCTCCAAGCATCCGTCCAGAATCTGAAGGTCTAACCATCACCAAGCACCGGAACAAAGAGGGAAGAAAACTTCCTGTACCCCTTTCCAGAAAGGCGTTTGAGCCCCCACCCGAACAGCCGCTAACGGAAGTGCCTCGCTAATATCATGAATCTTTCGCAGGATCTCACTACACAAATCTTCACCAGGACCCCGGATTCTGTTGGCCCACTTAAGAAGGAAGGCCTCATTAACATGGTCCAAACTTTGTATGCCCAACCCCCCATCGCTCTTCCGCCTCGTGACCTCATCCCAATCCACCAAGTGTATCCCACCCGATGCCTCCCCATTCTTGTCCCACAAAAACCTCCGCATAAGCTTCTGGAGGCGACTGTGAATCCCCACCGGCAACCGGCGATTAGATAAGAAATACACCGAGATAGACGAAAGCACCGCCTTGAGGAGGACGAGGCGTCCCCCTTTCGAAAGTACGGCCGATCTCCATCCGGCCAGCTTCTTCTCTACCTTCTCAACCACCTTGGACCAATCCCTCAGTCTAGCCCTGCCCGAAACCAGCGGCATCCTCAGATATTCAATAGGCAGGAAGCAAGGCTGCGAACCCAAAACCAAACCGCACGCGTCCACTTCTTCCTAAGTAAGACCAAAATGTACCACCTTCGATTTGACGACATTTTTGTAAAGACCCGACATCTCATTGAACAAATCAAGCGTCGCAGACATGGACGAGACCTCCGTAAGGCCCCCCACAATGAAAAAGACGGTGTCATCGGCATATTAAAGTAAAGGTACGACCATCCCGCCACAAGAGAACCCCGCCGAAAGCCCACAGTCCACAACACGACAAGCCATCCGAGCGAGGACATCCGCGGCCACGACAAAAAGAAGAGGGGCAAGGGGGCAGCCCTACCGGACCCCCCCTTCTCGGCTGGAAAGAGCCCCCCTCCGGGCGGCCATTAACCATGATTAAGAATACCGTTGTGACGTACCGATGCATCCAAGAGATCCAAATCTCCGGGAAGCCCCTCCTCCGCAGAACCGATCAGATGAATCTCCAATCAAGGCAATCATACGCCTTGGCGAAGTCAACTTTCCACAGCACACCACGTCTCCCCTCCTTCACCCAATCCGCAACCATCTCCGAAGCAAGAGTGAGGCAATCCGCAATCTGTCTTCCCTGAATAAAAGCCGATTGCAACGGCAAAATGATGGAGTGAAGGACCCGAGCAAGCCTTAAAGCAAACACCTTCGCCACGATCAGATATAGAGCATTTGAAATTGCAATGGGGCGGTACTCATCAATTCACTCGGCCGAGGGGGACTTCAGAAGTAGCACAATGAGAGCCCTATTAATCCGATCAAACCCGCATTGCCATCACAGAACTTGATGATAACCTCCAGCACCTCCTCGCCCACCAAATCCCAAAAGTCCTTGTAGAAAGCTACCGGAAAGTCGTCAGGGCCTGGTTCCCACACGGTCGCCTTCACCTCCTCCAACGAAACCGCCCTCGTCAGACCCTCACACAACGAGGGAGAGAGCGGTGAAGCTCCAATCCCCGTCCATCTCCAAACCCTCGGGATGCATCTCGCCGAGAACTCCCTGAAATGAGCCGCGATCGCTCTCCCCATCGGCTCGTCCCCCTCCACACAAACATCACTTATCGTGATCGAGCACAAGGAGTTAGAGCGTCGCCTTCCGCTAGCAACTCGATGGAAAAACTTCGTGTTGGCATCCCCCTCATTTAGCCAAGACACCCTCGATCTCTGACGCCACTCCGTTACCCGCTTCAAATCCTCCGTCGCGATCTTCTTCTGTGCGAGCGATCGCGCAACCAACTCCTCTGGCTGAAGCTCCCTATCACCCTCCAACGCATCAAAGTTGCTGACCACCCCCTCCGCTTTCCTCCTGGCAACAATCCTCGTCGCCCTCGACTCCCCCTTGAAAATAGACAGTCTCCTGCATAAAGAGTCAAGCTTGCGAGCAAACCTCGACACCGTCGAGCCCTCCACCAGAGCTTGGGACCAGTGAGCAGTCACCAGATCCCTGAAGTTGTCTTCCAGCAACCAGCATTTCTCATATCTGAAAAAACCCCTCGACACGGACGCATCACCAAAATCCCACAGAATAGGATTGTGATCATACATGCTCCTGGGTCTGGCAGACACATTATAAAGAGGGAAACCTTCCAAAAGCTCCAAAGACGCCAAGAATCTGTCAATAAGGGAGCGGGAATTTGAATTTCTCCAAGTGTATGCGATATTCCCTGCTCCCAAATCCTTAAGAGCCAAAGAGTCCACGATCTCCGCAAAATCCAACGAGCCCGAGTCTTAACCACCCCTGGACTGTGGTTTATCCGACGAGCGAAGGGTAATATTGAAGTCACCCCCAACTAGCCACAGGATCTTCGCGATCCGCCGACCTGCCTCCCGCAGATCCTCCCAAAGCTCATTCCTTTTAATATTGCAGCAGGGCCCGTAGATACAAGAAAAAGCAATCGGCAACGAAGAATCCACACGTACCAAAAGAACGGAGATTGTATGCCTCCCTCTGAGGATCGAGTCGAGTGTGAAAGCCTTTAAAGAGCCTTTAACTGTGGTTTCCAATGCAAGATATCGCGTGCCTCTTCCAAAGTTCCAGGCGTGCAAGCGATCCCAGGCTAAGCAAATCCCTCACACAAGCGCGCAGGACCCCCTTTTTCATCGATGGGGGAGCCCCATCTTCTCACGCGAAGCTCCATCTTATTCTTTCCTTTCTGGGGTGTCACATCAGTGATGGTGGAGCCCCATCTTCTCCAACGCACAATACCCCAGCAGCAACGACACTCAACCCCACAAGCGACGCTCCTCCTGTCAGCGGCACATCATATACAACGGCGTTGGATTCTTTTGCACATAAAATATGCAACTTCTCCAAGCCTCGTGCAAAGCACAGAGCTCCAGGCGAAGTTCATGATCTCGAGGAGAGGCGGCTCCTTCATCTCCAAGAGCTCCAGGCGGTAGGCGGCGGTGCCTCTCCTCGCCTGCATCCTCCAATCAAAGCCGCTTGCTCCGCACACGAATCCCATCTCCACCAGGAGGCGTGTGCCCTCGACTCTCCTAGCGATTCACACCAGAATCGTGCAACTCCTTCTTGCACAGGCATCCTAGTGGCACTCTCCTAGAGCCATTTTCTTCTAGCGTAAGGCAATCCCGCACGGTTCCTCCTTGTTGGCGGCGCGCCTTCCTCCCGATCTCTCATGCGGGCGGCACGAGTCTGCTCTCGGTGGCTCGTGCGTAATCGAAGAGGGTTGCCATCGTGGGAACCCTAAATAAGGGCTCGCATGGTGTTTTAAAAAAATGTCCTTTAATATTTGGCCCAAAGGGATGGTTTGTAAAAAAAAAGAAGAGGTCTATTGAAAAAAAGAGAGGCCTAAAAAAGGTGGCCTCGTTCAAAAAATGAGGAAGAAAAGCTGGAAAAAATGTCGAATGGCTTTAAAATATATAAAAAAATGACTGAAGCGGGAAAAAACCACGGCTTATTTTGAAAAAAAATGTCAACGGCTTATTAAAAAATGGCGGCTATTAAAAAATGGAAATAGCCGGGAAAAAGAAGAAAATTAATTTGAGAAGCCAGGAAAATGTATATATAACATCATTTGAAATGTTGATTTTCCGACAAGTATGGGAGAAAGGGGGAGTATATGTAGTCACAGGTCTATTCATATTCTCCGTATACATATTCCAGGCTATTCAGAATCCAGACTCTACAGTTTGATTAGTGTCCAGACACGATGACGATGCATTCCATCTTTTGTCGTAGTCCTCATCATTCCAATTGTTTAGGCCAGAGTTTTCATGTGAGCCATAGGGACTCTAGAGCAGAGGACCCTATGCCATTGAGGGCAAGGGTTTTCATGTGGTATCATAGGGACTCCAGAGTAGAGTACCATTCTCTGAGTCACATGGGAGAGACCCAAATTCGCACTCCAGCACATTCGTCCTCCTTACATGCACGCCATGAGAAGCAACGTCCTCGACAGCAACCGACAGTTGTGCGCGTTAAGTTGATATTATCTGTAGTGTCATGTATTGTGAGTTGAATTTCTTTCTGTTTGTCCAAGCTGAGCATTGCATGTTCCAGCTTGAAGGAGAGTGTTGGAGTAGTAGTTATATGCGTCACATATATGGGAGATGGGTAAATGAATCTCTCCAAGATCCATTTACCCCATCCAGAGTTTAGTCCCACATCTACCATGGAGATGTGGAGATTCCGTGGGTGCTATATATAGAGCCACACACCCTGTAGTCCAATGAGAAAGTTCAATAGAATATCCGTCCCTTTGAGGGCTTCTCTCATGGTTTCAACTTTCATCCCGCTCCTTAGAGAGTAGGGTTCCACGTAAAATCCTTGTGTTCCATGTTGATATTTCTTGTCTTATGCTTTGTTTATCATTCGCTTCCGCATTCTCTATTTTCTAACAGAATCTAAGGAGGTTCTCAAAAAAAGATAGCAAAAAAATATCCTAAAGTAGAGACTAACAGAATGCTTCCATATATTCGATCATGGTTTACAATTATAGCTTCCACAGCTATTCAGTTGGGATAGGATCATTTACCAAATAAAGAAGGGGGGAAAGAGTCAAAAAAATTGTCTGCCACTGCAGGCTGAAATTGAAGAAACAGCAAGGTAAACTGAGGGCTATTAGAGGACCAATATGGCTGATCCACAGCTGCACAAGTAGACCCTTCGTTATATGACAGGAGGAAGAACTAGCACAGCAACCTTAAATGAGATATGACAGAACCCCCGTGAATAAAAAAATACAGCAAATTATTAGAATGCTCTGTTTCTAACTTTCTACACACAAAAATCATGCATGGTACTTGGGAAATAAATCACTTACTCGCATAAAAAAGCATCTGCTTCATCAATGAAAAGCAGTAATCCCCTTTTAGACTTCTTAGCCCAATCAAATAGTTGATGTATCTTAGTCACAGCTTGAGATCCCAAAGGCGCAACATCTCCCCCTGTCATCAACGCATAATCTAGTCCCTAAAATTTTGAAATCATAAAAGTCGTTAACAATGTTTACAAAAATACCCAGACAGATACAATGAAACGTACAGATTTACGAGCTAGTTCTCTTGCCGCCATAGTTTTCCCAGTCCCTGGTGGTCCATAGAAGAGCATGTTCCGAAATGGTGCTTGATGAGATTTTGTATTTGCTGTAGCATTAGATAACTGTTCAATCCTTTTCTGAAGGGAAGGGTGTAAAATCACATCACCAAATCCCTTCACATTGTTCCCTGGATTACCACTGTTTGCTTTACTACGCAATGACAACATTGCACGAGAAAGAAACCCCGACCATGGGTATTTTCCACGGGATGATTCTCGAATTAAAGATGGCTGCCCTAATATTCGATCAACATAACCCCACACAACACGAGCACCTTCTCTGCATTGGAAAGACAAACATAATAATTCATGATACCTAAAATCATCAACCATACAAATATTTGCTGGCATCATGCGACATATATATAAAAGACAGTAAATCATTGTTTTCAAAATCATGTACCATAATAAAAGATACATTTACATTCGTAATGTGAGGGGTTAGTGAATCGTGTGATGTCTATATTGTAAAATCAGAATGCCAACAGTCTAAAGCTGTAATATAAACTCTCCAATTCTGTACATAAAATCATATCCATCAATTTTCTACCCCAACATGCTAGCCATATTGGAACAGCAATCTTGCATTTTGGAGATTTTCGTTGCACTATTTCGCTAATCAGAACAAGACCCAAAACATACCCAAAACATTAGTGAACTTTTTTAACCACGATACTTGTGGATGGAATTTGTGCTTTGAAGGCTAGCATTAATACTTCAAGTAACATAATTACTGCTCCAAAAGATTCTAATTGCTGCTGTCACCCAGTACCTGATATCAGTCTCCCGAGACACTTAAAATTCCGGCATTAAGAAAAGCATAATTGACCAATGTTGTCAAATAGACCCTTATTTGCCCTCAGGAATCTGTATAAACAACCAAAATCCCCATTTTTCAATTTTGTGGAAGCTTTTTTCGAGAAATTTTTTGTGTTGGCTTTTTAAATTAAAACTTCTTTAAAAAATAAATAAAGCCAACATAGAAAGATATACAGACAAATAAAATATTAAAAAATATGCATACCCAAGGAGTTATATCATTACCTAGTTGTGTAAATCCCAGCAGCAAGAGCTGTTACACCCCCTACCGCTACAACTAGCTTATTCTGGTCGGTGAGTATCGCTCGCAAACCACCTAAATAAAAAATTGTGATAAATCAAACGTTTTGAACTTTCAAGGGTTTGATATATTCACATTAATATCAAAAAAATTAAAATGTCAGTTATTTTCCGCAGTGGATGACTGAAGGAAGACAATGGATATCCAGAATGTACTGATAAGAACAAAACTACAGCAATGGCACCTAGGCTAAAAGATATCCATGCGCACACCCAAAAGGAAAACATATGAGATGTGCACTTACTAAAATATATCTTTCATAAAGTTTTCTTGCTTCTAAAGACCACGTAATTCTACAACAAAAAAGTTATTACCCAACGAGAATACAAGATAGATCTTCCAACGTCTAACATTTTCAGCAGTTTCATGTTCAAAAGAAAGAAAAGCCAACCACCAAAAAGTGACAGTTGCAACTCCGATACGTAAAACTGCATTTATTTCATATCAATTTGAAATTCGTTGAAAGTTCTAATCTGAATATCAACAGATAAAAGTAACTACTTCTTGATCGTATTTTGTTAGTGCTCAGCCAACAGAGCATGATTTATATAGAAACATTCATTAGGATACCAGGGACAAAAGATCATAATAATAGACAACGAGAAAAAACAGTATTAAAACTAAGATCAAGAAAAGTACTCGATGGAACAATATGCTAGTGCTGGTTCAGTTGCTGACTTCACAGATAAGATTGAAACCCTTAACTAGATTTTCTTAAAGCCTCGGAAATGTAAATTCTGATCAACATTTCCTAAATAATTATAAGTACAAGCATCTGCCTCATCCAAGTTCATTAAAACACGAGAAATATAAAAAAAGAGTTGACCACGATCAAAAAATACATAGTCACATGTATATAATATACATATATTTTTAGGAGCAATGTGTATATATTACCATAAACCATAATCATTTTGTCACGAGGATGATATCAAAAACAAAAGTACGAGAAACACAACAAGGATGTACCTCCAATATGGTCGAAAGCAGTGTTTATCGCAGCAACCCATTTCTCTCTCTCAGCATTGGCGCGTTCTACAAGCATCCTTCTGTTTACATCTTCAGCAAGCTTTGCTTCATGAGCTCTTCCTTCAGCTTCTGCCAAAGCCTTTACTCTGATTGTTTCACGCTCAATCTCTGCTTTTTCTTTCTCAGTCCTCCTACGCTGAGCTTGAATCTGTTCTTCAGTAGCACGTCGAGCTTGCTCCAGTCTAATAGAGGATTCCTCTTGCATTTTCACAAGTTCTTGATTTCTTGCTCTTTGGTTTTCATTTTCTGCCTAGTAAAATGAAATGCATAAACATCACAAAATATAATCATCGCAGGATGATAAACAATGCATGGCTTGGTAAAAGTAAAGTATGCCTGCATCCGCTTCCGAGCAAGTTCATCTTCATAACGAGCCATTTGAGCCTTTGTTTGTGCTTGTTGCTGAACTAGCTTTTTCTGTTCATCATATATGACACGCTGCCGATCCTGTAAGTATGATAAATCCACACAATATACATTGGTTTCAAATGACAAATTTGTAAATCATGTAGAACAACAATCTTATTATCTAAAAAAATTTGAATATTTAAGATCATTAGGGTTCAAAAATGTATGGAAATCAAATGGCACAAACCAAACAAAAAATAAACATGTTAAATGATCAACAGTAAATTAATAAGCAGGCATAACCCAATAGAAATAGGTTGTGAAAATAAGCAAACTTTTCCACTCATCATAAATTCCCTCAGCAACAAGAAAAAAACAAAATATGCCAGCGAAAGTAAGAACAGGCTGAATCAATTGAACGAGAGTGAATAAATTGTATGTGTAGCTTACATCTTTCATACATCATGTGGCAAAGTGAAGCTAGAACCTTAGGATAAAGAAAGCCAGGAAAGGACATAGTTCTGTTTCAAACTGGCATTGGCTCTCGAAAAAATCCAAAAGCATTAGCTTTTTATTAAAATGCATATCTATAGTGGAACCACATGTAAGGTTGTGAGATTGGGAAGATATCTACTTCCTTATAAGAAAATCTTATATACAAGTCTCCTCACATTTAGATTTGATACAAGGTCCGAACTTCATAAAAACCCGATGATGGTGCCAAATGTGCATTATTCAAGAGGATACACGAGATGTCAACCATTAGTACTGGAGACATCCGATCAAAGGATGTTCACTTAAATTCTTCAAGTGACTGGAAACAGTAATTATAATAAAAAAGGAAACCTAAAAGATATAAGTTCTTATGATAAAAGGTATAAATATTCTGATCGTTGATTTAAATCTTTCGATTACTAGTATCTTCCATTTATATGATTTTATGAAGAAAACCCCAAAGACCTGCATTTCAATTCTCCCAATTTTAGTTTTAGTTGACGTAATGCTGGGAGTCATCTTCTTTCATATACCACTGAAAATGAGTGGAGAAATGTCTGCCAAGCCTTCATGTATTTCAAGTTATAATTTATTCCTTATGCCAATAAATAAAATGGAAAGACATCAGGAAAGAAACAACGATTATATCTAAAGAGCATGCTAAAACCCAAGCATTAGTGCTTAGCATGTTGAAGATGAAGCAGCTGATGAGGCTGTCAGCAGATTGAATTCTATGAGGAACTTGAGAGAATGGAAGAGAAAGACAGCTTTCCACTAAGTTATACTGAGACGATGTTCCACCGGTCATCCGACCAAGAAGAAAAATGCCTAAACAAGGTGTTGATCAACAACAAGAAAGAACAGGTGAACCATTTTTATACAAAACCAGTCGTGATGTAACTTGTTGATTTCCATACATGAGTGAAACGAAACATTTCAAGATCCGGGACCCTAGAAAGTACAAGAGGAAAAATACAAAAATACCCTTGAAGGATTACGGAACCCGAAGGGTTAAGAGTTACGGAACCTGAAAGATTACAACCATAATAATAATAGTAATATAATAATTCTAACACTCCCCCTCAAGTTGGAGCATATATGTCGATCATGCCCAACTTGGATACTAAGTACATGAGGCGCTTTCTCGGAAGAGCCTTTGTGAGGATGTCTGCAAGTTGAAGTTCAGTGGAGATGTGTGGAGTGTTGATTCGTCCTCCTCGTACTGCATCACGAATAAAATGGCAATCAACTTCAATATGTTTTGTTTGCTCATGGAAAACTAGATTGGTGGCGATGTACGTGGCAAACTTGTTGTCGTCGTACAAGGGTACAGGAGTGGCGACTGACATGCCAAGTTATGTTAAGAAAGAAACAAGCCATGTGATCTCACATGCGACCTGAGCCATTGCCATATATTCTGCTTCTGCACTGGATCAGGTGACCATTGTCTGCTTCTTGCTTCGTCAAGTGACAAGGTTATCCCCAACAAACATAGTGTATCCCGTAGCGGATCGGCGATCCTCAGGAGAGCTAGCATAATTAGAAACTGTATAGGCGGAGATATTAGTGTGCTCATTCACCCCATAGAAGAGTCCACGTCCGGGAGATTCCTTCAAATATCGAAGGATCAAAAGAACATCATGCCCGTGACTGTAAAGAGGCTTCTCCATATGCTAGCTGGCTATGCTCACAGCATATGATATATCTAGCCTAGTAACAATGAGATAGAGTAATTTTCCCACTAAGCTTTTGTATCGTGTTGCATCTTCAAAAGTTAAATCAGTAAATGTTGAATATTTTCTCACTTCTGCAAGGATGCCAGATGGCTTGCATCCAAGAAGTCATGCCTCAGTCAGAATATCGAGGTAATACTTCCTCCGTAAAAGATGAAGCCCCTCTGTTGTGTGTATTACTTCGATGCCAAGAAAATAATGAAGTTGGCCAATATCTTTCGTGACAAAGACCTTCTGGAGGAAGGTTTTGGTCTCCTGAATACCAACTATATCATCTCCTGTGATAACCATATCATCAACATAGACAGCAAGGATGATCGCACCAGTAGACCGTCGTCTAACAAAGACAGAGTAGTCGGATGTTGTCCTCTGAAAATCAAGTGTGTTGATTTCCGTAGTTATCCTGTTAAACCATGCCCTTGGCTTTACTTCAGGCCATAAATATCCTTGCGTAGTCGACATATATGCTCCCCCTCGACTACATACCCTGGCGGTTGCATCATGTAGACCTCCTCCTCAAGATCACCATAAAGAAAGGTGTTCTTCACATCAAGTTGATAAATGGGCCAAGCCTTGTTGGCAGCAACAGAGAGAATGGTGTGTATCGACCCCATTATGGCAATAGGCGAGAAGGTCTCAAAATAATCAACTCCAAAGGCTTGTGTGAAACCTTTAGCAACAAGTCTGGCTTTCAACCTGTCAATAGAACCATCAGACAATTTTTTGGTCGTGAAGACCCATCGACAAGCCACAGGGCGAACTCCCAGAAGGCACAGCACAAGATCCCACGTGCCCCGGGAGGTAAGAGCATCCATCTCCTCATCTATGGCTTGTCGCCAATCATGATCCTACATTGCATTGAAATAATCTCTTGGAACAGAAATAGCGTTCAGAGCATCTGCAAATCTCTTGTCACAGCTAGATAAACCATCTGTAGAAGTAAAATGTGACATGGGGTGAAACGTACATTGCCTTTTTTGCTTGCATTGAGCTATAGGAAGCTCCACAGGTACATCCGGGACAGCAGTGGTGGGAGCACTCGAAGTGGTCATATCATCCTGCATAAAGAGGACAGGTAAAGGTACAGACGATTTGGCGGGAAAGGGAGGTCCAGAGGAATGTCGCTCACAATCTGTGTGAAATAACTTGTTTTCTCAAAGAAGGCGACATCAGCAGACACATAGTATCGACATCCAACAGGATCATAGCAGCGATAGCCTTTCTGGATACGAGAGTACCCAAGAAAGACGCATTTGATGGCATAAGAGGATAATTTGTCAGATGCATGAAAGTTGTGAACAAAGGCAATACAACCAAAAATTCGTAGAGGTATGGGAAAAGAAGACTCAATAGGGTAAAGTAAGGAAAATGGAGTTCCCCCTTTCAGAACAGATGAAGGAACACGGTTGATGAGATATACTACAGTAAGGATAGCTTCTCCCCAATATTGTTTAGGAACACTCATTTGACTAAGAAGAGATCTGACAACATTTAACAAGTGTCGGAGTTTCCTCTCAGCTATACCATTCTATTGTGAGGTATATGGACATGATGTTTGGTGAGCAGTTCCCTGGGATGCAAAGAAAGAGGTCAAGTCATGTTAGGTTAACTCAAGAGCATTGTCAGTACGAATGATCTTAACAATGCTAGAAAAGTAAGTTTTAACATATTTAAAGAAATTTTTGATAATTTGATTAATCTCCGAACGCTCCATTATTAGATTACCCAAGAAGATCGACTATAATCATCAACGAAAACCATAAAATAACGATGAGCACAATGAACAAGATGAAAAGCACCAGTACTACGAGACTCAGTACGAACAGGAAACGAAGCTCGATGGTGTTTCTTGAACTCACATGCCTCGCACTGAAAGGGTTTCAGAACAGAGAGTTCGGGACACATCATGGAGATGGCCTTGGCAGAGGGATGTCTAAGGTGCAGATGCCACAGGAGCGGATCTTCGGAGATGGACGCAGCATAAACAAAATTGGAGTCTGAGGGTATGTCAAGATAATATAGGTCGTTCTTCTCATGACCCCTACCAAAAATCTGTTTCGTTTGAATGTTCTGAAAATAACAAGACTTATCAAATATCACACGACAATGAAGTTCAACACAAAGTTTGTGAACTGACAGCAAGCTAAGAGGAAAATAAGGAGCATGGTGAACCCCCGAAAGTCGGAGCTTGGAAGAGAATTCCATAGTTCTGACGGTAGTAATCTGTGATTGAGTCCCATTAGCGACTCAAACAGACTTCACAGAGGTAGATGGTATGGAAGAGGTGAGCAGACTACCTTCTCCAGTGAGATGAGTAGAGGCACCATAATCAATAATCAAGCTGTAGTAGGAGTGATAGCAGAGTTGGCTATTATACCTAAAGGAGTAGCCAGAGCAACAGTTGTAGTGTTACTAGTGGTGGTAGGCCCAAGAGACTGAAGGAAGGCCCTAAATGTCGGTTTCGATCACCATTTCGGTATCGACCACCGAAATTTCTGTCATTTCGATAATTTTTTGTACTAGGACCCCCATATTTCGGTCATTTCGGTCGAATTTCAATTTCGACTGGATATCAATATTCGACGGAAATTCGACCAAATTTCACTGAAATTAAAGGCCATGACTGAAGGATTTGCATTAGACGGGAGTAATCTGCATCATTAAGATGAACAGTCTTGCCATTGGAGGTAGGCTATGCCTCTTCCACATCATGTGCATCCTCATAAGCATTATTGGTGTGATAAGAAGGTACGCCAAACTTTTGTCAGCATCGTTCAGTCGGGTGGTTCTACCTACCACAATGAATGCATGAGGCAGCAGAGTCTCGCCCACGACCACGACCAAAGTCACGACCTCGTCCAGATTCCCGTCCACAGCCACGAATTGGATCACGACCGCGTCCTCCTCGCAAGCCGTATCTGCCTCCTCGCCCAGATGAGGCGACGTCTGCAAAATTCTCTGTTGAAGGCAAGACGGAAGGCCAGGCAGCGGATGTCTCGAGCTCCTTAAGTCGGCCAAAGATGGCCTTCATTGTTGGCAGTGTGTCTGATATAAGAAAATGCTCCTTCACTGCATGGTATCTAGAATGCACGCCATCAAGGATGCAGTATACCTGCCAGTCAGGACATTCTTGTAACATGAGGGCTGGAATATTGCAAGCTCCTCATACAGGCTGGAGAGATGCATGTAGTACTCGACGAGGGTGGAATCACCCTGAGATGCCGAACAGTTTCGCCTGTAATGTCTGCAAGGTATGACTTCATCTTCTTCTGTGAGTATGTTTGCTAGAGATCCTCCCACATTTCCTTGGCCATATTTTTGTAAAGAAGATTTGAGGCAATGTGAGCCTCAACACTGTTGGTCATCCAGTTGATAATCAAATGGTTATCAGCCTGCTAGTTGTTGTACTCTTTGTCCTTTTCATCTAAAGGATCTTTAGTCAAAATGTAGAGTTTCCTCTGACCATCAATGAACACCATAAAAGATTGAGACCAGAGCACGTAATTTTCTGTGCCCTTGAGTTTGATAGTAGTACCTTGTGCCCTAATATTTGGGGCCAAGGGCTTTGTCTCAGTAGAAGAAGATGCCATGGTGGTCTTAAAATAGAAAAAAGATCCTGATCAACTAAATATGCATATAAGAGCTAAAAAATACCTTAGAACTCACGTTTGCCCTTGAAGAAAGGTTGAAAACCATCAATGGACAGCAGATTTGAATTCTTGGCAATGGTATGTAATGAGTTTTGGGGTCGAGTTGCTGCACTGGAGGCGATTAGAGGGGCCTTGCGCAGGGCCCTAATTTAGGGAAGAGGGTCCGCGCAGGCTTTTGTGAGTCTTGAAGGTGGCGGTGGGGATTTTAGGTCAGAACTCCAGTCTAAGATTGTTACTCTGATACCATGTGGAGAAGAGAGAGACAAATGAGATGTGTATTCCATAGGGTTAGGGTCTCTTATATAGAGAAAAAAACCCTAGAAAGTAGAAGAGGAAAAATACATAAATACCCTTGAGGGGTTACAGAACCTGAAGGGTTAAAGGTTACGGAACTCCAAGAGTTAAGACTTACGGATCCCGAAAGATTACAACCATAACAGTAATAATATAATTCTAACAATATATATATATATATACGTATACTGCGGTGGGTTCCAATTTAGGAGACCACCACTCTTTTTACTTCTAAAAAAATAATAAGCAAGATCCTGTATAATAATTTCCTTCTCACGTTTTGGTCCCTTCGCGAAGCCTCCAAGAGGTTTACCAATCAAACTTATCACACATTCCTACCACGACATCAGCTCAAACCATTACCATGATGTTACTTCCAATCTTTCTTCTACCAAAAGCAACCCAACTTTTTCACCAAATAATCCCATTAATAAATCCAATTCCTTTTTATCTTGCACTTCACAATGCCACCAAGAGGTTCGCCAAATTGCCCATCTCTGCAATTGATCAAACTATTGCCATGCAAGTAGTCATCAATTCCTACTTTTAAGAGACAAATGAAATGGATGACCATTACAAAGACAATGGTCTAAATTCTATTTCATAAACGTAGAGATAGTAATAGCAACCAGGTGTAACCAAATGTCAATTACAAGCCACAGGCTGAAGTACATTTTCAACATAAAGCCTGGCAGATTTAAACATCACAATGTTCCAGTACAACCAAAGAGCCCCAAACCACAATAAAAGGTCTTCTCTGAACTTTGGACTCTTTGAACTCCGTTAAGACTGGATCTACCTAAAGGATATAAAACCTCCTCCAAACATCAGTTGAGAAGACACCCTGAAAGGAAATGTGCCCCATATCGTTAAGACTAGATCTACCTAAAGGATATAAAACCTCCTCCAAACATCAGTTGAGAAGACACCCTGAAAGGAAATGTGCCCCATATCCTCCAGTCAGGAAGTGCAACAAGAGTAACAGCAATCGAAATTCAGTGCCTACACAGTATATTTACACGGTGCCAAGGCACTCCCTTTTATGTAGCCAAATAAGAATTTTTTTATTGTAAATTGGGGTGAAACCCCGGTCCAGGGGTCATCGCCGCATATATTCCACTAAAAAACATTTAGTTTACATTACCGTGAGATTCAGAAATTGCCTTGACCATCCAAATGCATCTACAAATCCCGGAGAATATACATATGAGCCCTGTGATGAGCTTCATGTAGGATGCAGGAAGAGAAAATCGCTCCAACCCATTCTCAGCATTCCCATAGACCATGTCATGGCTCCAACCTTTCAAGTCGAGAAAGTAAATATAAAAATTTCAAATGACCGTGAACGGCCCAGACATCATGGTCTCCAATATGGGTGTCTATCGAGCCAAATGAGTCAATCCAGTCTTGCGCCATCTCCAACTCAATATGAGAGCTCGATTTCAAAAGATCAACTCGAGTCGACTCATGGGCAGCTAAACACACCAACGCAAATTGAGAAAGTGAGTTCTAAGTGCATGAGCCAATTCTTGAGTTAATAAATATTCAAATCAGTGTTGTTAAGGCGCGTGCCCCAAGCCGTGCGCCTAGAAAGCACGCCTTGTTTTCATAAAAAATGGCGCACGCCTTGGGTCGCCTGGGCGTCAAGGCGCGCCTAGGCGCCGCCTAGGCGACTTTTTTTTATGCGTATTACACATATATCGCATTTTCAAAATGCGATATACATAACGCATTTACAAATTGCGATATACATAACGCATTTTCTAGATGCGATATACATGTCGCATATTGGAAATGTGATATACCCATTCGACCCTGTATGTATTCGACCCGACCCTCATTACTCTGTTTAGCAGAGAAACCCCTTGCATCGTCCCTGTCTCCTCCGCAGCCGCCTCCCTACCTCCTCCAGCGGGCTCCCTCCTCCTCCGACGGCCTCCATCTTCCTCCGACGTCCTCCCGAGTCCCTACCTCCTCCAACGGACGCCCTCTTCCTCCAGCGGCCTCCTTCCTCTTCCAGCGGCCTCTCTCCTCCTCCAACGGCCTCTGTCCTCCTCCGGCGACCTCCCTACCTCCTCCAGTGGCCTCCCTCCTCCTCCAGCAGCCTCCCTGTGTTCTCTTGCTCTCCCACTGTAGAATGACTTCAATGAAATCCTTGGATGGGGATGCCATTCCTAATCCCACTACAACACCAACCCCATCTACTGTGCAAAGGCCTGGAGAAATTGATTCCCGCTTCACCGACAAGATGAATGATCCATGCTTGAAAGCGGCGTCGAAGGATCCCGGTTGGAAGTACTCTTTTTGGCCGAATACACTAGACAAGAATAAGGTGCAATGTGCATTGTGCGGCCACATTACTAATGGTGGAATCAAAAGGCAGAAAGAACACTTGATTGGTGGTTATCGAGATGTATCTATGTGTCCAAAAGCCACTGTGGAGATTAAGAAAGAGATGGCTGACTTCAAAAATCGTAACAAGAAGAGGAAGATAGTCGTTGATTACAGATATAGTGGAGCTGATTCAAACATTCCAGATGCAGATGATGGTGATCATGGTGAACATGTAGTCATCTTGGATGACTCACATCCTACGGCTACAACAGGTAAAAACACTTCTGGTTCATGTTCTGCAAATAGGTCACCTGTACGGAAGTATTTACACGGCAAGGGTCCTATGGACTCGTTTACTTCTGCTAGCCCATGGGAGGTTGTGGCACAAAGGAAGGCAGCAAGGGCTCGTGGTGAAGCACAACAAACTACAATTGAGTTTGCTTTAAAAAAGGATGCTACACAGGTGGCATATGATGCCATAGCTGAGTTATTCTATACAGGTGGCATTCCTTTTAATGTTGCACAACGAGAAGCTTTTGAGGTGGCAGTGGAGGCTATTGTCCAAGCTGGGAGAGGATTTGTTCATCCATCTTATCACCAATTGCGAAAGCCCCTACTTGAAAGATTATATGCAAGGACCAAAGATTTGCAGGTGAAGCATGAAAGCCATTGGAGGACATATGGATGCACGATTATGTGTGATGCATGGACTGATAAACGACAACGAAGTCTGATTAACTTCCTTGTTAATTCTCCAGAAGGGTCATTATTTATTTTGCCAAACAATTTGTCTGTATGCCAAACATAGCTTGTTTAATTATCTATGTTCTGATTCCTTTGTGTTGTGATTCTTCATTCTTGTGATTAATCACTAATGTTTGGTTAAATGATATTTAGTACTCTAACACTCTAGTTACTATGTATTTATAAATACAAAAGGTCTTGACAGAAAAATAAATCCAATACTTACTGTAATTTTTCTTAAAAAATATATTAATTTATTTCGCATCTCCAAAATGCGACATGCGCTTAAAAAATAAAAAATGATGTCGCATTTGAGACATGCGACATCCATTTGTTTTAAATAATTATATGTCGCATGTCTCAAATGCGATATAGGTCACATTTTGTTATGATTCAAATCAAGCCATTGAGTCGGGCTAGTTGACACATTATCGAGCTATCGAGTTGCCCAAGATTGTTTAGCTTAGCTATTATCCAATACATCGAGTTGATCAGGGTTATCATAGAGCTATTAATGTGTTGAGCTACAGTGCAAGTAAATCTATCGAGCTAAACAAGAGTGAGCTCTACCTCACCTCAACAACCTTGTCGCATCGGAAGACTTGCTCAGACTCGCAGCTTATTTTCTCATCAAGTTGAACGCATTAACTAACTAACTAGTCGAGCTCAAGCCGAGCCTATCGATCTCAATCTTCTGCAGCACCCCTAGTCATCAAGAGTGCATGACCAACATTCTGAAACCACGGCAAAACCTTTTCCCACATTAAGTAGGGACGGTCGATGCGCCAGTCGGAAGATGCGAGACTTGAGATGTTGAACCAGCTAAGAGATGACGAGGAAGGCTCAAGAAGTACCGGAATGATCCAATGCAAGAAAATCGATCACAAGATCCATCAATCCTAAAAGGATATCTCTAATATGCAATCTCCCGACCAATCATCCAATAAAAAAAAGAATGACCAGTATTCCCAAGCTTTATTTCTAACCTAAGAGATCATCGCAATTGGAATTATTTTAGCAACACCATTCATGAAAAGAGACTGTCGAATTTGTGTGGTTTCATAATATCTATCTAAAAGAGAATCAGGGGAGAAAGCTCTCACATGCTACCATTCTCAACTGACCAACAAACCTCCTTTCATAAGGTCTTTTATTTCGATCTATTTTGTTTGTGTATATTGTTTTTGTTTAGAGTAAATTAAAAAAAAGTCCCTGAACTACACATGATTAATGTCATACATGAACTTTAAAATGTAGTGATGTGGCACACGGGACCCAGACCACAAGTAAATGGGCGGAGCGTCCGGGCAAAGCTCGAGGCGCAGGCAGGAGGGCGTCCAGGAGCATGTGCAATGGGAAGTTCGAAGATTTGAGCGGGATAGAGCCAGATGTCTTGACGCACGAGGGTCGCAGTAGGAGGCACGGGTGGTCGCGGGCGTAGCTGATCGGGGGAGTGGGGAGTGGGAGGAGGTGTCTCATCAGAAAGCTGGGAGGTGTTGTTTAGGTGCGGGGATCGCGGACATCTTGCATCCTCGTACGCTCCCCCCTGTTGCTTCGGGTGTGGGATGATGGGCCACCGCCGTAACTGGTGTCGGGAAGCGGGCGGTGGATCAAAGCTTGATTTGGCGGCAGGTGTGGTGGAGGATTCATCGGCGGAAGCGGGAAGCGGCGTTTCTCGGGTTGTTCATGGAGAAGGATTTGAGTACGACGTTGTGGCGGCCCATGCTAAGGAGGGTGGCTGGTCTTCTGATTGGAGCCTGGAGAAAGGCCTCGGGCGAAGCGCGGTTTAAGGAATTGGTAGAGGAGGAGCATGTTCGTTGCTTTGCTGGAGAGTTTCCCGGAGAAGAGGCGGGTTCTGGGGTTGAGATTCGTGGAGTGGGGAAGCGATATTATATTTTTGCAGGAAACTAAGATGGAGACTATTTCTAACTTGGAGTGGCAGTCCTTTGGGGCGAGATCGCTGTCAGAATTATGTTTTATTGGGGCTATTAGGGCAGCGAGGGGTGCTTATCGCATAAAAGGGGACAACCTTCGCCATGCGAGCCGAGCTGAGAGGATCACATGTCCTCATGGTGTTGTTGGAGTGTTGTAGCTCGGGTGTCGTGTTTACGCTATCTTGCGTTTATGGACCATGTCAGGCGTCAGCACGGCATCAGTTATAGGCGGATCTCAGGGCAGCTAGGAATGCTTTCCAGGGCAACACATGGTTGGTGGGAGGTGATTTTAATGTTACGATATTCTCCACGAATAGGTTGAGGCTGAGGGGGGAGGGCAGGACCAAGGGTCGGAGGACTTTCTGGAGGTGGTTGATTCTCTGGAGCTGGAAGTTATGGACGCAACTGGTATTAAGTTTACTTGGAGAAGTAATGGATCCAGATCTCGCCTGGATTGGTTTCTGGCGTCGACAGAGTTGCCGGAGACTTTCCCGCTGGCTTTTGTCACTAGCAAGACGAGGACAAGGTCGGATCACACCCCCATTCTGTGGGAGTCTGGTGAACCCTCTGCCCCGTGTGGCTTCTTTCGAGACGAGAAGGCGTGGTTGTTGGAGGACTCCTTCAGGGAGATGGTGGCATCACATTGGGTTGTTGTGCAGGTGGATGGGTCAGCGGCTTCGAGTTTTGTTCAGAAGTTGGGGTCGTTACGGAATCGACTTTGCGAGTATAAGAGGGCTTCAAGTGAGGCTCGTCGCGCGGTCATAGGGGTTGCGGAATTGGTAGTTAGCGTTGGATTGCCTGGAGGACGTGAGGCCTTTGACGGGGGATGAATTAAAGTAGAGAGTTAATGCACAAAGAAAGATACTCAAAGAGGACAGGAAGAGAGTCACTGAGTGGAAGCAGAGATCCAGACACATATGGATTATGGAGGGTGATGCCAACACGGCTTTTTTCCACCATGTGGCTAGTGCCAGACATTGGGGAAACGCCATCAGATCGATGGTCATTGGCGATGTTAGAGTGGATGGCAACCGAGAGGTGAGCAGAGCAGTTGTGGATCACTTTCAGGAGGTTTCATCCAGAGGGGGGAGCAGGCGTTGGAGGCAAGGTTCAGGAAAGCGGTATGCGTATGCGTTCGGACTGGTCACCGAATACTGATTAAGCCGTATGCTGGGACGTATGCGGGGTATATGCGGTTCTAAGCGGTTTTCTAATTTTTTATTTAAAAATAAAAAATATCTATGAATAACATTACCACTGAAGTTATGTATCTAAGTGAAGTTAAAGAAGATCTAAGAAAAATATTTCATGTTAGATGGGTGTGCATATATACTTTTAATTGCCTCATATTTAATCACAAAAAAACATTTACCATAAAAACTTCACATTATATGATTCGTAATAACAAAACTTCAATACACATACATGCACTACATGAGCAAAACCTCAATCGGCATATATAAAAAATATTCGACGATACAAAGCATATACTCGTGAAAATAATACATGAGAAAAACATAAAACATTGCATATACATAATGGTATAATGCATTGTAATTATATAGAAATGCATGTCATAGGCAGAGTTATAGAATTAAGGACCTGAATGCATGGCCTCAAATTTCAGCGAAATTCGGTCGAATTTCTGTCGAATATCGATATCCAGTCGAAATCGAAATTCTACCGAAATGACCGAAATGACCGAAATATGGGGGTCCTAGTATAAAAAATGACCGAAATGACCGAAATTTCGGTCGAAATTCCATCGAAATTCCATCGAAATTCTGTTTTGATCAGTACCGAAATAATGATCGAAACCGACATTTAAGGCCTTGCCTGAATGAGAAGATTGAAAGTTTGGAGCTGCTGGAGCAGTAAGCGGGGCATATGCGGGATATGCAGGGCATATGCGGGGTATATGCAGGGAGGGCGCATAATGCACTGATTCAAGTAATCGGTGCGGTCTGCACGCCGCACGGGCATATGCGACCGCATATGCAGCCCGTGCGACCGATTTAGTGAACATTGGTTGGAGGTGGACGGGGTTAGGTGCTTCGCAGCTTTCGAAAGCCCAAGCTTCCAACCTAACCCAGGGGGGGTGACCATGGAGGAGCTGAAGGCGGTGGTATGGGATCTCAACGGGGATGGTACGCCGGAACCGGATGAGTTCCCAATTTCCTTCTACAGGGAATTCTGGGACCTGGAGGGGAGGGAGGTATTTGAGGTTGTGGAGGAGTGTTGTCACCACAATGCGAGCTTTGAGTGCATAAATAAGGCGCAGGTGGTGCTTATTCCTAAGCGTGAGGGCGTCGACAGGATCGAGGAGTTTAGACCTATTGCGGTCTCCAATGCGCTTTACTTGATTGTTGCGAAGGTTTTCGCAAAAAGGCTGACCAAAGTTCTTGATCACATTATCTCCACTTCTCGGTCGGCATTTGTTCTGGGGAGACAGATAGCAGACTGTTTGGTATTGGCGTCAAAAGTGGTTGCCGATTGGAAGAGATGTGGTAGGAAAGTGTTGTTGTGGAAAGTGGATTTTGCAAAGGCTTATGACACGATTGACTAGCAGTTCCTCTGGGCGGCAATGCATAGGAGGGGCTTCCTTGCCCTCTGGATTTCTTGGATGAAGCGTTGTGTGACTAATGCTTCTATGACGGTGCTCGTGAATGGGCGCCCTGAAGGTGGGTTTTACCAGCCACAGAGGGGAGTGAGGCAGGGGTGCCCTCTGGCTCCCTTGTTATTTATCATTGCCTCGGACGTTCTTGCTCGTATGGAGGATCGGGTTCAGCTCAATGGGATCACTAGAGGGTACTCGAGAGATGAATTGAGGATTCCTCTTATTCAATACGCGGATGACATTATTTTCTTCATTGAGGGGGGTACTGAAAAGGCCACCGAGATGGCAGTTACTCTCGAGCTTTTTAGTGAGATCTCGGGGTTGATCCAGAATCATAGTAAGTCCAAGGTTGTGTCGTTCTCATCACCTGACGAGGAGGCTGCTCGTTGTGGGCTTGTGCTGGGTACGACGTGCGCGATCTCCCCGTCCACTATCTTGGGATCCCTCTGGCCACTGGCAGGGCCAGGATGGCGAATTGGCTGCCCCTGGTCGAGAAGCTGGAGAGGAGGCTTGCGGGGTGGCAGGCCGCGATCCTCTCTAAGGGAGGGCGCCTTGTGCTCCTGAAGGCGGTGTTGGCGGCTAGACCGGTGTACTCCATGAGGCTCCTGCCGACGGGGATTAGGAGGAGGTTGGAGAGGTTGATGCGACAGTTTCTATGGGGAAAGAACGGTCGCGGCTCAATAGGTATACACATGTTCAATTGGGACACTGTCACGCTTCCGAAGAACAAGGGCGGCCTGGGGATCAAAAAGCTCGACGCGTTGAACGAGGCCCTTTTGTTGAGGTGGGTGGGCAGGGTGTGAGGAGATAGTGAAGATATGTGTGCATCCCTTCTTCGTCGGATCTATGCGATTAATGGTGTTGCGTCGAATGCCAGTGACAGAGGGCTAAGGCCTTCGGCCTTGTGGAGGGGCATTTTGGCTGTAGCGCCCAAGTTCCATGTGTTGTTCAGGCCAGTGCTGGGGAGCGGGGAGAACTTCGCATTTTGGAGAGACGATTGGACGGGTGTGGGAGCTCTATGTGAGCGCTTCTCGCGTCTGTTTGCATTGGCTGCGGATACAGAGGTGTGTGTGGCCAAGTGTTGGACGGATGGAAATTGGATGTCGCTTTTTCGGTCCAATTTTTCATATCAACGTATGGAAGATTTTCTACGGTTACTTGAGTCACTTAGGGAGATGAGGGGACCTTCCCAGCGGCGAGACCATTGGGTCTGGTGCGAGGGCAGTTTCTCGGTGAGAAAGGTGTACGCTACGATTTGCAGACCACCACCTTCTCTGGGGACTTGTCCTGCCTGAGAGGATTGGTTTTTTCCTCTGGTTGTTTAGGAGGAAGAGACTGATGACGCGAGATCGGTGCTCCAGGCTGCTTGGAACGGTATCTGACAGGTGCGTCCTGTGTGATGTAGAGATTGAATCGGTGAACCATTTATTCTTCAGGTGTCAGGTTGCGGTGTCGGTATGGGTTGATTCTGACCAGGGATGGGTATGTACAGAGAGCATCGCTTCGTTCTGTGAGAGTCTGAAGGCGCAAAGAATCGGCCACGGAGGGAGTCTTTTCACCCTATCGCCATGATTTGGGCTCTTTGGTTGGCTAGGAATGCACTTGTGTTCTCTGGACAAAGATTTTATAAGGAAAACGTGTATGTCCAGGTGTCGGGGTTATTGGAATCGTGGCTCTGATTGGAGCTTCTTTTTGTATTTGTTTTTTTTCTCTCGCTACTTTATTAATACAATTCTGGGGTGAACACCTTTGAGTGTCTTCCCCTTGCTTGGCTTCAAAAAAAATGTGGCACCCAAAATCTAAGATTTGTCTCAATGTGGTCCTTCAATATTATAATTGAGTTCATCATTTTGTCTTTCCAATCTTAAATTTCAATAGTCAGGAACCACAATGAGACATGTTAAAGTTCGGGGCACCACATTTTTACGTTTTAAATTCAGGTATGTCATTGAAATCATGTGTATAGTTCAGGGACTTTTTTGTAATCTACTCTTCTATTTAATGTAAATTCAACCAGGGAAGCCTTGGGTTTTTAAAGGAAAAGGGGTGCATTTCCCAAATGGTACACATCCTAAATAAATACATTAATTATCACAAAAATAGTTACAAAAACCATGGCCTAAAAAGAGACAGCATAATCAATGACCTTTTATGTAAAGTATCTTTCCTAATTGAACAACACTTCGTTGTGTGCAAGCCAGATTGTCACACAGGAGAGCAGGAGGTTGCACCCTACCCATCTATGACCTGTAGCTAGTGGTCTGTATAAAAACCCAAAATCCATCCGCACAACAAGGGTCCAACAAATCAATTACCAAGTGATGGCATACACACAATAACGAAGATAAGTAAATAATATACTATCAACATCCTCTGACCGTCCAAAGTGCCTAAACATCTTGGGAACTTCACATCATTTCCACCTACATTTTGGCCTTACGAACCTTCATGGCTCACTCGTAATGACATCTTGTGGCTCCAAACTAGTTTACAATTTAAGCCTAACCACCAATATCAAAAAGCACAGGAGTCATATAGACCTTCTTGACTGAAAAATGACCAACAACTCCATTCCAGTAATTTCGTCCATCAGTAGACCCTCCCCATGCTCAAGGAGGTTGGTCAGCCTCAAGAATTCCTACAAGCTATGTTTTATAAATCCGAAGGATAATTGAGAGGTTTAAGTGCACTTTGCCCGGTCCATCATCACATAAATCCCTGGTCAACTGCAAAAGCAAATAGCCTTTGAGAGTGATCATCCAAAGATCTCTTATTTAACTACTCATCAGTCAAACTAAAAGAGTCACCATTACCTACCACATGTCTCAAGCACAACCTATGGTAGAATCAAATAAATCCTCCTGCAAAAGTTGGAAGGAGACTAAGTATCGATCAGCTGAGCTCCCAAGCTCCCTCTAACAGCATACACACTTCGCACCAGACAATAAAGCAAGTCATCATGCTTCCCACCCAGATTCGAAACACCCACTTCTCCATAAGGACCTTGTTAATCTCCTTGAGTTTCATAATTACCAAACCTCCATCCTTCAAAGGATGAAAAAACCATCTCCTAATCAACCCACAGAAAACCGTGATTCTCTCATCCCGAACTAGATCACGTGAAACACCTCATCAAGGACTCCAGACAAGTCGAATCCCCACCAGAAGCAAATAGGTCAAAAGAAAATAGGAATGGCTGCCAGTTTATATATGAAGTCAAGTAGCAGGGCCCCCACCATTTAACATAAAAGAAGACTTTCATCCAAACAACTTTTCCAGCTTCTCCACTAGCAGGATTTGGCCAATCTATTGCATTTAATCAACTGATAAAACTATAATAAGACCCGGATAGTGCAAGTTGTCGAATTTCTTTTGACGCCTTCATACATCTTATAAATGTGTTGAATTGTTTTGTATATTCTGGATGTCCTAAATTCTATTCTATTATTCATGGTTCATTCATTTCTTCTATTCTTCCATTCTTATCATACTCCTCTTTATTTCTTCTTATCACAGTAAGGGCATAGTTCAAGCTAACTATGGAGATGCATATATTGTATGTGTTGAGATTGTTGTACATCTTTGGTGTTATTTCTTATTTTATTTTCTTTATGTACCTTTCTTGCTATTTACCTAGGGCTTTTCTCCTAAATAAGACAGTCATGGGGTCTCATTAATAATCAAGCTATTCATTTTCCCAACATGGTATCGAAGCAACGGTCTTAGACTGAGGTTCTTGTATCCCACCCTAACACTACCCCCCCCCCCGGCCCGCGTCGCCAGTTGCCATTGCGCCCCACGCGCACCAGCGCCATTGTGCCCCATGTGCATCGTGCGTTCGTGCCACTGTGCACCTTGCACCCGTGCATCTTGCGTGCACACAACGAGTGTGCGTGCACCTTGCGCCCGTGCACTATGCCCCTGTGCACCCGCGCCTGTGAGCACATGGCATTTGTGCACCGTTGCCCTTGCGCACGTGCATTCTGAAGTCAGATCTTGAGGGGTCTTTCGTGATTTTCAGCATATAATCACAACTTTCGTCTCTAGCCTACAACAAGAGATGAGGATGGTTGTATGAGCCTACAGATACACCCAATCTTCTATATGTGATTGTGTAGACTCATTTAGAGCATTCTACTCCTCAATTTTGTCCCGGATATCAACGTTCTTGCTACCATGTCAGAAAACAAGGGTGATGTTTTGTCGTTCGGTGCCTTCAAGGGCCCGGCTCCAACCGTAAAGATGGATGGGACTAACTACGAGTTATGATCCATGCAGTTTCGCACCATGATGCAGTGCCATAACAAGGATCACATTCTAACGGATGCAGAGCCAGAGAACAAGACTGGAGCTAATCTTTCTTGGAGGCAAGATGATGCCTATACTCGCATCTGGCTCTCCGGGACGCTCATCATAGAGATTGCCAATGATATTGTCAACCAACCCACAACAAAAGCTATGTGGGAAATCTTAGTAGACACGTATGGGCAGGCAAAGAATGAGAGTAAAATTCTACAATTGCAGTTTGATATTTTTTCGACCAAGCAGAATGGTCGACCTCTTCATGCACACTTCTCGCATCTTAGAGGCATGTTTGAGCATCTGCATAGCTTCATGCCTATTAACACTAGCACTGAGCAGCAGCAGGCATATCGGAATTCTACTATGACAGGAGTATTTCTGTCATCTCAACTCTGAGTACGATACAGCACGTAGTCAACTACTTATTGAAGAGACGATGCCTTCAATGGACGAGGTTTACAAGAGGCTGAGCAGAATTACTACTTCATCTACTATTATGGCTCAGACTCCCTCTGCTATGGTAGCCTCTCGTGGCAGAGTAGGTACTTCACAGTTTCGTGGTCGAGGGTCATGTGGTCGAGGAGGACGTCACCGAGGTCCATGTTCACATTGCCATGTCCTTGTCATTCTGAGGAGACATGCTATTAGAAGCACAGGTATATTGTGTATGACTGAGTTGTTGAGCAGATCGAACCTACTTCTGCTCCTGCCACGGCTCATGATGCACGTTTTGATGATATTGTTTCCAGACTACAACAGATGATGACTACTACTACTTCAACTGCAGGGTCTTCAGATATCGCACACATTGTTAGAGTCTCTTCGACCTCGTCAGGTATTTCTTACGCCCTTACAGTAGTAGCAGTTCATATTTTTCCGATTGGATCATGGATTCTGGAGCATCTCATCATATGTGTGGTGATCGAGCATGGTTTACTTCTTGCAAATCTATCCCTCCTGGTAGGTCAGTGGTGATTGCCAAGGGATTCATCTACCCATTGTTGGACAGGGAGAGATTGTGTTAGCTCCCTCGATGCATCTGTAGAATGTCTTACATGTTCCAGACTACAAGAGATGATGACTACTCCTACTACTTCAACTGCAGGGTCTTCAGATATCGCACACATTGTTAGAGTCACTTCGAGCTCGTCGGGTATTGCTTACGCCCTTATAGTAGTAGCAGTTCATATTTTTCCGATTGGATCATGGATTCTGGAGCATCTCATCATATGTGTGGTGATCGAGCACGGTTTACTTCTTGCAAATCTATCCCTCCTGGTAGGTCAGTGGTGATTGCCAAGGGATTCATCTACCCATTGTTGGACAGGAAGAGATTGTGTTAGCTCCCTCGATGCATCTGTAGAATGTCTTACATGTTCCAGCATTTCATATGAATCTTTTGTCTATTAGTCATATTACAAAAGATTTACATTGTCGTGCCATATTTGATCCTCCTCTTGTGTTTCAGAACATACTCACGGGCAGGGTGATTGGATGTGGTCGTAAACAGAGAGGACTTTACAGACTTCCAGTCCTCGTGTGTTGGTGTTGCTACTATCCCTTATGGATATGTTTCTCCTTTCATGTGGCATCTTCGCTTTGGACACCTTCCTCTGCAAAAATCGTGTCATGTCCTCCACAATTCTTTACTTGTATTACCTTGGAGTGTGAAGCGTGTCAGCTTGGGAAGCACCATCGTTCCTCTTTTCCGAGTCGTCACAGTGGTCAGTTGTTTAAGTTGGTTCACTTTGATATCTGGGTCCTAGTCGTGTTCCTGATCATCATGGACATCGGTCTTATATGGTTGATGTGGAAGATTTCTCTAGATTATCTTGGGTATTCCTTATGAAGAATAAGTATGAAGCCGATCCTGTTATCAAATCTTTTCTTATTGAAATTAAGAACATTTTTTCTACTAATGTGAAATTTATTCGCACTGACAATGCCTTGTAGTTTTGTACTTTACAGTTGTCTAATTTTCTTAGATCTATTGGTGTTGTTCATCATACTCTGTATGCTTACCCTTCACAGCAGAATGGTATTATTGAACGCAAATACATACATCTTTTGGATGTCACGAGGGCACTTTTGATTCAGAGTCGAGCTCCTCATTCTTTTTGGGGCGATGTGGTTCTCACTGCATGTTACTTGGTAAACTGCATGCCGTCTACTATGCTTGGAGAAAAAGCTCCTTTCTTGGTTGCATTTCTTGAGAATGACTTATTCTCACTTACCCCCAGAGTCTTTGGTTCTGTAGCTTTTGCCCAAAATTTTACTCCTGGTCGTGACAAGCTCTCTCCTGGAGCTGGCAAATGTGTGTTTGTTGGCTATTCTCGTACCCAAAAAGGGTATAGATGTTATGATCATGTTGGGAGAAAATATTATGTGAGTGTTAATGTCACATATTTTGAGTCTATTATGTATTTTTCTCCTACTGGTAACAGGTTGCCTAATGCCGACTCTAATGAGGGCATATTTGTTCCACCACCCCCGTCATCTCCACCAAGAACTCCTTATATTGAGTCTCAGTCACCTACACCT
This sequence comes from Ottelia alismoides, assembly GCA_037367405.1. NCBI lineage: Eukaryota > Viridiplantae > Streptophyta > Magnoliopsida > Alismatales > Hydrocharitaceae > Ottelia > Ottelia alismoides. The sequence continues at coordinate 475,562 of JAZKJV010004287.1, read as the reverse complement.
CCACCTCCTCCACCTCCATGTACCCTGACTTAGTTCCTATCTCGATTTTACATTCACAGATCCTCTACTTTCTCATTTGCTCCTGCGCCTTCCCGTCATCCAGCACGCTCCAGATATGTAGTGAACATATTGTTTCTACTGATGGCACCGGTGCTATGATTAATCTACAGGATACTACACAGGAGGAGCCGATACTATGCATGTTACTTGGTAAACTGCATGTCGTCTACTATGCTTGGAGAAAAAGCTCCTTTCTTGATTGCATTTCCTGAGAATGACTTATTCTCACTTACCCCAAAGTCTTTGGATCTGTGGCTTTTTCCCACAATTTTACTCCTTGTCGTGACAAGCTCTCTCCTGGAGCTGGCAAATGTGTGTTTATTGGCTATTCTCGTTCCCAAAAAGGAAATAGATGTTTTTATCATGTTGGAAGAAAATATTATGTGAGTGCTAATGTCACATTTTTTAGTCTATTATGTATTTTTCTCCAACTGGTGACAGGTTGCCTAATGCCGACTCTGGTGAGGACATATTTGTTCCACCACCCCCGTCATCTCCACCAAGAACTCCTTATGTTGAGTCTCAGTCACCTACACCTCCACCTCCTCCACCTCCATCTACCCTGACTTAGTTCCTATCTCGATTTTACATTCACATGTCCTCTACTTTCCCCTTTGATCATGCGTCTTCCAGCCATCCAGCACGCTCCAACTATGTAGTGAAAAAATTATTTCTACTGATGGCACCGGTGCTATGCTTAATCCACAGGATACTACACAGGAGCCGATACCAGAGAACAGAGAGGCTGATGACCACGATGTTTCTATTGCCTTGAGGATGCCCTACGCATGTTTCCTTGGACCATCTTTCAAAGGAGCACAGAAGGTTTGTTATGGGTCTCTCAGCTATTACTATACCACAAACATATCAGGAGGCCATACAGGATAGTAGTTGGCGACTTGCTATGGAGGAGGAGATGGTCGTTTTGTAGTCTCATGGTACCTGGAGTGTTGTTTCTGCCCCTCCAGGTGCATCTATTGTAGGGTGCAAATGGATATTTATGGTGAAGTAGCAAACAGATGGTAGTGTGGATCGCTACAAGGCAAGGCTTGTAGCACGTGGATTCACCAGACTTCTGGGGTGGATTATCATAATACCTTCTCTCCAATAGCCAAACACTCGACATTACACATTCTCATATCAATTGTTATTTTACAATATTGGCCTCTTTACCAACTTGATGTGAAGAATGCATTTCTTTATGAAGATCTACAGGAGGAGGTTTATACGCAGCAGCCACCAGGGGTTACTGTTGAGAGGGAGTCTCAGAAGGTGTGTAGGCTCCACAAGGCGATCTACAGCCAGAAGCATAGTCCAGAGCTTGGTACCATAAGCTTTCAGAATTGATAGAGCATCAGGGGTTTGCCCGGTCAACTACGGGTCACTCACTTTTTGTTCAGAGGACACAAAGAAGTATTGTTGTTATTCTCGTCTATGTTGATGATACTATTGTCACAGGTGATGATACGTAAGACATTCAGGTGACCAATGAGTTCCTAGGTCAGCAGTTTGCTACCAAGGACCTTGGCAATCGTCGATACTTCCTTGGATTAGAGTTCGCCAAGAACCAGTGTGGTCTTGTGATGACCCGGAGAAAGTTTGTTACTGATCTTCTTCTAGAAACAGGCATGACAGGGTGCAAGCATGCTACTACTCCTATGGATCCAAGTATGAGACTATATGATGATGATACTGAGATGGTTAAAGACCTTACCATGTAGTGATCTTATATTCAACAGACTTGATGTAACAGCGTGTGCAGATACATATTGTTGGTAGCTCACTTGTGTTGTGAAAAAGTAAGGAGCAGACCATGGTTGCTAGATCTAGTGCAAAATCCGAATACATGGTCATGGCTCAGGGAAGCACAGAGATGATGTGGGTGAGGTCGGTTTTGACATATCTTGTAGTTGATGTACCTCTTCCTATGCAGCTTCTATGTGACAATCAGGCAGCACTTTTTTTGCAAATCATCCAGCATCCCATGAACGTACAAAGCATATAGAGGTGGATTGCCACTGTACCAGAGACATGATCCAGAAGGGTCTCATATCCACCTCTCATGTTTCTACAGGAGATCAGACTGTTGATATATTTCACCAAAGCTCTTACTAGGGGCCCTTTCCAAAGATGTTCCAAGCTGAGCATGATACACATATATGCTCCAGCTTGAGGGGGACTGTTAAGATTGCTGCACATCTTTGGTGTTATTTCTTATTTTATTATTTTATGTACCTTTCTTACTATTTACCTAGGGCTTTTCTCATATATAAGAGAGTCCTGGGGTCTTATGAATAATCAAGCTATTCATTTTCCCCAACAGTACGTGTGTGTGTGTATATTGTGAAAGCCATAACATTTATACTATGTAAAATTCAGTAAAAAAATAAAAAAAATCGAATTTTTTACAAATGTATATAAAAATGTTTGGCTCACATAGATGTAATTTTTCCATCATACACTCCTTTTACAAAGGGAGTTGACAATGATCCTGGAAATAGAATGAAGCCCCCCTACTATTAATCTGTCACTTTCTCAATCCTCCTTTTCAGACTCTCAACCCCATTTATCCTCATTCATGCAGCTTGGAATGTTCTCCCATCCTCGTCTTGCGCATTTCCTCCGGAACATGCACAATTGGCACTTTTTTGGTGGAAAATGTGTGCACATCCAGAATGGTGCCTACTCTATAACCGCCACATTTTCTTCTCTTTTAAGTCCCATTTTTATCACCCACATCTAATATTCCTCCTAAAAATTTGGGCAACATCAATTAGTGTTAGAGCCAACATTCATGTCGTTCCCCTGATAAGACAATACGCATCTACCAACCCACATATCTTCTATATGATGAGTTTAAGTTTGAATCCTCAAATTAATCTTCTTATCAGCAGGTCCAACGAGTCACTGAATACGAATAGATGATATCAGGTGACTAATCAAAATTATCCATATATGTTTTCTTAAAGAATTATATTAGATATTAAAGTTATTTGACAAGATATAATCTTGTATGCTTATACATATACGGTAATTAATTGACAAGAAGATAAAAAGTAATTGATTTATAATCAATCAGTGAGCATATTAAATTTAATTCCAAAATTTTGAACACAAATTTACTTTCTTTTACTCATCAGTTTTATATTATACGGCTCGGTTATCCGCTTCCATAAATTATAAACATATATTCATGAAAGTGTCGCAGTGAGGGCCTTGAAACCTTGCAACTTGAGAAAATAAAGACTAAGCTATGGCCTGAAAATAGAAGCTATCTATGAGTATGGCCAACATCCTTGAAACAAGGAAAATTTTGTAAAAGGAAAAGATTCAAATGATCTTCAACACGCTCACGTCTATACAGAGAACATAATATGTTCTTCAAGCCACACTTCCCTTTTGGCATAAATCATCTTTCTTGGTGTGTTGCGTTTGCTGTCCCATTTATCTTTTCCAATCAAGCCCTTTTCTTAGGAAGAGTGCTTTAGTTCTATCTCGATTTTTCAACCTCCTTTGAAATTCCGCATCCTTAAATCATGCAACATGCATAATCCTTATATGTTCATTTATCTATATGTTGCAGTCAGAAATTGGGAAGGTATGGGAGAGGAGAGAAGATCACGACGCGGCTCACAAGAGGAGAGAGGGACGGGGTTGAGAGAAGAAACCCTAAGAATTGTGGAAAAAGATGATAATGGTGAAGGCATTCTCCAAATAAAAACTCAATTTTTTAATTCATAATATAATTTTCCTACAATGGACTAGTGCTCCTTTATATATGGAGATGGTCTAATTACAGGGCTTACTATAAATATTGGTATTACAATCAATCTCAATTTATTTAACGTAAATAAAATTAATCGACCAACTAATTTTGGACGAAAAACAAAATCCTCAAATTCGTGATGGATTCCATCCGATTCGGCCCGTCAATTTGGGAAATATTGCTCAATTCTCCATCACTTCATCTCCTGGCAAATTGCTTGAACTTTAGGCTCGAGATCTGACGATTTAATTCCAGGTTTCTTGATTCCATGTTAAAAAAACAAATGCGGAACATATGGTGGGATCCTTGTGTCCTTGGTGCAGTGGTTTGAGGTGTCACCTTCATGCTGGAAAAACGTATGTGCTACAAAAGATGGCGCCCACACAGATGTCACTCCCCTGATGTCGTGCTTGAAGAATTGATGCGGCAACTTCATCTCCGATACCACGGAATTTGAAGATGCCATAGAAAATGAATGGCGCAAGTACAGAATGAGAAGAGATTCATGTGGGTAATGTACTAGATCATAGGGTCCTTATATAGGTAATCCCCATGTTCCTAATCCTAATTGGAGAAGGTGGCTGCTCCAATTTCATGTTCTCATCATCTATTTTAAAATATTCTTGATCCAGGAGGTGGAAATGCAAACTTCCTACCCCTTCGATTAAGGAAATTCCTCGTAAGTCCCCATCAACTTTACCCTTTGAATAAAATCTTTCTGAATGAGAGGTTTCACTGAAATTATCTAAATCAATTTCCAATCACTAATTTCATGAGATTGAATTTCCATGGGAGATAAATCAAGAGCATGTGCACTCTCAATTTCTTCCATCCAGAGACTTAGACGCCACACCGTAGAGCAGCGGGATCCTCACGACGATGGAACTAGTTGGGGATAGGGCTCCATTAGGGGCGGTGGTGGTGGCGGCAGTGGTGGCTCCCGTGCATGCTGCATATGCAGTGGTTGCTCCTACAACAGGATCGGATGTGGTTTCAAGGGCTCTATTGATGTCCCTTGTAGCTGCTCCAATGGTGAATCTTCCCTGTAACTCCATATAAGAAGGCAGTGGTGGACATGTAAAGCCCTGCAGTGGGCCAGTGGTGGTGGCAATGATTTTTTCCTCACGCAAGAGTGTTCATGCTCATCTTGACATATGTTTCTTGTAAGTGGCGATACTTGGAACACTTGCGTTAATGGTTGGAGATGGGGTCATGCAAGAAATGAGGTAGGTTGGGTTTCCTATCGGGAATCAATAGCGGTATCTCAAGGAGATGAGCGTGTCAACACGGGTAGCGTGGGTTGTGATGATATGGAAACCCCTCGAACATCAAATGTGAACACCAATAGATCGACGATTTCATGTTCTTCCTCCATAGGATCTTCGTCTAATATGGGTCACGTGCCTTTATTTTCTTCTTGTATTGAAGTTGTATCAATAGAATCTTTGTCTTGAATGAAAATACCTCCAAGGAACACATGTGGTGTTGTTGTATCTTCTTCATGAATTAATACATCGTTGCCTAGCCATTATTGAGCTTTCATGGATGCTAGAGGACCATTCTTGAATCTTTGTTGCCGAGGACGTGAACTGTGACCGAGATGGCTCAAATCAAATTGTGTCCGCCAATATACAGTCGATCGTCGAATTGTAAGAAGGATTCAGTTGCCATGCGTCGATACCACTTGATGCAGTCGGAAAATTGGAAGAGATGAGAAAGAAGAGAAGAAGATCGCGATGCAGCTCGCGAGATGAGAGAGGGACGGGGCGGAGAGAAGAAACCCTAGAAATTAGGGGGGAAGAAGATAATGGTGGAGGTACTCTCCAAATCAAAACTCGATTATTAATTCATAACATAATCTCCCTACAATGGACTAATGTCCCCTTTTTATAGGGAGGGGCCTAATTAAATAAAGACTTGGTAATGAAATAAAATAGCAATTAAATAAAATCCTATTTGAACTCTAAATTACTCTAATTAACTAAATAACTAAATTAATCTACCATAAATATTGCAATCAATCTCAATTTATTTAATGTAAATAAAGTCAACCAACCAACTAATTTAGGATGAAAAATTCTAATTTTAAAAACCTCAAATTCAAGATGGATTCTATCCTATTCGACCTGTCATGGAAAATATTGCATCAAAAAAAGTAAATCAGCATCCTTGTTTAATAAACATACCTTTGTGATGATTCATAATAAGAGGAAGTATGTGCACTGTCTTCAGCATTGTTAATTGTCATTGCGTTTCTATCCTTCTAATTATGTGTTTTCATCCTCCTTAGCATAACTCCGTGAGGCTGAAGAAATATCCCTAGCCACAAATTTTACTTAGTGACGGCAAGTTCAACCTCCTAAACCAATGTCATCCCATCCCCTGATTCCATGATAGTAGTCACAGCTCGCCCTCAACCAACACCACCTTGCCTACTTCCCGAGAAATGTAGGTATTACTTCCCTTCGTATGATCACTGTCTGTCACTACCCTGAGTGACAAGGCCACCCTCCTATTCAGACCTGAGATAAACTAGAAATGCACGTCTCCACTCCCACTGGTAAGTTATGAGTACAACAAACTACTCGTGTTATTTGTTGATCGGGCCTTGCAAGAGGACCAACTCATCTGAAGACAAGCTTTTCTAAACAGGTCGACCTAATGCAGCATAATCCATTATTATTAGTTGTTTTTTTACGGTTTATTGAAGATATTATTACATCAAGGAATATCTTAATTTATAGAAATGCATATTTTCAACACTAAAAAGAAATGGCATAGCCTTCTCCCACTATAAGTAGGGTAAGCTACATGAATTCTTCCTCAAATCTTTATTGAAAGATTCCACAAATTTTTACGTTGCATATTTTCATCACTATCATGTAAAACTCATGTACAAAGGAAGTTAACCTTGACATTGAAAAGTAGAATGAGTAATATGGGTTATTGATTAGCCATTGTCGTTTACCATCGCCACATTCATTCTTCTCTCTTCCTCTATCCCTTTTTTTTGCTCTCAACCACAAATCTCCTCCATCATGTGGTGCAACGTGTTCTTCCTCTCCCCACGTCATGCATTCTCTGCACAATTCCTCCCAAAAACTAATCCCAAATATTTTGCTCTGTCACTCATTAGAAAGTCATGTTCAAAATACAATAACTAATAAACTATGGTATACATTGATACCAAAAAACATGTTGTGACATATTTGGGTTTGTTTCCCAACAATACATGTTTTAGCCTATGAATTGAACGAGCATCTTGCAAGCCAGCAATTTATAGAAGCACGTCTTATGGCCATACATTTTGTGATATCAAGATCTTGTAATGGCTTGCATGCTACCAGCCTAGCCTAGCCCCATATATAGATAGAATTACAAAAAAGGTAAACGAAATAAATCATAATTGACAGAGAAAAAAAACAATGTTACACGTTTGTAATCCACATCAAAAGACGTAGTAAAGGGATAGACATAGGCAACAAATATTTCATTCAATTTAAAACTTGATTTTACAAAATCTTACTAGTCTAGCCCTATAAAGAGAGTGGTGGAATTACAACAGAAGGCAATAATACATGTTTGTTCCAAAGCAAAAGAAGGGTGGAAGGATAAACCTAAACAATGGCAAATCAAACTCCATTCAATTCAAACGTGATTCTACAATAAACATAAACAATGGCAAATCAAATTCCATTCAATTCAAACGTCATTCTACAAAACCCTACTAACCTAGCTCATGCACAGAGAGGTGACGTGGAATCACAGCAAATGAAATATAAAATAAGTCATGATTGATTGAATCCTAAAACGAATATTAATTTAATACAACTAACCTGCCCAATAAGTTCTCAAGAGATTTTTCTAGAAAATTTCAAATATCCATTAAAATAAATAAAATAGCAGGGATATTGATAAAGCCGATTTTATCCTTTTTAATGTTGTCGAATTGACTATTTTCATTGCAGTCAGATAAATCCGGATCGATCAAAAATTAACCGCACATATCGATGAATCGTCGAATGAATTAACGCGTGGTTTTATGTTTATTTAACTTGGGCAAGCCCCAGGGTCGACTCAAGGAGGCAAAGGAACAATTCGGGATCAAGTTAGATGAATTAGATCGTTGTTTTCCAAGTGAGATTTTTTTGTAATTTTTTTATGCAATCAAAATGAAGATGCACCGATGCGGGTGAACTAGGTTATTTAAGAAAATTAACAACTTAGCCAAAATTAATTTGAATGTTAAATTGGACCAAATTGACCAAGTTATATTTTTTTCTATAAACCTAATCCAATGATGAATGCAAATGTATTTTTTTGGAATTTTTGGATTTAAAATGCACAAATGAAAAATGGAAACTTTTTTTTGGGTTTTTATGCAATTTTTCGTGCAAATGATATGAAAAAATTATGAAAAATTTCCTGAAAGATTAAACATGATGAAATTATGCTACACTATTTTTTTAGAATTTTCTGACACTTTATGATTTTTTTAATGAAAACAGAGCGATGGTGTGTATTTAATTCCTAATTAATCAACTAAATCAAATTATCCAGAGAATGAATTATCTCAAATAGATATTTTAATAAGGAAATTAGGAGAGTTGAAATTTCTCAAAAATCTTATTTGTGGATTTAATTAAAAAACAATTACAGAAATCACTCTAAAATTTATTCTATGCAAACGACAACTCCTAATTGGACGAAATTTGGACTGTCATTAAAGCACACTTAGAGACATCATTCACAATTTTTTTCACAATTTTTAGAGCAAGAAATATGGTTATGCGAATTTCAGAGCTTAAATAGGCAAATTATTGTTGATTTTCAATCTCTGATTTTTAATAAAATATCAAAGGCTCACAAAAATGCAAATAAATTGCCAGGAGATAAAGATTTTATTGCTCTACAACATGCTATTTTCATTAAAATAAATGATGCTATTCTAAGGTCCAAATTACCAATCAAAGTCAGGGGTGTCTTTGCAACATTAAAAGTGAAATAAATGAACTGAAATATGGTAAGGGATGATTTTGTGAATAAAGAAACTTGACAGACTGAATATGCAATATGTCCAAAACAAATAAAAACTTAATAATCATTGAGAAAAAAAGAATCCACCCATTCCTTCTAGGGCACGCACGATGCGCACAAATAGTGGGACGCAGGCGGCGGCAGTTGCGGCGGCCACGCGCGAGGCGGCGGGCGGCGCCGCTCGAAGCGGCGCAAGCAAGCGCAGTGGGACGGTGCACCGCGGTGGCGTGGCTGGGTAGCGCAACTGGCGGTGGAGTTGTTGCGGGGTTCTGGATTGGCGACGGCAGCAGTGGAAGGCGATGCGCCGCCGGGGGGGTGCAGCGAGGAAAGGCAGGCGCGCGGCGCACCTGGGCGGCGCGGAGGCGCTACGGCCTCGCAAGCGGGGGCACGCGGCTGCGCGCGGTCAGCAGGAGGCGCGCGAGCGGTCGAGCGCAGCTGGGTCGCAGCGGGGAAGATGGCAGTGAAGGATATGGATAGATCCTCAAGCGCATCACGGAAGCGTGAGCGTCATATCGAATACGACGAAGAACGACTAGTTGGACTAGTTGTTCTATGCAACGAAAATTAAAAAAAAAATATGTGACGAAACCACATGATCCAAGAACACTTTTCGGATCGTTTCGTCTAAACCACAAACAAGTAATAGGATTACCTCTTGAAGCGTGGTTGCGATCGAGTCTCTAAACGAAGAGACCTCCTGTCTCCAGTTCGATCCGACGAAGGAGACGCTTGCGAGCGCGGGGATGAATCGCATGCTTCTCGCAATCCATGTTGATGATCCAAGCGGTGGATCTCCTGATCTCGACACACGAGATCCATCGTCTTCTTCACGAGCGAGGCGCACCGAAGAAGACGGAGATCCACGAGCAAACGATCGGGCAGCATAACGACGATGATGCGGCGATGGAGAACCTCTCTACGGCATCCATGGTGGACGGCCACATGAGAGGGAGAGAGAGAGTATGCGTGTAGAGAGAGAAAGAGAGAGAGAGAGAGAGACTTATGTTCTCTTATGTGTAAAAAAGAGCAAAGGGGTGCCTCTCCTTTTATAACATTTTGGGTTCTATGGATCTCAATCCATGGGACAACACAAATCCAATGGTTCTCATTGATTTTGTTTCTTTTAATGGCTAAGATTTGTGTTGGTAAAAACCAACAACAATTAATTTAATTTAGATTAAATATATATTGATAAATCAATATAATTCAATCACCAAATCAAATCAAAATCTCTTGAAGATTATAGGAGAGAGAGTGCCTCCTTCCATGTTGGAAGGAGGGGACGGCCACACATTCCTAATAGGAGTGGTGGTCGTCCACTCCATATAAATGGAAGGTGGCCCCCATCTCTATATTGTAATCTCCAAGATTATGCAACAACTTTTGTTGCAAATTATTCTACAAAACTAATTCACAATTATTTTGTAGACATTGCAATCTTGCCATTGAAGAATTTGTGAATCATATTCACATCCCAAAATAAAATGTAAATTACATTTTCAATTCAATGTCCAATGGGAATCCAATTCACATTAACATTTAGTTAACAAATGTAAATTACAAATAGCTCTCTCTTATATATTATAAATCACATTTATAATATATATAACTAATATGGATATTGCTACCCATATTATTCATAACCATGATAATTAAATCACATTTAATCATCTTGAATCTCTATTCTCATGTGCCCAAATAATATGAATCACATTCACATTATTTACATCTTTGATGATCAAATCACATTTAATTATCTAAGATAGCTCTCTTTATAATATGAATAGAATTCATATTAATCATGATAATTAAATCACATTTAATTATCCATTTTCTCAATGCTCGGATACATTTATCAACAACAGAATTATCCACGAACTCTTTCAAGGATAATGCGCTTTCTCCGCGAATACTTGGAGATAAGGAGAGGGCGATTGTATTGTTCCACGTATAGTGACTTGGATATTGAGATCGTATCTCAAATCCAGATCGCGGGCCTCCCATAGATCCTAGATTAAATCAAGACCGCAAATCTAATATTCTCATTGCATCTGAATTACATTCAGATCAATGTCCAACATTTGGACCAAGATCAGATTACTTCTCTACTGAGAGGAGTCACTAAAATCCAGACTCGTTTTATCACTCCCTAGGAATGGAAGCGTCATGGTTACACAATCGTTTATGATCACATCACCCTCAGGTATTCCCAATACCTGTACATCCTTCATACTGGAAGACTCAAAATAAACCCGAAGTATTGGATCAACTTTACACTGTCTACTTCAGGGTTCTATTAGTAAGTTTCTCATTAGATCATTGGGAGCCGATATCGATCATACACTTTCCAAAAGCGTATATCATACCTAGGTCTTGATCATATACTTCCTAAAAGTACATATCAAACCTACAAATTCAATCAAGCTTCCAAAGCGAGACGACCGTGCGCACGGAATTTGATTCTTCCCAATATCTCATGAGTGAGCTCATGCCTTCCGGTTCAATATATGAACATGTATGATCCCTTTGAGAGATCGTATTACTCATATGCCCTTATATGCACACCAGCGCGTCGGTGTATAGACCTTGGTTAGGTCATCAACCTATTGGTCTACCAAATGTACATACTTAGACATATAGTAACACATCTGTCTCCGGTCAGAAGATGCGTGCCTGTATCGTGACAGCATACGATATAGGACTTTGGTTATTTCGATCTTGTTAAGTCAACTCTTTGACCTAACTAATCTGACACCTCCGAATCTCTATTCCTATGGAGAGGACCTGCATCAAGAGGTCGGTCAGATATCAGCCTTTAGCGATAAGGATTACCATCTCTTACTCAGGCTGGAGATCATCTCTTAACAATCATTTGACGGTGCTTGATGAGTCTTCAATCTAACCCCTTAGATATTCATCCAAGCACTAGCCTCTATGATTCAATGGTTGAATCAACAACTGTATGACTATTAAGATGGCCATGGTACATAACACTAATTGTACTAAGGGGCCTATTATGCAAATTATTCATTCTTCATTTCAGATCAGGGAATGATATTCGCAATAATATTTATTACATAATGGCTCGTCGTGGGCTCGCATGTCCAACAATCTCCCACTAGCCCAAAGAGGCATTAATGGGCTAATCATTTAAACCTGCACTCATGTGACAATCATAGGCTATTAAGAAAATAGCTAGGTAAGCTGATCAGTCACTCTGTTCCAGCGAGACTACGCCAAGTCCTTTTACGGCACTTGCATATCCCCAATAACAGTGCTCGCATCTAATGTGAATGTTGCATCTCATGCAACCAATACTCAATCTTGTTAGTTACAGTGTCATTGACACTATAGCTTAACAATTATCATAACCAATATTTCCATAATCCTTATCAGAATACCCTCATTCCTGGAGATCACTATCTCTTAAGGTATCCACAGTTAAGACCTTTTAGATCTCTGTCTATTAAGTCTTAAGTTTTTGAAGATAAGACTTTGAGATCACTATCTCAAAAAATCTTGTCATCTATGAAGATTTTGTTATTAATGCAATCAAGTGTTTTCTCTCCATAGTAGGATTAGCAACAGTTTACTACTCCCATTGTATGGCAGATATCTGGCTTTTGTACACATCTAGCATACACTCATCTTCTCGTAACTAATGCACAAGTGCAAGTAGTTCACTTCCTCAACTCTTTAAGGTGGTATCCTTTTAGATAGGTCAGTACCATATCTTAAGGGATGGAAGCCTTTCTTGGAATTTTCCAAAAATGGAATATGTCCAAGGTGTACTACAAATGTGACAGTTCCAACATCCTCTTTTCTTTGCTTCTGAACAACTTCAGAACTAAGATTCAAGAGGCATCTTTTGAGATCATATCTCAAGATATGGAATAGTCGGATTATAAAACACTTATTATCATCCTTATATCATTTCAAATGATTAAGATATCATCTACTTTTAGCATGATGAACACAAAGGCACTCCCACTAAGCTTCACATGGTTCATCAAGATTCTATCTGAAATCATAACATTTATAATTTCATCAAATCTTATGTTCCAGCAACAAGAAGCTTATATAAGTCCATAGATGGATTTCTTTAGCTTGCACATCTTGCTTTCCTCAACCATGAAGCCTTGGGGCTACTTCATGTGAATATCCTCAGAGAGGTATTCATAAAGGAATACAATCTTGACTTACATCTCTTGAAGATCCATTTACACCTTTATGGGTCTTACCCATAAAGGTGGATCCTCGAGGGTCTATATACAACACTTGTATATGAAGTCTACTTAGACTTTATTGCTAACATCCATCTTTCCATGTCATGATCCTTAGGAGCTTCATCACGTGAAGTCCGATCATTTGTCAGATTTAATCAATACATGGAATCCATCCTCAAACTCATTTGAAGAAGTATTAGTGTTTCAACTTTAATTGTCCTTTTAGTTCCCTATTTCAGGAGCCTCATTATCTTCTCAAGATTAAGTGACTTCATTTTCTTCTTGATTCTCAAGAGAGTCGTCCTTTAAGAATCATATTCTTAGAGATGAGATCTTTTAAGAATTTTAAGGTCATAAAGTAGGAAGCCAATACCATCCTATATTTCCCTAATGAAGTTGCACTCTCTAGTGCTCATTCCAGCTTACTTGCATGGAATCTCATTAAAGATACATAATGTAGTCTCTACTACATATATACCTGGAAACTAAGAGGAAATTATGCTAAAAAATCATCATTGATAAGATCATGTCACACATGATCCAATTGTATCTCCCTACAACTCTATTGAGTTAAGGTGTGTTAGGAGGATTGAGATAGAAATGATATTCATATCTCCATAAGGTATCCTTTGAATTCATCTAACAGGTACAGGCTACCTAGATTAGATCAAATTCATTTTATCTTCCTTCAAACTTTGATTGTAAACCAAAATAATGATATCTTTGAACATTTCAAAGGTTTCTTTAGGTGAAGAGAAGAAATCTCATATCATACATAATCATCAATAGATATCACATATCCATAATGTTTACTATGATATAGATGATTCGCATACATCAATATGTATGAGATCCTGAATACCTTGACATCTTACACCTTTCCCAAGGAAGGGTGTATTGGACATTTTTCTTTGAATACAATATTCACATGTAAGATTTGAACCTTTAGACAATCTAAAGTTTCATCTCTCACTAGTATATTGATCAAATCAACAGACAAATGTCCAAGGCTCGATGCCAGATCATTACCAAATGATTTTTATCCTCCTATTGATCTTTTAAGGTTTAATTTCAGTATTAGAAATGTTAATGAACCATTCATTAATTTTCTAATTTAGTTGAGTCCACAAGATTTTAGATTACTATCTGAAATATCTCCATCATAACTCTTTATGATAGGTCTATTTCAGAATTCATGTTTATTTCCAACATTTAGAAATAAACTATGATTGTATTCTAATATCTAGGTCATAGAGACATTCTCTAAGACTAAGGCTCTCCCACTGAAATTGAGAATTCTATCAATCCAACAGAGATTGTTACAACAATTGCATCAATATCCATGTGGATGACCACTAAACCTTAAGATCAAATTTTGTAGTCTTCTAAAACATATGCAACCAGCAAGTGTCTTTAGAAGATTGAGATAGAATTATTAGACTTTATCTTATCAAATAAGTAGGTCAATTTCAACGATTATATGTAGATTATGCTGATGTACTATCTGATTCCTTCTCTTAAGGATTCTACACAGACTTGATAGTCAAACTATCAACACATCAATTTATTGCAGTATTGACATTCATCCAATTCTTTGGATGTCATATGGAAGTCACAGAAGTACGGTCAACTCTTTGACTATCCTTCTCATCTTGGGTCTGACCCATGCTTCCACTGCGCTCCCTTTATCTATAAACAATCATTGCTCAAGACTAAGGATCTCTTGTGTTAAATTAAAAAGAATTCAAAGTAAGAGCATTTCGACATTTATGCATGCTTCATTAAATTCATACAATATGAATGTTATGAAGCTTCATGAATGACTAGAGTATAGCCAGTAGAACGATGACACTCATCGTATCTACATCCATCTAAACTCTTGAAAACATTGGTTCAGGTAGGTATTCAAACATTTTGAATACATCATCTCTTATGGAGTTACCATTATGCATGATGAAGAGAACCATGTCATTCATGATGAATGTCAAGAGCACATATGTATGCCAGAATATCTTCATTGATTTTATAAGGATTATTTGACAATTGCGATCATCATCGACATGTCACTTTCCAAAATGCATCTGATGAGAGATCAAGACTATAGAAACATACAAACCCTAGGGTTGTAGTCTTATTATCTATTTAATTGTCATTCCTCATTAGTATGAGGAGACTTGCACATTGCAACCACATACATTATGTGTCCAACTGCAAGCTCAATATCTGGATCATGAGTCCAATCCATGATATTTTACTGGTTATTATTGAGTATAACATTGAGTGGGTTTAATGAAGGATTATCTGAAATAAGAAATTTGCATTAGTGTATATATTTATATATATATATACATATTTTACTTTGATTTAGGAATTTTTATATCAAAGTTGTCTTGCCTTGTCAACAATGAAAGTTCATTCCCTTAATCACTTTCAATGTAAGAGATATAATTACCATCATATCTCAGCAAGATCTGGGATCTCCTTCCTTATCTTTGTTACATCCCAATAATATGAGAATCTGCAACTCCGATAAAAAGAAGCGGGAACACATTCCGCCTTGCAAGTCCAACTTGCATCTCTCAATTCGGTCTTTAACACCCGGGCCTACCACCCCTAAGGTGATGTTGACCCGTCATTAATTGAACCAACCATCAACAGGAATAGTACTCGCTATACGCAATCCAATATCGCCCTAATAATATGAGGATCCGATATTGGGGTTACTACGTATACGACCTTACTCTTTCGAGAAGCAAAGAGCCCGATCCAGATGCGCTTGCATACAGGAGCTGTCACTTCGGACAGGCGTCTCCTATATACAATCCCTGACTACGGAACCATTCGCCTTGACGGGAGACCATGGATGTCATTTATGTGATCCTCCATATCACATCCAAATTCTGATTAATCATTATGAATCATATTCATTATAGTTAGCTCTTCCAAGGGAAATAACATCTCTATTCATAATAGAGTGTTTTAATTTTAATTGGATTCCAATTAATCTAATCATATTAAATTAATGATCCAATTAACATCCAACAAACATTCTTTATTGTTACTTGAATCATGGTATTATCTCAAATACGTATTATTTCGAATTTTAATAATTAAAAATACGTCGTGATTTCTTAAGCATTATACTAACCATACACGATATCATGGCCAGTACCGACGAGAGTGGGACGGACCACATACATTGCAACCCGCTACCCCAATGCTCTCCGACTAGACACCATATCCACCTCGGGAAAGGATAATGCAAAATAGATCATTTTGTACTTGAGATGATCATCGGTTCATTAACCGAAATTATACCATATAATAATAATCAAAACAATTTTGATTAACATTATAATGAGATTTGCTAAACAAATCCCAAATCCTATTCAAGCAACCAAATATTTATGATCATGTAGATCATGTAGATCATGTAACCAATTAGTGATCATGATCACATCTAATCAATTATTGGTTAAGGCAATGTCATTTAAGGAAATAATTATCATCAAATATTTTACAAATATTTATGCACAATTATTCCAGGAAATTAAGCAATTTAATTTCACTAATTGATTAAATGACAATCACTAGGTTCTTGATTCGTAAAGTATTTCCAGCAGTGACCCTCACTTACTAAAAATACCATATCTCAATCAATTTAAATCCAAATTAAGCAAAGTAAGTTCCTAAAGTTTGCTAATTTGATTTACAACAGAACCTAAGTTATTTTCACGCATGTCAAGGCGTCTCAAATCCGCAATTAACTCTTTAATTACGTTGAGATTGGCAGTCCCCGAAACTAGAGCAAACGGAATCGAAATCACGTAAACTCAGATCCTACGGTTTCCTTATTTAATGGGGAACAAAATCCAATTATTAATTTTGTGTTTAAACAATTTAAACAGTGCCGAAAATAATCTCAAAACAGAGATGCGGAAATGAAATGCGAGAAAACTTTCGCAAACCCTAACGAACCCAAGTCGTCCTCGGTTAATGGATCGTATCCAAAACCACCAACCTGGCTCTGATACCACTTGAAGGATATATATAGATCCTCAAGCACATCACGGAAGCGTGAGCGTCGTATCGAATACGACGAAGAACGACTAATCGGACTAGTTGTTCTATGCAGCGGAAATTAAAAAAAATTATGCGACGAAACCACATGATCCAAGAACACTTTTCGGATCGTTTCGTCTAAACCACAAACAAGTAATAGGATTACCTCTTGAAGTGTGGTTGCGATCGAGTCTCTAAACGAAGAGACCTCATGACTCAAGTCCGATCCGACGGAGGAGACGCTTGCGAGCGCGGGGATGAACTGCGTGCTTCTCGCAATCCATGTTGATGATCCAAGCGGTGGATCTACTGATCTCGACACACGAGATCCATCGTCTTCTTCACGAGCGAGGCGCACCGAAGGAGACGGAGATCCACGAGCAAACGATCGGGCAGCATAACGACGACGCTGCGGTGATGGAAACCCTCTCTAGGGCATCCATGGTGGACGGATACATGAGGAGAGAGAGTAGGCATGCAGAGAGAGAAAGAGAGAGACTTATGTTCTCTTATGTGTAAAAAAGAGCAAAGGGGTGCATCTCCTTTTATAACATTTTGGGATTCATGGATCTCAATCCATGGGACAACACAAATCCAATGGTTCTCATTGATTTTGTTTCTTTTAATGGCTAAGATTTGTGTTGGTAAAAACCAACAACAATTAATTTAATTTAGATTAAATATATATTGATAAATCAATATAATTCAATCACTAAATCAAATCAAAATCTCTTGGAGATTATAGGAGAGAGAGTGCCTCCTTCCATGTTGGAAGGAGGGGACGGCCACACATTCCTAATAGGAGTGGTGGCCGTCCACTCCATATAAATGGAAGGTGGCTCCCATCTCTATATTGTAATCTCCAAGATTATGCAACAACTTTTGTTGCAAATTATTCTACAAAAGTAATTCACAATTATTTTGTAGACATTGCAATCTTGCCATTGAAGAATTTGTGAATCATATTCACATCCCAAAATAAAATGTAAATTACATTTTCAATTCAACGTCCAATGTGAATCCAATTCACATTAACATTTAGTTAATAAATGTAAATTACAAATAGCTTTCTCTTATATATTATAAATCACATTTATAATATATATAACTAATATGGATATTGCTACCCATATTATTCATAACCATGATAATTAAATCACATTTAATCATCTTGGATCTATATTCTCATGTGCCCAAATAATATGAATCACATTCACATTATTTACATCTTTGATGATCAAATCACATTTAATTATCTAAGATAGCTCTCTTTATAATATGAATCGAATTCATATTCATCATGATAATTAAATCACATTTAATTATCCATTTTCTCAATGCTCGGATACATTTATCAACAACAGAATTATCCATGAACTCTTTCAAGGATAATGTGCTTTCTCCGTGAATACTTGGAGATAAGGAGATGGCGATTGTATTGTTCCACGTATAGTGACTTGGATATTGAGATCGTATCTCAAATTCAGATCGTTGGTCTCCCATAGATGCTTGATTAAATCAAGACCGCAAATCTAATCTTCTCATTGCATCTGAATTACATTCAGATAAATCTCCAACATTTGGACCAAGATCAGGTTAGACAATCGTTTATGATCACATCACCGTCAGGTATTCTCAATACCTGTACATCCTTCATACTGGAAGACTCAAAATAAACCCGAAGTATTAGATCAACTTTACATTGTCTACTTCAGGGTTCTATCAGTAAGTTTCTCATTCGATCATTGGGAGTCGGTATCGATCATACACTTTCCAAAAGCGTATATCATACCTAGGTCTTGATCATATACTTCCTAAAAGTATATATCAAAACCTACAAATTCAGTCAAGCTTCCAAAGCGAGACAACCGTGCGCACGGAATTTGATTCTTTCCAATATCTCATGAGTGAGCTCATGCCTTCCCGTTCAATATATGAACATGTATGATCCCTTTGAGAGATCATATTACTCATATGCCCTTATATGCATACCAGCGCGCCGGTGTATAGACCTTGGTTAGGTCATCAACCTATTGGTCTGCCAAATGTACATACTTAGACATATAGTAACACATCTATCTCTGGTCAGAGGATGCGTGCCTGTATCGTGACAACATACGATATAGGACTTTGGTTATCTCGATCTCGTTAAGTCAACTCTTTGATCTAACTAATATGACACCTCCGAATCTCTATTCCTATGCAGAGGACCTGCATCAAGAGGTCGGTCAGATATCAGCCTTTACAGATAAGGATTGACATCTCCTACTCAGGCTGGAGATCATCTCTTAACAATCATTTGATGGTGTTTGATGAGTCCTCAATCTAACCCCTTAGATATCCATCCAAGCACCAGCCTCTATGATTCAATAGTTGAATCAACGACTGTATGACTATTAAAATGGCCATGGTACATAACACTAATTGTACTAAGGGACCTATTATGCAAATTATTCATTCTTCATTTCAGATCAGGGAATGATATTCGCAATAACATTTATTGCATAATGGCTCTCTGTGGGCTCGCATGTCCAACAGGAGGAGGTCGGGCGCTCGCCTACGAAGCAGGTGGATGCCCGCTCGGCCGCAAGGCGACGGCGAAGTGCGGGTCGCGACTGCCGCATGAGGCGAGCGGGCGTCAGTGGCCTGGCGGCTTGCTGGCCGCTGGAGGGGCGGCCACCGGCTGCTGGCGGATGCTGCGACGTGAAGAGGAGGTCGGGCTGGAGGGCGCTCCGCTGGAAACGGTCGTGAGGCCGTGGCGTGGTTGCTGGCTGAATAGGCCGACGGTGGAGCAGCCAGGGAGGGGCAGCTACGGCTGCTTCTTCCCTGATGTTTTTTTTTATTTTTTTGTGTTTTTTAAACAAGATATGAAATTGTGAATGAATAAGAATGGTAGTGATGATGATTGAGGTGGTGGTAGTTGATGATGTGATCTTTATTTTTGTTTTTTGATGAACAAGATAAACAAATAATGTTAGATAAAAAAATGACAAAGTGAAGATAGAAAATACTTACCTGTGGTTCGCCGAAAGTGAACCGCGGTGTGCAGCTTCCGTCGTGGCCTCGATTCGATTCGACAAAAAATCGAAGAAGTTCGGTTGTGACCTGAAGTGATGCACAACGACACGAGGAGGAGTCCTCGTGGATCACGCCTTCGAAACCGTCGTTGCTCGACCGAAGAATATTGACGCTGTCACCGATAACACTCGGGGGCTGGTGGTCTCTCCCTCTCAATTGAAGAAATGGCGGATGATGAACAATGGAGGAAGGGATGAGAATACAAAGAGGAGGGGGAAGTTAGAAAAGAGGTGGAGAAGATGGAGGGATGGTGGAGGAAGTGGTGGCTTGGAGTGGAAGGCAAGTAGAGAAGAGGTAAAAGGGGGATAAAATAAATTATTAATAAAATAATATAGTAGGCTACTAAAAATAATTAAAATAGATATAGTAAAATAATAATAATAAATCCGCAAATAATAAAATAAATCCGAAAATAATAAAAAAATAGGGGACATGTGGCGGCTCCAGGAGCTGCCACATGTCGTTCCTAGAAAATTCAAAAATTAAATGTAAAGAAAAATCAAAAAGAAATAATAAAAGGGATTAAAGCAAAAAGTGGTCAACATGAAAGTTACTTGTCTCGACGAGATCTACAACTTTCGTGAAGGGCCGAAAATCAAATGAAATCATTTGTACAAAAATGTATTTTTGGGTGGTACCTTATAGGTATAAAATACCACATTTTTTCTTTTGCAATTTTTTGTCATTTTTCAAAAAGAGAAAAATTAAAATAAAATAAAGAAAATGTGAAAAGAATATTAACAATTTAATCTAATTTTTTGGATTTGTAATAATTAAGAAAATGCAAGGGCATTTTGGTCAATATGTACAATATACAAAAGGGGCTCAAAACTCAAGTTTTGCATACGAGCTCCGATTTTAATGAAATTGGTCATGTTTTGAAGGTCTTTAAATGTATATTACTTTAAAAGTGAGTAGACCTAAATCGGACACTGTATGAGAGAGATATGTGCATTTCAAGGCTCCTAGTTTCAAACTTGGATTGGGCTTTTATTGGTTAATTTTACAAGCTAGTATTTTTTTGATATTTTTCTTTGATTAGTGTTAGCAATATATACACTATGGAGTTGATTTTATTGGATTTGGGGTTAGTATACAATATATACAAATAGGTGAAATATGGTGAATATACAGGTGAATATTTACAAGTGAATTGGGCTTCTTATTTATGCAATATGAATGCTAAAATGTAGATGTTATCAATGCATGCATGAATGCCAATTATGCAATATAAATGTAAATATGCAGCTAATAACTCGGGAACAAAGCTCTATTTTCAACTTTTAGAGTGATGAATCACAGATTCATCAGATATTTAAAAAACCACCGAACATCTTGGCTTCCAAATTTTTTGATGCTTTTCACCTCCATTTTAAAAAAGCTTAACTCTAGACAAGATGCCTACAATTTGCCTTCTCATCCCAATTACAACACATGAACAATCATGCGGTGATTCCATTATCCTAGCGGCTTCAACTATCCTTTACCCTTGGAACCTCTTCCACTTTCCTCTCACGCACCAAGATGAGGCTTAAACGGATAAGGGAGAAAGGATGAGGTGGTGGGAAAGGTAGCTGAGTGAGACAGGCTAAGCAAAGCCTCAAAGCGAAAGGGTGCAAGATATAGCTAAAATGAGAGGTGAGTTGAGAAAAGTGAGTGCAATACAGTGCAAGGCTACATGCTCCGTTAGATATGGGGCAAGCCATAAGGTGAGCTAGTTTTGAGTTCTCTACAAAGCCGAGCAAGGTTTAACGTGAGGTCAAGCTCGGAGGAGTGGAGAGGGTCTCCCGGTTTCTTCGATCATCGAGTTGAGGGTATATGTGCCATCGATAGTACAAGTTTGGAAAGAGGGTTGGATGAGTAGAATGAGGATGAGTGGCTCGATCGACGAAAAGAAAAGTAGCCTCACGAGAACCCACCCTCCCCCACAACTAGAACACAGAGGGGAAAGCTTGAGAACTTGAGTGCTAGAAAGAGTTGAATTGCGCTCAACCTCGAAGATTAACTTGAGAAAGCACCTATAATTCCTCGCTCGAAAAAGAATCATTGTTGACTCAATAATCTCTCCCATTAATTTTTGAGAGTGAACTAGACTATAAGGTGCCCTTCCTCACCAGCTTTATCAAAAAACACTTACCTCCATCTTCAGTTTTGAGGCCGGCTAATTTGCGCAGTTCAGCCCTCTTCTCCTATAAAAATGAAGGAAGACTCACGTTTGATTCAGAACTTGTCAACTGGATATAGTATCTGACCACAACTTCTAAATATGCAGACGAGATTTCACAGTTGAACCCTCAAGCAGCTCATGACTACCTATGAAGAGGGTATGTGATCTTAGTGCATTCAGTTCCATAGTATACTACTAAAACTCACTCAATTTTCTTTGACAAAAGAGACTCTGAACCTGATTGGCACCAAGGATTGACTACAGCACATTAGGGTTTCATCTTGTGTAAGGATCCCGTCTAGAAAGACTGACTATTTTGGCATCAACATTGATCTGCATCAAGGCTCAGCTTTGAGTCCATTCCTTTTTACTTTGATTATGGACAAGTTGACTACCTCCATCTTCAATTTTGAGGATGGCTAGTTTGCGTTGTTCGACCCTCTTTCCTATGAAAATGAAGGAAGACTCACGTCTGATTCAGAACTTGTCAACTGGATATAGTATCTGACCACAACTTCTAGATATGCCGACGAGATTTCACAGTTGAACCCTCAAGCAGCTCATGACTACCTATGAAGAGGGTATGTGATCTTAGTGCATTCAGTTCCATAGTATACTACTAAAACTCACTCAACTTTCTTTGAAAAAGAGATTGTGAACCCGACTGGCACCAAGGATTACTACAGCACATTAGGGTTTCATCTTGTGTAAGAATCCAGTCTGAGAAGACTGGCTATTTTGGCATCAACATTGGTCTGCATCAAGGTTCAGCTTTGAGTCCATTCCTTTTTGCTTTGATTATGGACAAGTTGACTAACTACATTCAGAATGAGATATCTTGGCATATGTAATTCATTGATGATATTGTATTGATTGATGAGACTACAGATAGAGTAAAGGAGAAGCTTGGGGTTTGGAGACATGCATTAAAGACTAAAGGATTTCGTATAAGTAGGGCTAAGACCGAATATATGGAGTGCACTTTTAATGGAAGTAATGGTAAAGGAATCGAGGTGAATGTTAGAGACGATAACATTAAGAAGAAAGATTCTTTTAGATACTTGGATCTATTTTGCAACATGATGGGAAAATTAATGAAGATGTTACTCATAGAATAAACATAGATTGCCTAAAGTGAAGAGGAGCCTCTATTGTTCTATATGATAAGAAATCCATATGAAAATCAAAGGAAAGTTTTACAAAGCAGTCGTGAGATATGTTATGCTCTATGGATCTGATGTTGGCTTGTGAACCATAAACATGCGCAGAGAATGTCGGTTGCAGAAAAAAATGCTAAGGTGGATGTGTGTACATACATGTAAAGATCGGATTCGGAATGATGCAATCAGAAGGAAAATTGGGTGCAACTTCGACTGAGGATAAGATGCAAGAAAATCGCTTAAGTTGGTTTGGTCATTTGCAAATTAGGTCGGGTCATGCACCAATTAGGAAATGCGAGTGTTGGGATATTGCTCGACTAAGAGAGGGCGAGGAAGGCCCAAAAAGTGTTGGAATGAGACTATCTGAAGGGATCTAGTTTTTTGGATCTAAGCACGAGAATAACCCAAGAGAGATCTGAATGGAGGCAAAGAATCCATGTAGCCGATCCTACTTAATGTGGGAAAAGGCTTTGTTGTTGTATCCTCTTCTCGGCCTATTCCCTTGGGTATACTGAGAGCGTACTTGTAATTTTCCAAGTACTGAACTCTCCAGCAATTGTCTGATGGTAGTTCAGAGTGTCTACCACCCAAAAGACACGGTTCAAATCACCCCTTCTAGGGATTGCGTTAGGTAGCCGACAGCCAATTAAAAAATAGTTGGATCTTTCAACATGCACTTGAGCAAGAATCTATGTAGTCGACCCTACTTAAAGTAGAAGGCTTCAAGATTTTATTAGTTGACCCTACTTAATTGTAGGAAAAGGCTTTGTTATTATTGTTGTATAGAACTCTCCCGCAAAATTCCAGACTCTAGGCCATTCTTGCAAATATTAGCAAATTATGGTTCTCTCATAAGGTCTTAAAGATCATGGGCTCCTTTAATATTTTGTTAAGGGATTGCTATGCAATTCCAGATTCACTATACTCATTCTAAATTTCATGAATCTCCTATGACTTCTTCTCAATAGCATGTGACGGGGACTAGTTTTGCATTTTTAAATGACTTTTTCCTCTTCCCAGATTCCAAATCGATCCAGCACTTTTATCCATGGATGAGAATAATGTTCATTCAATAAAAAATTTTGGGGACCAATGGACGTGGCACTGACGTGGAAAAGATGGTAGGGAATAACAGTGGCCAATGCCACAATGTCTGGCATATGATGGCACTTGTGGCCAAGGGAAGTGAAGGGCATTGATGACCCAACTGATGGGGATTATGGGTGCGTAGGAGTTAATCAGTCAAGAGTGACGACAACAATCATGTGGAGGCAAGAGACATCATGGGAAATCTTGGGATTTAAGGTGATTAAAAGCTGGGTTTTAAAGGCTGAAACTGAGAACCGCATGGCACATGTAGTGATAACAGTGGTGACAGGTAACCGATCTCACAAGCAGTGGCTTCAGCTTAATAGTGACAACCACCTTCGAGGTTGGGAATTCCAACAACTCCGATTTGGCAAGTTGAATTGGTGTTTCAATATTTCTTTCTTTTCTCGTCAAGGACGTTGAACTCATTTTCTAGCAAACTGGCCATACTTATGTTTTTTGTCGCAACTCTATACAAATCATTAACATTAGGACGATGGTCTTTGCCCTAATGCGATCCCCTTGATGTTCTTCGGCAAACATAGAAGAGGATCGTCAAGTCAAAAGAACGGCTTCACGCTCATCCCCGGCTATGTACTGATGCAAAAGAAATTTTGAAATGAGAAAAAAGTGAACGCATGATAAAATTCGCAAGTTGAGAAAAGAACATTGATAGCGAGGGTGGGATTCACCTACATAAGAGGGAGGAAAATTCAGTCATTCTCGACTTTCTTTCGTAGATTGTCCTTCCGCCTGACAGAGGAGGCTTGGTCTAGACAGTGAAGAAATGTCTCTATAAAGCTAGTCTACATTTCTTTAACATTATGTAGATACACAATGGTCGTCTAGTACCTTTCTTTTTGTTCTCTTCGATCTGAACTAGAATCTCAATAACTATAGTATAAAAAATGAAGAAGCCTTCTCCTAATATAAATAGGGTCGGCTACATGGATTCTTGCTCAAATCCATGTTGAAAGATTCAACAACTTTTTATTTGAACCTTCGTCTTTTGGGTGGTAGACACACTGCACTACCACCATACCATTTAAATGGGTACTGAATATATATGGACTAAATTTCACTACCACCATACCATTTAAATGGGTACTGAATATATATGGACTAAATTGTATAATTATCAGTTGTCTATGCTAATCTAATTGTGAGCCACAAATAACTCCTCGGTAC
Organism: Ottelia alismoides; assembly: GCA_037367405.1. Classification (NCBI taxonomy): domain Eukaryota; kingdom Viridiplantae; phylum Streptophyta; class Magnoliopsida; order Alismatales; family Hydrocharitaceae; genus Ottelia; species Ottelia alismoides. Next base: position 449,729 of record JAZKJV010004287.1, on the reverse strand, counting down.
CTTAATTGAGTGGTTTTAAATTTTAATGGATCTTTAATTTTCCAATAACAACAATAGTAGGGGATTTTAAAGAACTATAGTAAATGTCTAAGATCTTGACTTTCTAAAATACTGATTTTGAGATCATCAAATAAGGTCTTCATGTAGATCACACCCTCTCCCAGATTCGATCATGATGGGTTTAAAGAGAGTTTACTCAACCCATCATCCGAGGATCCAATTGTTTTTTAAGAACTTCCAAGGATCGAATTATTTAACTATGATTACTATTAACCAACCCAACTAGAGCATATAACCCATTCTTAAGAAGAAACTAAAAGATCATGATATCATATGCAATAATAGAGCTAAAAGATCATAGAATGACATATACAATCAAGTAAACTAAAGATCATAAAGTCACATAGCTACACTGGTGACGGGAGATATCCCAAGCTATATTATTAGCTACATTTTTTCTAAAAAACCAATGTCATGTGTGGGATATCATCCAAGAATCCAAAGCTATTTATCCTAGTAAATACATCATGAACCCTATCCCAAATCTAATCGTTACGGAGTGTTCAAATGTCATTTATCAGTATGGAGAATCTTAAATATATTCATCAGGATTTGACTATCCACGTAACTAAAATATCGATTATTAAAATAAAGAATGTGGAAGCAATAATCAACAACAGTAAGAACACGAAGATTTAGGAGCGGTATGAAACCACGAGAAAATCGTCTCAAACGGCTGGATTCAAATCTCTCAACTATTACAACGAATGTAGGGCTTTTTATATAGCCCCCCCAAGACACTAAGCCCCACCACTCCACAATGTGGGAATAATACCCTTCAAGATAGAGCATGCAAACATAAAGAAGACACTCATTGACCCTGAATACATGACACTGACGACAATATTGACTCAATACATACTCTTTTGGTTGCAGTTGAGGATGGTGATTCTCATGTCATGCTAATGAGGAACTAGATGTTAGAGTGCAAACTGGCTCGTGTGCTCCTTATCCACATCAATCAGATCACAAATACTCGAATATGTCTCCCACGTAGAGAATTAGGGTCCACAATATGTCTCCTTCAGTAAAGACTGAAGGGCTGGATAACAAATGTCGTGAGAATATCCATATGTGCAGGAGCTCGTGTTCGCTAGAACATGTTGTAGGAATATACAAACATATCGGAGTTCACAATCAATGGAGGAAGACATGAGAATATTCATATGTAATAGAGTTCACAGTCAATGGAGGAAGCCGTGGGAATTACATATGGGTTTAGGATTGCTTTTTTCCAAACCTTCACTGGAGTTCATGATCACTGGAGAATGAAACAAACAATGAACATCTATGGAGAGCTCTTATACAAATGGGTCATTCGTAGAGTGCCTCAAACAATAACTGACAGCACTCCCCCTTTCTCTCATACTTGTCGAAAAAATGAGGATACTCGACGAAGTTGAGAGAACAAATGAAAATGGGGATAAACAACAACGTACTTCTCTTCTCTCTTTTTTCCGTTTTTTCAATCATCCTTTTTTCCTCGTTTCATGACATTTTTTGGATTGTATTGTTTTTTTTTCGGGATTTTTACCCGGCAGACCATGTAATCTTTTGCAATTACCGCTACGACCTCTTAAACATACTAATTCCTCTCTCGACCCCGTAAACTTGCTCCGTCTTACCCCACAAACCCTACCGTTAAATTGACACATCTAAAGTTAACTTCCTTGGGTTAAAAACGAGTTAATCTAACCAATCCGCGATCGGACGGTTAAAATTAATCAAGAAAAGGAAAAAGAAATTGGAGGGGAGGGCTTCCATTTGGGTACGGAAGCTGGAGGGGAGGGGCTCCTCTCCGGCAACTTCCAACTTTCACGGGGATGGGGATCAAGAGGGGCTTCGAGTGGCGTAGCTGGTGAGGGCATGGGAGCCGGAGGTCGAGGCTTCGAGCTGGTGCTAGGGCGGCGAGCGGGGGAGGGCGGGACTTCGAGCAGGTGCTGGGCGGCGGGGGCGGGAGGAGCGGAGGGGCTTCGAGCTGGTGCTAGGGCGACGCGTGGGGGAGGGCGGGACTTCGAGCAGGTGCTGGGGCGGCGGGGGCGGGAGGAGCGGAGGGGCTTCGAGCTGGTGCTAGGGCGGCGCGCGGGGGAGGGGAGGACTTCGAGCAGGTGCTAGGGCGGCGCGCGGAGGAGGCGGGGCTTCGAGCTGGTGCTAGGACAGCGCGCGAGGGAGGGGGGGACTTCGAACAGGTGCTAGGGCGGCACGCGGGGGAGGGGGGACTTCGAGCAGGTGCTGGGGCGGTGCGGGCGGGAGGAACGGGGGGGCTTCGAGCTGGTGCTAGGGCGGCGCGCAGGGGAGGGGGGGACTTCGAGCAGGTGTTGGGGCGGCGCGGGCCGGAGGAGCGGGGGGGGCATCGAGCTAGTGCTAGGGCGACGCGCGGGGGAGGGGGGAACAGGTGCGGGGGCGGTGCGGGCGGGCCAGGGAAGGAGTTGGGCACCGGCTTCGAGGAAGAGCATTGCCCGGTGACGATGCTGGGCGCAAGCTGCGAGCGGAGGAGCATTGTCCGGGGGTTGGGCGCCTGCTGCGAGCGAAGGGGGTTATGGATGCAAAATCCCTAACATAAAATAAAGAATGTAACAGAATCCGGTCACTTTTAACGGGTAAATGGATGGGGGTTAACCACAGGGTTCGTGGGATAATGGTTAGTAAGTTTACGGGGTCGAGAGAGGAATAAGTATGTTTCAGAGGTCGTAGCGGTAATTGCAAAAGATTACAGGGTCAGCCGGGTAAAAATCCCTTTTTTTTCAACCATCTTCTTTTTGCATGGGCTTGCTTTTATTCCAGACCTTCCTTTTTTATGTGACACATTTTGTTATAGAGATACAAACTGAATAAAGTAAGATCTCTCAGCCCTTTCGAATGAGAAAACAATGGGATCAAACCCATAGAGTTGCCCATCCCTCCCTCTCTTTTTCTTCACAGCTGCATCGTTTTTGTGCAGCTTCATCCTTTTTTAAAGCAGTTCTTCTCCCCTCCTTTTTTAAGCAGTTGTGACCCTGTCAAGCCCAAAGTTTGTTTTTAAATAAGGGTTACAACTCAGCCCATTGGGACTAATAAAGAGTGAATAAAACACATTAACAGAAAGGGCTTCTCTTCTCTTCTCATGAGAGAATGGGAGAACCCATTCACGGCCTTTCATCTTGTTAGGGTTTGAGATGATCCCACCTTCAAGCAATGTCGCTTGAGATGTTGCAGCCAATATTGGAGGACGAGCACTGGTAATGCACATTTCCTTGCACCAGTGTGGCCTCGCACCATGTTGTTGCTTTGATCGAGCTCTCTTGTGACAAGAACTAATGCAAATTGTGTTCTCTACTTTGATTGTTCTCCATGGCATATGCCTCGATCAGCTCTCCGTAGCATTCCACGGAATTACACACATCTCATGATGTCGAAGCCTTCGTGTTTCCTCTTCTGAGCAATTGTTGTTCGTCAAGGGAAGAAGCATCGAACCTTCGTCACATCTACAACCTAGAGGGGATGCCCCATTTCGTGCATCATGTTGTCCCAGTGCAGTTGATGGCGAAGTGCAACTCGGCATCGTTACTCTACACTCCTCTGTCTCATGCACGATGGATCTCTAAACCATCCTTGCCGCTAGAGCTTTCATTGAAAGCCCCCTCTTCTCGATCTAAGGGTTCGAATAAGAAATCTTCTCCTCGTGTTGCCTTGGATTATTTGTGGATTGCAACACCCTCATTGATGCTATGGTTGCATCTGTTGTTGAGTTCATTAGAAAGGAACCCATCATGACCTTTCCTCGCAGTAGTAGTCTAGCAGACTTCGTGAGAAAACAAAGTGAAGAATAGACATCCACCACGAACTTCACGATCACTAAAACAAATCAAAATGCAATACCACATTGAAATAAATAATGCGAAAGACAAAATCAAGAACAATAAGAACACGAAGATTTACATGGAACCATACTCCTTAAAGAGCAGGACGAAACCACCGTGAGAACCACCTCAAAGGTCGATATCCTATTCAAATCACTCAATTGTTACAATGGGTGTGGGGCTCCCACGAAGATGGCAAAGTCCCACCATTCCACAAAGTTGGACCAAGCTTGTAAAAACTGGCCGATTAGACCGACTAGTCGGTCCGATTAGTCAAGTCATGGGGGTGCCAATTTGAATGGGTCTGGTCAACCAATAGTCAGTCGACCAGACTAATCAAGTCAACTAGTCAGCTTAGTCAACCAACTGAGCGGGCTATTTTAAAATACAACTTTTTAATGTGTATTTTTTTCATGTTATCATGTTGTTACATTATCGTATATTTAGTTTATATCGTAACTTATTTATGTTGTATATTTAGTATATCATTGTTAGTAACTTATTTGTGTGTTATGATATCATTTTGTACACAGAAGTTAATATACTACTCCCCTTAAATGGACCCAGACGTAGTCGGATCCGATTACTCATATAGTAAATTTTCGGACCGGGGTGTTGCCCCCGAACTATTTTTCAACTGGGTTCGGCAAAATAGATAGATATCATTCAAGGCATGTCAACAAGTGTTCATTTTATGTTTTTGTGAATGTAGTATACTATTGAAAATGTCTAAATCTATGCAAATATATAGTATTATATGTATAAAAATTTATTTATACATTTAAAATAATAAAAAAATTCAAAATTGACTATTTTTTGACTAAATCGGATTAGTCGCCTCATTGTCGACTAATCCTTAGACAGTGACACGAACGACTGAGTATCGACTACCAACTTCTGCAACCTTGTATGGGACTAAATATGGCATTCTTCAACATCAATTCTTCAAACACACCTTAGGCTAAAACATACCATGTTTAATTTGCCATGAAATGGAGACTCAAAGTAAAAGTATCTTAAGTAAAAAAAGCCTAATAAATTGGATTGAGTGTAAATAATCATGCAATCATTGAATAGGTTGAACATGACAGGTGGTTCCAAATATGAAGGAGGTCAATTAAATAGGAGCAGATTCTTATTTAATGTAATAGAATTGTACCTATGTCAACTAAAAAACTCGGCGTAATGGTTGAGTCGACCTAATGTAACCAAGAGATTATGGAATTTACATCAACAAAAACATACTCTCCAATTGAGATATATCCTAACAAGTAAAGTGAAACATGCATGAAGGAGCTGGATGTTTTTTTCTACTATTTTCACTGTGCAATTGAGCCATCTTGGACTTGAACCGGTGACCTTCTTCAATATAATCCCATGCACTCATGGGTTTTGTTCTTCTTCACTACTGATTAGACATGAATTCTGCAATGGAGCTCCCAAGTGCATTTGTTTCTAAATCAATCTCCTCCATTTCTACTAACTCGGTCTCTTTACTTCATTATATTATAAGCATTGATGCTATATTGCAATGTTTTTTCTTCTCTCTTCATATCATCTTTCAGAATACCTACATCACAGCCGGAGGTGTGTATAGGACCGTAATACCATAGGAAACAAGAAGTTTCAAAATTGTATAAAAAATGAAGGGGCCAAGGACGTGAATATTTAATAGAGGAAGTGAGAGAAAGTTTGAAAAAAGGAAATGATGTGTACTGGACGAGTGAATTAAGAATGTAGCAAGTTCCGGAGGCCGATTAAAGCTTTCCATAACTGATGTAAAATCACAGAAAGAGAATTGATTTCTGTTTCACCACTTTTTTCCTCAATTTTCCCCGTGTAGAAAATAGAGACTAATGCCCTTGTCATCTTTTCGCAATAATAATGGGAGTCCCGGTTACGAAAGTAACCATTATATGGTATATAAATTTCTTATGTTTCTGAATTTAGCACGAGTACAGCAATACCCATCAAGATTAAACGTGTGTACTTCAATTTTTGGTAACCTTAAAACCATATCACGTTTTCAGCATGCAAAATCATTGTATACACAAGGATGCACGCTGTTGGATATTCAATATTCACGGCCATCTCGGATCCATTTGTTATTCTTAAATATGAAACACTGATATTCGTATGCATCGTCAACCCTTACTTTAACTTAATGAAAATTGTATATAACAAAGCTTTCAAACGTGTTCGAACTTCAAGAGGAGGAACTAACTCCCAAACCGTGTCAAAATGTAGTGTCAAGATGTAAATTAAGTAGGAATCTTGCCTTATTACATATTTACAGCGTTAAACGTAATAGAGAAAGATTAACTTAGGATATACCAAGATATTTATACTTCAAAAAACAGCATCTTCTTCAATAGTCCGAACTTTGAAATCACAATTTTAACACAAGTGTTCCTTCCATAGCATCAAATAAATAGATGCAGAAGCAGATAACGTCTGAAACAAATTACCGTCTCATGTTGTGCCTGGAGAGCCTGGAACTCGGACTTCTTCACTTGCAGCTCCGTCTGTCTAGTTTCCTCCTGCTTCCTCATGAGCTCAAACACCTTTCGAGCCACAAACAACGAGAACGCCAATCAAAATCCACGGCCCAGAGTAAAAATGAACCTCCATAATCCCACCTTAATTCTCTCCGCCTCACCTTCTTCGCCTGCGACGAGCTACTGATCTCCCGCAGGGCCTTCGCGCCGCGCTCCAGCGCCTCGGGGTCGAACCCCGCGGCCGTCGTCCTCGGGTTGTCGTTTCTAACCTTCGTCTCGCCCTCCTCCTTAGGCGGCTCCGCCCTGGGTTCCACGGTAGCCGGAGGCTGCATCTGCTGCTGCTGTTGCTGCGGGGCGGAGGAAGAAAACGGATTGAAGGAGAAGGGGCCATCGGCAGCGGCACGATCGATGGAGAGCGCGGCGGCGGAAGCAGCCGCGGCGGAAAGGAGAGCCGAGGCAGCTGACCGAGCGGCGGCCATTGGAAGCCCAATGAGAGAGAGAGAGAGAGAAGAAGAAGAGGGAAGAAATGGTGCGACGGCTAGAGTTTGAACGTAAAAGTGAGAGTATGGCGTGGGGAACAAGAAGAGAAGAGAGAAGAGGAGAGGAGCCTCCTCACCGCCGTAGGGTTTTGGACGGTGAACTGAAAAGGGTTTACAAAGACGAGATAACGGCGTGGAGTTGGGTCCAACCAAGCCGGTGCCGGCTCTGGCAGCATGCTTTACCAGCAAATGATTCAGCCTTTTTTTATTGGTAATATTTCCTTTGTATTTCCTGTATGATTAAAAAGATTACAAAGAGGAAAAGATTCCCAAAAGATTAAAACACCAAAAAATGCGTAAGTCCACGGCTGTGCACAGTGAGGGTGAAGAACATCATAAATAAATAAATAAGATCTCTGCAGAACACAGAGGAAGACACGGGGGATCACAAAAAGTGTGTTGTTCATGTGAAATCCTAACGGCAGAGATGATTGAGTTTGCAAAAAGCTGCAAGGAGGAGGATCGGGCAGAAGACCATCTGCAATTTCTTTCTCTCCAAATTTCCCAGACGGCGGCAGATAAGGCTACACTCCCCATCCGTCGAAGATTGTCGAAGGGGAGACGGAGGATCCACTCCAAGATATTGTTGAGCAACAAAGAAGGCGACTGTGGAAGCCCAAGGCCCGCAAGAACCAGATTCCATGTGTCTTCGGCAAAGTTGCATTGGAAAAAGATACGATCACAAGTTTTGCTATGGGTCCGGCAAAGGTAGCAGGTGCCAGAGTGACTTATCCCCCACCCTTTCCAGCCTATCCAGCGTAGGGGAGTTTGTTGATAACAAAGCGGTAAAGCATGCAAGAGTGCTTAGGAATGGCACCCTTGCTCCACACTAAACCCGCCCAAGGGACCACCAGCTCGCGATGTCGAATCGCATCCACAGCTTGCGAGAAAGGAAATCCATGAGGCGAGCGGAGCCATGTGTGAAGATTGCCAGTGCTGGAAATGCAGCCCGAAAGGCATCCCTCCCGCGAAGAAGCGTCTTCCATAGCAAAGAATCCCCACGCTTGGCCACAGCCTCCCATAACGAACAGTTGGACAGGTATTTTTTCCTCATGTAGACGGCCCAAAGAGATTTGTCTGCAGTAAGCATTCTATACGTCCAAACCAACAACATTGCCTCTCGCAACATTAGCGTCGAACGCAAACCGAGCCCGCCCTCATCCTTAGGTAGACAGGTTGTGTGCCAACGAACATAGTGCCGACCATAACCCCATAGGAAATTCACGTACAACTTATCTACCGGAGAGGTAATGTCCCTAGGGATGAGAGACCCGCCAACCCAGTATAGGGAAATGCCATTAATCATCGTCTTTAGGAGTTGCACCCTCCCGGCCATGGATAGGGATGAAGCCTTCCAGCCACCAATAGTAGCTTTTACCCTATCCTCAAGTTTCTTCGTGGGGGAACCCCTGCTAAGGGAGGAGGACAGAGGCAACCCAAGATAGATTGTAGGGAGGGCGCGTCGTAGCACCCCCAATCTAAGGATACAGCCCAAGTCATCTGGAGCACCTTTAGGCCAGAATAATTTGCTTTTGCAGGCGTTCATCATCAGCCCAGAGATACAATCAAAATCCTCAAGGACACGTGCCACCGCAAGGAGGGAAGACGAGGATGCCTTACAGAAGAACAGTAGATCATCTGCATAAATGATGTGTGTGTGGGCCACAGTGCTACCACGACCCAACGGTTTGATCAGCCTTTTGTCTACCGCTACCTCCACCAACATGGAGAGAGATTCCATACCCACAACGAAGAGGAGCGGACTTAGAGGGTCCCCCTGCCTCAGTCCACGCGTGCCTTTGAAGAATCCTTCTGAGGTTCCATTCAAGAAGATGGAGAAAGAGGTAGTGGTGATGCGGTTCTCAATCCAGGCGACCCAAGTGGGATGAAAACCCATGAGATCAAGACTCTTCAGTATAAAAGAATGTTCGATTGTGTCAAACGCCTTTGTAAGATCCACCTTAAGGCAAGCTCTTTGAAGATTGGATTTGCGGTCAAAAGCCCCAAGCAATTCTTGCGCCAGACGGGTGCTGTCGCCGATCGATCTACCCTTAATGAAGGTCGTTTGATTAAGGGATATGAGATCAGGTAACACGGTGGCCAAATGCATGGCAAGGAATGCGTAAAGAGTAACTTGTATTGAACTGCACGGTAAAATATTTAACCCTCGAGGGAAAATAATTGAAAATTCAAAATAGTTTGGAAATCAAATGCTTGGTTTTTTTTAATAGCACATATGATACAAATCGAATTTGAGAAACTTATAAATTTCTATATTAATCCCTTTTTTGTTAATTCAAACTTCATAATTCCTGTAAAAAATTATATCTATAAATAAAATATAAAATAAATACATAAATGAAAAATCAAAAGGAAAAGGAAAATTTATAGCTTTGATTTTCAGAAATAAATAAGTAAAAATTCATATCTTCAATTTGGAGTTGATCTAGAAAATGTTGCAAAAGGTGATTGTAGCAACTTTTAATCTTCTTCAACCACTTTTCGTGTTTTCGGGTTGTTTGCGATTATAATTGTCAATCTTCAGCCTTTTCATTAACCATCCTTCTTGGGCCTGCGTGTTGAATCTTTATCCCTAATCATCAACATTCAAATCTCAAATCTTGTGTGCATTATAAAACCTCATATTTTTAACATTTGAAGAGTTTTCGATGTTCCAGATAATATAAATGACCTTATAACCCAATAGAATTTGTGGAGATCTCTCAAGCAAACCCAAGAACATCGAATTTCAAGTTTCCCTGCTCAAAGATATGGTCATTTTAGCGTAGATACGTCAACTTAAGATCTAAACCAAGTTCGATTTTGAGATTTCGCATGTAATTAGAATATGAGAGGGCTGCTCAATCTAAATCCTAGATGTCCCCTCTATTTCCCCTTACTGGAGACCTTGCCAGGGCATCTCCGAAGCTCCTTGGAGTTTGCCAGATCAACGATCTGAAGCTGCCATCATGTAGAGGAGCTAGAGGATATCCCTAAGTTTATGTTCTTTTACACTCTGAATTGGTACTTGATGATATCTTTGAGTTTAAATGCCCCTAAATCTGTAAAAGTGACTCGAGTGGCATGATTTTATAATCTTTTCATGTCATGTCATATACTTATCGATGTTGTATGTATGCATGAATTCGAGTAGATATACATAAGAGAGCGTGTTAAGGGTTAGGAAGTACCACATGATGAAGGGTAAAAGTTATAAGTATGGAATGTCACTAATCGTGAAAAAGACATAGAAAATGTGCCTAGGTTTTTGATGTATTCATACACAAAACAAATGCCTCCATACACCATCTATATGGGTAATGAATTTCACTAATGGTGCATCAATACATCATGCACTTAGGTTATTAATTTTCATTATCGGTGCATCAATGTTCAAAACAAATGTTCACCACAAAAGTGCACAGGTCCTCCAGACATGTATACTTCTACACGAATGCACCATTTTCACCAGGTTGGTGCAGACATACACCTGCGAGTATAACTAAATAGTGTGTGCATCACATATACACCAATGAGTACATGTGCATATAATTAATATTTTGATCTAAATAAAAATTAGCATTATTGTCCCCCTACCCATATTGGAGTGGGTTGTGTAATATAAAGTTGTTGCATATTACATACATACATACATACATACATACATATATATATATATAATGTAATGTAAGAATATCTCGATGGATTACAGTTGAGATGGGATGATAAAATAAACATGAACTTCAATATGTGTATGAGTATAATGAAATGAATGATTTTCCTAACTCAGAAGAGATGTGTTGTTCTAGGTTAAAAATAGGCACATCAAAGCGTAAGTAATATGTGATATACGAGTGTGCTAAATAACTCAAACTCCCAACTGGTTGCTAGTTAGATTTGACATTTACGGTCATGTTTACTGATGTCTTTTAGGTGAAATTTCATGATAATTGGGTAGAATGAAATTAGGCATTGCATGGGATTGGGCATTTTTACTTGGACCTCAAATCAAAACCCTTGAAGGTCGAGACACCGACAAAACAAGATGGGTGATAAATTGCACCTTGATGCCCAAAAAGTTTTGGAATCACTCGACAAAGTAGTTAGATGGCACGATTAGCATTCTTGATTTTGGATTTATACATGAAGTTAGTACCTTAAGTAACACGTGGTATGAATGCATTGAGTATTATTTTGAGTTTTAAGAACATAATAGATGTTCATGAATGTAGTTAATGAAAATGGAGATATGATGATACATATTCCTATTCAAGTGTAAATAGGGGCACTTAGGGCCACTGAGCATGTTTGCCCAAGTATGATTACAAGGTAATTACAAAACAGGCAAGTCAATCTCAAGATTTAGTATTCTTGTATCATAAAAGGATCCATGACTAGATACAAAATTTTATGACCTCACATCATTGTAGACGCTCGTCAATAAGTAGCGAGCTTTGATCTAAAATGATGGTATTAGTAACATAAATCATCAAATCACCAAATAAACATGTTGTGCATGTAACATAGTGTACGTTCAGGTGGCCTTATTGATAACTCACATTTTACGAGGGTCTAAAGTAGTCCACACAAGGCGGGACCACGATGTCACTGAGACGACCGCTCACGAAACCCGAGTCAATCAATAATTAACCACAATAATGATCAAACAATGGAAATCAAGATGTGGAGTAAAAATTTATTATAACTCTACAAAAGATGTGTATAGTGCAAGTAGTTGTAGAGTGTCGAACACATGGAACAAGCATGATAGATCAGGGCAATGATGCACAAAAGTAAATGTGATGTATTTGTCTATAAGTGTGCTATTTTTTGTAGGTTTTAATTTTATATTTTTATTTATTTTTGATTTTATATTTCTATATTTTGATTTTTAATTTTTGATTTGATATTTTATTTTTATATTTTTATATTTTCTTTTTTTAATATATATAAAGCTGTATATACACTATAAGCTAGGGTTAATATAAAATTCATAAAATAAATCAAAATAAATGAGAATAAAATCTTTCCAGATTTTAGATAATTTTTACTTTTTTATTTTTTAGATAAATTTTTTAATTTTTATAGATTTTTAAAGTCTAAAATACCTAAAATTAAAGTTAAAATAAATAACCGAAGTTAAATTGGAGATTAAAAATATAAAACAATATCAAAATTCTCCAAATTAAATTAATTTATATATAATAACATAGATAAAATTTAGAGATGGAAAATATATTTTTGGGATTTTTAGGATTTTTTTATATTTTTTATAAGTTTTTAAGGATTTTTTCAATTTATATGAGGTTCCTTTTATATTTTTAGTGATTTTTAGTCTAAAGTTAAGTAAATAAATAGAAAATATATTTTTTGGATTTTTTTCAAAAAGATTTTATAAATTTGTATGTATTTTCTTCTGCAAACAGGGATAAAAAAGGCACATTTTTATTTTCTATAAATAATAAATAGATTCAAAATGTAAAATAAAAATATGAGCATGAAAGAACACGGCAACGGGAAGCTATATCCTTTTTTGAGATTTTTAGATTTAATTAACTATATAAAATAAATAGAGACGATAAAGAGAAACTACATTACTAGTAAGGGTATAAATGTAAATATCAGAAGTTCTAGGGGCCAAAGTGTAATTTCACCAAAAATTACAACTAGAATGAAATTTTAATGCACTAATATGAAATACAACAAGTTTTAGGGCCCTCCGTGCAAAATGCATACGTGAGGTGAGCTGGTAGGGACCTAGATGGAATTTTCAGAACGATATGGGGTTGTTTACAAATATTCCAAAAATATACAACTGCCTAAAACTATTCTAGGACCAAATCTAAATACACAAAGCTCCAGGGGGTTAGCCGCGAAATGCCTCCTCACATGATGCGTCAAGTGAGGTGACGTAGCTAGGACCCGAATGCAAATAACAGAAAGTGTGAGGGCATATGCATAAATATGACAAAAGTATAATAACGACTGATGAAGTTTAAGTTTTCAATAATAAAATAAAAAAAGGCAGGGCAGAGTTGTAAAATGCCCAAACCTTGCACACGAGCGGACGGTCCAGATGCGGTCACTTATACATGTGTAAACACCCGGTCACTTGATGACGCTTCACCCACTAGTGGCTCTGATTAGATCACGGTGGGAGATCGAACGGTGCTGCTCAAAGAGATCCGACAGTTCCTGTACGTCTCCAAGAACTGGGTGAAATCGACGATGCAGAGGGATGCAACAAGAACTAGGGAAGAACAATGACGAGCCGAGCTTCCACCGACGATGTAGGATCCTCTGACGCGCTCAGCTCCTCCAAAATGCCCAGAAGGACTCCTGCGGGTGCCCTTCGTGTGCTAGTGGCATCGAAATTCCCTAGCGTTCACTGGAGCTCCTCCACAACGTCGGAGAAAAGTGGAGGTCCCTGGTGCCTCCGGTGAGAAGCCAAATGCCCCCAGGTGTGTCTTTCGCTCCAGGTACCTGCAAAAAGAGTTATACCAAAATTACGGAGCTCGGAGGTGCTCCTAGAGGTGGAATAGGCGTAGGGGGTATGAGGTGGAGTGTGGCGGAGGTTAGCCAAAGCTCAGCTCCGGCGAACTTCGAATGGGGAAGATCTAGGCTATTCACGCAATTGAATGCTAAGATAAGGCTAGAAATCAAATGCAGGAGTTGGAACACAAAGGAAAAGAAGTAAAGAAGACCTCAAACGGAGCAGTGCCGCGAGATAGGACCTCACGGTGGCGTGGCCGCCGGAGATGGTAGAGACGCACCCAAGACCCTGCCAAACCCCGCCTAGAGTAGGGGAAAAAGGCCTTGTCACCATCCTCTATTCCCATATATACGGAGGAGGCGAGGTTCGGTCAAAAGGAGGTTCGAATTCGAATGGAAAGAGAAGGTGGGTTTTTGTATAACTGACCAAACGTGCTCAAAGAACGAAGGAGATCGAGTGTATCGCAACCCAAATCTCCGAAGTAAGCCGTAGGCGTATATGCTCGACTATCGGGGAGCGAAAGTCGTGAAGAACGCGATATCAAAATGTACAAGGAATCACTGTGAAAAAAATCAAGAAATGGGCTAAAAATGATGTTCTGACAAGGTACAGACCTCGGTTAGAGAATTGACCAAGGTCAACCAATGAGCGGATCTGGATGGTCCACGTAGATGAACTAGATATTCTGTGGAAAATAATTAGAAAATAAAATAAAAATAATAAATGATTTTATTAATTTAAGTTTTAAAATGAAAAATATTTATTATTTTCTGAATTATTTTATTATAATTTTTATTTATTTTTTTGAGGTCTATAATTACAAGTTACTTTTTGAGGGCTATATATAGGTATATTCATCTATGTATTTTAGTCTTTTTATTTTTATTTTGTATTTTTGATTTTATTAATTTAATTTATTATTGTATATATTTATAAATTATTTTTAGAGACTTAAATATATTTTTATTTTATTTTTTGAAGTATTTAACACAAATAAATAAATTGATATATAATTTACATAGGTATAGATATAGGTATTGCATCTATATGTTTTCTTTACATGTTTTATTTTAATGTTTATTTAGTGTTTTATTCTTGTTTTAATATGTACACATATTATAAATAATATTTACAAATTATAAAAATAAAAAATTTAAAAATAATGAATAATAATAAAATGAATATTTTAATCATGTAAAGTATACAATAGGGGTCCAAAACCTAACTTTCATACCGTAACTCCAAAACATATGAAACCACCTTCATTAAAATAGCTTATTAAATTTTATATACAATTAAAGGTGATTTTGATATATTTTGCATTCTTATTTGAGATATATAGGTATGGGAAGTTGGAGTTTTGGATTCTTATTTAGACTGTAATGTACAATGTATATTATTTTTGTATGAAATAAATTTTGTATTTTTCTATATTTAATTATATACAACTGTCTATATTTAATTATTTTTATATATTTAATTATATTTAATTCTTATGTTCAGAGTTCCTTTATTTGATGTATAAAAATGGAGCTAAAAATAGGTTCCAAAAATGAGTGAAAATGAATATAATAAATGGAATTTTTAATTATTTCTTGGCCCTTATCTCCCCTACTTTATTCCTTGTTGACCTAGTCATCGAGATACCTAGGTCTCGGGAATTAGGGTTATAAAATATCTTAAATATTTTATTCTTTTTCTTTTCCTTTCTTTATTATATCATTTTGGCTTTAAAAACCGTATTTTATACACTATTTACACAATTATGCATGATTGCTAAAATGCCTAAATTAAGGGTATTTACAAGCATTTACTAGGGTTTTTGAGGCCAAAATGATAGAATAAAGATGATGAGACAGAGATTTATCATCCCCCTATACACGCCTTTGCTAGTCACTAGCAAACACTTATGCAATAAGTGCAGAAAAGAAAAACAAAGAAAGGAAAAGAAAGAAATTGAATTTAGTTTAATTATCAAACTTGTCTTCACAAAATCAAAATTGGAGCTTAAGTCGGACCTTTGAAATTTTAGTGCGGGCGGAACCTTAATGGGAATCAGATTTGAAATCAAACAGCCTTCGAGAATCCCAAAACTCTGCTCAAGTCCCCTCAATAGCCAAGTTAGAATACTTCAATTCGTACTCAAATCCTTATGACTATGAATCTGACTCGTACGATGTAAGTGATTGTGGCTCTCCCCAACTGAAATGACAAAAAGACTGACTTCTCCAGCATTACAACCCAATGATTCCCCAATCCAGTAACTCCTTCCTCGAGGAGCAAGGTATTCCCCTCTAAGTTCAAGTAACAACCAACTCAAGAGGAGGGAGTGAAGAGAAGAATGGACGGTAGTCAGTGTAGCTACCTATCCTAGGATGCAAGACCAATGTAGTCAAGTCATCCAGCTGCAGGCTCACATGATTTGACTTTGAAGCTCAAGCTTGCTTATTGACTATACAAGTATATACACTCCAACAAGAATTTTATTTTCAATCAGGCCTGTTTACTCTTTTTTGGAGTTTTTTTCTTTTTCTTTTTTTTTTTGAAATACTATGTACAATAGCACTTACATAAGGAGTTTTTCCTCTTGAGCCAGTAGACTATCCCTCTTTTGAAGCATTATTACAACCCATACTCTCCTGTCTTCAAAATTCATCATCACTGGACGGGTTGGGGTGCACTTCCCTCCCTATAGGAGGACAAATGTTTCCACTTGTGTGTGTCTCATACTGTCAAATCCAATTCCCACACTGCTCCAACTGAGTTGAGCCAAGTGAAAGGTGCAAGTGTCCAAGTTAGGTCATTATCAGTAAGATTTGTGTGTGTGCTCCGAAATACTTTACTTAGGCGGTCAAGAATCCATTGAACCAAGTCTCGTGATCCTCAAAGAATTAAGTCAACTAGACCTGAAGTACCTCAATTCCAGTTCCTATAAGGTTCTTGTTAGTTAGGTAGATTTAAGGTCCAACAATGCTCTAATCTTCGGATTTTACTTAGACTTGTTCAATTATCATACTCTATCCGAAAAATGCTAATGCTACGCAGAGATACTTTTGTGATGCAATTTTCAAAGATTTTAACATTTTTATGGATATTTGAAAAAGATGATGCATATGCATTTTTCGTATTTTTTCAAAAGGTTTTTCAAATGTTTTTAGTGTTTTAAATTTTGCAAATATTTTTGGGATTTTTGAAAAACAAAAGATTTTAGATAGAAACTAGGTACAAATATTTACACGGGGATGCATCTTACATTTACGAGAATAAGATTTTTAAGAATTTACAAGGGTTAAGTGCTCAATTTTATAGATATGTGTATATAACTTAATAAAGAATTTTAGGGTGTTCTTTGTATTCCTCAAACTTATTTAAAAATAATTTTATAAACAATTTTGGAAAACTATAGTCCAAAATAATTTTTACAAAGAATTTTTACAAACATGTACACACATTAAAAAAATCATTTTACAAAGGTTTTTCAAAAAGTAAATATAGATTTTCAAAATATTTTTGCAACCATTGTCCAAACCATTTGCAAATAGTTTTTCAAACATTTTATTTCACAAAAATAAAATAAATTTTGCAAACAAAATAATTTTCACAAAGGTTGAAAATATTTAACAAAATATTTTCAAAATAGTTTTCAAAGATTTTTCAAAAAGATGTTCAAACTATTTTTCAAATATTTTGCAAAAAATATTTTTACCTGATTTATTAATTAGTAAATACAAAAAGAATTTGAGGAATAATTAACATTTGTTATTAAGTGAATTTAATGAATTTTAATAGTATTATTAGCCATACTTATTAAGACAAATTCGAAGGTACGAGTTATGGCTAAAGTATATACGAAGTATATACGACCCCCTATACTTAGCTTGAGCTATGTCCTCATAAATCATAGAGAAAAAGAGAAGACATAACTCGTACTGAGTATAGAAAAAGTCTATAGAATAAATGAATGGAGAAATTAACGAATGAGAAGTTGATCGTCCCCCTATACTTAGGATCAAATAATTTATAGCAGATTGTACACAAAGCAGGGAGGGTCAAGAGTAGGAATGAGCAGATCGTACTCAGACTGTCTCCCCCTATACTCAGGGTAAGATATTCCTGAGTATAGACAAGAAAAGGAGACAATGGAGAGGATCAGAGAATAGAAGAAATCAGGGTGCACAACCCCTATACTTAGGACATAGTATGTCCTAAGTATAGAAGATTGACAAAAAGGGGCAACACCTTTTCGGTAGATAAAGAAAATAGAAAAGGAAAAGAAGAAAAGAAGAAAAGAGATCAGAAGATGGAAGAGGATGTATACATCACTCCCCCTATACTTAGGGTAAAAGAAGCCCTAAGTATAAGCAACGACAAGAGTGATGAAACGGAACGATGAGAGAATACTCAGCTTGTCCACCCCTCCATACTTAGCACAAAGTACATCCTAAGAAAGGCACACACGAGAATGGGGTGGATGAGCAAAACAGAGATAGACGGAGGAACACGAAAGCAAATATACAATAGAGTGGATGCACAAATGGGCTCAAGAAGGTTGAAAGCGAACCTCCTTGTGGGACGACTGAGGAATGGATTTGATATGGTACATGCCGACATCGAGGTCCTCATATTACGCTAACCGATCAAAATCAATACAGTGAAGCTCCTCAATGGTACTAGAGTGAAGAGACACAGACGGGTGAGTGGAAGTAGTACGACTAGGTCCAACCTTGGGTGTCTCACAGATATCGTCATGAAAAGGGATGAAATCATCATAGGAAGAAGTGTAGCCAATGTCGTCCTGCGAGATCTCGTCTAGGTCAAAACAAAAAGGTACGAACTCATCAGTGGAAGTAGTTGAACTATGTTCGTCCTCAAGTCTCAACCGGATCATCATTCTCATCAAAAGACCCGAATTCCTGAATGAAAGCAACGAGATCAAATTCGATCTTGGTGTCATCAATTTCTTCCCTCCGCTCAATGGCATCGATCATGTAAATCCCAGGGATGTCATTGATGAATCCACATTTCATCATCTTTATTCTATCATTTTGGCACCAAAAACCCTAGCAAATGCCTGTAAATAGCATTAAAATCATCATCTTAGCATTCATGCATGTGCATCTTATTAGTGTATAAAATACTGTAATTAAAGCCAAAATTATAGAATAAATAAAGAAAAGAAAAAGAATAAAATATTGTAAATATTTTATGACCCAAAACCCCCGAGACCTAGGCATCTTGATGAATAGGTCGACAAGGAATAAAGTAGGGGGAGATAAGGGCCAAAACACAGATAAAATACCTATACAGTCTATTCATTCTTTATTCATTTTGGGACCTATTTTTGGTTCCACTTTTTGTGCATAAAATAAAGAAACCTTGTACATGAAAGTTGTAGATAATTTCATAAAGAAAAATACAAAATTGATTTCACAGAAAAATAATGTGCAGACAAAAAGTTACGGTCTGAATAAAAATCCAGAATCCCAACTTCCCAGACCTGTATCTCACAAATGAAATCTCCAAATGCAAAAAACTCACCTTTAATTGTATATAGAAGAAAATAAGCTATTTAATGGCAGTGGTTTCGCATTTGGCGGAGCTACGGTTTGAAAGTTGAGTTTTGGACCCTCATTGTATACTTGTACAGATTAAAATATTCAATTTATTAATTATTTCTGTATTTTTATATTTTTATAATTTTGTAAATATTACTTATAATAATTATGTATATTAAAATTAGAATAAAAATGCAAAGAGAATTCAAAATAAAAATACTTGTATATAGAATACATAGATACAATACTTATAAACATACCTATATAACATACTCTTATAATTTATTAAATATACAAAATAAATCAGAAAATAAAATAAAAATATATTTGTGTATATAAAAGTATTTTATAATTTTACAAAATAAGAAATAAAAATAATATTATTAAAATCACAAATTAAAAATCAAATAGTCAAATATATAGATAATATACCTATATAGGGGTATAAAAGCAACTTGTAAAAATATATTTCATAAAAATAAATAAAAATTACCATAAAATAATTTATAAAATAATAAATATTTTTTATTAAATAACCTAAATCTAAATAATTCATTTATTATTTTAAAACGAATTTATAAAACAATTTTTGGGGCTTTTTCCTGGTTGGTCCACGTGGACCAACCAGGTGGTCTGGGATGTTGACAGCCGGTCAACTCACTGACCATAGCCCTGTAGCCCTTGTCAGAGCCACTGTGACCCATACTTCTCGATTTTTTCGCTGCAATTGCGTTGCTCGAGGGTAGTCGATTCCTTCATGAAAGTTGTACCCTGTACAACCACCTAGCTCGCCGACCTAATAGATCCGCCCAGATCTTCTTCATCCGCCCGTGATCGGCCCTTGAAGTTCGCTCCCGTGCCTTCTTTCAAAAACCACCCAAACCTCCCATTTCCAGTTTGAACCATTTTCTATCCCCTAGCTTGCTCCTGCGCGTGCGCTCCTATGGAAGGAGGGTGACAGCCTTCGTCTCCAGCCCGAAGGAGCGAGCTAGGCGGCCGGGAGGAGGCTCCAATCCATCTCCGGCGGCTTACGCCGCCGCGAGGTACCCATCTCGAGCATAAGGCTTTGGAGGTGTATTTTCCTTCTTTTCTTGCGTTTTATAACTTAGTTTACCCTTAGGATTAGATAGATATCCTTAATTTCGATCCATATCTGCCCCCAATCCGCAACCGCGTTGCCGGAGCTCTTGAGCTCCGGCCATCTCCACCACCGTCAGTCACTACCCCCACGCGCTGAACAAACCGGCCGAGACGCTGCTCTCGAGCCCTTTTTGCATCTTGCATGTACTGAACTTTGACGCCTAACCATCTGGGGGAAGGTACCTTGCAGCTCGCCGGAGGAGGACGCCGCCGCCCGCGCGCCTGTGCAGAACAAGAACGAGGGGGAGGGGGCGCACTACAGGTGCCGTTGATTTCGCCCCTCCCCTTTGATCAGGGCCGCCCGTCTGAGGGAGAAAGCGACCGTCCGATCTTCCCTCATCTAGGCCATCCACGCATGCCACATGGATAAGTGGGAGATTTTGCATCCTCGCTCCTACCAGTTTTGAGTAATTTCCAGAAACACCCTAAACTTTCCTTTGCAAGCTTTCATATGTTGTAATAATTTTAAGTAGGCCCCTAGTTTTTTTTATATTCGCGACTCAGTCCTTGCCAGGTTCACGTGCCTAGCTCGTGAGCCTTGGCATTTTTGCAGGCGTATCTTGGGCCTTTGTTTGTATTTAACCTTGATGCCAAAACTTTCAGCTGTAGGTTCTTAATTTCTGGGCGTTTTGCGATCTGCCCTCTGGATTTTTGGCTATTTACAGAAACACCCCTCACAGGCGCGCGTGTGACTCACGTGCGCTTGGGGATTTTTGCTTCAAAGCCCCTGCGGGTTGCGTGATTGAATTTTGGCCCAAAAGATATTTTATTCAGTATTAATTTTGTGTGAAATTTACGTAAAACCCCCTGGAAGTCTGCTTATTTGCAAACTAGTCCTTGCTTGGCTGTGATTTTTTGTATGCTTGCATGAATTAATTAGGGTATCATCTTAATTACAAAAATTTTAAAATTTTTAACTTAAGCTCCTGTTAACTTGTGCTTCCACGCTATCAATTTAGTTTTTGATTTTATTTTATTTTTATATTTATTAAAAATCAAAAACATGCTTTTTATTCACTGTCTAGCTTAGAAAATGCCAAAAAATATTAAATCATCTCTAAAAATTCCAAAAATATTCCCTAGTGTCTATTTTACCATCTTTTAGTGTCAATCCAAAAATCACTAAAAATCTCAAAAGAAAAACCCTAAAAATTAGAAAATACATAAAAACTTCAAAAAAATCTTTGAAATCAAGGAAAACTCAGAAAAATACAAACTCAGTTCCTGTTTGTTCTATATTTTGTTCTCTTTATTTGAAAATAGTGTGGACAAATTTTGTAGCTATTTGCTATTTTTAATTCCAGTTTTATCTTCAGCCAGTAGCTTGCCCACTGTTTTGCTTTATTTCACTATTTAAAAAAACCAAAAACACTTTGAAAAATTCCCAAAAATCACAAAAACAGTAAAAAATCCTAAAAATATCAAAAACATTTTACTTCTGAAATTTTGGTTATTTTTGCACATTTTTATAAATACTTTATCTTGTCTTTTATTACATTGTCCTTATTTTCCAATATTTAAAAAAAATTATAAAATATAAAATTATAAAAATCAGAAAATTAAAAATCAAAATACAAAACTAAAAATTAAAATTAAAAAAATTAAAAATTAAAAACCCACAAAAATTTCTTTGCTTGCTTGCTTAGTGTAGACATCACACACACTCACTTGTGCACACTTGTTTGAATTACCCTGCTTGCTCCCTGTGTTCGAACTCTCTGCATACTTGCCCTTTACATCATTTGTGCAGAGTTAAAAATAAATTTTAACTCCACATTTATTTCTATTTCTGTGATCTGTAGTGTGGGTTAATTGTTGATTTTAGTCCAGGATTTATCGTGAGTCGTCACAGCGACAGGTGTCTCTACCTTGTGTGAGATACCACTTTTAGACTCGGTGAATTTTGGCTAATTGCCGAACACCAGAAAAAGGAACTCCAAGGTTCATGCTTTCCAAGTCTTCCTCTTTGGAGAGGAATTCTTGGGTCTTAGTATAATACAATAAGCAGCAAAATTCCCTAATGGTCTCATCAATTTCATGTTCCTCGGGGTCAGCCAGAATAGGTGTAGTCACATCATGTGTAGGTCTCTAATCGATAATGGGTGTGGTGATCAACACTTTGCTCTCATCAACAGGACAGAAGTGAATCTTTCCTGATCCATAATCAATAACGACCCTCACAGAGGTGAGGAACGGTCGTCCCAGGATGATTGGAGAGTACTCCCTAGTGGAGGTCTCCATGGGCAATACGATGAAATCTACATTGTACATTGTGACCTAAATTGAAATGACGACGTTTTCAAGGATACCCTTCGACCTCTTGATAGATCCATCAACAAATTGTACTATCATCCTGGTCTTCTTTAGAGGCCCTAAGTGAAGAGACTGTACTGCGAGAAGGGTAATATGCTAATCGAAGCACCACCGTCAAGGAAAGTGTGATCACAATTGTGGTCAGAGATGGTACAACTAATGAATGGGGGTAGCGATGCTCCTTTTCCTAGGGATAGGGCGATGTGTGATGGCGTGGGCAATGTCCATGGTCAGAATGTGACGCTCAGATCTGCTCCTCAACTTTATCTTCTAATGATGAGGAGTAGAGAAATGGGTCATGGCCCAGCGAAGTGGGGAATCAATGATCTCATGAATAGTAGCGACCACTTCGGATTCTGCCAATATTTTTTTGAATTTTTGGATTTCAGGGTTGATGCGGATCAAAATTCAAGGTCTGAATCGGATATATATAGAAGTCAGGAGCAAAGTCCCCCTCGGAAAAGGGAGGTGGACCGGCTGGAGGGTACGAGTGATCCACGAAGTCTGGATAAAAAGCACTCCAGTCGGCCATCTCCGTAAAAAGAGGAAAATGATCAGGAGAGCACGGTGGTCAGATCAAAAGAAGTGAGAAAAAGGCACAAATGTGGAGAGACGATCTATGCACGCAAGCAAACACAGACAAATGCACACAAAACTAACCCCTCAGTTCACCTACTCAACTCAGTAGAGATTGTGAAAGAGCTGTCTTTTTATCTTGTCTATTTTAGAGTCAGGTGAGAAGTCAAAATGTTCCGCAAACACTTAGGAGACTGAATAGGATTTTGGCACTAGTCCTTAGGGTGTGCGCGTGCAATTAAAATGCAAACAATGAAGGGATTACTAACCCCAAGACAAGTTTTTTGGTTAATTTTAGGGTCAAGTAATTTTAGCAGTCCCAATTTTATTGATTATCACTTTTTGGATTTTTAGTGAGAAATGCACGTGCCTATCGAGGAGTCAATTCCTTTAAGCACCTAGGTGATCAAAATCAGAGGTAGAGAGGCGAAAAAGCAATGCAAGCGGTAAAACGATGATGAATGTTAAAGCATAAATGCTCATCTTGCCTCCAACACTCTACATGCAAATATGCTCAACAGAATTGAAACCTATACTATATGCAAATGCAACCGATGAAATCGCCCTAAGTTCAGAAATTATTATTATCATGAAGAACCAATGCTAACGACTTAGAATGGAACTAAAGTGTCCGATCTTGGAGTCTCCTTGGTGCCCACAATAATGGGTCCTGCAAGCGTTGTATGGAGAACTCTCACAGCGCAGGGGTTTCGAGACTAAGTGAGAAGCAGTTTGATTTGACTAAGTCCAAATGTATCTATGAGTGCATGCAATGGTTATTATGTGTTTGGCCTTAATCTATCACAAGTAATCCTAAAGATAAGGGCTCAATCACACAAAATAAAGAAAACAAAATCGATAAACAAATGAAAAACATGCGAAGAAAACACGACAAAACTGCGATGAGCCCTCAAGTGAACAAACATTTGAAAATTGGGCCCTAATGTCCAGAGTCCATAGTACATGTATTATTACAATAATAGTAGTCTCTCTCTCACTAAAATTACACAAATAGATACAATAAAAAATAGAGCCTGGTTTTTCAAAAATTATCTAAGTCTTCTTTGAAGCTAGGTTGGCAGGCTAAAACCGGCTTCACGTGGGTACGCATGCACATTGAGTAAAGCACCTACCTTGATCCACAATACCTCGCACAAAGTCAACAAAGAAAGGGGGTTAGACAACTCAAACAATTATATCAAATAATAAGAAAATAATGAACGTACAAAAATAAGCAAATAATCACAATCAATCAAAAAGACGATCTATGTGGCGTTGCTCCCTGGAAACAATGCCATTTGGTAACTCGTGTTTTGCGAGGGACTAAAGTAGTCTACACAAGGTGGGACCACGATGTCGTTGAGGCGACTGCTCATGAAACTCGGATCAATCAACAATTAACCCATAATAATGATCAAATAATGAAAAGCAAGATGTGGAATTAAAATTTATTATAACTCTACAAAAGATATGTATAGTGCAAGTAGTGTAGAGTGTCGAACACAGAGAACAAGCAGGATAGACAAGGGCAATGACTGCATAAAAGTGAATGTAATGTATTTGTCTATAAGTGTGCTCTTTTTTATGGGTTATTGATTTTATATTTTTTTTATTTTATTTTACATTTTTATATTTTGATTTTTAATTATCTATTTTTATATTTTCTTTTTATATTTTTATATTTTCTTTTTTTTAAATATATAAATTCTACATAAAGTATATGCAATATAAGTCAGGGTTAACATAAAAATTCACAAAAATAAGAAAAATAAATAAATAAAATCTTTTTGAATTTAGATTATTTTTTTGATGTTCTTGTGATTTTAGATAATTTTTCTAATTTTTATAGATTTTTAAAGTTCAAAATACCACAAATCAGGGTTAAAATAGATAGCCGAAGTTAAATGGGAGATTAAAAATAAAAAACATATAAAAAATTTTCCAAATTAATTTTAATATATAAATAATAACATAGAGAAAAATAAGAGATAAAAAAATATATTTTTGGGATTTTAAGTATTTTTTATATTTTTATAAAGGTTTTAAGATTTTTTAATTTTTATGAGTTTTCTTTTATATTTTTTAGTGATTTTTTGTCTGAAGTTGTAAAATAATTAAACAAATATAAAATATATTTTTGTATTTTTATAAAAGTTTTATAATTTTTATGTATTTTCTTCTACGAACAAGGACAAAAAGACACATTTTTTATTTTTTATAAATAATAAATAGTTTGAAAATGCAAATTAAAAATATGGGAATGAAAAAATAAGGCACAAGAAGCTACTTCTATTTTTTGAGATTTTTTATTAAATAGATATATAAAATAATTAGAGACAACAAAGAGAAACTATACTACTAGCGAGGGCATAAATGTAAGTATCAGAAGTTCTAGGGGCCAAAGTGCAATTTCACCAAAATATTACAATTGGAGTAAAATTTTAATATACTAATACAAAATACAGAAGTTTCAGGTCCCTACGTGCAAGATGTGTACCTCACATGGTCGGCTACGTGAGGTGACTTGGCAGGGACCTAGATGGAATTTCAGAACGATAGGGGCCTGTTTACAAATATTCCAAAAAATATAACTGCATAAAATTGTTCCAAGACCAAATCTAAATATGTGAAGCTCCAAGGAGTTAGCCGCAAAATGCCCCCTCACGTGATGCGTCACGTGACGTGAGGTGATGTGGCTAGGACCCAAATGCAAATAGCATAAAGTGTAGGGGCTTATGCGTAAATATTAAACAAGTATAATAACGACTGATGAAATTTTAAGTTTCAACAATAAAATACAAAAAAGGCAGTACAAGATTGCCAAATGCCCAAACCTTGCGCGCGGGCGGACTGTCTAGATGCGATCACTTATACTCGTGTCGATGCCCGGGCACTTGATTACGCTTCGCCCAACAGTGAATCTGATTAGATCTCGGTGGGAGATCGTATGGTGCTGCTTAATGAGATTCGACGGTTCCTTTACATTTCCAAGAACTGGGAGAAATCGACGGTGCAGAGGGATGCAGTAAGAATTGGGGAAGAACAGGAGCGAGCTGAGCTACCACCTGCTATGTAGGATCCCTCCAACGTGCTTAGCTTCTCCAAAATGCCCAGAATGAATCCTGTAGGTGCCCTTCATGTGCTGGTCACGTCAAAATTCCCCGGCACTCCTCCACGACGTCAGAGAAGCGAGGAGATCCCAAGTGCCTCCGCCGAGAAGTCAAATGCCCCCAGGTGTGTCTTTTGCTCCGAGTACATGCAAAAAGAGTTATACCAAAAATGCCGAGCTTGGAGGAGCTCTTAGAGGCGGAATGGGCGTAGGGGGTACGAGGTGGAGTGTGGCGAAGGTTCGTCGGAGCTCAGCTCCGGTGAACTTTGAATGAGGAAGGACTAGGCTATTCACGCGATTGAATGCTAAGATAAGGCTAGAAATCAAATGCAGGAGTTGAAACGCAAAGGAAAAGCAGTAAAGAAGACCTCAAACAGAGCAGTGCTACGAGATAGGACCTCACGACAGCGTGGTCACCGGAGATGGTGAAGAAGCACCCAAGACCTCGCCGGACCCCGCTCGGAGTAGGGGAATAAGGCCCTATCACCGCCATCTATTCCTAGATACACGGAGGAGGCGAGGTTCGTTCAAAAGGAGGTTTGAATTCAAATGGAAAGAGAAGGTGTGTTTTTGTACAACTGACCAAACATGCTCAAAGAATGAAGGACATTGAGCGTATCGCGGCCCCAATCCCCGAACTAAGCCCTAGGCGTGTATGCTCGACTATCGGGGAGCAAAAGTCATGAAGAACGTGGCATCAAAAAGTGCAAGGAGTCACCACAAAAAAATGAGAAATGGGCAAAAAATTATGTTCTGACAAGATACAGACCTCGGTCAGATAGTTGACCGAGGTCAACCAACGGATGGATGTAGTTGGCCCACATGGACCAACCAGAAAAATCAATGGAAAAAATAATTAGAAAATCGATTAAAAATAATATATGATTTATTAATTTTAAGTTATAAAATGAAAAATATTCATTATTTTTTGAGTTATTTTATTATGATTTTTTTATTTTTTTAGGTTTATAATTATAAGTTACTTTTTGAGGGCTATATTTAGGTATATTCATTTATGTATTTTAGTCTTTTTTTATTTTTTATTTTTGTTTTATTAATTTAATTTATTATTTTATGTATTTATACTTATTTTTAGAGACTTAAATACATTTTTATTTTATTTTTCTGAGGTATTTTGTATAAATAAATAAATAGGTATATTATCTATATACGTATAGATATAGGTATTTCATCTATATGTTTTCTTTACATATTTTATTTTAATGTTTTATTTGGTATTTTATTCCTGTTTTAATATTCTTATATATTATAAATAATATTTACAAAATCATAAAAATATAAAATTATAAAAGTAGTTAATAATAAATAAAATGAATATTTTAATCATGTAAAGTATACAAGGGGTCCAAAACCTAACTTTCACACCGTAACTCCAAAAAATATTAAAACACCTTTATAAAAACCTTATTAAAAGTTATATATAATTAAAAAATTATTTTGATATATTTGGAGTTTTTATTGAGAGATACGGGTTTGGGAAGTTGGAGTTTTGGATTCTTATTTAGACTGTAATTTGTACACTGTATATTATTTTTGTATGAAATAAATTTTGTATTTTTATATATTTAATTATATACAATAATTATGTTTAGAGTTTCTTTATTTAAAGTATAAAAAGTGGAGCTAAAAACAGGTCCCAAAATTGAGTGAAAATGAATATAATAAATGGAAATTTTAATTATTTCTTGGCCCTTATCCCCCCTACTTTATTCCTTGTTGATCTAGTTATCGAGATGCCTAGGTCTCGGGGGTTTGGGTCATAAAATATCTTCAATATTTTATTCTTTTTCTTTTCCTTGCTTTATTCTATAATTTTGGCTTTAAATCGTATTTTATACACTATTACATAATGATGCATGAATGCTAAAATGCCTATATTAAGGGTATTTACATGCATTTACTAGGGTTTTTAAGGCTAAAATGATATAATAAAGATTATGAAACGGAGAGTCATCGCTTATCTAGGCATGTTTCATAGAGAGAGAGAGAGAGTTTGTGTGTACCTCGAGAGATTGAGTACACCTCCTCCAGAAATTGCACTCTCTGTTTATAATTATATTAGTGTTGATGCTATTCTTGTTGTTGGACAATTGCTCATAACATTTACCTTCATGTGGACCGAACTGGCATATTTGTGCAATAGTTTCTAAAGTAGTAGTAAAGATAAAATAGAGCTTTTGTAAACATGCTAATAGGAGAAAAGGGTGCATATAATTTTCGGAACAGCTTGCTTGCTTCCGTATACACTTTTCCATTTTCTTTGAAAGACATTCTAGTGAGACATTTGTTGTGTCTTTTTTGTAGACTTATGCACCTCAATTTGCGGATGTGAAGTAAATATACAACATATAGTTTATGAGATTGATTATAATGTTTAAATCATTTTATGTTGCTTCTCTTAAGCCTCTGTATTTTGAAGGTGATCTAACATGTATGAATTGTGTTTTCTAAGTATCACATATTATGTGTGAATTTGATAACATGCATGGCATCCCATCCTTTGTCGGTTCCTGATGGTCAGAGGACGAGGTGTCACAAATGGTATTAGAATTTGATACTCTTATGTATCATATGTATGTTAGATTATCAATAAGATTAAAAAAAGAGAACAATATTGGAATCTTCTGACTCTAAATGACTTCTGAGGAGAATAGTCTAACTTTTTATCTACATGCCTATTGTATTTCTTAATATCCAAGCATTTTCTTATGCCATAATTTCATAGGAATCATTTTGTGAGTTTGAGATGTGAGTTGGATATAACCCTTGTGTCCAAATCATTTCAACTTATTTCTAGTCACATGATTATAAAATAAATTCTGAGAAGAATAGTCTAGGTTTTTGTCTACATGCCTATTGTCTTTCCAAGTATGAAAGCATTTTCTAATGCCATGATTTCACATAAATCATACTGCCACGTGTTACCACGATGTGACACAATAGCTAGGAACACTTGGGCATGTATATGCTAGAACATGGTAAGCAATACATAAACCATGTGTCAAAAGTAGTGACGGTGATTAATCAACCTCATGAGTCTTATCTCAATTCCATGGATGTTTCACTGGTCGATTATGTTTATTGTTTATGTTATACCACTAGAGAGCATTTAGAAGAACCTATTAGATGGGATATTTATGTGAACAAGCTCTATAATTACTTCTTTCCTAATTACTAAGTAGAGGAACATAGGAGAGTTTTTTGGGATAAAGCAAAGGTTGATGATGATAAGGGAATGCACATGGGCTAGACTAGGTTGTGTCCTGAAGGGCCTAGGCCCAAGCCCATTTAAGAAGTCAAACCTTGGGCCAGTGATGAATCTATCATTCATCACTCTAGATGATGAAAACAAAGCTCCATTACCAAGTAATTAATTTCATTTACTCATTTATATTGCATCATTATCATTTATGCATATGTAAATAAGATCTATTTTTCAGCATTCAAAAATAGATTAAATAAGAAGCCAAAATTTTATACATTATCATATGTATATCACCATAACTTCTCATATTTTTAATTATTTTTCACTAACTCCAAATAAAGTAAAATCAATGTTATTGTGTACATATTACTAATAATAACCAAGGAAAAATACCCAAAAAATATTAACTTATATATATTTGTCCAATAAAATCCATATCCTAGTTTTGAGATAAAAAAGTCGTAAATGTGAACATCTCCCTCATATAGTCTTCTATGACCCTACTCACTTTTAAATTATTATATATTCAATTATCTACACAACAAGACCAAATTCAAAAGAATCGAAGTTCATATGTAAAATTTGGATTTTGAGGCCTCATTGTATATTGTATAGATTGAAACCTTATTATTTTACATACAAAATAACTCGTTTTGATTTATGTATTTTCATTTATTTTTTGATATATATTTAAATAAAATATGAAATAATACAAATAAAAAATTGAATAAAAAATCAAAGAAAATAAATCACTATAAGTATGTATATAGACCCCATATACATGTCCCTTTTATTTTATTTTTTTAATTTCTTAATTATTAAAAATGCAAAAAAATTATATTAAGTTGTAGATTTTTATTTTCTAGTTTATATAATTTTATTTTGATTTATATATTATATAAAATGATAAAAATGCAAAATACAAAAATACTAGTATTTTATATCTATAGAGTACCACCAAAAATACATTTAGTACAGATGATTTCTTTTGATTTTGGTTCCTTCAGAATTTTAGATCTCGATAAGATGAACAACTTTCATAAAGACAACTTTTGATTTGCCACGTTTGCTATTTGTTATTAAATTTTCTTCTCAGATCTGTTTCGAATTTTCTAGGAGCAACACGTGGTAGCTCCTGGAGCCGCCACGTGTCGTCCCCCATTTTTGCAAAATTTATTTTTATTTTTATGTTTATTTATTATTATTTTGAAATTATTTTCCTATTATAATATCTACCATGTGGATCAAGATCGGCTATTAGATCTCAACTGATCGAATGGCCAAGCTCCGACATCTTCCTTCCACTTTGTGCGGCGGTGACCCCCTCACCTACCTCCTCTACTGCTAACCGTTGCCTCCGAGCCCCTCTCTCCTCTCTCCTCCCCTCTCGCACCACATCGCTGCACCTCTCGCTCATATCCAACCGCCCTTAAAAGTGCCTCGTTGTCGCTCTAGTCGATGACTCGCACTCAAGAGACGCGAGCTCCCACTCTTGTACATAAGCGATGGCAGCTGATGAATCCTTACTGGATCATCATTATTCTCTATTTTTATCCTCGATTAATAAGAACTTCTTGAGAAATCTTCATTAATTCCGCATCTTTGTGAATAAATCAAATACAAATTAATCAACACTAACCTTATTTTAATTATTACTAATATTTTCTTTGATTTTCTATTTTATTTAAAAACCCCTAAAATTAGATTAAATATTGTATATATTTATCTTAGCTTTGAAAAACAAAAAATACAAAAAAATCACAAACCAATTAAAATCAAGTGTTTTTATCCATTAAAAATACTTCCAAAAATATTTTTCTGTATAAATGACCTTTTTTTGACTTTTTTTCAACTTGAAACTTGTAGATCTTCTCAAGATTTATAACTTTCATTTGACTTGCTGCTAATTCTCTTGTTTCTTTCTTAATTTCTATTTTTTTCATATATTTAAATAATATGGTTAGGCCACTGATAAACCCGCAAAATCAGCCCTTTAAAAGAGTGTTTTTAACACTTGGAATTGTCGTAGCAGTTGGGCCAATTCGGGCTCATCAAAGACCATCTGATTTAAATTTATCAATCAAAATGAGATGGTCGTGATTTATTTTATTTTACTTGGCAAGAAACCAAGGTCGAACTCAGGGACACGAGCCTTTCTCATTTTAATCAGATTTTTCGTCTATTTAGCTAAGTGTTGAGTTGAAGCATATATAGGTCAAATTCATGCAAAGACACAACAATGCATTAAAAATAAACATGCATTTTTTTTTATCAAATTTTATCATGCAAATAAATGCAATGAAATGCATTAAGAATATGCCCAAGACCATAAGTAAATGAGCCATTAAACTACACGTCCAATCAGGGTTAAATTAAGAAGCAATATTTATTCACATAAAAATAGGCAAGAGTAGCAAGACACTTAATCAATAAAATACTTCTTCAAATTTCATCTTGTCTACTGTGAAATTAAAGCATGCCATAAGAAAGACAATAAAGAAAGCTTCAAAATGCCACTGAAATCATCTAAATCGGAGTTAAGAGGCTCAAGATATGCATAAAAGAAAGCAAGGGCATAACAGAAAGAAAACGTGAAAAGATAAATACAACCAGGTCCCTGGGAGGGACTAAAATGCAATAAAAATAAGTTACGGGGCCTTCCCTGTAAATAAACCATACGCGCGGGGGCATATTTGCAATTTTTGAAACCCGCAAGGGTATGAGTGCAAATAACCCCAGGCACGCAGGTACTGCACGTGCGTCAGGACCTGTTTGCAATATTGAAGAACATTGTGGGTGTCTCTGCAATTTTTCCAGACATGCACGTGCCCGGCACGTGCGATCTAGGCTCGGAGGACAGATCAGGTTCGGTAGAGGCTCGGTGCAGCTTCGGCTAGGCTTGGATGCTGGTTCGGAAGCATCCAAGCCTGAAGGCTCGGACGCTAGGCTTGGGGAGGCTCGTCGACTGCCACGTCGATGAGTGTGGACCCTTTGATCACAAGGATCGAAGGGCTCCTGGAGTGATGACGTGACTTCATCTGGGCCGTTGGATGGTCGCTGGAGGAGGACCATCCAACGGATGCTGTGCTTTCTCCTTCACCGAAGGCTGGCGGCGGGTTCAGAGCTCCGGCGAAGGAGCTCCTCCTCCGCCACTCCTTCTTGATCATGACAGACCTCCCAGAGCCCCTTGGATTGACGTCGATGAGGATGGAAGCTCAGGGAGGGTCCATGAACCTCTGGAGCGGTGCTTTGGAGCTCAGGTGATGGCTGCAAAGTCGTCGAAGCTGGATCGGATGAAACTCCGACCATTGGCGTCTCAAGGCTCTGCAGTATTAATAATACAACCGAAGCGCAAGGGCGTGTGTACATGAATGGAGTGGGAGCTTGATTGGGCGAAGAAGGTGGGAGCTCGGATGCTCCTCCGCCGCGAGGGCGGAGGAGATGGGTCGGATATGGTCTGGGAAGCTGGAGGAAGAAGGAGATGGTCGAAAGATAGTGCGTGAATCGTGGATGAAAGGTGGAACTAGGGAGGGGAACTGTGAAGGGCGAAATTGGCTGACGAATCCTAATTAAATAAGTAAACAAAGAAGAAAATGCAGAGAGAGATCGAGGGGAACTTACCGGAGATTGGGCGGAGGGGGGCCTGTGCTCGAGGTCATCAGATGACCTCAGGGTCATCGCTGGACTCCCCCGGCTACGGGGAGCAGCTTGGCGGAGGCGGAGCTCCGCAGTCCTGGCCTACCATGGCCAGGGGTCGACACCGGAGGGGACCTTCGTCTTCGCGCTCCTCGCCGCCCCCTCGCTGTCACCGGGGGGCGGGGGCTTGCTGGGAGGTCACCCACGTACAGGTGGACCACATCGAATGGAGGGGGAGGCACGGTATTTGAAGGGCGGAGTCGACACTTATGGAGGCTGAAGTCGTGGGTTGCATGAGGAACATGGAGCGACTGGGAGGAGTTCATGGGTTGACGAAGATGTCGCGAGGAAGAGGGAAGATGGTGGAATGTCGTGCATCGGTTAGCGAGAGGAGAGGTGATCGGAGGAGGTGGAGATAATGGAAAGGGCGAACAGGTGACGCGAGGTAGAGAACGTGGGGAAGAGGAAGTCGCGAGGTTGACGACGACCATCTGACCGTTGGATCTGGAGATCCAACGGTGGAAAACGACGCGCAATAGAGCGGTGTGGATTAGACGAGGACGGAGCGATCGGAAGGCTGCAGAGCAGCCACGTGTCATAATGAGGGAGCGACGCGAACGGAGGGCAGTGATGGGAAGCGGAGGTCGATCGAAGGGTTGAGGAGCGCCAAAGGAAGAGGCGGCTGTGATGGAAGATCAGGGATGCGATCCAGCGGTGTACACGCCGCCACGTGGCGTGCTCTGCGCGAGGCACTAACGTGCGGCGATGATTCGAGGCGGGGGAAGATCAAACGGCTGAGGATTGAGGTGCACGTGGAGAAGGTGGAACCGTTGGATCTAAAGGAGATCCAACGGCTAGGAACGCGGGCGGAAAAGACAAAGAAGACTAGGCCACGTGGCACCCCCAGAATGGGCCACGTGGCCCAATCAGATTAATCGGAGAGTATTTTTAATTTTTGAGGGTTAATATGGCTGAATTTGAGAAAACTCAAAACATGAAAGTTGTAGATCTTGATGAGATCTACAAGTTTCATGTTCACCAAAACTGGAGATGAGATCAAACAAAGACTCGATCCACGAATTTTTATTTTGCCATTTTTTGTGGTTTTTAATTTATTTGAGACTCTGATAATTACAGGACATTAACTGGGTTTTACTGACATATATTTAAGCAAGAGGGTTAATAATGTGAAATTATGATGATGAAATCGAGTTTCATCACCCCCTATACTTAAACTATGCTCGTCCTCGAGCATCAAAGAGAATGAATAAGCTGGATTAACCCCCTTGTGCATGTGAGTACATGATCCAATTTGTTCAAGTTGACTCAATCATTAGAGGTCCAGAAGTCTCGAGTTCAACCCAGCCTTAATCAAGAGGTACCCAATTCCTCTAATCCTCTAGACTCTCTCTGATGTATATATAATCTAAAGGATATGACATTTAGTGTTGACTGCAATTTCGAGAGTAGAGTCAAATCGTCACCCAAAGTCTTGGTCCGAGAAAATTCTCCTAAGGACCCAATCCTCAACACTAGGGAATAAATCCAATCTTGCATTCGATCCACCGTCTCTTTAGTTGTCAGACTTAGAAAATGTCGATGGAAGGCCAGTAATGGAGGGCATGGGTTTGTGTCCTTTCTTCTCACCCTCTCATTGGAACAAGGATTCTCTCTAGTGCCTTTTACGCAACACATTTTTTGGTGTTGATCAGTGCGTCCGTCTAGAGAAGTTGGAGCCGTCTGCACTTGTTTTCCTGGGAGTACACCGGGGTGTGTCTCTTTTGAGTACCTATCGTACCTTCGACACCCAAACTTGTAGCATTTACGATGCAGAGCCCTTTTTTGGTGCAAGCCCGACTCCTGGTCCTAATAGCAAGTGGTCCAAGTGGACACTTTGAAAAGTTTGGGAGCGCTCGCCTTTGGTGGAAGCTCTTTGATATTTGACTTTGTGGAATGAGAGCTTTTCTTTGAATTTCATTGACTTGTATAAATTTTTGGCTAGCTCCACTGCTCTTACCAAGAGTTGGCGCACACTGATCAACATTTTTTATTTATATCACACCCTGGCACTTAGGTAAATATCAAGAGATTAGTATAAGAACCAAGTTCTCATACTGGCTAAATTGCTGACACTCAGGTTTCCTGAAGCCTTCAAAGATTTTATCCCATCCTCGAGCATCATTAGATCAAGTCCAAACTCGAATCCCTCATCCCAATCCCTTAGGTGAAAATCCAACTCATCTCATCAAAAACCGCAGTCGTGCATGTGATGTGCTGATCATATTCTTTATGTCTAAGACTAAGCATGGAATATAGCATGCAAATCTAGAAAACTTAGGGGAATGTGGATGATTAAGTCTATGACCCTGATAGCTAAGGCTGGTTAACCTAAAATCTCAAAGACCTCATAAAACTAAGTCTCCTTGAACATTTCAGATCCTGGGTGGAAGTGTAAGTGTAGAGGTTTAATCCAACTCCTTCATTCAAAAACATTTTTTTAATTTTTATGGGTTTTAATTATAAGGTTAGAACACTGGTTAGACTCAACTTTCCTTGAAAATAAAAAGATTTTCACAACCATGTCACACAAATAAAAATCAAAACATTTTTCAAAAAGATTTTTCAAAATAAGAAAAACTCATTTTTCAAATCATTTTCAAAAATATTTTTATCAAAAATAGTGTAACTTAGTATAGAAAAGCCGTGAAATCATTTGAGTCCTCTTAGTCCAAAGAATTTTACTTTAGCCAAAAAGTTTTAAATTTTTCAAAATTTTCAGATTATAGCTAAAGTAAGTAAATTGTATATACAGTATACCCTCCTATCCTTAAACTTTACTATGTCCTCATAGCACTAGATGATACAAGTCCATAGGTCCATTTAAGTACAGAGAAATATACGGGAGCTAAGAGGGGCTCCCCCTATACTTAGGTTAGAAATAACCTAAGTATAAAGGCAAGGAAAGATGAGTAGAGAAATCACAGGGACTCGGGCCCCCTATACTTAGGCTGAGATTAGCCTAAGTATAAAGATGGAAATTGATGTTGGGAGGGACCCAAGGTGAACGAAGAAGAGGAATGAATTTACAAGTGAGCGGTTTGAATATGCAGAGATGAATGGAGTGACTAAGGATTTGGGGTGTGTATCGGAGCAAACAAGGCTCAAACAAGCAAGCAAGACCCTAAAATTCACCAACTCACACATGAAACCAACCGCGGTTGGTTTATTATCTTGTCGGTTTTATTGGTGATAAAACATTAGATTTTTACGCGGAGAAAAAGATGTGAAGTGAAACTCAATGCGTACACGAGATGGTTGCTCTCCCAAAACCAAAGTTTTACTCCATTTTATGTTAACTTGCAATTAACAGTCCCAATTTTATTTAAAGTTACCACTGAATTAAGGTTAGCCCAAAAATCAAGAAATCATCGTCTACCGTTCATTCCCTTTTTCCATTAACCTAGGTGATCAAGGTAGGAAAAAGAAATCGAGAAAAACCGCGTATTTGATAAAAACCGTGATCTAGGCTAAGCGAGAAATCATGTAGTAATTTGGCGATAAATCTGTGAAAAACTTGGGCCGTTTTGAAAACCGAAATCAATATGTATGCAAGTCGATAAAAGCCCCACCTAATCATGCATCTATTAGCGGTGAATAATTTTCATTAAATTTTAGCTAAGTGAGGCGAGATTATGTGCGTCTGTATTTTTTTTGTGTGTGTCCTACCTACGAGAAAGCACGTAAAAGATGAAAAAAAAAATGAAAAACCGCTCAAAGAGCCGCGTGCCTGGTCCTAAGTCGACACTCAAGTAGGGACGATCCCCACACAACCACGATCGTTCGATTACATTCGCGAGTCTTCGATCGAAGACCGCGGTAAAAGACGAGTTTATTACAAGCAAAAATAAAATGTGAGACACACATTTTTTTCCTTTCTTCCCTATTTGCTCCAAGCAGGTTTCTGCAGCTCCTCGCAGCGGGAAGCACCAGCTCCTCGCCTCCTTGAGTGATCAAGGGACCTACACAAAAACGAAGGTTAGAGATCAAAATAAGAAAGAAATTTTTTGGATGCAAAATGCATGAACAAATTGACCTATAAAAAATATGAAATTAAATAAACAAAAATCCAAAAATACAAGAAATGAGCTGTGTCCCCGGCAACGGCGCCATTTGATAAACCGCAAAATTGGCCCTTTAAAAGTGTGTTTTTAACACTTGGAATTGTCGTAGCAATTGGCCAATTCGGGCTCATCAAAGACCATCTGATTTAAATTTATCAATCAAAATGAGATGGTCGTGATTTATTTTATTTTACCTAGCAAGAAACCAAGGTCGAACTCAGGGACACGAGCCTTTCTCATTTTATTCAGATTTTTTGTATATTTAGCTAAGTGTTGAGTTGAAGCATATATAGGTCAAATTCATGCAAAGACACAACAATGCATTAAAAATAAACATGCATTTTTTTATCAATTTTTATCATGCAAATAAATGCAATGAAATGCATTAAAAATATGCCCGAGACCATAAGTAAATGAGCCATTAAACTACACGTCCAATCAGGGTTAAATTAAGAAGCAATCTTTATTCATGTAAAAATAGGCTAGAGTAGCAAGACACTTAATCAATAAAATACTTCTTCAAATTTCATCTTGTCTACTGTGAAATTAAAGCATGCCATAAGAAAGACAATAAAGAAAGCTTCAAAATGCCACTGAAATCATCTAAATCGGAGTTAAGAGGCTCAAGATATGCATAAAAGAAAGCAAGGACATAACTGAAAGAAAACGAGAAAAGATAAATATAACCAGTTCCCTGGGAGGTATTAAAATGCAATAAAAATAAGTTACGGGGCCTTCCCTGTAAATAAACCATACGCGCGGGGGGCATATTTGCAATTTTTGAAACCCGCAAGGGTATGAGTGCAAATAACCCCAGGCACGCAGGTACTGCACATGCGTCAGGACCTATTTGCAATATTGAAGAACTTCGTGGGTGTCTCTGCAATTTTTCCAGACACGCACGTGCCCGGCACGTGCGATCTAGACTCGGAGGACAGATCAGGTTCGGCAGAGGCTCGGTGCAGCTTCGGCTAGGCTTGGACGCTGGTTCGGAAGCATCCAAGCCTGAAGGCTCGGACGCTAGGCTTGGGGAGGCTCGTTGACTACCACGTGGATGAGTGTGGACCCTTTGATCACAAGGATCGAAGGGCTCCTGGAGTGATGACGTAACTTCATCTGGGCCGTTGGATGGTCGCTGGAGGAGGACCATCCAACGGATGCTGTGCTTTCTCCTTCACCGAAGGCTGGCGGCGGGTTCAGAGCTCCGACGAAGGAGATCCTCCTCCGCCACTCCTTGATCACGACAGACCTCCCCAGAGCCCCTTGGATTGACGTCGATGAGGATGGAAGCTCGGGGAGGGTCCAAGAACCTCTAGAGCGGTGCGTTGGAGCTCAGGTGATGGCTGCAAAGTCGTCGAAGCTGGATCCGACGAAACTCCGACCATTGGCGTCTCAAGGCTCTGTAGTATTAATAATACAACCGAAGCGCAAGGGCGTGTGTGCATGAATGGAGTGGGAGCTCGATTGGGTGAAGAAGGCGGGAGCTCGGATGCTCCTCCGCCGCAAGGGCGGGGGAGATGGGTCGGATATGGTCTGGGAAGCTGGAGGAAGAAGGAGATGGTCGAAAGATAGTGAGTGAATCGTGGATGAAAGGTGGAACTAGGGAGGGGAACTATGAAGGGCTAAATTGGCTGACGAATCCTAATTAAATAAGTAAACGAAGAAGAAAATGCAGAGAGAGATCGAGGGGAACTTACCGGAGATTGGGCGGAGGGGGGCCTGTGCTCGAGGTCATCGGATGACCTCGGGGTCATCGCTGGACTCCCCCGGCTACGGGGAGCAGCTTGGCGGAGGCGGAGCTCCGCAGGCCTGGTCTACCATGGCCAGGGGTTGACACCGGAGCGGACCTTCGTCTTCGCGCTCCTCGCCGCCCCCTCGCTGTCATCGGGGGGGGGGGGGGGGGGGGCTTGCTGGGAGGTCACCCACGTACAAGTGGACCAGGGCGAACGGAGGGGGAGGCGTGATATTTGAAGGGCGAAGTCGGCACTTATGGAGGCTGAAGTCGTGGGTTGCATGAGGAACATGGAGCGACTGGGAGGAGTTCGTGGGTTGACGAAGATGTCGCGAGGAAGAGGGAAGATGGTGGAATGTCGTGCGGCGGTTAGCGAGAGGAGAGGTGATCGGAGGAGGTGGAGATAATGGAAAGGGCGAACGGGTGACGCGAGGTGGAGAACGTGGGGAAGAGGAAGTCGCGAGGTTGACGACGACCATCTGACCGTTGGATCTGGAGATCCAATGGTGGAAAACGGCGCACAACAGAGCGGTGGGGATTAGATCGGGGATGGAGCGATCGGAAGGCTGCAGAGAAGCCACGTGTCATAATGAGGGAGCGACACGAACGGAGGGCAATGATGGGAAGCGGAGGTCAATCGAAGGGTTGAGGAGCGCCAAAGGAAGAGGCGGCTGTGATGGAAGATCAGGGATGCGATCCAGCGGTGTACACGCCGCCACGTGGCGTGCTCTGCGCGAGGCGCTAATGTGCAGCGATGATTCGAGGCGGGGGAAGATCAAATGGGTGAGGATTGAGGCGCACGTGGAGAAGGTGGAACCGTTGGATCTGAAGGAGATCCAACGGCTAGGAACGCGGGCGGAAAAGACAAAGAAGACCGGGCCACGTGGCGCCCCCAGAATGGGCCACGT
The DNA here is from genome assembly GCA_037367405.1 of Ottelia alismoides. NCBI lineage: Eukaryota > Viridiplantae > Streptophyta > Magnoliopsida > Alismatales > Hydrocharitaceae > Ottelia > Ottelia alismoides. The sequence goes on along the minus strand of JAZKJV010004287.1, from coordinate 409,984 downwards.
AGCCCAATCAGATTAATCGGAGAGTATTTTTAATTTTTGAGGGTCAAAATGGCCGAATTTCAGAAAATTCAAAACATGAAAGTTGTAGATCTTGATGAGATCTACAAGTTTCATGTTGACCAAAACTGGAGATGAGATCAAACAAAAACCCGAAATATTTTGAGGGTATTTTTAAGACTAAAAATACCACGAATTTTTATTTTGCCATTTTTTTGTGGTTTTTAATTTATTTGAGACTCTGATAATTACAGGACATTAACTAGGTTTTATTGACATATATTTAAGCAAGGGGGTTAATAATGTGAAATTATGATGATGAAATCGAGTTTCATCAGCAATTTGGCGCCCTCTGGGTCGCCCATGTGGCTCCTTCTCATCTTGACACCCAACCACATCCACAACCCTTGGATATGTTCCTCTACTATGATCTAAGACGCACCTTCGGATCTGCATATCAACCATCAGTTGCCTCCTAATCCAATGGCTGACCACCCTCGACGTCGCCCGCTCCACCCCCTTCGTTGGATGAAGCCCCATGTCCATCCCAGTCATTCGCCCGTGCCTTACTCTCCACCACTCGATCAGATCACATGACCTGATCTTAACCGTCCGCTGTCATTCTACTCTCTACCATTCGATCCTTCCTCTTGATAAAATCTGAGACACACACTTCTGCCCTCTTCTTAGCCACATAATCTTCACCCATACAACGTTCAAACAATCTCCACATCACCCCTTCATCTTCCACCATTTGATCACACACCACGTTTCATTTCTATCATCCGCACCTGCACTCATGTCCAACCTCAGATCTCTTCTGATAAACTTCATCTTGATCGTAGGTCCCCTCTCCACTCTCAACCCTTAGATCATATCGCCTGATCTGATCTGAGCGGCCCACTAGTGCCTTCATCTGGTCCGTTGGATTGCAAGATCCAACAGTCCCCATCCATCTTCCTTCTCCCACGTGCCCTCCCCCAGGTGTTACGCCTCGTCTACCCCAGCTCGCCTTTCCTATTTTGGATCTCATTTCGGCCACCCTCTCCGACTCCTAATGCCATTCCTAAGTAGCCCTTTGATCCAACTTTCTAGTACGCCCATAAATGACATCACCCCTCGCTCTAATTCCTCTCACAAGCCACTCCAAGTCGCCTCATCACCACCATAACGATCGGAGACCTCTGCTTATAAATCACCTGCTCCGCCTTGTCACACGGTGTCCACCAATCTACAACCTTAACCCTAGCCCCTCTCCACCTCCCTGTGATAGATGGAGGTAGGACGATGGGCCATAATGGGCCTCCGTCCTTGTGTTGACCCATTGTCAACTTGGCCATGTCACAATCGCCCCAGGCACCACTGAGCTCTCCAGTGTAGCTAAACGGGTTTGAGCGGCGACCCCAAAGATCTTAGCAAACTCATTCCAAGCTCCGCTCTGCCCCTTCTTCCTCCTCGAATCCTCCCAATATGTGCTTCTACTTTTTTGTCTTCTCTTAATTAATATGTCGCCTACGAATCATCTTTCCATCGCCTGACCATCCTCCATCACCCGTAATACATCCACCATCTTCACCAGACACTTCTCTCACCACCTCCATCTCCCCATCCCTCTGCCCATGTCAAACCACCTTCTCCTCCTTCAAGGTGGAGGACCTATCGGGTTTCCATCTTCTCCGCCATGCAAAGGCCCCCATCTCACTCACCTCACATGCACGACACCCGCCTCTGCTATTAGCTAACATCTTCTGCAGGTGGAAGCCTTCAATGACCTGAAGTGTGGACCATCCTCCGTTCTCAAACAAAAGCTCCGATGATGCTTGATGAATCCATATTTCATCATCTTTATTCTATCATTTTGGCCACAAAAACCCTAGCTAATGCATGTAATACCCTTAATTAGAGCATCTTAGCATTCATGCATGTGCATGTAAATAGTGTGTAAAATACTGTATTTAAAGCCAAAATTATAGAATACATAAAAGAAAAGAAAAAGAATAAAATATTGTAAATATTTTATGACTCGAAACTCCGAGACCTAGGCATCTTGATGAATAGGTCGACAAGGAATAAAGTAGGGGGAGATAAGGGCCAGACACCTACTCATTTTATTCTTTCCTTATTCATTTTTGGGACCTATTTTTGGTTCCAATTTGTATACCTTAAATAAAGAAACCTTCTACATGAAAGTTGTAGATAATTAAATAAATAAAAATACAAAATTTATTTCATACAAAAATACTGTACAGATAAAAAGTTATAATCTGAATAAAAATCCAAAATGCCAACTTCCCAGACCTGTATCTTGCAAATAAAAGCTCGAAATGCATAAAACTCATCTTTAATTGTATATAATTTAAAATAATCTATTCAATGAAGGTGGTTTCGCATTTGGCGTAGCTACGGCTTGAAAGTTGAGTTTTGGACCCCTATTGTATACTTGTACAGATTAAAATATTCATTATATTATTTATTCATTATTTTCATAATTTTATATTTTTATAATTTTGTAAATATTATTTACAAGTTATGTGTATATTAAAACCAGAATAAAAATACAAAAGAAACACAAAATAAAATACTTGTATAAATAGCACACCTAGGTATAATATACCTATACGTATAAAATTACTATTTATATTTTATTAAGTGAACAAAATACATCAGAAAAATAAAATAAAAATATATTTAAGTGTATAAAGATATTTTATCAATTTATAAAATAATAAACAAAAATAAATATTAAATTTATAAAATAAAAATAAAATAATAAAATATATAGATATATATACCTATATAGGGTATAAAAAGCAACTTGTAATTATACACCTCATAAAAATAAATAAAAATCACTATAAAATTCTTTATAAAATAAGAAAGATTTTTTATTTTATAACCTAAAACATTTCGGCGAAAGCACCTCCGACCATACCTCCTCCGCGCTCCACAGACCATCTTCGACTCCCACTCCGACTCCACGGGGCCCAGGCATTTTACCCTAGTCCCCTTCACCCCTTTTGCAGGTCAAGACGCAGTCCAAGCACCTGAAGCGCATTTTGTAGCGCTCGCCGGAGATACCTGGAGCTCGCAGCTCCGCCGCTTTCGCGCCAGCACCACATTGCTCCTTCGACGACGCTGAGCCCTCCAACACTTAACTCGACCTCCCAGGAGCACCCCGGGCCATTTTTCACGCATCCAGACTGCCGGAGACCTGAGATCGAGCTCGGGGAAGTTTGCCTCGTCGGTGTTCTTCCCCGTTCTTCCTCTTCGCTTCTCGATCGTCCGATCCGAGGCCCGCTCCAGTTTGATCGTCAGCCGTCTGATCTGGGCCCGCATCGACCGTCGATCTCCTCGCCAGATCTGATCTCAACCGACCATCGCCGAACCGTCATCGCGCATTGTGCGCGCGCCACGTGGATAAGTGAGGGGCCCTCCGCCGTTCGATCACGCACGAGGATATTAGGCGTGGGTATTTTGCACTTCCACTCTCGCCAATTTTTGTATTTTATTTCGGTCCAAAAACTTTTAGGCATAGTTTAAAAACTTTTGTAATATTTGCATTCAAGCCCCCATACTTTCTTTATTTGCACTTAGGTCCTATCCACGTCACCTCACGTGCCCGTGCGCGTGAGGGGGCTGGTTATTTTGCACAGGACCCATTGGGGGTTTGCCTATTTCGTTTCAGTCCATGAACTTTTTAATTAAGTTGTAATATTTTGGTAAAATTACATCTGAGCCCCTAGAACTTTGTATAATTTCAAAAATACCCCTGCTAGGTCGTGCCCGGTGCGCGTGAGTTGGACATTTTGCAGCGAACCCCCTCCGAGTTTGGGTATTTAATTTTAGTCCAGAAAATTGTATTTAACGTTATATATCTTTGGAAAAATTGCAAGTAGGCCCTTAAACTTCTATGTATTTACATTTATGCCCTTGCTAGTATTGTATTTTTGCTTGCGTGTTTGTATTTGTTTCATGCATCATTTTAGCTTGAAAAATTACCAAAAAAATACCATAGGACCCTGTTGCATTGTAGTTGAACGCCATATTTTTAATTTTCATTTTTATTGCATTTTCATATTTATTAGAAATAAAAAACATGCATTTTCAGCACTGTATGCATTAGAAAATCCATAAAAATTATACAAAGTCTTTAAAAAATTCCAAAAAATTATATTTTACGTGTTTTATCATCTTTTAGTGTCAGTCCAAAAATCATTAAAAATTCAAAGTAAAACTCCTAAAAATTAGAAAACCCTAAAAACTTCATAAAAATCTAAAAAATTCTAGAAAAATCCTAAAAATACAAACTCAGTTTCTGTAGTTTCCTTATTGTATTGCCTTTATTTTAAAATTAATTTGAGAATTTTGGATATTTTTTAATAATTCTTATCCTCATTTTAATCTTGGCCAGTTGGTTAGTTCACCGTTTTCTAGTGTTTTGACCTTTAAAAAAATACCAAAAAAATTAGGAAAAATCTAGAAAAATCATAAAAACATTAGAAAAATACAAAAAGACCAAAAATATTTTATTTCCTGATTTTTCCTTATTTTTACCTATTTTGATAAACACTCTGTGCCTTCCTCTCTTATATTGTATATATATTCTATAATAAAAAAAGAAAAAGAAAATACAGAAGTAGAAAATATGAAAAGAAATTAAAAATCAGAAATTAAAAACCAAAATATAAAAATACAAAATCAAAAATTAAATAAAAAATTATAAAATTCAAAACCCACAAAAACTTGCACTTTCATAGGCAATTGCTCACTGTCACATTGATCCTTGTGCACTCATGCCTTGCTCTATCTTGTTTGCTCCCTGAGTTCGACACTCTACACATACTTGCACTATACACATTTTTGTAGAGTTAATAATAAATTTTAACTCCACTTCTATTTTCATTGCTTGATTTATATTGTCGTGGGTTTTTTGTTGATCAATACGGGTTTAGTGAGTGGTCACCGCAGCGACTCTCTTATCCGCCTTGTGTGAGATATTTAGACCCTTGCCAAACCCGCGTAATCAAATGGCGTCGTTGCCGGGGAGCAACAGCGTATAGAGCATGCTTTTGTGATTGATTGTGGATATTTGCCCAACTTTTTACCTATTTGTTTGATTATATTGCCTGATTGGTCTAATCACCCTTTTTGTTAAATTTCGTGCGAGGTACCGCTGAGCGAGGGAAGCGCTCCATCATAGGCACTTAGGCACCCACGTGAAGGCTTGCTTAGAACCAAAGAGACTTGGAGGCTTGAGAAGATCATCATCTCTTGTAGATTTTTTGTAGTTTGTAAATTTGTAATTTGAAGTGAGAGAGAGACTTAATTTGTAATAACTTGGACTCTCTAGGACACTCGGGCCTCATTTCCAAGTGATTGTTCACTTGGGGGCTCACCGCGGTTTTCACAGTTTTCCTTCGCATTTTTTATTTTGTTTCTCGATTTTATTTTCTTTATTTTGTGTGATTGAGCCCTTAGCTTTAGGAGTTTCTTGTCAATAGCATTAGGTCCAAACACCTAATATAATTACCTGTACCTATAGTGACGTTTGGGCTTAGTCAAATTTAAACTGCTTCTCACTTAGTCTCGGAACTACCGCGCCGCGAGAGTTCTCCATACATCGCGTGCAAGACCCACCTTGGTGGGCACTGAGGAAGCTCAAAGACCGGACACTTCGGTTCCATTCTGAGTCATTAGCATCGGTTCTTCACGATAATAGCAATTTCTGAAACTTAGGACGATTTCATCGGCTTGCATTTGCATATAGATATGTTTCAATTCTGTTGAGCATCTTTGCATGAAGAGTGCTGGAGGCAAGGTGAGCATTTATCTTTAGCATACATCATTGATTTGTCGCTTGCATTGCTTTTCAGACTCTCCCTCTGATTTTGATCACCTAGGTGCTAAGTAAAATTGACTCCTCGTTAGGCTCGTGCATTTCTCATTAAAAATCCAAAAAAAGTGATAATCAATAAAATTGGGACTGCTAATATTACTTGACCCTAAAATCAACCAAAAAGAAAATCTTGTATTGGGGCGAGTAATCCCCTCATTGTCCTCGCTTTTACTTGCTCGCGCACACACTAAGGATTAGTGCCCAAATCCCATTCAACCCCCTAAGTGTTTGTGCAACTTTTGGACTTCTCACCTAAATCTAAAACAGACAAGATAAAAAGACGAGCTTTTCGGTCTCAACCGAGTTGAGTAGGTGAATTGAGGGTTTGTTCTGTGTGAGTTTGCTTGTTATTGGTTGTGTGCTTACTAGATCATCCCTATGCATTTGCGCCTTCTTCTTCACTCTCTTGACTTGACCTTCGTGTTCTCCCGACTATCATCTCCTTTTTGTTTCGAGATGGACCCCTGGAGTGTCTTTTATCCGGACTTTGCGGATTCCTCGTTCACTCTAGTCGGTCCACCTCCCTTTTTGCAGGAGGACTTTGCTCCTGACTTTTGTACATATCCGCTTTAACCACAGTGTCAGACCTCGGACTTTTACCCACCTCCACCTCCACCTTCGTATTATCCACCTCCACCTTCACTTCCACCCGAGACTGATCTGTGGGAGTCACCTCCCTCGATCTCCATGAGTGATATTTTGAAATGAATGATAGAGCACATTAATTTTATGAATGATTATATTGCTATCTTAAGGAAAAACCAGATTAATGCTCCATTCGTCGAGGTTACGGACTTCCTTGTGGTAGATCATGGGAGATTGCAATTGCCCAAAACAAAAAAATGAGAAAAATGTAAAAACACAAAAAGATTTTGGGAGACACGTGGTTAAGTCAGTCTGTGAGGAGAGTGCCCACTTGCCAGACCCTTTGACCACACATCCATTCACACCCAGTCCCACCTTTGACCCCGAGGATGCCGCTGTACAGACTGCTCTTGGCATGCCTCGTGTACATGATGATTCCGACTTTCTCCCTTGTATGGAGGAGGTCCAAAAATTCAAAAAAAATTCTCTCTGAACTGGAAGTGGTGGCCACTATTCATGAGATCATCAAAGCCCCACTTCAGCAGGCCATGACCCAATTATCTACTCCTCTTCCCAAGAAGTGAAAGCAGAGGAGCAGATCTGAGCGTCATATCTTGACCATGGCCACTGCCCATGCCATCACACACCGTCCCATCCCTAGAAAGAAGAACACAGCTACCCCTTTCATCACTTGCACCATCTCTGACCACACATGTGATCACACTCTCCTCGATGGTGGTGCTTCGATTAGCATATTACCCTTCTCGCTGGTACAGTCTCTTCACTTAGGGACTCTCAAGAAAATCAGGATGATCGTTCAGTTTGCTTATGGATCTATCAAGAGGCCAAAGGGTATCCTTGAGAACGCCGTCATTTCGATTCAGGGCACGAGCTACAATGTTGACTTTGTCGTGTTGTCCATGGAGACCTCTACAGGGGAGCCCTCTCCAATCATCCTGGGACGACCATTCCTCGCCTTTGCGAGGGTCGTTATTGACTATGGATCAGGAGAGATTCACTTCCGTCCTGTTGACGAGAGCAAGGTGACCACAACCGGATCCACTGTTGACCAGAGACCTGCACCTGATGTGACTACACCTATTTTTGCTGACTTCGAGGCCTGTGACCTATCTGGCAATATTGGAAAAGTTTGCATTACGACTGTTGATGAGACCCAAAAAATCCTCCGAAAGGGGGAAGACTCGGAAAGCGCAGACCTCACAGTTCCTCCTTCTTGTGTGTAGCGATGTGTGGATGAAATCCGCGGGATTTACTTGTTGATACCATAGAGCGGAGGACAGACTCCAAGACTAGACAGGACAGACCTGGTGTGACTACTTCCATTGATAAGTCCGTTCCTGGTCACTCAAAAGTTTTTATGATTGAGGCCGGTTATGATCTTGATGCCTATTTTCAGAAATTCGGGCCTTTTGATGAAGACAATAATCCGGTTGAGATTCTTGAGGACGAACAGAGTTCGACTACTTCCACTGATGATTTCGTTCCTTTTGGTTTTGACCTGGACGAGACCTCGCAGGACGACTCTGACTTTAATTCTTTCACTGACGATGAGTTTGCCCCTTTTCACTTCGATACCATCGAGACCCCAAGGACGAACCTAGTCATACTACTTCCATTGACCAGTTCGTGCCTTTTCAATTGAATCCACTGAGGGACTTCACCCTGTCAACCCTGATCGGCTTCCGTCCACCATGGATCCTGATGTTGACCTGCACCACACTAGATCCATTTCTCAGCGGTCTCGCAAGAAGGTTTGCTTTCTACCTTCTTGATCATGTGTACATCCATCTCTGTTGTATATTCCCTTTTGTTCATCTCCGTCTTTCTACCACATTGCTCGCCCATCTATTCTCATGTTTGCCTTGCTTAGGATGTACTTTGTCCTAAGTATAGGGGGGTGGACGAGCCAAGTGTTCATTCATCGTTCTGTCTCATCTCACCTGTTGTTGTCTATACTCAGGGCTTATTTTACCTTAAGTATAGGGGGAGTGATGCGTACATTCTTCTCGATCTTCTTCCATCTGCTGATATCTTTTCTTCTTTTCTTCTTTTCCTCTTATATCTTCTTTATCTACCGAAAAGGTGTCGCCCCTTTTTGACAGTTTCTATACTTAAGATGTACTTTGTCCTAAGTATAGGGGGTGTGAACCCCAAGATCTTCTATTCTTTGATCCTCTCCATTGTCTCCTCTTCTTGTCTATACTTAGGGATATCTTACCCTAAGTATAGGGGGAGACAGTCTGAGTACGATCTGTTCATTCCCACCCTTGACCCTCCCTGCTTTGTGTACAGTCTGCTATACTTAGGATTATTTGATCCTAAGTATGGGGGGACGGTCAACTTCTCATTCGTTCATTCCTTCATCTCTTATTTGTTTATTCTTTAGACTTTGCCTATACTTAGTACGAGTTATGTCTTCTCTTTTCTCTCCGATCTATAAGGACATAGCTCAAGCTAAGTATAGGGGGGTCGTATATACTCCGTACATACTTTAGCCATAACTCGTACTTTTGTATGTTTACTATTAAAAATGGCTAATTATACGTGCTAAAATTCATTAAATCCTCAAATTCTTTTTGTATTTACTGATTAATAAATCAGGTGGAAATATTATCCACAAAATGTTTGAAAAATAGTTTGAAAATCTGTGTGAAAAATCTTTTGAAAACTATTTGGAAAATGTTTTGTACATGTTTTCAACCTTTGTAAAAATATTTTGATTGTAAAATTATTTTCTTTGTGTGAAATAAAAATGTTTGAAAAATGATTTGCAAATGGTTTGAAAAAATGGTTGCAAAAATATGTGAAAAATCTATATATACTGTTTGGAAAACCTTTGCAAAATGATTTCAAATGTGTGTACATGTTTGTAAAAATTAGTTTGGACTATAGTTTTCAAAATTGTTTGAAAAACCTTTGTCAAATAAGTTTGAGGAATACATACATCTCACCAAAATTCACTATACATATTTATAAAATTGACCACTTACCCTTGTAAATTCTTAAAAGCCACTTCTTGTATATAAAATGCATCCCCGTGTAAATATTTATACCTAAATTTGGACAAAACCTTTTTGTTTTCAAAAATCCCAAAAACATATGCAAAATTAAAATCCAAAACATTTGAAAAATCTTTTTGAAAAATACAAAAAATTGCATATGCATCATCTTTTCAAAATCCCATAAAAAGTTCAAAATCTTTGAAAATTGCATCACAAAAATATTTTCTGCATTCTGCATATCATTTGCATAGCTTGAGCATTTTTCAGATTGAGTTTGATAGTTGAACAAGTCTAAGTAAAATCCGTAGATTGGAGCTTGGTTGGACCTTAAAATCTACCTAAGTAACAAGAACCTTATAGGAGCTGGAATCGAGGTACTTCGGGTCTAGTTGACTTAATTCTTTGAGGATCACGGGACTTGGTTCAATGGATTCTTGACTGCCTAAGTAGAATATTTCGGAGCACACGCACGACTCTTGTTGATAATGACCTAACTTGGACACCTGCACCTTTCACTTGGCTCAACTCAGTTGGATTTGCCGGTATGAGACGCACACATGTGGAAACACTTGTCCTCCTCTAGGGAGGGAAGTGCACCCCAACCCGTCCAGTGATCATGAGTTTCGAGGATAGGAGATTGTGGGTTGCAATAAAGCTTCAAAAGAGGGATATTCTACTGGCTCAAGAGGAAAAACTCCCGATGTAAACGTTGCTGTATATAGTATTCAAAAAAAATGCAAAAAGCAAAAACTCCAAAAAAGTGGACATGCCTGTACAAAAATAAAAATGCCTGCCTGAGCGTACATATGTGTAAAGTCAAATAAGCATGCTTGAGCTTCAAAGTCAAATTATGTGAGCATGCAGCTGGATGACTTGACTACACTGGTCTGGCATCCTAGGATAGGTAGCTACACTGGCTACCGCCCATTCTTCTCTTCACCCCCTCCTCTTGAGCTGGTTGCCACTAGAACTTAGAAGGGAATACCCTGCTCCTTGATGAATGAGTTGTTGGATCGGGGAATCATTGGGTTGTCATATTGGAGAAGTCAGTCTCTTTGTCATTTCAGTTGGGGAGAGCCACCATCACTTACACTGTACGAGTCAGATTCATAGTCGTAAGGGTTTGCGTAAGAGTTGAAATATTTCTGACATGGCTATTGAGAAGACTTGAGAAGAATCTTGGGATTCTCAGGGACTGTTGGATTCCAAATCCGGTTCTCATTAAGGTTCCGCCCGCACTAAAATTTCAAATGTCCTACTTGAGCTCCAAACTTTGATTTTGTGAAGACAAGTTTGATAATCAAATTTAATCCACTTTCTTCTTTTTCTTTTCTTTGTTTTTCTTTCTGCACTTATTGCATAAGTGTTTGCTAGGGACTAGCAATGTTAAAGTATAGGGGGATGATGAATCAACATTTCATCATCTTTATTCTATCATTTTGGCCATAAAAACCCTAGCAAATGCATGTAAATACCCTTAATTAGAGCATCTTAGCATTCATGCATGTGCATGTAAATAGTGTGTAAAATACTGTATTTAAAGCCAAAATTAAGTAAACAAAAGAAAAGAAAAAAATAAAATATTGCAAATACTTTATAACCTGAAACTCCGAGACCTAGGCATCTTGATGAATAGGTCGACAAGGAATAAAGTAGGGGGAGATAAGGGCCAGACACCTATTCGTTTTATTCTTTCCTTATTCATTTTTGGGACCTATTTTTGGCTCCACCTTTTATACCTCAAATAAAGAAATCTTGTACATGAAAGTTGTAGATAATTAAATAAATAAAATACATAATTTATTTCATACAAAAATACTGTATAGATAAAAAGTTATAATCTGAATAAAAATCCAAAATGCCAACTTCCCAGACATGTATCTTGCAAATAAAAGCTCAAAATGCATCAAACTCACCTTTAATTGTATACAATTTAAAATAATCTATTTAATGAAGGTGGTTTCGCATTTGGCGGAGCTACGGTTTGAAAGTTGAGTTTTGGACCCCTATTGTATACTTGTACATATTAAAATATTTATTATATTATTTATTCATTATTTTCATAATTTTATATTTTATAATTTTGTAAATATTATTTATAATTTATGTGTTTATTAAAATTAGAATAAAAATAAAAAGAAACACAAAATAAAATACTTGTATATATAGCACACCTAGGTATAATACCGATACCTATACCTACAAAATTACTATTTATATTTTATTAAGTGAACAAAATACATCAGAAAAATAAAATAAAAATATATTTAAGTGTATAAAGATATTTTATCAATTTATAAAATAACACACAAAAATAAATAAATTAAACATATAAAATAAAAATAAAATAATAATAATATATATACCTATATAGGGTATAAAAAGAAACTTGTAATTATACACTTCATAAAAATAAATAAAAACCACTATAAAATTCTTTATAAAATAAGAAACATTTTTTATTATATAACCTAAAATTAATAAATTCATTTACTATTTTATTTTGAATTTACAAATAGTTTTTGACGGGCCTTTTTCTGATTGGTCCACGTGGACCAATCAGGCGCGGTCGTTGGTTGACCTCGGTCAACTCCCTGACCGAGGTCTGCCACCCTCTGACGCCCGTGATTTTTTCCCATTTTCAAGAAATTTTAGCGCCTAATCCTTTCGTCCTCTCCCCTCGATTCCTTCTTGGGAATTTCTCTCTGTACATCCTTGATCCTCGCCGAGCCCTCAGATCTCCCCAGATCTTCATCATGTGCGCGTGTTCTTGCTCCCAAACTCACGCCACCACCTTGTATATATCTGACCCACCACATTCGAGCCCAAGTTTGAACCCTTCTTGGCGAGATTTCCTCCTCCCTTTGGTGTGCCTCGTGTTGCTGGAGGTGACAACTCCTCAACCATACCCTCAGGCGAGTCGAGGAAGCCTTGTAGCGGCTCCATCACCTCCGCCGACCTCCGGCGTCGAGGTTCTTCACCTCTGATCCCTGCCATCAAGGTATACCCCTCTTCCCTCTCCTTTTCGCTTCTTATCATTCGTTGTAGTCGTAGGAGTATCTTAGGCCCTTTAGATCCCTTCGCCGATCCATATTTCACCGTCCATCGATCCTCGCCGGAGCGCACCTCCGGCCATACCTCCTCCGCGCTCCACAGACCATCTCCGACTCCCACTCCGACTCCACGGGGCCCAGGCATTTTGCCCTGGTCCCCTTCACCCCTTTTGCAGGTCAAGACGCAGTCCAAGCAGCTGGAGCGCATTTTGGAGCGCTCGCCGGAGATAGCTCGCAGCTCCGCCGCTTTCGCGCCAGCACCACAGAGCTCCTCCGACGATGCTGAGCCCTCCAGCACTTAGCTCGACCTCCCAGGAGCACCCCGGGCCATTTTTCACGCTTCCAGACCGCCAGAGACCTGAGATCGAGCACGGGGAAGTTCGCCTCGCCGGCGTTCTTCCCCGTTCTTCCACTTCGCTTCTCGGTCGTCCGATCCGAGGCCTGCTCCAGTTTGATCGTCAGCCGTCCGATCTGGGCCCGCATCGACCGTCGATCTCTTCGCCAGATCTGATCTCAGCCGACCATTGCCGAACCGTCATCGCGCATTGTGCGCGCGCCACGTGGATAAGTGAGGGGCCCTCCGCCGTTCGATCGCGCACGATGATATTAGGCGTGGGTATTTTGCACTTTCACCCTCGCCAATTTTTGTATTTTAATTCGGTCCAAAAACTTTTAGGAATATTTTAAAAACTTTTGTAATATTTGCATTCAAGCCCCCATACTTTCTTTATTTGCACTTAGGTCCTATCCACGTCACCTCACGTGCCCGTGCGCGTGAGGGGGCTGGGTATTTTGCATAGGACCCCCTGGGGGTTTGCCTATTTCATTTCAGTCCATGAACTTTTTAATTAAGTTGTAATATTTTGGTAAAATTACGTCTGAGCTCCTGGAACTTTGTATTATTGCAAAAATACCCCTGCCAGGTCGTGTCCAATGCGCGTGAGTTGGACATTTTGCAGCGAACCCCCCCAGGTTTGGGTATTTAATTTTAGTTCAGAAAATTGTATTTAACGTTATATATCTTTGGAAAAATTGCAAGTAGGCCCTTGAACTTCTGTATATTAACATTTATACCCTTGCTAGTATTGTATTTTTGCTTGGATGTTTGCATTTGTTTCATGCATCATTTTAGCTCGAAAAATTACCAAAAAAATAATATAGGCCCCTATTGCATTGTAGTTTACCGCATATTTTTAATTTGCATTTTTATTGCATTTTCATATTTATTAAAAATAAAAAACATGCATTTTCAGCACTGTATCCATTAGAAAATCCATAAAAATTATAAAAATCTTTGAAAAATTCTAAAAAAATTATATTTTGCGTGTTTTATCATCTTTTAGTGTCAATCCAAAAATCATTAAAAAATTCAAAGTAAAACTCCTAAACATTAGAAAACCCCTAAAAACTTCATAAAAATCTAAAAAATTCTAGGAAAATCCTAAAAATACAAACTCAGTTTCTGTAGTTTCCTTATTGTATTGCCTTTATTTTAAAATTAATTTGAGGAATTTTGGATATTGTTTGATAATTCTTATTCTCATTTTAATCTCTGCCAGTAGGTTAGTTCACTGTTTTTCTAGTGTTTTGACCTTTACTAAAATACCAAAAATTAGGAAAAATCTTGAAAAATCATAAAAACATTAGAAAAATGAAAAAGACTAAAAATATTTTATTTCCTGATTTTTTCCTTATTTTTTCCTATTTTTATAAACACTCTATGCCTTCCTCTCTTATATTGTATATATATTCTATAATAAAAAAAAGAAAAAGAAAAAGAAAATACAAAAGTAGAAAATATAAAAAAAATTAAAAATCGGAAAATTAAAAACCAAAATATAAAATACAAAAAATCAAAATTAAATAAAAAAATTATAAAATTCAAAACCCATAAAAACTTGCACTTTCATAGGGAATTGCTCACTGTCACATTGATCCTTGTGCACTCATGCCTGCTCTATCTTGTTTGCTCCTTGAGTTCGACACTCTACACATACTTGCACTATACACATTTTTGTCGAGTTAATAATAAATTTTAACTCCACTTATATTTCATTGCTTGATTTATATTGTCGTGGGTTAATTGTTGATCAATACGGGTTTAGTGAGTGGTTGCCGCAACGACTCTCGTATCCGCCTTGTGTGAGAAATTTAGACCCTTGCAAAACCTGCGTTATCAATGCTCCATCATCCCATCGATCTGAGTACCCTCACTGCCTCTTTGGCTGACTAGCACCTTCGTTGGGTCCTCACAAAGATGAGGGAACCTTCCAGGTAGCAGAAAAAGGTTGGTGGACGAAATACGTACTTGCCAGAGCCCCCCCAAGTCCGCCGCAGTAAGCAGCGAAGCCGATGAACTTGAAGAGCAGGTGTCGTCTGATCTTTTAGATTGGATGGCCTAGATGTAGCAACATCTCCTGCACTGGAACTCTAGGCTTGGATGGCTCGAGCCCATCACGAAGCACCATATCTAGCCACATGACCCGAGCCTTCCACGTCGATTGAGCCTAGCCCCCTTGCGTGCCCTACATGTGGGGGGGGGGGCTGGGTAATTTGCCAGAGGACCCTGCCAGCTTATACAAATCACAAACAGTTCCCCAGGTGCGTGTCTCATGTGCGCTTGGGAATTTTGCACAAAAGCCCTACCGAGTTTCAATAATTCCCAGAATGCCCCCATGCACAAGGATAAATTACACAGGGACCCCTCTAGGTTTTGATTATTGCAAATGGGTCCCTCTAGGATCCTATTTGTAATATTTATCTTTATTTTTCATGCATTTTTATTACATTTATGCCATATTGTTTTATTCATATTTTCAGCATTTTAACTCCAAATCGCATGATTTTAGTTTCATTTTGAAGCTTGATTTATCCTCTATCTAATGGAATTACTTTTTCCCTATTTTAACACTTAATTTCATGTGCTAAAATTATATATCTTCTCTGTGCAATTTGTGCATATTTTGAATGCCAAAATTTATCAATGTGCCTCGATTGTTCTTGGAATCAATTTTCTTCTTATTGCTCACTGAGTTGATCATTTCAGAGAATTTTGTATATAATACCTAAGCTTGCACATCATTCACATTGCATACATTTAAATTGCACAATCAAATAAAAATTACATCTCTTCCATGCATGGCATTGTACTTTTATTTTGTGCACTATTTGCATGCATGCATATGAAGACATAGGCCTATGAAAATATTCACTCAAGAATTAAACAATAATTTTTGATAAACGGATGAAGAGGCTCGTGTCCCTATGTTCGACCTTGGTAGACTTGCCAAGTTAAAATATTCCATAACATTCAAAGTTGGTGGTTTTTGATCGACCGAATTTCATCTCCTATACAACAATTATCGACAATTAAAGAGGTGAAATTCGATTTCATCAATGGTGTGTGGATCGATCGAGAGAACAAAGATGAGCCGTCCCCGATATCCAATGAGATCAGGCTCAAGGCCTGCACAATTTTTTATGGGAAGCCCGAGCCTGACCAAATTCTTGTGGCTTGGTCCGGGCCGACCCATATAGCTAAACTACACCCATTGCCAACTTCACGTCGAATCCTATGAGAATCATAATAAAAATAGTTACTCCCCTAACACCTCCAAATGATATGATTCGATGCCATTCACATGGAAAGGTAAATAAATTAATCAAGTTCCTTTTAATCCACCAATAAAGTGCTTAAGTAATTTCCTCTCTTTTGCTAAATTGTTAATTAAGAAGAATTAGGAAACATGAGTGCGTTAATTTGTAGTTATTTATGTAGAATGACGTTACTAGCATTGAATCATTAGCATAGAAACCAATATACTATAGGTAGGTGGATAATCAGAAAATATAATAGATACAAGCATGGGGTCTTATGATTATTCTATGCATAACCTTCTGATGAATATGTGATTCATTAGCGTTTCTATCATATTTTTTCTTAAAACCCTTAACAAATACATTTCTTCTTGTCAAAATAACATCCATGAATGAAAACTCACTAGTATGCATTAAAAAGACATAAAATAAAAGGAAAGAACAAGGCATATTGTAAATATGTACATATTGTACAATATTATTCAGAAAATATAAATATAGTTGTAAAATATATTTATATAACATAACTCCCAGACCAAGTTAGCACGAATTAATTGACATACAACAAAGTAGGGAGAGATAAGGTTGAAAACCTAAAAATTACTAACCATACACAACACATTAATCACATGTATTTATTGTATATATAATCTTCACATATTTATACATGATACTTATGTACACATTATCATCAAATTCTTCATCTATGTGTATACAAAAATATATATATAAAAATAAAAAAATAAAATAAAAAATTTCATCATGTATATAAACTAAGTAATCAGAACTCTAAATTGTTAATTTTTTAACTTCTGAACCTCATAACTTCACCATATGAATTCCAAAAATTCATTCTACTCACATTTAAAATTCAAAATACAAAATTCTCTAAATAGTGAGGTGCTTTTATCCAAAATAGAGCCTGTTTACAAAAGTCATTTTTTAGACCTAATGATAATGGGGTTTCCAAGTTATTTACTTTATTATGCACATACTATTTAAAGCACAACTAATTTAGCAATTTTTAATTATCTTCTTGATATTATAGTTTTTTTATAAAATAAAGTACAAAATTAAAATCCTAATTTAATATTTTAAATAAATAAAAAACTCATAAAAATAGTTAAAAATGAATTGCAATAGGCATACATGTACTTATTAACTATGTAAATTAATATTTTTAAAATCATAAAAATTCTTATTTATTATTATAAAAATTGATAAAATATAAAAATGGTACTTGATTTATTAAAATATCAAAATAAAATTATAACTCTTATTTATATAATGCATTATACTTGTATTTATTAATATTTTATTTCTTCAGTATCACACATAACATTATTTATATATGTATTATATATCATAATTTAGATAATTTAATTATCTATATTTTTCATTCTTCCACTTTTTTCAAAATAAACTTATTTATTATTTAGTATTGATTTTATCAATGATTTCATCTCTTGGAATTTTGTGGTCCTGACACGTGTCAGCACAACATCCTTCTTCCTTAAGAACCCTTAATCCTCTTCTGTTGAGAATTGTGTAAACATCTGACACTCATAGAATTTTCTAGCCTTAGATTCAAAACAAAAAAAAATCTACTACGTCCATTTTCAAGACATACCTACTGTAATCCACGCCCTACCTTCAATCCTCCCTAACTACCTTCTACTTTCCCTATAAGAAACCCTCGATTTCATGTTAAACAACAACTCTCCCTACTTCAGCTCTAACAAGCTGACCTGAACCCACCTTCCAGACCTCTTGATTCCTCTTCTTCGGGTGATAGATAGTGGGGAGCACCTTAATCAAGTGACAGATGTAGAGGAGGAGATTCCAAGGGGCTCTACTTGTATCACATGCACAACATCACGTTTAGCTCTGGGTAACCGGCCATTGAGCAACAACCTGAGTTAATACAACTCCAAACTCCCAGGCAACTATGTTTACCTTTAGATTAATAGATCTTGTGATTTCATAGTGTTATTTCTTAATTTGATCTGTTGCAACTCAATGCACCCCATTTTTTTTTCAGATTATATAACATAATCCTGATTACCCGATTTACGTCATGCAATTTCCATTTTGTATAATGTTTTGGTTCATGATCTGAAATAAATATCAAATTATGTTCTGCTTACTCCTTAACATCATAACAATTTTATAAAAATCAAGTTGAAACTCAATTTGCAGGTCTAATCACCTTCAACATGATGAACCACCTGGAGCAGCACCGTCACTCTGGGAAAGCTCTACCTTCCTTCGCTTGGAATCCAGATCGTCAACCTTTGTAGCAATTTGAGCATCGACGACATGCAACAATATCAATGGAATAGATTTCAGAGACCATCTACAAGCAACAACCTTCATCGTTGTGTAGCAACATCATCATCCGTAACCAGCAATACCATCATCTTCATCACCAGCTGCTTCCTTCTGAGGAGAACAATAACTAAGGGAAGAACCATCCACTCTAACTATGCCATGCGATACCCTACTCCAGCCGATGATCATCAGAACCGTGCCTCTAGTTTTCACCGCTCTTCTCTAAATTGGGGAAGAACATCTCATTCTCTCATGTTCATAGGATCACGCCACATGTCTTGATCAATGGCCAAGATCACACATCTTCTTCTAATCAGAGATGTCAAATGAAAAGGTAGAAAAATTCATACTAAACCCACTCGAGTTCTAGGAGTTTAGAAACACATCCAGACTTTTTGCTTTACATTTAGGTCCCTATGAAAGGACCTAACTGTGAAGAAATTTTGTTTCTTCTAGATTTTTTATTACATATGTACCCATGTACTGTGTGGACTGTTTAGACACTCTAGAGACATCATCATTCTTTGATTTTTAGGGTAGACTACCCCAGTGAGATTTATCATAATTTTTGAGGTTTTTCATCACTCGAATGATTTGTTTTGATTTTTCGAATATTACACACATTTGTGTTTTCTTTGTGTGTTTCTCTGAGCACATTATTCAATTTTCATTATCGTCTCTACCTATATCGTACAACTGGCAACCCCATAAAATGTCCTATTTAAAATATGTCTATTTGTTGTAGTCGGGCAATTAGTATCAATCAGAAATTAACCACATGAATCGATGAATAGACGAATTAATTAATGTGCGGTTTGATGTATTTTTAACCTGGACGAGCCCCAAGGTCGACTCAAGGAGGAAAAGGAACAACTTCGGATCGACTTAGACGAATTACCTCATGGTTTTCCAAGCGGATTTTTTTTGTATTTTTTGCAATAAAAATGCCAATGCAAATGCAGTTGAACTAGGTTATTAAGGAAAAAAGAATCTTAACCAAATTGATTTTAATGATAAATTAATCCAAATTAGCCAAGTTATATTTTTCCTAGAAACCTAATCCGATGATGAATATAAAATATATATTTTTTGGAATTTTAGATTTAAGATGCAATAATGAAAAATGCAAACTATTGAAGGGGTTTTTATGCAAATAGAATGCAAAAATTATGAAAAGTTTATTGGAAGTGAAATATAATGAAATAAAGCTACACTAATGTTTTTGAAATTTTCTGACGATATATGATTTTTTACTGGAGTTCGTCTGCGGCAGGGGCTGCGGTGCTGCCTGTGGTGGGGCCGCCCCTGGAGAGAGGGGCGACGCTAGTGGAGGCATGAAGGGTCGCCCGATTGCTGTGGCAGTGGCTGGTTGAACTACAACTTTTTTTGATTTTATAGTTTTTGATTTTTTTGTAAACAGAAATAAAAACATGAAATGAAATGGTGGTGAAGGAAGATGATGAGATGGTGGTGATGATGTTTGATGTGGTAAGAGGGTGACAGATCAGGATGGTAAATGCGTATGATGATAGTGGTGATGATGATGAAAATGATTTGGTGATGATGAACAACAAGGAAGAAAAATGTTAGATAAAATAAAATGAGAAGATGAGGATAGAAGATTTACATGTAAGGATCATCAGATTTTTGAGGAGCTATGCTGCAACTCCAATCATCGCCTCGAGGGTCTGGCATATGCACCGTGAAGCTGATCGAGCTTGATTGGAAGTTCATGACACAGTAATAGTGATGCCGCAGATCTCGTCTTTGAGGTTGTCGTCGCTCAACGCATCTCCTACCGTTTTCACCTGAAGATTAAAGAGGCTCAACCTCTCTTTTCACGAAACGATGGATGATAAAAAATGGAGTTGATGTGGGGAATAAAAAGGATGAGGGGGAAATTAGAAAAGAGGTGGATAAAGTATCTTGGGTGGGAACATGGAGTAGGGAACAAGTAAAGGGAGAAGAGGAAAATAAAAAAATAAAAAAAATAAGTAGGCTACTAAAAATAATGAAGAGAAAAGGAAATAAAAGGAAAAAATTAAATAAAATAAGTAATTCAATAAATAGACAATAAAAATGAATAAATAAAATAAATTAAAATACGAAAATAAATAAATAAAATGGGGATGACACATGGCACCTCCAGGAGCTATCATATGTCACTTCCAGACATTTCAAAATTTAATGTAAATAAAAATAAAAAAGAAATAAAAAAGGGGTCAGATCAAAAAGTGGTCAACACAAAAGTTGTTTGTCTCGACGAGATCTACAACTTTTATGAAGGATTAAAAATCAAAAGAAATCATCTATATAAAAGTAATTTTAGGAGTACCTTATAGATATAAAATATCATATTTTTTTATCTTTTGTAGTTTTTTGTCATTTTTAAATAAGAGAAAATCAAAATAAAATTAAAGAAATATGAAAAGAATATTTACGATTGAATCTATTTTTTGGATATTTAATAATTAAGAAAATAAAAATATAAAATGAAGGGTATTTTGGTTAAAATGTACAATATACAATAGGGGTCTAAAACCCAAGTTTCACATGTGATCTTTGATTTTTATGAAATTTATCTTGTTTTGTTTTGAAGATCTTTGAATGTATATTACTTTAAAAGTGAGTAGTCCCAAATCAGACACTGTATGAGGGAGATATGCGTATTTTAAGGTTCTTAGTCTTAAATTAAGGTTCGAGTTTTATTGGATAATTTTACAGGCTAGTATTTTTTGATATTTTTCCTTTATTACTGTTAGTAGCATATACACTATAAAGTTGATTTTATTGGATTTGGGTTAGTATAAAATAGATACAAATAGGTGAGTTTGGCTAATATACAGGTGAATATTTACAAGTGAATTTGGCTCCTTAGTGAATGTAAATATGCATGCTAAAATGCAAACATCAATTCTAAATGCATGAATGCGAATAATGCATAATAAATGGAAAATATGCAGCTAATTGCTCGGGAACGAAGCTCTATTTCGAATTTAGAGTGATGAATCACATATTCATCAACCATATACTTATATAGTATCATATATATATATATCATCACCATCTATATACTATATAATAAACTATTTTGCAAAATATATTCTCTATTTTTGAAAAAAATCTAAGTTCTTTTCTCCCGACTTTAATCGCTCCTTAGAATAGTATATTATACTCCACCTATTATATAGTATCATTGTTTTACAAATTATTCACTTTTGAAAATCAAATAAAAATTTCAAAATAAAAATAAAACAAACATTTGCAAAAACTAAAACCAAATAAAAACTAAGAACCACAAAAGGAAGTCGCGAAGAAGAAAATTAATCACAAAACCGATCTCGAATTTTGAATATACTTCCTGAATACTTGTATTCGAGACAAGGACATTTACCTGGTTAATATCAAGTGAAAAAGAGGCAGAGAACTTTCTTTTATATCCATCTATTATTACGCATACTCTCTCTCTCTCTCTCATTTCTTTCTTTTGATCATGCTCTCTTCGCGGGTGCTACACATGATGACCTTTTTAAAACCGCGAAGGGAGCACGTTATCACCTTCTGAGTTGGTAATTCCGAAGCCTACGGATACCATACATGGATGGGAGTTTTATCATGAAATTAATAATAACATTGAAAATGCGAATATGATCTTATATAAATTACTTCCAACTTTTCATTTCAAGAACAATCATTACCTTCTACTACTTGATACCACCCATCTATCACTTGATTAGAGGAGCATACATGGTTATGTGGGGAGGGGCACCGAACCGCATGTGTGATAGTCACAAGTCATACCTCGCCCTAAACTCCCACATCAATTATTGGGCCAACCATGGGCCTACTCAGGTTGGGTTAACATTGCCATAGAGTTGGGTTGGGCTTGCGAGCTATACAGGCTGGGTTGAGATGAGCTCGAGCCCCGCCCAAAAATTCGGGCCTACATCCAGGGCCCAAGCTCGACCCATTGGGCTTGGGTCAAGCAAGACTATGTGGGTTGGGAATAAAGTTAGGTCAGACTTACTCAATGCTCATCCCTAACCAATGAGCACATGTTCCATTGCATGGAGCTTTCCAGCCACACACGAATTCCATTGCAAATCATTCAAAGAACTTGTTGAATTTCATCTGCGACCTAAGTGGATATGTACATGAGAAGTTATCCCGAAGATGGATGTTGCACATGGTAGGGAGAAATAAGGTTGATCCTAGCAACCTCAATAATCAGAAAGGTTCGTCCACTCAAATTTTAGTTCTCTCCAGGAGAGTGTCATTTTCATCCAATGACAACATCCCACGTAGTTAGAATATTTTCCCTCCACATCTACCTTGGGCATGCCTTAACGAGCCAAGCACTACATCTTTCCATATGTCGACGCAATCACAAAGCCATGTGGTGAGAGGAGGCAACATCATTTCTATAGGTTCTTTGTTTGAGCTATGCATTTGCTTGGGCTTCCACTGCTAGCATTTCGACCACTTCAAGACAATCTCCTCTATATGCCGAAATGATAATTGAACCCAATAAGAGTATTTAATTGATTGTTTTATTTGGATAATCACAAGGATTGATTTTTTGTCATGGAGGTTCAGGTTTCTAGCATCCCATAATGCATTAGACCTTGAATATAGTGTTCCATCACTAACACAATATAGCTAAACATGGTAACTTAGGAGCATATTCACGCTTTTGGGTATAAATTTGAGGTATAATTTAAATGTATGATTTGTTTTAACTACCTTGTTTGATTACAAAGACATGCATTCCTTCTTGTCATAATGACTAGTACCACAATAGGAAAAACATTGACATGTGTTCCACCTCCTTGCTACATTAGGAGTTTAGGGGGACTATTTTTGTTCATAGTGCATCAATTTAACACCCCAAATATAGTCCAACTTTTAGTAGTCACAAAGTGTGATAATAGGTTGTAAATAGTGGGTGCTACTACTATTAAACAACACATGCTTAAGAATTTTGGGTGGATGGTTAGTGAACCGAGTTGCCTTGAGCCCAATAAGTTGTGATGGTCAGTTATCCTCCATATTGGGTCGAACTGAGGCCTGAGACCTTTACAAAATGGTATTAGAATGGATTCCCTTTGATACTAGAAAAAAAACTAACAAAGAGGTGAAGCTACCCCACCAAAAGGGATAGGAGGAAAATGTTATCCAACATGAGAAACCACTTATTATTGGAATAAGTAATAGACCACATCTCAACAAGGATGTTGCATATATAATTGGGGAAATTGTAATGCCTCAAATATAGTCCCACATCTTATAATCACAAGTATGATGGTAGGTTATAAATAGTAGAGACCACTACCAAACAACCTAGGCTTAAGCATTTTAGGTGGTAGTCACCATAGCCAAGTTGAACATGAGCCAAACAAGTTGTGATGGCTAGTTATCCTCCATAAAGGCTCTATAAGGCCCGATATGTTACAATTAACTGAGGAACTAACAATATAAATTAAGTGGCACATGATGCCTACATTTTTCTATATTGTTCCCGTTAGATGACTTTGATGTCATTATGGACATAGAATAGCTCGAATAGTACCATGCACATCTAAATCATTTCAAGAAGTCATTAGTTTTTTGTATTCCAAGAGTGATAGCCTTTCAATTTGATAGATGTATCATATATTACAATATTTTTTCGCTTCTTCTTTGAGGACATAATTGTTTCTCTATTAGGGTTCTGCTGAATTTCTCACCTATTTTATTATTTAGCTGTCTACATAGGATCAACTAATTGAGAATGTTGAGAGGAAGATGGAGTTTGAGATTTCTTCGATACCGAATATACAACCGATCTACAATGCCTTGTATCACATTGCACCAGTTGAGCTTAGTAATCTTAAAGTGCAGTTCTAAGAGTTGTTAAATAAGGGATTCATCTGCCTCATATATCATCTTGAGAAGCACCAATTTTCTTCGCAAAGAGAATTTGAGTTCACAAAAATATATGTTCATGAGATTGTACATTGATTATAAACAACTGAACATGAGAATGATAAAGAATCAATGCTCATTTCCTCAAATAGATGATATTTACTATGAGTTATAAGGAGTGACGTTGTTTTCTGATATCAATTTGCAAATTGGATGCTATTAACTTGTAGAATCAATAATATAAATGTCGCAAAGTCGGTATTCTACATACATACAAACGACCACTACTAGTTTGTAGTCATGCCTTTAGGGCTTAAGAATGCACCTGTTGTATTCATGGTTTGAAGAAGGTAACATTTTGACTGTACCTGGACATGTTAGTGGTGTTCATCAATGATATTCTATTTACTTGAACGATGAGCTTGAGCATGATCAACATCCACCCATAGTGCATTAGACCTTTAAAGTGCACCGACTTTATGCAACATACCACAGAGTGTAAATTTTGGCTTTCAAA
Source organism: Ottelia alismoides (assembly GCA_037367405.1). Classification (NCBI taxonomy): domain Eukaryota; kingdom Viridiplantae; phylum Streptophyta; class Magnoliopsida; order Alismatales; family Hydrocharitaceae; genus Ottelia; species Ottelia alismoides. The sequence continues at coordinate 385,081 of JAZKJV010004287.1, read as the reverse complement.
GGTGGTCCTCCTTAGCCATGTGATCTCGAGGCATGTGTGGCATTTACTCTTCCTAGACTTGGATAGTGGTGTCTTATAATCAACCCAAAATGATGACAATGATATATTGTTTCCCAAGCCTAGTTGAGTACTACAAACATTTTGTTAAGGGTTTCTCCCAACTAATCCTACATCTTCCTAAGTTACCCAGAAGAATGTTTCCTTAGTTTGGAGAAGCAAGTACAAGTTGAATTTCTACACATTAAAGGAGTGACTGACTAGTTCTCTGACTCTCTCCCTTCTCTTTTGTACATTGGACATTGTAATGTACACACTCACATTCAAGGAGGGTTTTGGGAACTATACTAATGTAGTGTGTACATGTTATATATTACACATTATAGTTTCTGAAGATCCACAAATAGAATTTGTGACACCCTGCTCTGCGGTTGGGGCACAAGACTTAAATTCTTCCAAGGATCCACATACTCAGCAATGGATGCATCCATATATCATGATTAATACTCTGAATGTAAAGTAATAGAAGTAAATAATAGAATAAAATATTCCGACAACATATTATTATACATGGTTCCCAACAAATTAGAATATTATAAACATAGCCCTCAAAATATACACGACTAAAAAGTTAAAGCGAGGGAGCTACAAAAGTATCCACGAGTACTAGTGCAACTCTGCTTGTAAAACGTACTCTAACATCTAGTACACACTACGGAAGCTCAAAGTCAAAACATGTTGCTCGCAACCTATAAACATGGATGGGTTTACAATGAGTATGCATGAGCGAAAGCTCGGTATGGCTAAAGTAGGCCAACACTACACTATAACAGAAGTTCAAAAAGAAGTATAAAAAATGTTCATGTTTCATTATTAAATTTCAATATAGTATCATTCACAAACCTGAATCATCTACAATGGTCGATTGTTCTATACCACACTATATTCACTTTTTGTACTCCACAAATGTTTGTGTTATTATTCATATTATAAGTTCATTATTTATATATTTATCTATATTATCTATTACGTTTTGATAATATACATCCATCCATGCATGCATATATACAAATATAATATTCAAGGCATTAGCCGTCATTTTGTTGTTGGGTTCAAAATATAATAACATAACCTCTACAGTCATACATTATGCACTAGAGTAGCCAACTCAAGAAAGTAAAAACAAACTCCAACTTCAACACATTTCTCCCGGTTTACTTGTTATAAGAGGAATACCTGAAAACAAGTACGTTGTGGTCAAATGGGACCATACGCACAAATCAATATGATAAAGTACAAGTCTTGCAACGAGTGTCTTGCTAAGGACGTGGAATAGAACGACAATTCCCAAAGTACCATGTTCTACTAATAGAGTCATGGAATAGACACTCCATCTAGGACTCACGATGACCACAAGAGTTGCATCCCACTCTCGGGTATATAAATTCCTCTAAGCATAACACTTGCAAACAAACAAGCCCATGTGGCATGATACTATATGTCACATGAAATCTCACCAATGGGATACAAGATATTTCATTATCATGTGATTTGTCATTTATTTTTTATTCATATGGACCACCCATGAGTTTCGTCAGATTTTTAATTGGTTACATTTAATCACCTCTTATATAACTTAAACTTATATCTTAAGTCAAACTACTCTTTTTCAGGGTTATGTGCATCTCGTCAATTGGTCCTCTAGCATACTAATACTTAGTTGCTCATAGCGTGTCCACTTAATTTACTGATTTTAGTATCATGGATAGTCTATGTTTTTGGCCCATATATGATCTCATCCTACAACTCCAAAGTACTTAGTACCTTAGGGTTAGGCCGTAGTTCTGCATTTTATGTACATGCATCAAAGATAAGTTTCCAACACTTCAACTTGTTTCATTAATATATATAGGGAAATTTTTCGACGAGCTCTAAGCTTATTAGAATTGTAATGAGTACACTCATTTTTACTAATGTAGTCTATCATTTTATTTACAATGGTTATATCACATTCGTACTATCGATAATGATTTTCACAAAAAATAAACTTTGACTTGATCATTTGTAAGGATAAAAAAGACATTGGTAATCCATAATGAAAGACCATGTTTCATTTGAAGTTTCACACACACACACACACAGACGTGTGTGTTCATAATACACAGGGTAAAATGTGTATGTACCCAGGGAGGAGCCAAGTTAGCTATCACCACCTATTTTTTTCTTAAGGTATTTTCTGAAAACACGTGAGAGAATTTAGGTCACTATATGGTACCATGCTTTCTTTCAAATTTCATGTAAAACAGAAATTCCTAGGTCGTCCATCAAGACTGTCAAAGTTTAACGATCTCAGAATTACTAAATCGATCCTTGTTAGAAGGATGGGTTATGCATGTCTATTTTATACGAAGCTTGAATAACAACATGCTGTCATCTAGTCGACTAATTGCCTCAAGTGTTTTCAAAAAATACCTTACGAAATGAAAAAATAAGAGTGGTAAATAAATTGGCTCTCCTTGAGGGTAGTCCCCCCACACAAGGAGAACATGGTACCCTATGTGGTGTATCTAGATAAGCTATATCACCATTCTTTTTTGTGATATTTTTAATGACATTCGAGGGAATTTAGATCACATACTAGCATCGTATTCTCATTCAAAATTCAACTAAATTCTATTCTAGATTCTTATCCTATTTATCAATGCTATCAAAATTTATCGGTCTCAAAATTACTGCTATCCAAATGGACGGATTAGAAATGTCTGCTTTTCATGAAATTTGAAACATAAATTACTCTTATTATTCTAACTTAATCCCCCATACGTCATTAAAAAAATCCACAAAAATGAAAAATAAGGGGAAAGTAGCTAACTTGGCTACCCCACGTGAGGTAGCCCCATTGAACCATATATCAACGAGCTTTGAGCTCATTAGGATTGTAACGAGCATACTCATTTTTACCCATGTTATCTATGATCTTGAGTATAATATGCTTTACAAATGTTATACATAATCATTAGTAATTATTTTCATAAAAATAAAACCTTAAATTAATATGAAATGGCTATTTTTTCCGTATCTATATAGTGACGATTTTATATTAATTTAAGGTTTTTGTGACAATGTTTTCTACCATCTTGAGTATAATGCTAATCGATTTACAAATATTTTATTAATTCTTACTATTAATGATATCTTCACAAAAAAACTTAATTAATGTGAAATGATTGTGTCTTTGTTTGTATTACCGATGTCTTTTCTACTCTTAATAATTACATTTCATATAATTTTAGAATTTTCTTTTTAAGAAAATGATCATTAATAGTAAGAACATGATATAACAATTGTAAACCAGTAACTATTATATGTTAAATGATAGACAACATTAATAAAAATGAGTATGCTCATTAAAATCCTAATGGACTCAAGTGTCACTGAAAATTATATATATTTAGAGTACGAGAGTTGTTGTCTGGATCGACGGATCGTGAATAAATCTTCAACTTCGCCATTTGAGATGCAAGAAAACAATTATTTTTTTACACCATCCATTATCGAAGAGTTCATATATGCCAATCACGATTCCTCCTTTAGACTAGTGCCAACTATAAATGTAGAACCTCTCCTTTATCATTGAGCAATCATTTTAGGGGCCTTAGCTGATGATTAGAGCTCTTTCCCTCTCGTCGATGAAGCTTATCCCCCATCGTCTCATTAGCCAACTTTGACCCCCCTATTTGTGATCATATCTAATGTGCGTAGGGCTTTTCCAATGAGTACTGAGCCTATAGGATTCTAATGAGCACACTCATTTTAACTAAAGTTTTCTATAATATTGAGTATACATATTCTTATTTCTAGTAATCATTTCACAAAAGGAAAATCATAACTTAATAATAAATGATCATATCTTTATTTATATTACCGAAACCTTTTTCATTCTTGCCATTTTGTGTTAACTTAAGATTAATTATTTGTGAAAATGATTACTAATAGTAAGAGTATGATATAACAATGAAAACCAATGAGTATCATGCTTAAAATGATAGTAAATATTAGTAAAAATGAGTACGCTGATTACGATTCTAATGGGTCCATGAATCATTGGAAAATTTCGCTATATACATATCTCGGCTCATAGGCCTCACCTGTGGATCCTCTCATTTAATTATGCTAAGGCTTAAATTACATCTAGGCATGTCTCGTTAAGGGAAGCTAACCACTAGTTAAGTTTTGATATGCTTATGTAAGTCGCACTTAATCCCGTTTACAAATTCCACTAGGGAAAGTTTTATCCATAAAAATCTCAATGTCACTAACATTTTTCTTGGGAATTTCATATCTAAGATCTATAGTTCCCCTTTTTATTCATAAACCCATTCCATTATCATGATATACTTGATATCACACCATTCATTTTTTGGACGTTTCACATTCCAATTATTCGAATGGTTACATGATCTGAATACGTAATTTCACCAACACACCTATCCTTAATTCTAATATGTATCCGTTTGATTCCCATGGATTCAAACCTTCCATATTTATTTATACCTGTACACATTAGGGTGTAATGGTGCACGCGTTCTCCACAGTGCATACATTTGGGATTTTGGGGGCTTTTGATATACCTTCTTGTTCTCTTGACCTTCTCTGTGTTACCCCTCTATTGTTGAGCATAATTCAACCATCAAAATAAAGGATCCATCCATCGCAACATGCGTCTAATCAATGAAAACCATCCAGCAAGTAGGATCCATGGGAAAACTCGACGAGAACAACCTCTTCAGCTATTCATACTTGTCGAAACTGTGAGAAAATGCAAGGAAGATGGACCTATCTCAAATGGACATTCTCGTATGTAAGGCAGTGTTCTAGCTGAGTTCCCACGTATCCTTTTATCACGACAATATTTTCCTAATGAGAGACCGCGCAAAGGATGCCCAGAAAAAGATTCCATGCAAAAATTGAAGGCAACTCGCCAACTCCGACAACGCTTCAACGACCTTTCTGGGGGGGGGGGAGTGTTGTTGAAACTAAAACGAAGTAAGAAAGAATCTTAAGAATCTTAACTTGGGTTTATCACCCATCCTTTCAGATTTGGGTGGCTCTTTAAGCGGATCCTACCTAAAAATCTACAAGACAAATCCAGACTTAACAATTATTCACTAAAATAACCATATCTCCCTCATATAATGTCCGATTTGTGAGGATAAATTGGATTCTTGATGATGATACATGTCCATTAAGCTATCATGTGCCACATTCAGATGGAAATTAGATTTTTGGTGAATTTTCTAGTGAGTTGCACCAAGTTGATCGCTACAAATTTACCTGGTTCTTCTTCGAAACCCTGGATTTTACATCATTAAAATCTTAAAACAAGTCTCTCAATACTTCATGGAGTGGTAAGAGTAGTAGTCGCTAATTTTTCATACCATCTACTATGTCATCTCAAATAGATGTGTCATCATGAAGAGGTATTAGTCATGTAGGACTTGCGTCCACTATGATCCACAAACCACAATAACAATATACAAAGCATGCTACGATCATAACAATCTTAAAAGGATCTTCCTTATCAAAGAGGCAATAATAACATGAAAGAATTACCTTTAATACTATGGGAGATGCATCCATATCCAAACTCTCCTTATCATGCGAGTGCTAACATTTTTCAAAGGACAATGGTTAACAATCTTAAAAAGGATTACAATTATCACGTGCAATGATAACACCTTTAAGAATTTGATCTCATTCCAGTCGATGATGAGAATTTTAAAACACTTGAGCCATATCAACTTAGCTTACTCTTTCAGTCCTCATGTGAATATATCACATTACTAAAACTTGACAGGAAATAGCTTTAGAAGTCATTTAATCTTTATCTTTTAAGAATTTGTATCTGGGTAGTCAACCATTGCTAAATTTAAATCAATAAGGAGTAGACACAATCTACTTGCCACATCATTGTTATGTAGGCACACTTGTATTTGTACATAAATCACACAGAATATTGTATCTAATCACAAGCATATAAGTTCCACAAGCTACCGAATTTTCCATTACGAAAGAGAGGTTTTGATAACAATAATATAATCATTACATTAGTCATAAATTTAAACATAGTTTTGTTCATTTTCATCGATATGATACTTATCATATGCCGCAAAAATACCATTGTGGGCTCACTGCACGCATTCAACTTGATTATGGTCCATTTGTTCACACATGTAACATCTTCATGGCATGCTGCTCCTCCTTGGTCCATTGTCAAGGTTACTCATACTGGTCTCATGCATCGATTCCTTGGGTAGGGAACCATGGACCGTGGTTGGATGAGGCACAACTGACTCTTAACCATCATTATCATTCCCTTGTGAAGATGTCATATTCAATAATTTGTTGTTACATATGTATTCCATATAAAATATGACCTCTAACATGTCACGAATAGTAGGTGGGCGATAAATGGATAACAACTTGAATGTTGAATCGGAGTCCACACCAAAATGTAAGAATTCATTCCTCATACATTCCAGGCATATGTGAAATGACATGCTAAGTCATAAAATTTAATATGATATTCTCAAGTTGTCACCGATCCTTGTTTCAACTCATCCAATTCTTATCTCTTTCTCCTCACCCAGTAGTCAGGGAGAAACTATTTTGTAAATGGCCACATAAAACAGTTCCAATTTAAGTAATGGGAAGAACTTTGTTAAAAGTGGTCCACCATCGCTTGGCATGTCTGGACAAAGATTATTCGACCAATGGCACCTAACAATCTTTAGATGCTTGAATAATCTTTAAAAATTTCCCATTCGTTTCCATCCATTCATCAACATCCTAAGGAGTAGTACCTCCGACAAACTCTAGCACTCAATCTTTACAATAGCTTGAAAAAATATTTCGATGCTTCTGGAGTGAAGGGGGAGGTGGAACTCTAGCACTATTCTCGCCTAGAGGGCATGAATGGATTCTTCAAATTCACACTTTCTCTGCTCTATACTACATAGGAAATCCATTGTTGCTAACTGCCCAAAAACCTCAACATCTGATTGCAACGTGATCACGTACAAATCAATCACAACCATCAATCTTTGGAGATCTAAGTATTATATCTCAAGACTCTTATTAAGGAATCATTCATGTTTGATTACATGTCATAGTTAGACAACTCTAACATATTTCATATATTTTGAATATTGTTGATAATAATAAAAAAATAATAATTTTTGACTAATCGAGTATCCTTACTCTAATACCATCTATGGTGCCCCACCCTGTAACGATGGAACCTGACTTAACCTCTGCCAAAGATCTAGAGACTCAGTACTAGACCCATCCATACATCATTACTAATATTTAAAATGTAAAGCAAAAAAAATAAAGAGTAGAACATTCCAACACATTATTATGTACGTTGTTATTATTAGATTCAAGAGGATATGCAATAGACAATAATCATCCAGTTTAATACGAGTCATTAATAATGCTTCACAAATTAACATAATTATAATCATGCATATCCAATTCATTTCCCAATTATAAAATACAAGCATGATCGAATTACAACAATAAAGCATCATATTAGGGTAAAATCTATCAAGGGCAAAAGAACGAACCAATTGTAGCAAACACGATAATTAGGAAATTCAAGAAGAGATTGCCTAAGCACCCATGAAGGACTGCCCCCTGAGAGGATATTGCCCCCATAATACTGGTGCACAAAGTACCTGTGATCTGCTTACATGATATGATGACACATGATCTATGTACATGCACACTAACGAGATTGTCCTCGAAAGTACCTCGCAGAACAACAATCGAGAGAATGGCACAAAAGAACTTTGTAGGAAGAATAGGGAGAATGAGAGAGATGACTTACACGAAGAATTCACGTTTGGGGAGAGGGTTTTGAAGACCTAGCGCATCTCTTCAATTTTTGTAACTGCCCTCTCAACAAGCATCGAGTCAGATCCGTTAGATTAAGTCCTCTAGCCGTCAGATTAAAAATTAATCCATTGAATTTATTTATCCGAACGGCTAAAGAAAATCCACAATAAAAATGTCGAGATTCAAGATCCGAATTGACTTTCGTGAGCTGGAAACATAGTGAAGCAAAGCCGTAACAGAGTGGAGAGTGCACACATATGTGGTCATCCATTCCTCCGCTATGTTATTGCTACAAGATCTTGAGGTGTGAAATCTTATATAAGTCCACAAAGTTTTATCCATATTAGATGCGGTGCTAAAACTCTACTCAAACTCATCTTGTTTCAAATTTGAGAATTCCCAACTTTTCCTTCAGCATAACTTGGCTTCCCATTTGAAATCTATTTGTTAACCTAATGTAACAACATAGGTTTACCAACTTAAAACCTAAGTATATTATATTAATAGCAACAATCCGCCATAAATTCACCAATTTGAAAAAGACATTTAAAGAGAACCAAAAGGTATCTTTCGGTTGTTAATCTTTGTTTTCAGTAAAGATACCTTCCGGTTTGAACTTCTACTGAGTTTACTACTTTCACCTCAACATGAATGAAGTGAACTACGTCTTAAACTTAGTGTTAAGATACGGTAACAATAACAAAATGTTGTTCTTGGTACAATTGTCAGGATTGGTGCTTTTTAAAGACCATGCACCCTGATCCCATTTCATGATTATATTCAGGAAAGATCCTCTTCAACTGTGGCCCACAGTAACACTCACTTATTGTTAACATCCTTTCCAAAGGCTTGAAACCATTCAGAGCCTACACTCTTCCTAATCTTGCAGCTTAAATGATCCTCATGCTTCTAGGGGATATGACACTTATGTATAAGTATTGAAATAAGAGTGTCAACTAGTTCTCCAAACAGTTTGTTATTACCACATTGAACCTACTTTGTATGATCTCCACTAAAATGTGGAGCAACTCTCAATGGGCCTCAGTCGCATCCCAAGTCTAGACGTTAAGACTAAAGATCTATCGGTCCCTTAGTATACAAATCCGCTATGTTGTCTTTGGATCCAACAAAATCCACAACCAACACATCTCAAGACACCAAATACCTTAACATCTTAAGTTGATTTGTATGTGTCTTCATGTTTTAAAATTGAACTTTAAACTCTTATTCTTGGCAGTTGTGGCCACGTTGTCATAATGTACCGAGATTGTAGGAACTGACTGATCTACCATAGAAATTTTAGTAAAAAGTTCACTTAGCCGGCCTCAATCCAAGTGGTGTCCAAAGCACATAGCTCACCCTTAAAAGTAAATCGAACTAGAATTGTCTATTTCACAGATCTCTAGGAGACTACACCGCCTCCAAAGGTAAAAACATACCCAATAACATCACTACTCCCATACTCTTCTATTTTCCTTATCTAGCTTACGTCACTATATATTTCTAGTACATATGGATATTTATCATAATTCAAACTTAGGGAAATGGTTCCCTTGAAGTACTTCAATACTCGATCTAAAGCCTCCTAGTGAGTACAGTCATGACAACTTGTGTATCTACTTAGCTTTGCAACCAAGAACAAAACATCCGATCTTGTGTAATTTGCAAGATACATTAAGCTTCCAATAACTTATGAAAATCTTAGTTGTGCTACATGCACTCCACTCTTGTTCTTGAAAAGTATTTTGGATGAATAAAAAAACTACGTACAACTTTGCAATATTGATATCCAAATTTCTCACGTACTTTCTCAATATAATGAGATTGAGAAAAACTGCAATCTCATCAACTGACCCCGTTCGTTTGGTTCTAAGATCACATCAACAACATCCATGTCCTTCATCTCAAACTTGCTACTTAAGAGCACTTTAGTATTCATTAATAATCCTCAAATGTGATCTAAAAAACAATATATCATCTACATGCATGCACAAGACAATGCACTCATCACCTTGAAGGGAGTCGATAAAGACTCACACATCACAGAAGAATGAAGATCATATCCTATACAATCTAGGTCGACTAGTCATACTAGTTGTAAAGGGTAGCGGAAATTAATTTTTTTTATGAAATCACATGACATGAGAATGATTTTCAAGTCATTTCATCAAGATCACACACAATTAATAGAATTACCTATTGAAGCGCGATTGCGATCCATGAGTCTCTAAGCGAAGAGATTGTTGGACATGCAAGCCCACGACGAGCCATTATGCAATAAATGTTATCGCGAATATCATTCCCTGATCTGAAATGAAGAATAGATAATTTGCATAATAGTCCCTTAGTACAATTAGGATTATGTACCATGGCCATCTTAATGATCATACAGTTGTTGATTCAATTATTAAATCATAGAGGCTGGTGCTTGGATGAATATTTAATGAATTAGATTGAGGACTCATCAAGCACCGTCAAATGATTGTTAAGAGATGATCTCCGGCCTGAGTAGGAGATGACAATCCTTTTTCAGTTAGGCTGATATCTGACCGACATCTTGATGCAGGTCCTCTGCATAGGAATAGAGATTCGAAGGTGTCAGATTAGTTAGGTCAAATAGTTGATTTAACAAGATCGAGATAACCAAAGTCCTATATCGTATGCTGTCACGATACATGCACGCATCCTCTGACCGGAGATATATATGTTACTATATGTCTAAGTATGTACATTTGGCAGACCAATAGGTTGATGACTTAACCAAGGTCTATACATCGGTGCGCTGGTGTGCATGTAAGGGCATATGAGTAATACGATCTCTCAAAGGGATCATACAGGTTCAGTTACTGAACCGGAAGATATGAGCTCACTCATGAGATATTGAGAAGAATCAAATTCCGTGCACGATCGTCTCGCTTTGGAAGCTTGACTGAATTTGTAGGTTTAGTATATTCTTTTGGAAAGTATATGATCAAGACCTAGGCATGATATATGCTTTTGGAAAGTATATGATCGATACCAACTCCCAATGATCGAATGAGAAACTTACTGATAAAACCATGAAGTAGACAATATAAAGTTGATCCCATACTTCGGGTTTAATCTGAGTCTTCCAGTATGCAGGATGTACATGTATTGGTAATACCTAAGGGTGATGTGATCATAAACGATTGTATAACCATGACACTTCCATTCCTAGGGAGTGATGAAATGGGTCTGGATTTTAGTGACTCCTCTCAGTAGAGAAGTGATCTGATCTTGGTCCAAATGTTGGACATTGATCTGAATGTGATTCAGATGCAATGAGAAGATTAGATTTGCGGTCTTGATTTAATCAAGCATCTATGGGAGGCTCGCGATCTGGATTTGAGATATGATCTCAATATCCAAGTCACTATATGTGGAACAATACAATCGCCTTGTCCTTATCTCCAAGTATTCGCGGAGAAAGCGCATTATCCTTGAAAGGGTTCAGGATAATTTCATTGTTGATATTATGTATCCGAGCATTGAGAAAATTGACAATTAAATGTGATTTAATTATCATGAGTAATATGAATTTGATTCATATTATAAAGAGAGTTATCTGAGATAATTAAATGTGATTTAATTATCAAAGACGTGGATAATATGAATGTGATTCATATTATTTGAGAACAAGAGAATAGAGATTCAAGATGATTAAATGTGATTTAATTATCATGGATATGAATAATGTGGATAACAATATCCATATTAGTCATATATATTATAAATGTGATTTATAATATATAAGAGAGAGTTATTTGTAATTTACATTTGATAATTAAATGTTGATGTGAATTGGATTCACATTGGACATTAAATTGAAAATGTAATTTACATTTATTTTGGGTTGTGAATGTGATTCACAAATTTCCAATGGCAAGATTGCAATATTCACAAAATAATTATGAATTATTTTGTAGAATAATTTACAACAATTATTGTTGTAATAAATGAAGATACATGGAATAATGTAATCAAGGGAGATTACATTAGAGATGCTCCTTCCATAGGAGGGACGGCCACCTATTCCTATTAGGAAAGGGTGGTCGTCCACTCCATGTATATGGAAGGAGGCATTCCCTTTTTCCCATTATCTCCATATTTGTTTGATTTAATTTGAGATTGATTTATATTGATTTATCAATATAGATTTGATCTAAATTAAATTAATTGTTGTTGGTTTTTTACCAACACAAATCTTAGACATCAAAAGAAACACAATCAATGAGGACCATTGGATTTGTGTTGCCCATGGATTGAGATCCACGGATCTCAAAATATTATAAAAGGAGAGGCACTCCTTTACTCTTCTTTACACAACACATAAGAGAACATTAGTCTCTCTCTCTCTCTCTTTCTCTCTACACGTCTACTCTCTCTCTCCCTCTCATGTGGCCGTCCACCATGGATGCTCTAGAGAGGTTCTCCATCGCCGCAGCGTCGTCGTTATGCTGCCCGACTATTTGCTCGTGGATCTCCGTCTCCTTCGGTGTGCCTCACTCGTGAATAAGGCGTAGGATCTCGTGTGTCGAGATCAGGAGATCCACCGCTTGGATCATCGACATGGATTGCAAGAAGCAAGCGATTCATCCCCGCGCTCGCAAGCGTCTCCTCCGTCGGATCGGACTTGAGACAAGAGGTCTCTTCGTTCAGAGACTCGATCGCAACCACGCTTAAAGAGGTAATCCTATTACTTGTTTGTGGTTTAGACGAAACAATCCGAGAAGTGTTCTTGGATCATGTGGTTTCGTCGCATGAAAAATTTTAATTTCCGCTGCATAGAACAACTAGTGCGACTAGTCGTTCTTCGTCGTATTCGATATGATGCTCACGTGCTCATGCTTCCGTGATGCGCTTGAGGATCTTACCATATCCTTCAGAGATCTCCTGTCTCAAGTTCAATCTGACGTAGAGAGCACTTGTAGGTGCGAGGATGAGATACATGCTTCTCACAATCTGAATCAATGATTCGAGTCATGGACTTCCCGACTTTGTCTAACGAAATATGTTGTCTCCTTCAAGAGCATGGTACCAAAGAAGATAGAGATCCACGAGCAGTAAGTTTGGCAACACAATGGCTAGTGTGACGATGATGTAGCTCTCAATAAAATCCTAGGTGGATGGCTGCCAAGAGTTGAGAGAGAGAGAGAGCACACATGTCGAGAGAGAGAGAGAGAGGGGGGGGGGAGAGTTGTTACAACTTTTACTTCAACTTGATTGTGTACTTAAAAGGGCAGTTGTTAGCCTTTCTTTTATAGAAAATTAGATGGCTTGGGTATGCTCCTAATGAAATTCTAATTGAATCAATAGCCGAGATTTTGTTGCAACAAATTGCAGCATTATAATTAAATTTAAAAGAAAATAAGTTGAAGAAATTATTCAACAAATTTAATTCAATTAAAAATGATCTCATTCTCATGAATAAAGAAAAAGAAGAGAGCCATCTTCCAAGAATGAGAAAAGGAGATAGCTTCTTCCTCAATAGGAGGGTGGATGCCCCCTTGAATTAGAAATAGTTTTCTCTCTCCAATCTCTTTCTAATGTAATCTTATTACATTATATCTTTATTCATAAAATTATTTGTCAATAAAATATCACCAAATAATTTGTAAATTATTTGTAACAATTGCAAACAAATCATTGATTACCTATGAATCATATTCATCCATCAAAACTAAATGTAAATCACATTTACATTTAATTGCTTAATGTGAATCCATTTTACATTATCATTTAAATTGCAAATCCTATTTACAATTAAATTCTCTCTATGATATATGCATCACATACATAACATCCATGATTAGTGGAGATAGTGCTATTCACATTAATCTTATCTATGATAATGAAATCCCATTTAATTATCTCAAATAAATATCTACACTTGTCCAAATAATGTGTCTAACATCCACATTATTAATGATAATTAAGTCTAATTTAATCATCGAATTTCTAATGCCCAAATAATGTCAGTAATGAAATTATTCATGAACTCTTTCAAGAACAATGTGCATTCTCTACGGATATTTGGAGATCGTGATAGGGCAGCTGTATATTCCATGTATAGTAACTTGGATACTGAGATCTATTCTCATATACAAATCTAGAAGACCTCTTAGAGATGTCTGATGAAATCAAACAATATATTCAATCTTCTCATTGCATCTGAATTATATTCAAATCAATATCCAACATTTGGATTAAGATTAGATAACCAATCTATGAAGTGGAGTCACTAAGATCCAAACATCTTTCATCACTCCCTCGAAATGGAAGTGACACAGTTGTACAATCGATCAAGATTGCATCACCCTTGAGTATTCTTAATACCCATACGTTGTACATACTGGAAGATCTAAAATAAACCCGAAGTTTTGATCTTATTTGAACTATCTCCTTCAGGGTTTCATCATTAAGTTTCTCATTTGATCATTTGGAATGACCATTGATTATATGCTTTCCAAAAATATATATCATACCTTCAAATCTTGACTTGTTTCTAAAACAAGATGACTAACATTGGAATTTGGTTTATCCCAAAATCTCATGAGTGAGCTCATGTCTTCAGGTTTAGTAGTGAACTTGTAAGATCCCTTTAAGAGATCATACTACTCATATTCCCTCGTATGCACACTAACTCGTCGGTGTATAGGTAATCAACCGAGTGGTCTGGCTAAACATACTTAGACATGTAGTAATACTTCTTCTTCAATCAGAGGATAAGTGCCTATACCTGATAGCATCTGGCATAGATCTAGGTTATCTCGATCTGTTAAGTCAACTCTTTGACCCTAACTCATCTGACACCTTGAAATCTCTATTCCTATGTAGAGGACTTGCATCAAGAGGTCAGTCGAATGTCAGTCTTTGGAGTAAGGATTTCCATCTCCTTCTTAGGCTAGAGACCCCTTCTTGATAATAACTAGATAGCATGATTGATACCTTAATCTAACTCTTTTGATATTCAACAATTGATGAATCGCTAATAGACGAAGTTAATAGTAACTCAAGGTAATATAATAGATTATCAACTTATCAAAACCTCTATATTTAAATCTCTGTGAAGAGATCAAGGCAAATTAATCCGGATAAGTCTAAGGTCGAACATAAGGACACATGCATATTAGTCCATATAATTAGAATTTAAACACCTAGGTTAAGTATATAAAAATGATATATGGGACAAGAATGCACAACAAAATGAATACATGCTTCTTTTTGTGATTTTAAATGCAACTTTTATTAAGATGCTACGAAATGGAAATGCAATCATCAACTCAACGTACACTGCACAAATTTATAAGTACAGTTTAAGCTCCTCAATTAAGTACTTGATTAATGATCTTTTGGTCCACACAATTAGATTAGGCGATGATACATCACTTCAGGTAAGAAATGAATTAATTGAAGAAGCTCACCAAGATGATTCTACATTTTCATTCTTTATCCTTTTTTCGATTAATAGAAATCCAACTTAAATTGAATTAAAAATAATCATTTAAACATGTAATAAAGTAGCATGAAGGAATTACCCTATGTTAACTATTTAATTTGATGTTTAATTAGGACTTAAGGTAAATTAGATAACACTATCAAGCAAGGAGTTTGTTCTAAAATTAATTAATGATCAATAATCCAATCATAACAAAATGCATCATATTAAAGAGAATTTTATCAACTATAAAATGACACATTTTTTAATTAATTTGGATCTCTAAAACTCAAGACATTAAAAATATAAAACAAGTACTTATTTTCAATAAAACATAAATTAACATAACAGAAAAACCTCACAAAAAGGTCCCTAGAGGGTAGAAATGCAATTATTTAAACCCAAAATGGTATTAAGTACAAATATCATGTGTGTGGCTACAAATAGAAACAAAAATGCTGTCAGGTCTTATTTGCAAATTATCTAGGTGCCACACATTGCGTGCACGCGGCTCTATGATCGAGAAGGCTTAGTTTTTTGTCTAGGTCTGGTGGAGCTGAGGTACATGCTCAGAGCGATGTCTTGGTCTTCGATCAATGCCATAGGATTAGATCTAGAAGATCTAATTGGTTGGTGCCTGTAAACTTGAGATTTTTCCTCCTCCTTCGCAACATGGTGGTGAAGCTTGGACTCTAGCGAGAGGTGTCAATCCCTTCCTGAGTCATGGTTTCAATCTCGGCGTCAATATGAAGTTCGAGGAACCTTTGTCAAGGTCTGACAAAGGTGGTGAGGCTTCAAGGAAGGAGAAATACAACATGGATGTTCTCTTCAATGCACACTTGTCGAAGATGGAAGTGGAGATCGGAGACAGCTTGAACTTTCTGACCAATGATGACCTGCATAGGTTAGCACAAAACCGAAGCACAATAGGGGAATTTAGGCATTAATATGAGAGAAGTGTAGGGCCGTCGAAGGTGGTCTGAGATGGTGCCCTAAATGGGTTCTTTCTCTTTGTGATGTGAAGAATGGATCAGGGTGGGGGAGGATTTGGAGAAGGGATCGATGGAGTCAGAGATATGCGTACAAATGAGAGTGTTATGGTAAAGGTTTAGGATAAATCAAATAATCAAGAAGATGTGTGTGCATAAGAAATTAATTCAGAGAAGATTGAAGGGGGGAACTGTTGGCAAGGATCTTTGAGTTTTTATTTGTGAAAATAAAAGTGTGTTGTCATTGTAGCCCAAATATCCCTCAACAAAAAAATTATTTTATACTCAAGCAAAAATAATTACAAAAAAATGTAGGAAGAGAATTTTTTCTATATAATTTACCTGTATAACAACATGATCTAACTCATAGAGGCTACAAATCCGAAGGGTTATTCTAATAATAAAAAAATCAATGATAAGAATACAGAATTTCAAATGAAAACTATCTTGATTTTTTTGAGATTTTTATCTTTTAATTGTTTTTGGTTTTTATTTTTTATTTTATTTTATATTCTGATTTTTATTTTTTTTTGATTTTTAGTTTTGCAAAATTTTAATTTTCAAAATACATAAAAGAAATGCCACTTTTGGATTTTTTAAAATATAGTAAAAATGAAAAATTCTCAAAGAAAATATTTTATGTTTTGATGATTTTTTTACTATTGTTTTTATATTTTCAAATATTTTTAGATTTTTTAGGATTTTTAAAATGAATAAAAACATGGAATAAAGCACACAATGAGTAGATAAGAATATTTTTCAAATTAAAAATGTCAAACAAAATAAAAGATTACTCTATTTATTTTTCCTAAGAACTAGAATGAATTATCTACAAACAGGAAGTGAAATCACTATTTTTAGATTTTCTAAAAATATATATGATTTTTATAAAGTTATTAGTATTTTACAATTTTTTTGCATTTAAAAAATGATTAATGTGTGAAATTGTACAGAAAATAAAATACACAAAATAAACTATTCTATTTTTTGGAGTTTTTGTGTAATATTTGAACTTTTATGATTTTTTAATGTCAAACAATGAAAAATGTGATGTTTTGATTTTTTTAATAATAACAAACAAAAATAAAATGTAATGCAAAATTTCATAATGAAGTAGCATACAACAGGAATATAACAAAATTTTTCTAGAGTTTATTGAACATGTAAAGTATTTATTTAAATAAGGAAAGCATGTAAAATAAATGTCTGGAATTATAGGACTGAAATGGAAATTTTGAAGTCTTTGCTTTAAAATATAACAAAAATAAAAGTACGTGAAAAGATTGCAATTTACCCTATGCGTGCATGCGCTACACATGATCTGGAGCTAGCTGAGGTCTCTTTGCAATTATTAAAACTTTGGGGGACTGGAATGATATTTATCCAAAAAGCATTTTATTATCTTAGGGTTCACTATGGTCTTCTTAATTATGTTCGTTCTCTCCAAGCCAAATAGGGACCACCGCCCCTCCTCGCTTCACGTCTCCTCCAAGCAAAGGGCCTGGGGGGGGGGGGTGGCAGAGCTTCGAAGCGGACGGTGGAGGTCGACGATCTTCGGTGGTGATCGACGATGGGGCGGAGACGCGATGCTACGGTGGGAACGAGGGTTATAACGACCCAAGAACGATGGTGGACTCGACAGAGGGTGGTGGCATCACACCAGGCAACGGTTAAAGTGTCAGCGATCATAGTGCATGGGCTGCGTGTTCTAGATCGACGGGTGTGTGGTTGGATCTGGAGCTGGTGCATGCGACATATGAAGGTGAGGGAGCTTGCGCGGTCGATGAAAGGTGGCTGTGAAGGGGTGACACATGCCCCTGGATCTTCGTCTGTAGTGTAGAGGTGGATCAACGGAAGGTGGGCGGATGTCGCAAAGAGGATCGTGGTCATGACAGACGCGTTCTCCTGGCGATGGAGCTGGGGTAGCAGACAGGAGGACTCAGAACTGCGAATTTAGGCAGCTGTTGTGGATTGGAGCTGTGGTGGTCGGGATGGAGGAGCGGTGCGGCTAACGGAGGAGGTGATCGCGTTGGATGGTGATGACGGACGACAGTGTTGGAATCCGAACGATTGATGGTGAGGGGCAACACACACCCTTGGATCTATGAAGGGGCATGACTGAGTGTCCAATTTTTTTATTTTTTTTTATTATTTTTACATTTTTTAAGGAACAACTATAATTTTTTTCATTTTTCTTTTTTTGGAATTTTTGTTCTTGTAATTAAAAAAAGACTCGAGCACGATGGCGCAGTTCAGAAATTATTGATAGAAAATGTGAATGGAAAACAAATCCTGCGAGGTGGACAGATGGATCCGTATGTCCGACCACCGTACGTGGTAAGAGATGAGTGGTTGCGTGAGGTAGAACGTGAACGTGGACAGATCGAGAATATGAATTAGGGATTTGGGAAAAGATCAAATCGTGATGATGAACTAGGAATGAGAATCTAAGATTTAGAATTAAAAATTGACAACGAAAGTAAAACTAAAAAATGAAAAACGAGAATAAAATGGATCTCACCGTAGGAGTGGATGGAAGCCGTTATGGCCTCGACGAGGACCAACTCGCTGTCACCGGACGGCTCGGAAGCTGGGCACCTTTCTACGACAATAATGCTCTTGGAAATTAGGCTCCTCTCACCAAAGGTTGATAAAGTTCGAATGAGGGAGGAGGAACCGCCTAAATAGAAAAAAATTGATTTGAATTTCAAAATTTGAATGGAGAGAAAAGAAGGAAGGAGGTTAATAGTGGAATTAATAAAATTATTTACAATTAATTAAATTGTTTTGTCATTTTATTAAATTTAATAATAAATATTAATTATTTAATTTTTTAGTATGGTTATTTAAGGAAATTAATTATATATATAATATATACATATGGTACATTATATAAATAGTTAAATAAGGAAATTAGTTTATTTTGTGTTTTATTTTTAATTTTTATTTTAAATAATTATTAACAAATATTTACAAATACATTATGTATAAAAATAAATATGGATAAATATATACAATAAATAAATGGTAAAATTATAAAACCATAAGAGAAAATCATCTTTCAAATCATAACTCCAAAAATTATGAAACTACTGCCACATTGAAGAGAATTTAATTTAGAATATGATGAAGTGAGTTTGATTCAATTCAAATTCATATGGAGCCGAATTTGGTCTTTCAATTATCGTTTTATAGCTTTTTCCGAGTGTCGTTATTTTTATTCTGTACATGATTTTATTTTGCAATTATTTTATTTACAACTTCCATTTAGAAGATTATTTAATTTGAGGTCAATTTATGGGCAAATAAAATAGTTGAAGTTTTCTATAAATATACACAAAATAAGTAAAGAGATAAAGAGTGTTTACAAATTTTTTTTTGGATTTTCTGATTAAAGACCCTATTTCCACCTACTTTATTCATGGTCGATCAGGTCAAGTCTTGACCTTCTCTCGAGGTTCGGGTCAGCCTATATCTATTACATATATATTCTTTTATTTCATATATTTTCCCTTTATTTTTTATTTATTTTAGGTTAAAATAATAATATATTTACATTTACACATAAATGTATGTTAGTAAGAATATAGATTTATTAATATGTATAGATATTTTATAAGAGATTTTAAGCTAAAATAAATAAATAAAGATGATGAAATGCGGATTCATCAGGAACAACTAGAGATTACTTAGAGAATGAAGAGGAGGTTCATGTTGGAACAAAAGGCCAAGGAACAAAGCTCTATATGCTCCTGGGTCCTCGTTTAACGCACTCGTCTGAAGTGCGAAGCTCGAGCAACCATGGGGAGGGTGATATGCTCAAAAATCATGGATCTCATCGGAGATTTCTCTCCTTCTTCACTCTCAATCTCTCACTCTAACTGTCACTAGAGAATGAACAAGGCTTGAAGGAATTCTTGCATGAAGGCCTATCGCACTCCGTGCCCCTCTATCTCAAATGAAGGTTGTTGAAGCATGCAAGGCCTTGGCGAAGATGATGACTCATTGGGAGGGGGGGTGTGGTCTGAATCAACGGATCGATGCTTCATCGTCCGAGGCAGAGTGATGAATTCTAGATTCATCATCTTTATTTTTATTATTTACCCCTTTATCTTAAACTTATTAACTCAATCAATAATTAATTACATACATTTAACATTTAACACCTTGTAAATAATTAAGGTTAATTATTGTTGATAAATATATACATATTATATGTATTAAAGTTCCCTTTATTTTATGTATTTTCATTTATTGAAAATCTAATAAAAATTAGGATAATAGTGCATATAATATATTGTATATTATTCATTATATAAAAATAAAAATAAAAATAAAAGAAATAACATAAGTATTTTTATTCCTTAAAAATACTTACAAAAATAATAGCTATGTACATATGATGTATTTTGACTTTGAATTCTACATGAAAGTTTAGATTTTGAAAAGACGGGCAACTTTCATGTTGAACACTTTTTAAATTGTCTTCATTTGTTACTTTCTATTTATTTTACAAAATTTAACCTTTTTCAACTTTTCCTATTGGGACATGTGGCCACATTTTAGCATGCCATGCACACGACCTAGCTCTTTCATAGCCTCCACCTCCTTTCAGATCGGCCCACTCCTGTCACAATACGAAGCATCTAATCAATCGATCGTATGCTTCTCATATCTGCATCCACGTCCAAATTGAGACCATTGGATCTCCAGATCCAATGGTTCTCATTCATCATCATTATCCATCAGTTACTCGTCCAAGGGACACGACTGCTCGCTGGATATATTTCTCCCCTTTACCCTCACCAGTCCATGTGTCATCCATCCTTGTTTCCGGTACCAAAATGAAGCCCAAATATCCCTAATACATGCCGCAACTTCCATGGTCCTCATCTCTCCCATGTGAGTTAACTAGTGGTGATTGAAACCATCACTGGAACCACCATTGTTACTGCACAAAACCCTTTTCTCCCCCAATCGCTATGCGGATCCTCCCTTGTGCGAGGTGTTTCTGAGCCCTAACCCTCTTCCTGATGACAGTTAGGACGAGAGTTTGAGTGCCAAGAAGGAAGTCCGTCTCCGACGAGATCCTTGGTATTCAACCAAGTCACAACAAGCCAACCTTGCTGCTTGAGCTTAGCCTATTGCTATGGCTTTGAGCAAGGACCTAGAGCAATCAAATCTCCATCTCGATGCATCTATTCATCGCTCCTGTTCATCTTCATCTTCTAGGTGAACCCAATCTCATCCCTCTTTGAATTTCTACTTTTAATTCATCATTTGCACTCATTCTCATATGCTTTCAAAAAGCATATATCGTATCTTCAAATCATGTCTTGTTTCCAAAATAAGATGACCAACATTAGAACTATCCCATTATCTCATGAGTGAGATCATGTCTTCCGGTTTAGTACTAAACTTGTATTATTCTTTTGAGAGATCGTATTACTTATATGTCCTCATATGCACACCAGTTCGTTGGTGTATAGACCTTGATTACATCAACATAATGGTCTGCCAGCTGTACATGCTTAAACATATAATAATACATCTATCACTGGTCATAGGAGGTGTGCTTATACATGATAGTATACGACATAGGTCTTAGTTATCTCGATTTCGTTAAGCCAACTCTTTGACCTATCTCATCCAACACCTTTGAATCTCTATTCTTATGCAGATGACCTACATCAAGAGGTCGGTCGGATGCTAGCCTTTGGAGTAAAGATTACCATCTCTTCTCAAGATGGAGATCCTTTTTTGTTAATCATTTGATGGTATGATTGAGTCCTCAATCTAACTTTTTAGATATTCAACCTACAACAACCTCACCTAATCTTTGTATCAACAACTGCATGATATCAAGATGATCGTGGTACATAACCTTAATTATACTAAGAGATCTATTATACAAATTAGTTATTTTTCATTTATGATTAAATAATGATATGCAATGACCTTTATCGTATGATGACTCATAGTGGGCTTACATGTCCAACACACCTTTTATCTTGGAACAAATACACTTGTTGGAATCATGAACCTTAAAACCACATGACAAAGTAGTTTTGTCAAAATTTTCTTACCACTGCTTTGATGCTTTTTTCAATTCATAAAAGGGATTTAACATGCTTGCAAATCTTTCTCACATTCCCAAGAGTAACAATGCCATCAGGTCGATCCATATAGATCTCTTCCTTAATATCACCATGTTAAAATGCGGTCTTCACATCCATCTGGTGGATAGAGAGACCATATATATATGCCAATGATATAAGCATCTGGATTGTGGTCAACCTAATCACATTGTAATGTGTACCAAAATAATCAATACATTCCTTTTGCATAAAGCCCTTAGCAACTAATTTATCTTTATACTTTTCATTTGATCCATCAAGCTTAAGCTTTCTCTTAAACACACACTTGCACCCAATGGTAGAGCACCCTTTGGGCAAATCAACTAGTTTCCAAGTTCCATTAGCCATAATGGAATCCATCTCAAATTTGATGGCTTCTTTCCATTATTTTGCTTCAATTGAAGCCATGACTTCCTTCTAACTTGGTGGATCACCCTAGATCTGGTAGACAATAAAGTCACTACCCAAATCTTTGCATATCCATGGTCATTTACTCCTCTCTGGCTTAGTTTCTTTTGAAAGATAATTAGGTTCAAGTTGAGGCTCAACCCCTATATTTGATATCCTTTGTACTCGATCTGGAATAGATACTGATGTGGAGGCAACATCATTGTTCAAGTTCTAAGAAATCCTATTCTTCATATGGAAGATATCCTGAAAAAAGGTAACATCACAGAATTCAACAATGGTGTTGTCGTCTATGCCAAGTATCTCAGAATGAATTACCAAGAACCTATATGCATAGTTATTTTTCAAATAACTTAACAAGACCACATCAGTAGTTTTAGGACCTAGGTTCTTTCTCTTGAGTTCTGGGACTAAAACCTTAGTGAGACAACCTCATACTTTGAGATATTTTAAGCTTGGTTTCCTATTTCTATAAAATTCAAAAGGACATTTTTTATATGTCTCAAAGGAACCCTATTCAGAATATGACAAGCTGTATTCAAGGCCTCTCCCCACATATAGGTTGGAAGTGAAGAATTCTGTAGGAGAGCATTAATCTGTAAGATAAAGTCCTATTTGCGATGTTATCTTGTTTGATTGCGGTGAATAATGAGCAACAACTTCACGAACTGTGCCAAACAATCTGCATTATTCATCAAACAAGTTAAAATTTTTTTCATCTCCTATATTAGACTTAAGACATTTAAGCACTTTTCCGATCCGTGTCTCAACCTCTTTATTATAGACAAAAAATTTCTCTAAGGCTTCACTCTTGGATTTCATTAGTACACATATCGGTATATACTACCATCATCTATAAAGGTAATAAAGTATTTTGTATTATATCTGGTCAATACACAATTAAACTCACAACTATCTGTGTGCACTAGATCCAAGATCTCACTATCTCTAGAGACGGATTAAAAAGAGTTTCTAGATGTCCAAGCTTGCACACAAATTTCACATTTCCAAGTTTATCAATATTATGTTTAAGGATCAACTCTAAATTCATAATTCTTTTAATTGAATTTAAGTTCACATGTCTCAAATATACCATGCAACAAATCATAGGATTCTAGATTATTAATCACATGAGATACATAATCAGAACATTCAGAATCCAACACATTCATTGAATAAATGTTTACTGAATCACATCGAGTTCTAAACAACAAATCAAAATTTACCAAATAGCCTTTTTTCATAAAAAAAGTCATGCTGAGAATGAAAACTTTATTACATTTAAAGTTTATTCCAAACTATTTCTAACTAAAATATAGCAATATAAAATATTCTTCTTCACGTTGAGGACATGCAATACCCTTTGCGAATTCCAGACACGTCCATAGGAGAACCTCAAGCAGACTTGTCCTAAACCTAACACCATGGCTGCAAAATCATTCTCCATCTGCACAATACCATCACTACAGGTCTAATAAGAAGAAAGTAAAGTTTTGTCAAAATAGATATGAACATTGGCTCCCGTATCCATGAGCACTCATTGGGATCATGGATATGGTATACCTCAAGTTTCATAAAGACATATCGCTCACTAACCCCAAGTCTCATAATGATCATATTCCCTTGAGGACTCTTATATGTAATTTTTGATTGAGCCTTTAAGGATGAACAATCCTTCTTCCAATGACCAACTTGATTACAATACCAACATGGTTTATTCTTTACCTTTTTCTAGATCTTACCCTTTGATTTTATTTTATTGTTGTTTATACCCTTTCCCCTTTTCTCGTTGCCCTTCGAAGTCATGAAATTAACCTTAGCTCAACATCAACATGAATGACATGCTTTTACTTCTTGTGTTCCTCCTCTATGGCAATCACCATCGTTAAGTCATCCATAGAAAATTTCCCCCTTCTATGTTTCGAGGCCATACCGAAAACTTCTCATGACTTAGGATGTTTTTCTATGATGCACATGACTTGAAACTTCTCTATAATTTTTATTTCGGCATCTTTTAGTCCATGGAGTAGGAGTAGAAAGTCGCGTGCATGTTCATAAACTGATTTTCCCTCAACCATGGAAAATATTAATAACTTTGTGACGGAGTACTTCTCTATACAAAGATCTTTGGTGTTATACTTCTTGTCCAATTCTTCTTATAGCCCCTCCGCACTATGTGTTGAAGAACAATATACATCAAACAATGTTTTGGACAAAGCCAACAAGATGTAATCATGACACATACGATTACGTTCTTTCCACACAGATTGCGTTTCTGGCTATTGGGTGAAGTATATTCCTTTTCTATTGTAGGACATTCAATTTCAAGCATTGAGATTAACCGCGTTGTGGTTAACCGGATTTTCATGAGTTTTTTCCAATGCTTAAATTTTTGACCATCGAATTTCTTAAGCATCCCGATCTGACATATTTTTAATCCCGGTTCCAGATATCATCTCTAAGATACCATATTCAATAATATATATAGTCTGTCATTATCTTGTTTAATATAATGCATTGTAGATTAAAAGAGTTATACTCATGCATTTATGATTCATATTCCCATTACAAAATGCATGTGGGAATAGATTAAAACATTGATAGAGCATATTAGGGCATAAACCATCAAGGCAAAAGAACAAACTAATTGCAACAAACAAACCAATAAGGAAATTAGAGACTGGAGTGCCAATGAAGGATTGTCCTCAGAAAATGTATCTCCACAATATCGGTGCGTAAGGTATTGACGATCTACTCCCAAGATAGAATGACACAAGATCTGCATCCACACAAATCGGCAAGATCGTCGTTGAAAATACTTCACAAAACAACAGTCGAGAGAAGGGAACAAAAGTGTTTCACGGTAGAAGAATAGAGAGAACGAGAGAGATGACTTGTGTATGAAGAAATTGCATCTGGAGAGAGGGTTGTTGAAGACCTACCATGACTCTTCAATTTCTGTAACTGCCCTCTCAATGACCATTGAGTCTGAGCTGTTAGATTAAGTTGATTTCTCACAACGATCGGATTATAAATTAATCAATTGGATCAATTTATCTAATCCTCTAAACAAAATCCGCAGCAAAAATATCAAGATTCGAGATGACTCTTGAACTGGAGTCAGAACGGAGCGTGCACGCGTCTAGTCCTCCATTCCCCCTCTCTACTATTGCTACAAGAGATTGGGATGTGAACTCATATATAAGTACACCAAAGTTTTAGCACTAATATATGTGGTACTAAAACTCCACCCAATTTCACCTTATTTAATATTTGAGAGCTCCCAACTTTCGCTGCAATACAATTTGGCTTTCCACTTGAAACCAATTTGTTAACCCTTGTTACATAGGTTTACTAACTTAAAACCTAAGTATATTACATTAATTACAGCATATGATTCCCATCGAGTTACTAGATTAGAAACAAAGTCCATAAAATATAATATTGTGACTGAAAAGCTAAATTTCTAAAGCTATAAAAGTATCTACAAATGCTAGTACAATTCTACTAGTGAAGTGCATCTTAAAATCCGGAACAAATTACAGAAGCTCAAAGTCAACACACGCTGCGGACAACCTGTAAACTGATATAACACTAGAATGTAAGTAGAAAAAGCACAAGAGAGAGGTGTCCATTATCCATCATTAAATTCCCGTCTAATCATTATTCACAAATGCAAACCATTGTTTGATTGTTCTATATTGCATCATATCATATTCACTGCTTGTACTCTATAAGTAGTTGTGTTATTATTCATATTACCAGCACATTTTCTATATGTTTAACCACATTATTCATTGGGTTTTAATCACATACACATATACAAATAAGTATACTACTCAAGGCACTCATCATCATTTTAAACCATAATAACATCTATAACCTATACTGATACCGAGTTTTCCCCTCACCACTCTCTGCATCTGTCACATAGCTCTCTTCCCTTTCTTTTCCCATCCTCTTCCATTCCCATCCTCACGTGATAATCAACACTTAATTAATGTGACAGTTTGTAAATATATTGTACGTATTTATTATTCACGGTCAACTCTTATTTAGTTGAGTAAATGAATATATATAACATTACTCTAAGGTAATTAACTCATTGTTCTTTATTAAAGGAGACAATATCATTAATAGTTATAATTTAGATATTAATTATAATTAAATAATAATGCACAAACGTAAATATGATTACTAAAATTATAACATATAATATTATTGTAATCATAATTATGATAGGAGTAACACTAATATAGAAAGTGTATACTATATCTAATGTTACATTAGAGTGTACTCCGTTAAATGTGTAACGATTTATCCATTGCCTACTTTATTAAAAATTTTGATAGTTAGAAAATTTTGCACGTAATATGTACAAAATTCTATGCGGATTTCCTGAGGTTATTTACGTGAAAAAGTGCTTTACTTCGGTAAATCATTAGAAAATATCATGTTAAATATTTATTGATCGAATTTTATCATACTATATTGATCGAAACTTACAATAAATGTCACTGAGATATCTTCGAATGATTACGCTTATTTTACCGTCTAATAAAATCATTTTGTTGTGTTTTGTATTGTTGTTTATGGGCGAAGGGTTGTTTAGATACTTCTCAATTTTACATATATTGTTCCAAAAAATTTATATTCACTTTTTTATTCAAATATAGATTAATATGCTTTAATATTTCAATTACTTTTTATAATGTTGAAAATATTTCAAAAATTTACTCCAACCCGCCGCAGAGCGCGGGAAATACACTAGTAACGTCTAAAATCATACGCTATGCACCAAAGCAACCAAACAAACACCAACTTTAACCCATTCTCCCATCTTACTCTTTTGATAAAGATTTGAATCTAGGCTTGGTTCATTATAAATAATATTAAAGGCAAACTATAGTTACAGGGAAAATGATCGTTAGTGAGGTGGTAGTGTTTCTATTCGTGATTACTCCAAGGACAAGTAACAATGATTAGGGTTTTTTTATCGCTTCTTCCCTTTTTAGCTTTTTCATTATCAATCATTAACTTCTTACAAAATTTACAATGCCATTTCTTAGTATAAGTTATGCGTCTACTTTAATAAAAGGGCAAAAAATAAATTTTACAAAAAACCAAGGGCACAATTAATATTACAAAAATGGGAGCGGAATAAATGACATTGCAAAAGTTAAGGATACAAGTGATAAAAAACATGATCATTGTTACTCGGAGTAATCATGAATAGAAACATCCAACTCTTTAATGATCATTTTCCCGATAACAAAAATCTATCTCTAATATTAATTAAAGTGAACCAAGTCTAGATTCAAATCTTTATCAAGAGATTGAATCTTACTGCCATTCCAATC
Source organism: Ottelia alismoides (assembly GCA_037367405.1). Taxonomy (NCBI): domain Eukaryota; kingdom Viridiplantae; phylum Streptophyta; class Magnoliopsida; order Alismatales; family Hydrocharitaceae; genus Ottelia; species Ottelia alismoides. The sequence goes on along the minus strand of JAZKJV010004287.1, from coordinate 356,832 downwards.
CAAAAGTCTTGGCCAACCTGTTAACCACACCATTGTTAACCAGCATATCTCTTTAGTTTCCACCTTAAAACTAGTACATGGCAAGCTCACTCCCATAGTCTACAACAAAAACCACCTTCACATGGAACAGGTTCACTCACAATCACCATTTCCTCATAAAGAAAGGAATTCCCCATCAAACAAAAATACAATCATAAAAAACAAAACTGAATTACCATCTTCAAATCAGCCAGAATGTAGGAAACGAAGAAAACATGATAAAAAATGCCCTTGCCCTGTTCTTTGGGTGTCAAGTCTCACCTTTCTACTATATATATCATATACAAAAGTTCGAAAATCAAATCCAAAATATTACATGGGGTGCATAGGGCACTTAAAAATTACATATAGTATATTCAGCATTCGGCAAACATAAAATTATGTCAGACCTTTAGAAACTCCATTTCTTGCGGTCTCACAGATTTATAACTTCAAAATTTCAGGGTTGATAAGTGCTTCATCTCAAGGGAGAAGCCACCACCACTACCCTTTGCAAAATTTACATAACAAAAATGTGGATGACATCCATTCTGCTGAAGGAACACATGAGCCCTTGCCCTATTCTCTGATGTGAAGGAATAGCGAGTTCATACAAAGAAAACAAACCAGTCCTGTAACTTTTTACCTTCAATCCATCCATACCGGGAACGTCCTAGGCACTAGCCAATTCTACACAACTTATTTGTGTCAACCACCATGGGCAGTAACATATCAAAAAAACGTCATGTGAGGATCTGACTATCAGCACTGGATGTGGACAGCACCACTCTCCAATGCTACAAACTTGGGCTTCACATTTACCTGCTCCAGGCACTGTATGACATCACCTATCCGGAAGTCGTTATAATCTTTTATCACCAGGCCACACTCATTCCCTTTTACAACAGAGTCAACATCATGCTTTTCACGCTTCAAGGATAAGCACGAGCCTTCAAAGATGATCTCACCACTCCTTAAAAGTCTGATAGTTGATGACTTGGTAAAGTGACCATCCAGTACTCGGCATCCTGCAATTCTATATTCCGGTTCCTTGGTTCTGCTCTGCCCGAGACGTTCAAAAATGTTAAGAATCTCACCTTCTCCAGCAACTTGGGTTTTAAAAGTACCTGGTGCCCTTTCAACAATCAGGTTTCCCATCTCCTCCAGCAGATGGTAAATTACGCGGTGGATACATACCTAAAAATATGTAACATTACCACATGACATCATGTTCAAATACTGAAATTAAATCCCGGATAATAAGAAAAAAGCCTTCCTGACTCTAATTCCAAAAACTACTCAATAAATTTGCCATACTGGATCCAATTAGTTCTCCACAAGAAGTTAAAAATCAGCAACGATCCATTCTGTAATTATGATGTATGGATACGTCCTAGCTACAAACAGCTCCACAATAATGACAACAAGGAAACAAAGGTACTTATTGGAAGTCAAACTTACAAACATAGATTCATAATAAGCATGTAAAGAAATATCGCAGCTACACTTTCATGCTTCTAATTTGCTAATGGAATTCAATCATTTGAATTCGATTATAATTCGAACAAACTTTGAAAAAAAATTTGTTTGATATGAATTGACATAATTTGACACGTGGATTCAAAAAACTAAAACAAACTATATCTGCATCGACTCATATTCGTATGGAGATAATTTGACCTCGATTCAGTGTACGTGCATGTCTCAATATGTGCACGTATAAATGCATGCATATATTTGTGTAAAAAGAGAGGACCATACTACGAGAACAGGCCTTTTTAAAAGTACAGAGTCTGATTAACTGTAATATGAATTTGAATCAAGTGTAATAGTGTTGAATGCCATTGACATTATGGGAAAATAGCAACAAACAAGCTCCAATAGAAAGGCAGTGGAAGACGACTCATGTCAAACAAGGTCATAGCTGTATACCTTAACGGGTACATAAACACTGGGAATGACAATGATTGTGGATTTTATATGATATCCACGATCTCTGTTGATTTGTAATTTAATATGCAACTCAAAAGGTTCTGTGAGGTTAGCTATATGTTGTGTAGTGTCAACTATTTCCATAGACGATGGCGAGATGATATCTTGAGCAGTTTCGCATTTTGGACCTTTGATGCAAATGAGTACGTCTCGACTTCCAAACAAATTACTTCTCAATACAATTTCTTTCAAATTCATTAAAATTTCATGTACAGGTTCTTCAATATCCGATATCGTCGAATATTCATGTGGTACCTTTTCAAATTTAGCATGTGTGATACACGCACCCTCTATTTCTCCAAGTAAAACCCTTCGCATGGCAATACATATTGTATCGGCTTGGCCTTTCATAAGTGGGGACAGAATGAAACATCCATAATAAAGATGTTTACTGTCTACTCTTGATTTAACACACTTCCACTGTAGTCTTTGAGTGGATCCTGCTACTTCCTCTTAAATACATCTGCAAGCTGAATATCTGTAGTGATGTGAGGAGTAGTAATCTTTCCAATCCGTACGGCGTCACGAACAAAATGGCAGTCAATTTATATATGTTTGGTTCGCTCATGGAATACATGATTCATGGCAATATATATAGCAGATTTGTTGTCACAATGTAGTTGAATAGGAGTGGAGACAACAATATCGAGTTCCTGTAGAAATGTCAATAGCCATGTGATCACACAGGTAGCTTGACCCATCGCCATGTACTCTGCTTCTGCATTGAATCTGGATACAACAAACTGTTTCTTACTCCTCCAAGTAACAAGGTTTCCTCCAACCATCATACCATATCCTGTGGTGGAGCGACGATCCTCAGGTGAACTTGCATAATCAACATCAGCATAGGCAATCGGTATAGCCATTTGCCCCATAAAAGAGGCCACGTCCTGGTGATTCCTTCAAGTAACGTAGGATCTGGAGGACATCCTGCCAATGACTGTAGCAAGGTTGCTCCATGTATTGACTAGCTCTACTCATTGCATAAGAAATATCTGGTCTGGTGAGAGTGAGGTAAAGAAGTTTGCAAACAAGGCTTATGTATCTAGTAATATCTTCGAAGATGAGATCAGAGGATGTGGATTATTTCTTCGGATATGCAGGAATACCAGAGGGCTTACATTCAACTAATCCAACTTCAATAAGGATGTACAGACAGTATTTCCTCTGTGAGAGATGAAGTCCCTTTGTCATTCGCAGTACTTTTATGTACAAGAAATAACGCAGCGGACTAAGGTCCTTGGTGACAAACACCTTCTGAAGAAAGGTCTTGGTCTCTAGTACCCCTTTATCATCATCACCTATGACAACCATATCATACACATAAACAACAAGTATAACAATACCAATTGGTCGTCTTCTGACAAAAACATATTAGTCAGAGGTAGTTCTCTAAAATCCAAGAGTGTTAATTTCAGCAATAAGTCCGTCAAACCATGCCCTTGGGCTCTGATTTAGTCCATAAATTGCCTTGTGAAGTTGACATACATACCCCCTCGACTTAGTAACCAGGAGGTTGTATCAGGTACACCTTGAGATCTCCATATAGGAATGCATTCTTCACATCTTAGCTGAAATATAAGCTAGGTCTTGTTAGCTGCCACAAAAAGAATAATCTGTATAGAGTCCATTCGTGCAACTAGTGAGAATGTAAAGTAATACACCACATATGTCTATGTAAAACCTTTGACCACAAGATGAGCTTTCAATCTATTAATGGACCCATCTGGCGACTGCTTGGTTGTGAAGATCCATCTGCATGCCACACGTCTAGTCCCCTTAGGACATTGCACTAGATTCCATGTCCCCCGCGAAGTGAAAGCATCCATCTCATCATTCATGACCTCTCGGCATCCAGAATCCTGCAAAGCACTATGGTGGTCTCTCAGAATGGATGTAGTCATGACAACATCTGCATATCTTCTGTAAGTTGATAAACAAGCAATAGAAGTGAAATGAGACATGGGATGAAAAGTACATTGCCCTTTAGTTCTACGTAGACCAATGAGAACTCTTGAGGACCATTCAGGATAGCATTGGAGGAAGCACTCGAAGAAGGTGTATCATCCTGCAACAAAAAACATGTAAATGAAACTCTGGTGGTAGAGAGATTTGTCTGTGCTAATAGACAATGAGTGGAGGTGGGAGATCCAGGGGAATATCTGTAACAGATTGAGTAAAGAAGATGGTTTGCTCAAAAAAAGTTACATCAACAGAGATATAATAGCAATGCCCAGTAGGGTCATAACACATGTAACCTTTTTGAGTACGAGAATAACCAAGGAAAACACATTTGATTGAACATGGAGAAAGTTTGTCGGCAGTGTAAAAATTATGAACAAAGGCCACACAATCAAAGATTCTCAGGGGGTAGAGGAAAGGGTGACTCAGTTGGGTATATCAGAGAGAATGGGGTGGAACCATGTAGGGAAGTAGAGGATACTCTGTTGATAAGATGGACGGCGGTAAGAACAACATTCCCCCAATAGGTTTTAGGAAATTTCATTTGGGTAAGGAGGGAACGTGCAATATTTAGGAGATGTATGAGTTTCCATTCCGCTACCTCCTTCTACTGGAAAGTGTAAGGACAAGAGGTTTGATGAATGGTGCCCTGGGATGCAAAGAAGTTTGTTAGATCATGTTAGGTAAATTCCAAGGCATTATTAGAGTGAAAAAATGAACAACTGAGGAGAAAATATTCTTGACATAATGGAAGAAATTCTTAAAAATATTATTAATTTCCGACCACTCTTTTAACAGATAGACCCAAGATGATCGACTGTAATCATCAACAATAATGACAAAATACTTATGTCCACTCAGAGTACGGACCGGACATGGTCTCCAAATATCACAATGGATTAATGAAAAAGGGACTTCGCGACATAGCTCAGTACGAGCAGGGAAAGACGCTCGATAATGTTTCTCGAACTGACATGCCTCACACTCAAAAGGCTTGAGCGTGAAGAGTTCGAGGAACATTAAAGAGAAGGCTTTTGCAGAAGGATGACCGAGGCGAAGGTGCTAGAGAAGAGGATCTTTGGAGATTGACGCAGCTCTAGCTAAGCTAGAGTCATAGGTGATATCAAGATAATAGAGGACGTTCTTCTCATGTCCTCCACCAAAAATCTATTTCGCCCGAATGTTCTGAAAATAGCAAAAGAACTCATAAAAAAAACTCGACAGTTAAGCTCAGTGCATAGATTTTGTACAGAGATAAGACAAATCGCAAAATCAGGAGTGTAGTGAACTCCAGTCAGTCGAAGTTTAGAATAAAACTCCACAATGTCCACAATAGCGACAGGCGAATGTGCCCCATTGGCAACCTAAACACTCTTCACAGAGGAAGAGATGGTTGTGAGGAGGTACGAAGAATACCTTTCGAAGTGCCAGAATCAATAATCCATGCAGGGCTGGATGCTGCAGAGTTGGCAATGATTACCTGAGGCAGTAGCCAGACTAACTGTAGGAGCAATATTACTAGTCACAAGCTGAGTTCTGCAGAAGATGTTGTAGACGAGCATATCCAAAGGCTGTAAAAAGTGGCTAACTATCACCAGATGGTTGATCATGTGGGATCTCAACAGTATCATATGGGCCCTCGTAAGCAGATGTCTCTAAGGCACTGTTGGCATTAGGTGGCATGCCGAACTTTGTCCAACAACGCTCAGATGGGTGATTCCAGTATCCACAATGTATGCATGCTAGACAACAAGAAGTAGTAGAATCACGTCTGCAATCAAAATCACGTCCACATCCAGACTCACGACCTCGACCGCGACCAAAATCACGGTCGCGTCCTCCCTGATAGTTGGACAGTTCCCGAGCGTAATGGGTTGTAGTCTCCGCAGATGGAGTAGTAGTAGAGCGCTCTCCTAGAGAATCTAAGTTCTTGCAGACGACCAAAGATGGTCTCAAGTGTGGGTAGGACATCAACGATCAAGAATTGGCCCTTCGCAAGCTTGCATCGTAGATGCAATCCAAACATAAACTGATACACTTGCCATTCTATGTGTTCTCCTATTTGTTTGTCATAGCAAGCATGCTGAAAAATGAGTAGTTCCTCGAACAGGATTGTGAGAAGACTGTAGTACTCCACCAGGGTAGTATCTCCCTGATTAGCAGACCAAATCTATGTGTAGATGTTTGAGAGCCTGAACTTGGTAGTCTTCTAGGAGTAGGTATGCTCCGAGCTCTCCCACATCGCCTTTGTCATCTCCTTGTAGAGAAGATTAGATGCTATATTTGGATCAACACTGTTGGTCATCCAAGTAATGGCCTGGCAATTGTCTACATACTATGTATCATGGTCCTTATCCGTCTCCTTGGGCAAATCCTTAGTAAGAACGTGGTTCTTGCGCTGACCACCAATAAACACCTTGAAGGATCGAGACCAGCTTACATAGTTCTCAGAGCCCTTTGATTTGATAGAAGTGCCATGTACCATCACAAAAGAAGTCAGGTTCATGATCCTGAGCTCTATAGATGCCATGGTGATCACGTAGGTCAAGAAAAAATGACCTAGAAGAGAGTAGTTGTCTTAACCGAGCATCAAAAGACCTAATCAAGCATCAAATTGAAATAAGATGGTTGTAGGCAACTATTTGGAGGCCTCCACAGTTGTTGGGGATCGTCCAAAGGACTGACAACGTGTCTGAGGGGTTGTGGAGGTACCTGAGGCATCGGTGATGCTCGTTGCAAACCAACGATGACACTTAGGGCCTAGCGAGGGGCCCTTCAAGGCTTTGACAGAGTTGTTGTGGCACTGTAGAGGCTCAAAGGGGTGACAACGGCGTCGGTGGTGAGCCCTAATGGGGGCTGGAGGGTCTGGTGAAGGCCTAAAGGGCTATGGTAACGTTGCAGGAGCCCAACAAAGGCTCGATCTGCTGTTGGCGAAGCCCTAAAAGGGTTATGGCGATGCGCAAGTGCCCAACAGGGGGCTTGATCTGCTGCTGGAGAAGGTAGGAGGTGGAGCTTAGGGCTCCAAGCGGAGACTCGATGGCTCTAACTCCTCTGATGCATTCTTCACCAAGGCATAGGGCACCCGATGCCTTCTAAAGGTTGATGGGCCTGGAGGCCCTCACAGTGGTGCGCGAGAGAAGAGAGAAAGCCTCCTCGACGATGTGTTCGAGATGCTTGTGGATTAGGGTTGAAGGTGGCAATAGGAATTAGGTCAAAACACTGGCCTAGGACCGCTGCTCTGATACCATGTAGGAAAAATAATGAAAGACAAAAATTGTGTGCTTTATTCAGGAGGTCTAGGGATCCTTATATAGGATGGAACCCTATAGAGCTCAAAACTGTGAAATATACAAAAGCACCTCTAGATGGATTACAACGAAATAAATAAGAGCAGCAAAATACATTACTAACATCTTATTTTTATACACGCCTAAAAATTGTATCACGCTTGAATCTAACCGGGGTTCACGGTGGTGGAGGAACTAGAACGGAAAAAAATGAATTCTAGTTGTAACATATCTAATGAAACAATAGCTGGAACTAATATCGCATTCTAAGAGAAAGATATCAAATATATGGAGTTTCTTTTTTATCTTATACAGATGATCCGATCCGCAAGGATCATGATTGGGAATTGTTGGATCGTCTTTCTCTGAGAAAGAAGCAAAACATAATCAACTTGAATTAGGGACATCTATTCGAAAATCGAAACTTAAGGAAACATTTGATTTCTTATCTCATGTCTGCTTTTCCTTTTTAATTAGATTTGGATGTTTCAATTTTTTGATGAATTGTGGGAGATAAAATATTCTTATTATAAAAATGTTGATAACTAGTAATTCTAGTTTTAGTATTTTTATTAATCTTGGTACCGATATGCATATTGACTCAAGTATCAATATTCATATTTTGTCTAATAAAAAATAGAAAATTTTACAATTGAAAATAAATTCGGTCGTTGTGGTCGAACTCTATTATGGATTTCTGACCATATTCTCCCTAAGACCCTCTTATCTCCTCCTCCGAGCTCAGGCTATGGAAGAAGGAACCAATAAGGAGATATCAACAACAATTGGTTTTAATATGGGGCAGCTCATGATGTTCATATCGATCTATTATACACCTCTGCATCTAACATTGGGTAAACCCCATATAATAATCATCTTAGTTCTATAAGATATATATAAAGCTTCGGAACCATCATACTATTTTTTAAATCCTAAAAAAAGGAATACGAAAGGAAGAGTGGTAAATATACAATTCAAAAATCTGAATCGAATGGATTCTTTTTGTCTATCTTTTGTATTTTTCTTCAATAGAAAAAGGACAAAAAAATCTATTGCAGAGCAGTATGCATAAAAAATGCATACCCGGTTGTTCAATTCTATGTTTTCTTCTTAACATTTTTTATCCCTTTCTTTTGTTTAATCAATTATGCGAGATTGAAGACCCTTTCATGATGTTATAGGGTTATGATTCACCAACCTGCTAGTTCTTTTTATGAAGCACAAGCAGGGGAATTTATCCTGGAAGCGAAAAGATATTGAAACTCTATTTCATTAAGAGCACATCCTACTCATTCCGCTCGCAACAACCCGATTAATTCTCCTGATGAAAAAACATTAGACATTTCATCTTCTGAAACCAACACTTGGATGTTATTTGACGTACAATCATGGATCTATACCCCCTCGGATCGATAAACATTTTGGATCTTATTAACCAAAGAGATACAACTTTGGGATATGGTCAGCTCAACACCAATCAAGAACTCCATCTCAGCATGAGCCCCTCACAAGCTTAGAATTGCATACCTACCGTCCACATGAACTGTGACAACCAAAGGAGGAGGGACATAGGACCACCAAAAGTAGGGCATCGCTCGAAGGTAGCTGGACCAGTGTTCACGAAAGCGGCCCGTGCGGCCGCATATGCGTATGCGGTGCCCTTAGCGCACCGCTTTCCTAAAGCCCCCCATTATGCGCCCCGTGCGCTTATGCGGGCCGCATATGCGGTCTGTGCGGCCGCATACACAATTTTTATTTATTTTTTACTTTTAAACTTTGTGCCATGTTTTGTAGTGTTATTTGTGCCATGTTTTCCTTACTTTTGCATGAATGCCAACCAAGCGTTCCATGACAATTTAAATCCATCGTCAAAGTAGTTGTACTGCATGATTGGAGTAAACACACAAGGAAGAAAAATAATAATATATAAATAATTTAGCAATTAATTTATTCAACTAATAGTTATTATGAATGCAATACATTATACGTAAAGTTGGGCACTTTTGATGGAGGATCATTATAAATATAACGGCATAGATAAATGAAATTATATTCAACAATAAAGGCATTTTGTGCGCTAACTTTTTTATTTTGTTGATTGTTGTCAATTATTTTGTATGTTAACCATTCTATTGAAGTATTGATATTTGATTGATAGAGATTGTTTGAAATCTATACGAAAGTTATTTTTCTTAGATCTTCTGTTGAATCGCAATTATGCATAAATTTAGTTCTGTTGTAGTCACTTTTGTATATATTTATTTATTTTTAAATAAAAATTATGAAACCGCGTAGAACCGCATATACCCCGCATATGCCCCCGCATACCGCTTAAGCGTTATTCAGTGACCTGTCCGAACGCATACGTATACCGCTTTCCTAAACCTTGAGCTGGACCAAGGTTTGAGATACCAATATCGATATCTGTTAATTTGAAAAGGGATATATTAGGGATATAATGGAATATGGAAATCTCGGAAAAAGCTAAAAAAATAACTTTCTCGCAAATTAAGATCACTAGGATGACACCCGCAGCGATGTTTTATTTAGTATATGTTGACATTATATTGGTAGAAGAACTTCATTAGAAACGAGAAAGTAACGTACAAGTTGGTTCAGAATATCTTTTGTTTAACAATAATAAAAGCATTACTTGATGGTAAATTGGGAGAAGAATTTTGTGAGCAATGAGAGATATCGAAGCCGAAGACAAAGGCGAGGAGGTAGTGGAAGATCATGTCGACCGTGGTGTCGAAGACGTTGAGCATGATGTGCATGGAGGTTTGATTTAAAACAAAAGATCTGCATATCTAATGGAAAATTGGAAATCTACACTAACTAAACAATCAATAGACTTTTCCAAAGCAATTTTCATATCCTTAAATATTTATTAAGAGCAACATATCAAGAATAAATCAAAATTGCTACATTAACATTTAATAATGGAGTGAACGAACAAAATATTTATATATATGTTGGCCAATTAATAATTTTATAGTTGAATTCTTTCATTATAATGTGCTCAATAAAATTAATAATTTTACAGTTACACATTAATATGAAAACAAATAAACCTTTACAGTTCAGCTCCTGATTCAAATATAACATGATTTACATTATCTCAAACAACTAAAATGAATACCTGCAAAATAAGAAGTATATACAGAAATAAAAAAGTATAGATTGAATGCATGGTAAAAAAAGACAATAAAACTCATGAAATTTGTTAGACAGTGAAGCTCAACAGATTATAGTGAGCAACATTTTCAATAAAGGAAAAGAATAAAAAAAACTATGCTAAGTTTTAACGTGTAGCAAATTATAAAAAATAAAACCAACTATAAAATTACTACAAAATATATATTGAAGCTCAATTTTTTTGTAAATTTATAATTTTAATTACTTAAAATTGAATAGTTGTAAAGAGGTTTCGAAGAAAAAATCTAAATTACCTCGCCATTTCAACCGAAATGATAAATATTCTTTTGAGTTAAGTATAAATGAACTTATCACCACTGCCTCATTTATCATTATTTTTCTAAAGTGAATAGAAAAAATATAAAATAAGATGTATATATAAGTATTTCATATATCTTTTCAACCTCCATGAGTAACAAAAAAATTATATGTTTTTTTACAAATCATTATGTGGCTTTAATAAGTTTTTGGAAAAGATAAATGGGTAAAGATAAAATATCGGTTAAAAAATGATATCAAAAAACTAAATGCACTGGACCTTTGTCGAATCTTTCAACATGGATTTGAGCAAGAATCCATGTAGCCAACCCTATTTATAGTGGGAGAAGGCTTAGTACATTTATTAGAGTCAAACAATATATACACAATTAAGATGGACCTAAGTTCATAAAATAATATATTGTAGAATATTTTTAAGGAAATGCACTAAGAAGAACTAAGAAAAAAAACTAAAAAAAAACAATAACCATGTAGTGAAAAAATTACTACAAAAATTATGTTGAGGCTCGTATTGTTTGTATACTTATAATTTATAATTGTTTAATATTGAAAAGCTGCAAAATGGTTATTTGGAAGAAATACAAATTATCATGCCACTCCAAACGACAGAATAAATACTCTTTTGCATCCATTATCAAGGAGGTCATCATCACGACCTCAGTTATCATTCTTTTTAACGAGTAATTAAAAAATAGAATAAGATGTAATAATATTTATATGATATATCTTTTAAACTCTTGTAAGCAACAAGATATGATCTTTTAAGTTGAAAGGTTGCAAACATATTTTTCCATTCAATAGATCGCGCAAGTTTAACATTATCTAATATGTAGAAATACAAAACTTTCAAATTAAATATATCTGTGATTACAATCAGAATCGTTGTCCTTAACATAATAAATGCACAAGTTAAATAAAAAATCTAACGTTGTTAAAAATTTCAAACTTATAATTAATACAATATTAGTGAAATAGTTATAATTTTAATTTCTCAAAATTGAAGGATAAAAAATGACAAAATATGAAATAGTATAAATAATATATATTTTGGAACCCTAACGGAGCGTTGGTGAAGAGCGAAGGCGAAAGGCGGGGAGTCGTCCGGAAAGACGGGTCCGGGTGGTGCTCCTCTCCCTGGTGGGGGTGAAGCGAAGGGGAAGGGGGTGAACTCCGGGGTCGCAGCTGGGGGTGAAGCGAAGAGGAAGGGGGTGAACTACGGGGTCGCAGTTGGGTCTCGGAGTGGGGAAGGTGGCGAGGAGCGGAGGGAGGCGGAGGACGCCTGGGTGCTGGTCTCGCATAAGAAGCGCGGAAAGCGATGTTTCCGCTGCGGTGATCTTGGTCATGTTGCTTCCTTCTGTTGCCTACCTGCTCGTTGTTATGCATGTGGGAAGCCGGGTCATCGGCAAGCTTCATGTTGGCTCGTTCGTGGTCGTGGCCCTCTTCCGTCCGAGGTGAACTCTCTATCGGGGAATCCACGGAGAATGTCGGCCTCTCCTTCGGCGTTCTCCGACCCTGTTGCCTGGAGGGGGGCGTGCTCTTTCGCTCAGGTGGTGGCACCTCGTATCATTTCCTCGGGCGATGGTCTTCGTGGAGCGAGTACAAAGGTAAGTGTTGATGTTGCCTCGGCAGGGGTGGATGGAGTGGGGGAAGTTATGCAGGTGGGGGTAGGCATGCAAGGAGAGGACGTGCACGGGAAGAAGCTGCATGGGAAGGCGGTGCTTGGGAAGGGGGTGCATGACGAGGACATGCGCGTCGAGGTAGTGGGGCTTGCTCGTCGGCGCAACGTGGATTGGGATGTTGTCAGGTCTCATCTTCTTGGCTTCCCGAGTCCCCTCTTTAGTGGGGATTTTCAAGTTTTGGATTCTTCCCGTTGCTGTGAGCGTGGCCTGTCCCTGGAGCAATGGGAAAAGCTTCTTTAGAATGGGTCTACCGAAGATGTTGTTTGGAGATTGGCCCGAGTTGCGGATGGTGCTTTCTCAGACATTGACGTCTGCGTGGCGGATCTTCGTGGTGTCCCCTTCCTCTCTAGGACTGTCCCTTGCCTCTGCAAGGCTTTCCGACGATGGGGGGAGATTTTGGCGATCGTGGATGATGGACTTGCGGTGGAAGCGGATTGAAAGGTTACTCGGGTCCTCATGGAGTGCAGCAAGGGTTTCCTCAGCGTTGCGCCTAGCAAGATCTTCTTCGGATCCTTGAAAGTTGGCCGGTGGCGGTTCAAGGTGGAGCTTTCCATCGTCGAACCTTCGTCGACGCCGGTGGATGATACTGTTCGGGTAGCTTTGCTCGCCGGCTCGTTGGTCTCGGGGGATGGGAATGATGCTTCGTCTTCTGGATGCCAGCTGGCGCGTTTCGGGGGATATTCCGAAGCGTCGCACCCCATGCATGACTCTTCTTGTCCCTTCGACGTGCATCATCGGTTATTGTGCATTTCGTCTGCAAGACCCGGTTTCTCTGAGTTGAGGGCGTACGAGGAGGATTCGTTTCCTCGTTCTCGACCGGTTTTGTCGGCCAGTGCGTTGCATTTTCGATACTCGGGTCCTGTGGCGGGTCGTGGTCCTTTGGACGTTGGCGGGTCACTCAATTTCGGATCTTGGCCGCGGGCATGGTTGCCGAATGCCCGATTACCTTTCTCGAATCATGTGTGGATATGCCCCGGGTCCAAATCGAGGAATTGCGGAACATTCGGACTTGGACGTGCTTCACTCGATTCTGCTGGCGTTGCCTGTCGGCCCTTCTTCCTCTCCCCCAACTTTTGTGGACCAGGGGGATCTGTCGGCGATGGCTACTACTGCTTCCCCCTTGGGGGCCTCTTCGGACGAGGCTAATGCTTCAGATGGGGGGGCTTGTCTGACCGGTGCTCGGGGAAGAGGTACAGGAGGTGCAAAAGCTCTCGGCAGGGTTCTTTAGTGAGGCAATCCTGTGCGACTCAGCGGGAAGCCGTGGCGGAAGCTGCTGGTCTCAGTGTCCTTGGGGGAAGTTCTGATGGTTTTTAATGAAGGATTTATCCTGGAATGTTAGGGGCCTTGGGGAGGCCGACAAGCGTCGCTCTTTGGGCTCACGATTGTCCGAATGGTGTTGTGATATTGCTCTTATCCAAGAAACGAAATTGAGAGGGGTGGATGATTCCCTCTGGCGCTCTTTTGGTGCGGGTTCTCTGGACGAATTCCGCGCGGTGGATGCGATGGGGTCAGCGGGGGGATTTTTGATTGCTTGGCGTTCTGCGGTGTTCTCTTTCTCCTCGGTTCTGGCGGGGAGACATATGCTCTCGGTTGTGTTAACTCGGGCTGATTCTCTTGAGCCTATGGTATCTTCTTGTATTTATGCCCCAACTTGTCATGTTCTGAGGAAGGATTTGTAGGAGGATCTTCGTGCGGCGGCTACTATGTTCGAGGGTCTTCCTTGGCTCTTGGGGGGCGATTTCAATGTTACGATTCACTCTTCCGATCGCCCCCGGGGCAGGGGTGGCCAGGATCCGGGGTCGCTTGATTTTATTGAGATTTTGGATGAGCTTGCTCTGGAGGGCTTGGTCCCTCATGATATCACTTACACTTGGAGGAATAATTCTACACGATCTAGAATCGATCGGTTCTTGGCCTCCGGAAACTGATGGAGGCCTTCCCTCTTTGCGCGGTGTCTTCTCACCCCCGCTCCTTCTCTGATCATACTCCCATTATGTGGGAGTCTGGCGAGGGCCATCGGGCGCGGGGTCTCTTCCGCTATGAGAAATGCTGGCTTTTGGAGCCTAACTTCAAGGAGCTGGTGCAGGAGCATTGGGCTCATGCATCGGTCGTGGGGTCGATGGCTCACAGACTTGATCAGAAGCTTGTGTCGTTGCGAAAAGTGCTTGCGGTCTTCAAGAAGGAATCCAGGATGGCGCGTATTGCTATCAGGACATCGGCGGAGGAGGTCATTACGCTCCTTGATCAGGCGGAGAACGAGCGGGACCTTTTGCCTGAGGAGCTTCACGAACGGCTCTCAGCTGTAAATCAGGTTGCGGCCGAGGACAAGAAAATGAACATCGAATGGCGACAGCGGTCGCGTCTGAGATGGCTCAATGAGGGTGATGCGAATACGGCTTTCTTCCACCGTGTGGCTAGTAGCAGAAAGCGTGCTAATTTGATGCGGGCTATTTCTATTAATGGTATTTAGGTTTGCGGGGAGAGGGAGATGGGGACTGCCATCGTGGATCACTTCAAGCGCTTCTCGTCGAATTGCTCCCCGCGTAGGTGACGCTGGATGGGTCTTGGGGCGCCTCCTCTGTCGGCCTCCGACTCTGGGCTTTTGACTCACCCCATCTCCTTGGAGGAGGTCAAGGAGGCTGTTTGGGATTTAAATGTTGACTCCTCCCTGGGTCCAGATGGCTTCCCGGTGGCGTTTTATCGTGATTTCTGGGAGCTGGTGGCCAGTGATGTTAGGGAGGTGGTGTCCGAATTTTACGTGGGTAACTCTGGGTTTGATCGGATTAATAGGGCCAACATTGTCTTGATCCCTAAATCCACAGTGGCGCATCGTATCGAGGACTATCGACCTATCTCCATCTCTAATGGTATTTATCTTATTGTTGCTAAAGTCTTAGCCAGACGGCTGGCTCGGGTTCTGGACTCACTTGTCTCTCCGGCCCAGGCTGCTTTCATTAGGGGCAGGCAGATTGCGGATTGCATTGCGGTGGCTTCGGAGTTGGTCGCTGATTGGAAGAACGATCACAAAAAGGGGGTCCTTTGGAAGGTCGATTTTGCTAAGGTGTACGACTGCTTGGAGTGGCGGTTTTTGTGGTCTGTTCTGAGAAGGCGGGGATTCCCTGACGTCTGGATTTCATTGATGCGTAGGTGCATCACCACCGCCTCCCTCTCAGTGTTGATCAATGGTCGGGCGGTCGGTGGCTTCTTTCAGCCAAGAAGGGGTGTGCGCCAGGGGTGTCCCCTTGCTCCCTCCTCTTTGTGTTGGCTTTGGATGTCCTCACGCGTATGGTGGACCGCGAAATTGAGGCTGGGCTGTCAAACGGATTCTGTAAGGGTGCACTCCGTGTGCCCTTAACACAATTCACGGACGATACTATCTGCTTTATTGAGGGTGGCATTGCTGAGGTCTCCGGTATGGCGATCACTATTGACCTTTTCAGCGAATTATCGGGGATGATGATTAATGGCTCTAAATCCAAGGTGATTCCCTTCGGGATGTCGCACGAGGAGGCGGCGGAGTGCGAGCGGTTATTGGGGTCTCCTCCATGTGAGCTTCCTATTGATTATCTTGGCTTACCTTTGGTGGTGGGGCGGGTCAGGATCCGGGATTGGCGTTTGATTGTTGAGCGCTTGGAAACGCGCCTTGCTGGTTGGCATGTGGCTTTACTCTCTAGAGGGGGTCGTCTTGTTCTACTCAAGTCTGTGCTTTTCGCTATTCCGATATATTTACTCTCTGTTCGTCGCATGCCGACAGGGATTCGTTTGAGGCTTGAGCGTTGTATGCGTCGCTTTTTATGGGGGAGGAAGGGGGAGGAGGGTAGGGGGTTACATCTGGTGGCCTGGGAGGAGGTTACTAAGTCTAAGCGGCTTGGTGGTCTGGGTGTGCGGAGGTTGGAGGTGGTGAATGATGCTCTTTTACTCAAGTGGGTGAGTAGAGTTTGGGGGAAGGGTGATAACTTCTTCATCTCTGTTCTCAGGGAGTTCTTGGGCGAAGCCAGGATGGGGTTGGTGCGGGGGGGGGGGGGGGGGGGGCGAGAACGTTCGTCATTCTCCGTTTTGGCGTAATGTGTTGAATGCCTTTGCGAGCGCGCTTTCTCGCGAATTTCTCGGACCAGCGGTTTGATGATTTTTTTTCTCTGTTGGACGCCCTTCGTGACTATGCCCGACCGAACGAGGGTGTGGATCACTGGACTTGGAAGGACGGTCCTTTCTCCACACGCAAGGCTTATCGGGCGTTGGTTCCTCCCCCTCTGACCGATGATGCTCTCCTTGTACGCGATTGTTGGTTTTTTTGGAGTTTACGGCTGCCTGAGCGCATTGGTTTCTTCCTTTGGCTTCTTCGCAGACGGAGGTTGCTGACGCGTGATCGCTGTGCTAGATTCTTCGATAACATCAATGCTAACTGTATCCTTTGCAATTTGGAGGTGGAAAATATTGATCACCTTTTTTTCGGGTGCCAATTGGTTCGAGGGATCAAGGATGATTTGGCTTGGGCGAGATCGGACAACCTTTCTGCTTTTTGCGAGATTTTATGGAGCAACAGTAACATGGCTAGGAGAGATTTTTTGGCCCCCATTGCAAGGCTGTGGTGCATTTGGCTAGGAAGGAACGAGGCTCTCTTCTCTGGTCAACGGTTCTATCGGGAAAATATTATAATCCATTGTTCGCGCTTTCTGGATGACTGGTGTGTGGTGTAGGCTGTGGGTCTTGTTCTTGTGGACTGGCGTTGTTCAGTTGCTTTTTCATTTACTCTTTCGGGTGTTGTTCTCTTTTTTCCACCTTTTCTCCCCTTCGTTGTAATTATCTTTGTTTCTTTTCTTTTATATTATCTTGGGGCGAACACCATTGAGTGTCTCCCCCTTTTTTTGAGCCTAAAAAATAATATATATTTTAGAAAAATATAAAATTAATCTAAGATGTAAACTCTAAATATTTACAATAAGAGCTTATTATTACACAAATATACTTCATCCCCTAGATGTAACCAATCCTCTAAAATGAAAATATCCTCTGTTGAAGGGATATTTTAATCGACATGCGAAAAATAATAAAGTGTTAATAAACACAATATTAAGGAAAATATATAAAACATAGATAAAAGTAAATATAGTTTGATAATCATTATTATCTGATTAAATTATTTCTTAAAATTTACTATTTTTTCTCAGAATGTAATCTCATTTCCAATAAAATTATTTAATATGAAGAATTTTGATCAAAGACTTATTATTTGTATTTTCTTTCACATTTATGAGTCATTAGCTTTTACATGTAGGCTACATAAAAGTTTATCTCTAGCAACTAACATACCGAAGTAATGAATAGTTGAACATGTATCTATTTGCAATTTCTTTAAATGTCATATTAATTATAAGCAAAAATTACTGCGTGAATAAAATCGAGTCCAATTACTCACAACAAAATAAATATAAAAAAAGGAAAATCTTTTAAGATAGATCCATGTGGCAAGCACAAATATATACATCAAAACTTGAAGATAACAGTTGAAAGTACAATACCGAACCAAATATGTCAGGCACCGCATAAATAACTTATAAGACAAATACTTTGACTTTAATTAGTAGTAGCATAACATAACATATTAGAAATATAATAAGCAAAAATTTAATACATATGGGCAAACAAAACTCATAACACAATAAATTTAACGGTAGATTCATGTGGCAAGCAAAAATATATACATCAAAATTGAAGATAATCATCGAAAGTACAATAATATGACTGAACCAAATATGCCATGCACCACATAAATAACTTATAAGATATATACTTTGGCTTTAATTAGTAGTAGCATAACATAACATATTATAAATCTAATAATTAAAAGTTTAATACAAATGAGTAAACAAATCGGGATTAAAGAAATAGCTTTTGCCAACAAAGTTGAGGATTTTATATCAAAATTTATTTACTTATCAACAAATACTTTTCTCTTAATGAAGATAAGTTTATTCAAAGAAACTGTATAAACAATTTAAATTTATACATCAAGGTTATACTATATTAAAAAAGGGTAAATCTTGTAAATATTATTCAATTAATAAAATATTCATGAGATAATTCCAGCAGTCAAAATATTTTTTTTCAAGCAATTAATAGTAGATTTTATTTACACTGAATTACAAATTAAATTCCAAACAAATAATACATTAATTAAAAAAAAATTATTTCATATTCCCATCAAAATATTGAAGTATAAATATCTGTGAAAATAATATATTTTTTATGATACACACGTCGTTGAAAGAATGAAATTTGATGTAAAAATTGAATGGCATAATGCATCTACCCTATTACAAATATAACTTTATTAACACGTTCATAGTGAACTTTATTCGCATTTTAGAAGTTATAATGTAACTTTCATGTTGTTTTTTATTTATATAGTAATGTTTTTATTTTTTGAAACCTATTTTATACAGTATATATTATAGTGTAAGGTATTTTATAATATTTTCGTTTTATTTTTAATATACGTATTAGATTTAATACACATTTAATATGATACTTTTATAATAGTGTAATGAAGGGTCTTAATCGTAATTAGGTAAAAAAACACATACGTAATAATGGAAACCAACAGGGTAAATCTGCAAACAGACCATGTCTACACATGCAAGGCCACGTGACATGGCTGGAAGGAGCTGTTAGAAAATATCAAAAGCTTTGGGTTGCCAATGCAAAAGCACCATAATGCAAAAGCACCATATTATTTGCGGGAGGGAGGGAGAAAGGTAGCACGACACGTGTCCAACTAAAGGTGAGGAGAGGGGAGAGGCATGAGGAAGTGAGGATGGAAAAAGGAGAGAGAGGAGAGGCTATCCACATGTCAAAATCTTGGGTGAAAACCCAGATTTATAATAGGTATCAGTGTTCGGAAAGGCGGCCGCATATGCGGTGGTGGTTCCCCTACCTCACCGAGTATGTTATACTCGCTCAATATGCGGGTTATTGGGTATACTCGACCGAGTAATATGCATATACGATCGCATATGTAAATAGAGGTAACTCTGTTCCTCTGCCACCTTCTTGACTTCCACATGAGTTGCTCCTCCGTCATCTTTTTATCGTCTGCCAAGGTTTGATGATTGCTCTATTCAGCCCTAAATCTCTCTATTGTTAGATTCAACATCAACGACTATTTTTTTAGATTATCCAACAACAACTCTACTTTTTTACATCATCTCATAACTACATGAATATAGAATAAATTACATGTTTATCTAAGATCATTTATGTGATAAAATGAATATAGATGTCGAATTTGCATAGAATTTTATAACTGCACAGAACAAATAACGTATATTTAATTTAAATGTTTGGATTTTTTTAATATTTGACTTTGAGCAGACAAATACACCATTTACTAAAGTACGAAGGTTCATGATTGTGTTTACTAACCAGGTTACCTTCCAATTTGGACAAGGATATCTAACATTTTTTCTGTCTTCAATCAATTTACATCATTTTTTACTCTCTCCACCGTTAACTTAACATTTTTATCTTTTAAAAATGGACGACTTTTGGAAATGCTTTGATTGATATCACATTGTAGAAAAAGTCTTCACTTCATATTTCTTCCATTTTATATTTTTTTAAACATAAATATCTAATGTTTGAAATTATTATTATATTTTAAATTATGTTTAATTAAAATAATAGAAACCGCATAATCCACATATACTTTCGCCTACCTGCTTACTCGCTCGAGACTGCCAGACCGAACGAATATTGCATACCGACTTTCTAAACCTTGATAGGTATATAGATCCTAGTTCTTAAATTAACAAATAACATATAAATAAGCACTTATATGCATGAATGATGTGTATTCCAATACACAATATCGCATATATCCTACATAACACATCTACCAATGCTGACTGCTAAGAGGTGTCAGAAAGGAAATGACGAAATTTGAACGATAACAACTTACAGAAAAAAAGAGGTGCATTTAGCACATTTCAACTATATTACATCACATACAATGTAAAACAAAATGTAGAGCTATATCAAAAATCACAAAACAAACAAAAGAGCGTGAAAACATAGAGTTTTTAAAGAACATCATCATAATAATCATAAATTAGAATGAAAGAAAATGAATTAAAATAGATTAGCAACTAAACTCTCAACATTAACTATAGAAAACCAATACCAATTGAAACATGCCATGGTTATGTATCACTAGATTATAAGATTACCAAAACTTATTAAATATCAATTATTTAATATCAATATAGTAACATGTACAACACATGGATGCATACTTTCCTTGATCAGTATTAAAGTTGTTTCATCTCCATTACCAAAAAAGGGGGGAGGCGAAGATCTAGCTCAAAAACATGGGTCTCGCTAATATTATGACGTGTTGTTAATACTAGCAGTAATACAAATGAAATATTGAACATATCGACCATTTAAATTTAAAGAAGATAATATTCCAAGATTCTTCTCTCACAAAAACAAGCAACAAAATCAAGCAACATGGGTGATATCGATGATACATCATCGATATCAACCCAATATCTATGGTATTGGTCAATGTATGAGAAAAACGTGTATTAAAATCCTCCAATTTTGAGTGATACAACATGATAGACCAATACTTATGTATCAAGAAATATCAATCGGTGTCCTGGAAAAGGATAAAGATGGGTATATCAATACATCAACATGTCAATACTGATCGGCGACATTATAGTGATATCTTATAGGACGGGTTAGATAGCACAACATTGGGAACTGCCAATAAGTGGCATGTGAGGTTGTTTTAGAGAATTTTGATAAAGAAAAAAGTGGAGAGGTCATGTACATAAAGTGGAGAGGCCATGTAGAACCAGAATACCCGGTGTTCAGGAAATCGGCCGCATGGGCCCATATACCCATGTGATCCGAAGATTGCACCAGTTTCTTGAATCAATCCATTATGTGTTATGCGCATAATTTCCTATTGTTGCTTGTCTGTGCTGCTCCACTTCCTATGTAGATCAACATCTCGTTGGTGCTTCTCTTTGGTTCCCAATTGCTTGTGTAAGGTAACCCCATAACCTATATCATTAAAGATTTTTATGTATCTAAAGTAGTACTTCAGTTATAATCTTGTAACTTCTTGAATTTATGCATTGAAATTTATATGCATTGAGATGTAAATCATAAAGGAATATGAAACTATAGTTACTGATATGTATTAAAACTTAAATTGTATTATAACATAAATTGTAAGCATAGATTCAAATAATTGTTATTAGATATGTAACTAATCACATATTTAAGATTACAATAATAATTGTTGAACATATACTTCTTGAATACATGCATTATAGTAAAGAAATATTTTTTTGTACTTCGATGGTCACCAGATATGTTTTTCTTGTACCTTTAATAGTTGTTAGATATGTATCAATAATTGTTTTATAGTATTAAAGTAAAGAAATAACTTTTGTATTAAGTGTTCACATGAGAAATGCCATATTATATATCATGTATGCATCAATTGCAGTATTTTTTTAAAATTTTATTTATTTATTTTTAAATAAAAATTATGAAACAATATAAAATCACATAAACCCCACATATGCCCCCATATACCATTGCTTAATTACTATTCAATGAATGTCCGAACATATACACATACTGCTTTTCTGAACCTTGAGAATATATTACCAACCTCAAATCGTCGTTCTGATACCATATAAAGAACAAAGCTTTACTTATTCGATTGGGTAATTTACATATATGGACCTGATCACAATTAGGGTCCTCATTTTCAAAAGTAAAAAAAGGTTCCCAATTTTGTTTTCCAAACGATCTTTAGTAAAATTAAGTGGATGGACGAACTTACCCTTTGAAACCCTCAACCAATTTCCTCTACCAATTCGCCACCCCATCTCCTCTCCGATGCCTCTCGGACCCCGGCCCGACCTCACCACCTCAGAGGATAAGCAACCCTCCTCTCCTCCTCACAGCAGCCACGTGAACACCCCCTACTGCCTCTTGCAGCAGTGTGGAGCCTCCACTCCTCCTAGTAGCCGTGTGAACCCCCATCCCCCCTCCTCCCAATAGCCATGCAAACCCAGGCACATGAGAACATAGCGCATGTGCCTAATAGTTTCTGAATCAGAAGGAATTTTGTGGTAATAACCCATTCACATGAGAACATTCGAACGGGTCAAAGGTCCAAATTCATCAAAGCTGATATAGAATGTTATAGTGCTCATTTGATGAAAATTTACACACATTTTCAATTCCTTTAAGATGGATTTTATTTTTTACCACATTTCTTACAAGTGGTAAAATACATCTTATCTTGATACCCAAGTCCACAACACCTTTGTCAAAATTTCCTCACTAAGATTAGCAAATTCCGCAGGATAAGGAAAATTCCCAATCTCACGAGTAGCATAGGGAAGCTAACGGGAAAATTCCCACCGTACGTGGCTGTTGCGAGGAGAATGGGAGGACCCACACCGCTGCAGGAGGGGACGGAGCTGTTGCTTGTCGGGGGAGGGGAGGTCAGTCCTGGTGCCACTACACGATGGGAGGCATGGGTTTTAGAGGGGAGGGTTGGAAGAGGACACGTCGAGGTTTCAAATGGATGAAGAGGTAATGGAATTCCAAATAAGTAAAGGAGTAATTTCGTCTATCTACTTAATCTTACTAACGACAACCTCTTTTCTCGTTTGGAAACGAAAGCGAGACTCTTTTTTTACTGTTAAAAGATGAGGACCCATATTAGGATTGGGTGCATAAATGAGAACCTGGTATATAAATTACCCTATTCAATAATTAAACCCTAACTCTCTTTTTATGATAGGATATTTAGTAATTAGTGTTTAAGCAATAAGCAAAAAGTTATGCAGAGTACAACACAAATGCGGAAGTTTAACATTATCTAAACAAATATAGAGAAATCATGTTTAGATGCATTTTAAAAGAATTATCCATGTCAATGGTATTTTGACAATCCAAAGTAAGTATTGATAACAATTAAATATATGAAACATCGAAAAACAAGAAAGAAGATCAACATCATTTACGTAGTTTAAGATGTAAGTCTAGCACAAAAAGAGGGGAGGGAATTGTGCAGTATACAATTATCATGATAACAATATTCAATTAAAAATAATTCACAAACCCGAGAGAGAAGAACATCAAACCACAAATACACGGTGATTTTTACGTTGAAACATAAGCAAGTAAAAAACCATGGCCCAAAACCTCATTCTAGGATCTCCCCTTCACTCTCTCGGTGAAACATGTTTCTACTTTCTAGTGCTACTTTACCCGAGGGTAGCACAACCTCCCATACAACATGTACCCTTCCTTGGACAACTCCCAAAATCTCTCTCATAGAAAGGAATCCACAACTCAAATATTTATAAAACATTCTCAATAGAAAATAGATAAGCAATGAAACTTGAATTCACAAGCTAAGAGACTTCCAGCATAGAATTCACTCGAGAATGGTGATGATAATAGCAATAGAGCACATGAAGTACAAACAACTACAGTAGCTGGACAACTTTGGATTGAAGAGAGCTCAAGAGTGCAGAAACGATGCAAGAACTTGAATATCACACAAGAAAACCATTCTTTCTTTTCATTTGAAAGTAGAAGATGTTTCTCTTGATTGTGTTTCTCAAACAATGAGTCATAAGGTCCCTTATACTGGGCTAGCCTCAAAATAGCCGTTGGTGTGCAAAATGGAAAATCCAACATTCTGATTTTCAAAATGCATGAAAATAATCGATCATAAGAAATAAGGTGATCGATCAGGGGTCCTCAATCAGGTCACACAAGGTAATCGATCAAATTTGATCATTGGTTATAAATTCCAAAAGTGATCAATCATGGTAAAAAATATGCTCAATCAAGGTTGATCGATCATGATGAAAGATATGGTCGATCATATCAGAAAATCAATAATCAAGAATTGATTAAACTTTGATAAAAAAGATGATCGATCATATGTCCAAAAATTAATTCTGTAAAATTGATGATTCTGGCTTCAGTTTGCTTGTTGATCAAGAATATGCAAAAATTATAAGATTGCCTTTCAACAGAAAATAAAACTGTAATATGTCACATCAACCTTCCTAGTTTTCAAATCCTGACCTTTTGGAATTGAATCTTTCTTTGATTCTTTCCACAGTAAGATTCTGAGCCTCAAGCCTTCAAGCTGAGTCTATTAGAAATGCTTTAGGCTTTGAGTCGACTTTATAGCTTTACCATACTTTTCATCATTAAGATTTTGTCTGAAAAACAATTAAGATACAAAACAAATATACAACGAAGTCATTAGTAAAATCTAAGTCACTAACACGAGACGGTCTTGGAGATCACCTTACACAAGGGTGAAGAGCTATAAGCTTGAATATTGCTATTAGCTTTCTCCACGGAGACAAGAGGTATAAGTCTCTTTATATAGCTCCACCAATAAAACTAAGTCAGCTCTAACCAATTTGGGGACTAAACACAACACAATTGGATCTGAATCAATTATTGTAAAAAATTTGAAATATATGAAACATAAAATAACAATAAAGAAGACAAACATCATTTGTGTAGTTCAAGATGATCTTGGAGACCCCCCGTCTCCACAAAAGGAAACCCTTCTGCGTTGATCTAACCATTAGCTTTCTAAATGGATACAAGTTGTGTCGTGCTTTTTTATAACCCCGCCAACACAACCAAGTACTATAACCAATGTGGGACCAAATAGGTCACAATTAGATATATCTACAAACATTTATCCAACCAACTGACTCATCCCTTCATTATTCCAAATACTCTCCCTCAAACTGGAGCATGGAATACTTAGCTTAGGCAAACTGAAAACTCTATCATTTACACATTAAATACATGACACATAGGCCACATCAACTCAATGCATACATCTCTAATTGAAAATAGCGTTGACAATGATGAAATCCTACAAGTCATGTTGGAGAGGGACCAAAGGACTGCAGCTTAGAATAAAGATTCATTAGGTGATATAGATAGGAAAACAACTTGTGATATTCTATATCTGCATAGATTAAATTCAACAACAATGTAATGAGTCTCCCTTATGAAGTATAATGGCGTGCAACATGCCTCCTTAGTGGAAAGCAACTTTATCTCACTCAAGATAGAACAAATCGCTATCCATTTACAAGTCTTGAAAATGGACCCCTCTCACAAAAAGCTCCAAGCGAGTTCTTACTCATGAGAACCTTGAAGCATTTGATACTCGGGGTCACAATCAATGAAGGATGAAGCACACAATGAGTCTCTCTGTGACGCCTTCAAATCCGAGCACCCATTTACGCCGCATTCGCACTATTAAATTCACAAGCGATTCACTAAGTTGATGAAAATCAGAGAAAAATATTTTTTTTCGCGTTTTGCTTTTACATATGACATTCAAACCGCATTCACCACCACAAAACCAACAAAGACATATGTCACCAGAATTTTATTTCATTATTTTTCATAAACATATATAATATGTACAAGAAGGGCTTGCATACATGTAATCCCAAAATATTCAGAAGAGAAAGAAAAGGCATTTTTACATCATAACTGATCAAAAGCTGAGACAAAAGAAACTGTACCGTCTAGTATAAACCCGATCACCAGGAATCATCAAATCGCTAATGCATTGTAGGCTCTTTGCCTGCCATGCATGCAAGGAAGAAGAGGATGTCACAAATGTGTGTTCAACCAGCACTTTAACAAAAATAGCAAATAATTTACTATATGCAAAAGAAAGCAAGTACATAGGTATATATGAACGAAAATCTACAAGTACTTGCGTAGAAAAAGGTTTTCAAATTATTTTGCATGCGTTTCCCTCTTATTACATGTTATCCCAATATTTTTATTTATAAAATTTTCCTATAGTAATTGAAACCGGTAAATATATGTTGTTTACTTATCATTGAGGTCAAGATATAGATTCTAATAAGGAGTTAGTGAGATTATCCTTTATTTTACTCTTAAGTTATTGATGATGGAAAAGGTAAGATTCAGATTTAATTTATGGTTTGGTCCAATTTTTCAAGTCTAGTGGATAGTATGTGGTCTTGGTCTGTGTGTGACCTCACATTATGACTCTAAGGCCTGAAAAGGACCTTAGGGTTAGGGTGCCTCTGTAGTCATGCGGTGTTGTATTATGCATCCTAACTAACTTCTCAACACGTTCACTAAACTTAATTATAATCAACTCTAGTCAACACGACTTACACTTACATTCTCTTTTACACAAGATCCATAATACTCCTCTCTGAGTTCAACTGAAACTCCCCCAGATGTAATCCCAGATGATTCATATGCAGCATCGCCAAGCCTGTTGGTGGAAAAGTAATTAAAACTCAAGCGGTGAGGTAGCCTCCTAAGAGGCTCTTCCGTCTCGCCCTCATATTGGAAGTACGGACCAATAGAGGGAAAGGTCTACTCCAAAACTACGGTCCAGAGACGGGTGAGAGACTCTCCGGAAAAGTCACTCCAAAAATCGGCCCGACCGGTACCGGGCAAACGAGCTCGTACAAAAAACTAAAAATCGAGGATCTCCCGCATAGGTATCATAAACAAAGGGTCAGCGGACTGGTCAAAAGTTGGGATCCCAACGAGGCATAAAAACGTTGCGAGCTCACGTAAAGCCGTGAAAAGGACTGAGATCCTAGACCCGCATACTTAGCGGTCGCAGCTCTAACCGGGCTTCATATCTCCCGCCCAGTTGAGGGTCACCGCGCCCTTGCACGATCAAGTGTAAGGGTCAATGTGACCGGACCGACACTATTAATTATAAACATCATTGATTCAACATTTGATTCTCCTTGACTATTTAAGCCTTCTTGTATATCTCCTACAAATGACTTACAGATCTAAGTAGTTGTCACAACTTTCCTATGGTGATATGAATAAATAGATAATTATATTTAAAGATCAATTGATTAAGAATTTCTATTCAAAATACTCTAAAAAGATCGTTTGGATCTTTCAATTCATAAATTGAACAAAGATCAACCAATAACTTCAATCTTTCCCAAATCAATTAAAGATTTACTTATTTCAACTTGAGATCTAGAGAATCCTAAATTTAGTGTGAGAAGGATCGTGCACAATGTTGAATTATATAATGTATAATATCATAGCATGACCAGGTTATACTAAAATTATGATCAACGTGATTTATAACGTTCGATTTTTGGAAACCAATTTAGAAATATAAAAAAGATCTAGGTTGAGCTATGATAATATAATTTTCTTTTCCAATTAATCCTCCAATCTTTGTGAAATTATTATATAACTAATACCGTCAAAGGGTCAAACTTTAAAAAGATCTTAGACTATTATATCGGTATTAGACTAATATATCAGTACTTAAATCATAAGCTATGCTTACAGTTCGGAAATGGTTATGTAAACAAAATCTGAGAATCTCGACAAGGTATACCTAAATTAAAAAAAATTGACTTGAGATTTTAAAGCTGTAGTATAAATAAAAATAACAGCTGTTTAAATAGCAATCACTCCAACCTCTTAATTTGGATATTGATAGAATGTTTAGCAACAATATTGAATTGCAGTATGATCCTAAAACAAGACAAGATGGAAAATTGGATCTGAATTGTGTGAAATACCATGCATGGCAGCAAGAAAATGGGGAGGGAATGTACCTTAATTTTTTTCAAAATTTGGAGAAAGGCCTCAGCATGCAATGGCTCCAAGATTAGCTCGTGATGGGAGCATGGCTGGTGTTTGGAGGGCTTCAATTGGGGTTGTTTTTCTGATCTGAAACTGCAGGAAGCAGTTTACAAGAAGAGAAAAGGGCTGGAAATCCACGGTTGGAGTCTGTCCTTTGTTGGAGAAATTCTAGACGATTTGGAAGAGAAAATGTGAGAGAAAGAAAGGTCATTAGGTCTTTAACGTTAGATTTTGGAAAGAATATAGATAGAGAAGAAAGAGGAGTGGGTGTCGTTGGAAGAATAAGAGAAGGGGTCCCAACGTTGGGGATTTATAGGAAGAAGACATGGAGTGGGGAAGGTTGTTGGAACCTTCCTCATTACCTTTTTTTAAATTTAATATATATATGACATCAACATGCTGCTGTCACAACTGCTGATATAATAAATTATTTTCAGTATATATTATTTTTATTTTATTTTATTTTATTATTTTTTTAAATCTACAACCTAGCTGATATCTGCTACATTCTGTTTAGCTGAAATAAATTATATATATATATAGGGAAAATGGGGCTGTCCCCTAGGGGTAGCCAACATGGCTGCCCCCACCCTATTTTTTGCAAATTTTTTTATTTTTTTTGGAAAAATATCACCATGTATATTCATCCCTATATCCCTCCTATATGTCATTCGAATTTCGTCAGAAACAGAGACTCCTACGGCCTCCATCTAGACGTCATTTTTTTAACGGTCGCAGGATTTTTTAAATCGACCCTGTCTGGATGGAGGACGTCGGAGTCTCTGTTTCTGACAAAATTCGAAAGGAATATAGGAGGGATATAGGGATGAATATACATGACGATATTTTTCAAAAAAAATAAAAAAATTGCCCAAAAATGGGGCGGGGCAGCCATGTTGGCTGCCCCCAGGGGGCAGCCCCATCAACCCCATGTATATATATCATTATTTTTAAAAAAAACTCTCTTTATTTGTCATATTTAAAGTTGATCGTATCCGCATTTCGAGCGTCGAATTTTGACAACGCAATATCTTGTTTTGACCATCTCGGAACGATGATCAATATGAGTATAATATAGATATACTTTTGCTCGGGTTTGGATCTCCGATTTTTTTGAGATACCATTTTTGTTTGGAGTTAAATTTTGCGATTTAAAAATACCAAATATTACGGTCTTGATTTGTTTCACGGGTTTTGAATTTGTGTCACGGCTTTTCCGCGTCACACATTACAATGCGGCCGATTTTTGGTTGATTTCACCCAAACGACTTTTGATTGCGATCAGTCGATCGATAGAAGTTATTTAACATTATCCCAAAACTTTATTGGACTAATCGGACCTTAATCGGGTCGAGTTTGGGCTTGTGCGGATTCAGATGTTACACTCTCTCAGCAGATCTTTGAGAGAGGTTGATATCTATACGAAAGTATCAAATACATACCTCTCATATAGAAGACTCAAAAGAGAAGGAAATGAACAAAGGTGACGATTAACGGTAGAGTACTCAGCTCACCTACTACTCACCATATTAGCAAAGCAACTTCAGAAAGAGATCATACATATGGTTTCAAATTTAGTGAAATATTGGTGAAATTTCATCGATATTTCGATATGAGACCAAAATATCAAACAATATAGGATCCTCTTTAGGTCATTTCTTCATAAATGTTGGACGATATGGGTGAAATTTACCCGAAATATCGTATCAACATGATGTCGATGCGGAAATCGATATCCATAATTAAACCTTTGATCATAAATGTAGAAGACGATAATGTGAAAGCGTAATATCAAAGATAAACATATACGAATGATAAAGAACACCGAGATTACATGGAACCCTACTACATGAGGAGCGAGATGAAACCATGGGATAACCGCCTCAAAGGGATGATGTTTTCACTAACTTTCTCAACTGATACGGGGCTTCTTATATAGCCCCACCAGTAAGACCGAATCCTACTCACAATAGATGTGGGACTAAACTAGTGGATGTAGTAACTGGACCCTGGAGGGATCCAATTACCCATCTCTACAATGACACTTCAACACTCCCCCTCAAGCTGGAGCATGAGATGCTCAGCTTGGACAAATAGAAAGAAATTATTCTCTCACACAATATTGGACACTATAGACAATATCAACTCAACATAAACTCGGATGGTTGCATGCTGAGGACGTTAATTCTCATGTCATGCTAGTGAGGAGGAACTAAAGGGTTTGAGTGGATTGAACTAGGTCTCCTCATCAAAGAGCATGTGCTCTATATTGCATCTGTCAGAGTCACTAAAATTGAAATGAGTCTCCACATGGAGAACTCTCGCCCGTAACTACTCCATCTCTCTGAAAGGCCAAACTGGAAAAAGTTGTGGAAATATTCTCGTTGGAGTCCGCATACACTGGAGAATGAAGTCCATACCAACTCAGATAATGAGATCTCTACTCTGGAATCCCTATGATATCACAAGAAAACCCCGAACCTACAATGCCCATAGAATGGGATCTCTACTCTGGAGTCCCTATGGATCACATGAAAATGTCGAGTCCAAATCAAAGATGGGGACAACTCAAATGATGACCACGCATGTACATGTGATTCATTTCTGGGGCAACAACTTTGAGTGTTTCCCACTTGTTTGGCTTAAAAAAAAGCATGTGCATGTGCACTATGAACTGAAGACTCTGAAATAATATGAATGTAGAGTTTGAATCTTCGAAGTCTAAAATCTGGCTTGTAATATGAAATCTGGCCTTGTAAATTGTAATATGAAATTTGAATGATTTATAGAACTCTATATAATACTTCCCCTTTCTCCCATACTGGTCAGAATAGGTGGCATCAGCTAAGTAGGGACAAGACCTGAATATGGGAGAGAGAGAAAATCTCAAATAAAAAAATCACGACTATTTACCCCTTTTTTGAGCCGTCTCCATTTTTTAACTCATAGCCCAATTTGGGCTTTGGACCCCCTTTTTCAAATATGCAGCCTCAACCCTTTGCCCAATTAGGCCTGGAAGCATCTCCCCCCCCCCTCTTTTTATTTTTTTAGAATCAAGCCCTTTTGTAGCCCAATTAGGAATGAATGATGGCAACCCCCTTTTTGGGCATGGAAATAAAAGGAGTACAATAGTTCCAGTTAGGGCCTTTGGAGAGAAATAACATAGAAGACGTTGTGTGGCATTAGCCTTCTATTTAGGGTTCCCATCGGGGAACCCCATCCCACTCGATGGGGCTTTGCAGCATGGATCTCATCACCGCCTGAGGTGCCTAGGGTTCCCATCGGGGAACCCCATCCCACTCGATGGGGCTTTGCAGCATGGATCCCATCGCTGCTTGAGGTGCCGCAGAAAGAAGATTATGCATGAGGAGCAGCAAGTATGGAGGTCTGATCGCATGGGCATAAGGGAAATCAGGCGCCATCACCTAGAGGTGAGAAGGTGATCTGGATCTGCACCACCTTCGCCGGAATCAGGACATGATCGATCAGCATCGCCTAGGATCTCATGTAGTGTGTTGTTCACTAGAGATGGCAGGAGATGGCTACATTGTACCACTGTTTTACTTCAAGAATCACCGCCTAAGAGGGGGACTTGTTGTCGCCTGGAGATGAGCGGGAAAAGGCACATTGTGCACCACCGCCTAGAGCTTGGAATCTCAAACCATCTAGAGCCCCCAGATCGATATTATTTTCAGCTGCTACTCGAATGTACTCTCCATGCCATCAGGAAACCATGAAGATGAGGGCATGCGGGACACCGGCTTGAAGATCACGTGCTAGAGATATATGGGATGTATAATTGGGGAATTCAGGCTCTAGAAACGATCTTAAGAACTTACGAGAACTCGCACAACAACTCGAATTGACAATGAAATCTAGAATCGAACCCACTTACTGGTGCAGAATCAGGGTTCAGAAACTCTAGAATTTTTGGAATACAGACAGATCTTCGAATAATATATGAACATGAATAATCTTTAATAATATAATCATCACACTCTCCAAGAATCGAATCTCGAACAAATCAAGAACATAAAACATATCCTCGAGAATCGAATACGCTCTGATGCCAAGCAAAAAACGATAAAGTGGAAGCGTATATAAAAGATAAACAAATAAGAATGATAAAGAACACTGGGATTTATGTGGAACCCTACTTCATGAGGAATGGGATGAAACCATAAGACAACCACCTCAAAGAGTTGATGTTTTCATTAACTTTTCCCAGGGATGTGGGGCTTCTTATATAGCCCCACCAGTAAGACTGAGTTCCCACTCACAATAGATGTGGGACTAAACTAGTGGATGTGGTAATTGGACCCTGTAGGAATCTAATTACTCATCTCTACAATGATGCATATTCCAACAGGAAGGGTAGACATGAATCTAAACTGCTCTAGTCAACACTCGTTTCTCCCATTCTTTAATAGAACATAAAGATAATCGATCAAGTTCAGAGAAGAGAAATGGGAGAAAACAAACTTCTCTTTTTTCCATTATTGGTCTTTTCTTCTTCCTTTATTAATTATCCCATTCTTTTGTGGTTTTTGTTCTTTTTTCTTTCTTCATCATAATTTATCCCTCTCTATTCTTTCCCAACAACCTTTAATGTTGTTTCCTTTCTTTGATTTCCTTTCACTTAATTTGATTTGAAACCTTTATCTCTTTCTACATAATAACCCCCATTTTGGGCTATAGCAATCTCTTATTACGTCATCTCTTGTACCTTTTCATTTTTGGACCCTTATTTAAAAAAATATCAAAGAATAACAACTCCCTTTAGGTTCAAAGACCAAGAGATTTCAAGTCCTTTCGTTCTCTTTCTTCTGTCAAGATTAAGGTTCAATAAATAAACCTATATCTACTCTATGTGCAAAGCTTTTTCCCACATTAAGTAGGGTCGATTAAATGTGATAAGGCTAGAAAAAATCCATCGTATTGTTGCTTCTCATGGTATCCAAGACTTGGTCTAAGAAAGAAAGCTATCTCATGGACATGTTTCTACTTTAACATCACTGGTTGA
This sequence comes from Ottelia alismoides, assembly GCA_037367405.1. Classification (NCBI taxonomy): domain Eukaryota; kingdom Viridiplantae; phylum Streptophyta; class Magnoliopsida; order Alismatales; family Hydrocharitaceae; genus Ottelia; species Ottelia alismoides. The sequence goes on along the minus strand of JAZKJV010004287.1, from coordinate 323,680 downwards.
AAAAAACTAAGGTTATAGAAGTGAAAGGGCAGAGTGAGTCAGAACTGAAGCCGCCCCCCGAAGAAGAGGGAGCCTCAGTCTCCGAAGAAAAGGATAGTTATACACTTCTTTTAAGGAGTGAAGGAATTGCTCGAAGTCTTCAGAGAAAATATTCAAACATTTTTAAGATAGGAAGAAAGCCTACAAATGATGTCAGACTTGTCCTAGCCTCTCTTCAACTCCAGGCACCAACTTCCTAACCTTGAGAAAATCAATATGATTATAAAAATAGTAGTTGCACATTGGGAAAGGGTGAACTTAGGTTAGGAGTCAAACGGAACCAAAGGCCTTAGCTTGTTTAGGATTTGCGAAAGACCTGTAGCGATTGATCTCATTACACCTATCTCTTATTGAGTTGCACAAAATTTTGATGATGCAGTAGAGCTCATTGTTGATGAGAATGCTGATGTGGAGCTATTGAAACTTGTGATGAGTGTGGTCAAGAGTGTTGAATAGGTTCACATGAAAAAAATCAAGATAAAAATCATATCTTTGTCCATCTCTTGCCTTACTAGAAGGAGAGTCTTCGATTCCACTAGCATCACTACCATAATCAATACCTATAGATGACAGGAGGAGCACGAGAAGCATCTAATCCTACTAAAAAGTATTGACAAAAGATAATACCACCATGATATGATAATTCTTGGAGACCTCATTAAGATTCTCGATTATAAGATCTTGAAGCAAAGCCAAAAGGGTAGCGAGAAGGATGCATCAGTGCCTTTATATTGAGAATCACAAAATTTCATCTTTAAGAGATCTGACTTAAGATATTAATAAGTCCATCAAACGATTCCCATAAAACCTATAACCAAGGTCACCATGTTGGTACAACACACAAATTATTCCCAACATATTCTTTTCCAGCTTCAAATATCCAACTATGAGTTAGAATCGTAGATACTGCAAATAATGAAGAACAATACACAAAGGATGAGAATTAAAGATAAAAATAAATCCTCATTAATTAATGTCACTCCCCTAAATTATCACATTTTTAATACAAGATTATCGGAAATGATTCGAGAATGTCAACGTATAAGCATACTCGGAGGAGCGATAAAATCATAAAAATAAATAAACAATACATGGAGGATGAGAATAAATGACAAGTTGACAACGAAGAGGAATTCTCGTTACTTTATTTAAAACCACACTTCATTGTAGATTTATTAAAGTAGGATTTAGGGTACATTTTTGGAATGAGAACGAGCATATTAAAATTAAATGAGCAATCAAGCCATAAAAAAATGAAAAAAAAACATTGTGGATGAGAAGAGAAGTTGACATGAAAAAATCACCACTTCTTGTGACTTCAATGCATAATCAATGTAAGGTATTACATGTTATTATTTGATATTTTTGGAGTACATAAAGTAGCATGTCTGTCCCTATGTGTCCTTAATATTTTAAAAGAAATGCAAAAAATCTATATTTTTTGCATGTATCGATGACATGCCCCGACATATCATCGACATGCCCCCATACCAATGTTGTAAAAGTCGCCCGACTGGCCTGACTAGTAGGTCCGACTAGTCTAGTCAGTGGGGTGGCCGACCGAGTACCAACTAATTCCGACTAGGTACACTAGTCGACCAATTTTTGCTTGAAAATACCATACGTTTATATGTTTTGCTTTTTTTTATAAGCAAACTTATGATAATATGCTTAATGTTTTATTTAAATTCAATTACTTCTTTTATTTTATTATGATAGTATAAAATGTACAAAATGTATGTAAATATATGTATAAAAATGAGTTATATATTAAAATAATCATAAAATTCAAAGTTGATTAAAGTCCGACTAAATCCGATTAGTCGCCCGACTGTCAGTGACTCAACCGACTGGTACTGACTACCGACTTTTGCAACATTGCCCCAGCTATAAACATCCCATCAACATGCTAGCAATATCATGGAAAGTCAACACTCCACCCATCGACGCCACCAAACACATCGACACGACGATAGCGACATGTCACAACACCTTAATCTATGCTCCACAAAGAAGACCCTATAAGGTCTGACTATTAGCTTTCACAATGAATACAAGAATTGCGAGGCTTTTTAGATAGACCCAATAACACAACCAAATCCAACTATAACCAATATGGTACAAAATACATTAAAATCATATCTTCCTATAAGATATGATTGCCCAACAAATCGACTCAACCCTTGACTATTAACAACAAGAATGATAGACATTGTTTAGGATTGTAAAACGTAAATCATGTTAGATTAATTTAGTTCAACATGTTTTCTTGTTCTAATCACATTCTAAAATCAAACCTCAACCTCTTAAATATGCATGAGTTACAATTAAAAAAACACATACCCCTAACATGCTACATAAGGGCATTCGAATCGATGGAAAGGGTGTGCTTATGGTCCAAGGCCTCCGTATTCTAGTTACGAAATCACTCGACCCTTGCATAAGTTATCAAAGGTTGGAGATTGTTGAGGCTTCAAACTCTAGCGAGATCAGTTAAAAAGACGCTTTATGGATGCTATTCGGAGGTTAATACCATTGGCAATTGATGTAAAGGTTTCTATGGGAAGTTGTTCGAACGATGCACCTAGCAATATGGGAGAGGCAGCCTCGAATTTTCATCATTCCCTTTACAACAAGTATCTAGATGATGAGCTAAGGGGGTTGCCTTCAAAACGATATAGGTATGGATATATAAAGTGGTTTGAAATACCTTATTCTATGATTAAGGCATGTGCATTATTACAGTTACCTCATGTCTCATGATTCAACATATCATATGCTATTCAGGACTGCCACGTGTTTTGGAAGACTGAAGTACCTGTGTTGATCAAGTTTCTCGTGTGGACAATGAAGAGAAAAAGACTGATAAAGGTATACAAGAGAAAATGAGTAGTCATATTCAAGTTGACATGCTTGGCATGTAGCTCAAGAGAGGAAGAAATGGACAGCTTGATGTTTGGGAGTACCTCGCCCAACAAGTGTGGGACAAGGCAAGCATATTATTTTTGAGAAAAGATAAGGCAAGCATATCATCATCAGTTTCCTCATCTTTTCATAATTTGAAGATATCATATAAGTATGATCAATCAATTACCAAGTCAATGATCTTTTCATGGTTTGAAGAGATCATGTAAGTATGATCAATCAATTACCAAGTCGACAAGTGATTATAGACAAGAAGACAGCCCCACACAAGTGATCTTTAGTTTCACCTCGCCTTGAGACATAGAGAACATATACAAATCTCTTGAGGTGGGCCGGGTTTCTACTCATCAATTGCATACATTTTTTTGATAATATAGAGATCATATACGTATGATTGATCAACGACCACAACAAGCTTCTAGAGACATGGTCATTTACTTGTTGACTCCACAATCAAAATCTTTGAGTTTGCCACGTCTTGACATATAAAATACGATAGTAATCTCTAACCGTCATCAGTTGGCTCTTTGCAAGAAAACTTACATACTTTATGATAAAAAAGTAGAAAAATAGCAGTAGTATTTGCATTATCTCTCAACCAGGGTTTTTTAACAAGTTTGAAATGATTGGTTCTAAAAGAGAAGTGTACCCACGTATGTTGCATAACTGAAGTAGTGAACTTTTTTAATTGAAAATGATACACAATTATTGCATCCAAGCATGATTTCACTTGGAACAACTTTGTATTGAGATACCTCGTTAATATTTAGAACCAACTGATTATGTTCTAACTCAGTTTTCATTAATTGAGATAACAGGAAAAAAGACTTCAGAAACCCATAGAACAAAAGTCGTGAAGATTTACCTTTATATTTGCTTGGCTTGCTGCCAATGCAATAGAACTTTGCGGATTTCGTATGTTAAATCCTACTATGCATGCACCACAGGCTTGAGCTAAATCAACATCAGACTGTGAAATGGGGCCAACACCTACATGAACTATGTTGATGAAAACCTGAAAAAAACAGAAGGAAAAAAAGAAAGCAATATCTGAGATAAACGGATTAGTATGCAAAAATCTCAGACATGGTATCATAAAATTTAAAAAAAATAAGATGATAATATAAGAAATGGGAAAAAAACTATCAAACACAGAAAATAAAATAGCAAGGCAAACACATCTGCAACTGGAAGGAAAAAATAATATTATAGACATTCTAAAAAAAGAAATTTCGCAGCCCCTGGACATAAAAAGGATAAGGAAGTTTGCTGGATTCTAGAAAAGAGAGAGGTAAAGAGGGCAGAAGGGAGAGGAGATGCTGCCAAAGAAGACTGGGAAAGGGGGAGGTAAAGAAAGGGGAAAAGGCAAGGCAGGCAAAAGATAGAGAGAGGCGGCAAAAATGTAGAGATGGAGATTGAGATGGCACCAACGCAGGCTGGAGCTTGGTGAGGCTGACAATGATGGTGGTGAGGGTCAAGGTGCGTATGAAGGTCTGGAGTGTGGCACCAAGTAACCAACAACGGCTTGATTCCACTTGGTGGACTGGGCTAAGGTGACGGCTTCGAAGAGGAAAGATGGGTTGGGAATATTGCGAATGGAGGAGATGAATACGACTTTTATGGCAAAGTGGATGGTTAGCCTACAGGGAGAATCTGAGGAACTGGTATGCCGTATATTGAGAAAGAATTATGGTGTATAATTGTCATTGGAGATCATCCCGGGACGTATGTCATCCTCTTTGTGGAAGGGCATTACGAATACTGAGGTTATTCCAGAAATAGCTGCTAAATTGAGACTGGTGGTCGGGGATGGTGGTGGTTTTCATTTTTTGTTGGATGACTAGATGGGGGATGAGGCGATGGGGTAGCGTTACCCACGCCTTTTGAGTTTGGCGGCTGACAGCGAGGAGCAGTGGCACCAGGTGTGGGACCGCGGGAAGTGGTCACCAATGTTCTCTTCAGCATCATTTCAGCCATCACTAAGATCAAGTCTTAGGCTCTCATATGGTATATATGGTTGGCACAAAATAGTGCAGTGTTCAGCCATGAGAGATTACATGTAGAACATGTGTGAAAGAATGTTAGTGCCCTTCTCAGAGTCCTGGAACTTGTTACTCTTTCATTTGAGCATGTGATAATGTAGTTTGCATGTGTGCCATTTTGAGCGCCTGCCCCTAATTTCCTTCTAAAATATAAGATTATATGCTTCACATGAAAAGTCATCCCATCAAGTACTGGTAACAAACACATACAAAAAATGCAAGGAAAACCCAGTAGAAGACGGGTGATACAAACAGATTAAAATATCAAGAGGCATAGACATGATTTCTCTTGTTCAGTAATGAGTTACTTTATGGCACGGCAAAGAAAGAAACCACGTCCAAAGCTCAAGGAACAACCCTAATCGGCCGGTAATAAAATGAAAAATGCAAAATACGATAAAATAATGTGAATCAACTTTAACCATACAATGACTTTTTTATGGAAAACAAGGCTGGACATAGAGAGCGGTGCACATCCAAGATATGTATTAACGTATTTAAAGAGGTGTTAAAAAGAGCCTCGGCATGCGCTAAACTAAAAAGAGAGCCATTTTACCTATTGAAAACTGAAGGTGTAATTTCATGGTGCACTTTAGATAATATTTGCAATAGAATTTATAAAAAAATAATGGAACTTGGAATCCAGCTAATTATATATTTTCTTCTCAGTTGCCCACTGGAAACAACTTACGGTAGCACGAGCTCCATACCTGTGGGCTATTTAGACTATTTAATGCATCCCGTACTGCCTGAACAGTGCCCTGTACATCAGCTTTAACTATAATTGGCATCTCTACTTGTTTGACATCGTCATTTAAATCTTGCATTTCAAACTTCTTTGAGCTGACCATCTTGATTCTGTCTGCCTCTAGCTTTCTTTTCCTTCCTGCACTAAGCATTTTTGCTCTCTCCTCAGTTCCCACAATAATGACATCATCTCCAGCCATTGGTAAACCTTTTAGACCCTCAATCTCTACTGGCATTGCAGGTCTAGCGAAATCCGTCACTTTCCCGCTCATGTCCCTCAAGGCTCTAATCCTTCCCCATTCTGCACCAACAACTAAATGCTGCCCACAGACTAATGTTCCAGATCTTATAATTGCAGTTGCTAAAGGCCCCCGTCCCCTGTCTAGCCTTGCCTCGACAACATAAGCTTGAGCAGGACCATCAATACGTGATTTAAGATCCATCAACTCAGACTGAAGTAGCAAGGCCTCCTCTAACTTGTCCAAGCCACTTTTTCTTGTAGCAGAAACTTCAACGACCTGAACATCACCTCCCATTTCTTCAAGCATCAACCCTTCCGAACAGAGTTGACTTTTCACTTTCTGGGGATCAGCGGACGGCTTATCACATTTGTTGATGGCAACCACTATAGGAACATTAGCTTCTTTCGCATGAGAAATGGACTCACGAGTTTGAGGCATCACACCATCATCTGCTGCAACTACAAGAACAACAATATCAGTGACAGCAGCTCCCCGTGCCCGCATCGCACTGAAGGCAGCATGTCCTGGGGTATCAAGAAAAGTGATTGAAGCTCCCGATGGCATGCTAACCACAAAAGCACCCAAGTGTTGAGTGATGCCTCCAGCCTCCCTTGCTGCAACAGATGTTTCACGCAAGGCATCTAAAAGGGAGGTTTTTCCATGATCAACATGGCCCATAACTGTTACAACAGGTGGGCGAGGCTGAAAGTCAACGCCATCATTGCACTGCGACCTTCTAGCATTGATACCCAGTTCCTAAATTACGATCCCGTAAGGTATGCTACAACACTTAAAGCTGGAATTGAAACTGAGCAATAACAGTATCACAAGAAAACAGAAAATATCGAAAAGATTTAAAAAAAATCACTCAAGAAACTGAATGCATGGATACAATAGTTCACAAAGTACATTCAGTGGCAACCAATTCCACTTCTGCAGCCGTTATCCCCACACATGGCCTGCTAATTGGTTTTTTATTCAGCAAAGACTGCTATTTTTTTTTAAAAAAAAGGAATGAAAAACAAAAGTTAAAACAAAATAAAAAGGAAATGGCCAATACAAACAAGATAATGAAGTACATAACGAAACTCAAAGAAATGAGGTTGAAGAATCACAGGTAAGTTTAACAGAAAGTATCTCAAAGAGATAGAGAGGGATCTTATAAGTAAATCTAAGAGTCCTTGCAAGATAGGTAGTTAAGCACTAGATAAACAAGTAGATTTGCAAAAATAAATTGAGACACACCTGCACGCAGAACCAAGATCACAAACCATAAGCATGTCAGTGTTAACGTAGAAATCCACACAGATAAAAATCACAACCCAAAAATTCGAATTCTAAGATAACCCCTTCACTCTCTCAACCAATCTTGCTTCCACTATCCGGGCTACTTGAAATTGAGGGTAGTCCAACCTCGCATAAAAAATGTATCGTTCCTTGGAAAATCCCAAAGGAAGATTTTCTATTTGTGAAGAAGAGAACTTATAATCTAGGTAATTGTGTAAAATGTTAACAAATGAAAAATTCCTTAGTAAATACAATCTTTATACCACAAGCTTCCTTGAGCTTTAGCTAAGATTCGAACAGGCATTAGATGCCCAATGAAGATAAACAAAACTTTGATGAATAAATTTGTATTTCTATGTTGCATGTACGGTAATGGAGCTCAAAGGACCTATAATCTTTAGAGCGCTGAATAACTGTTAGGGCCTGTTTGGTTCCTGGGTTGGGCTGGGTTGGGTATCCTCCTGTGAATAATAATTGTTTGGAGGATTGGGAGGACTGGAATGACAATTGTGATGTGATGTGACATTGATTGTGTGATATTAATTTTTAATGATTATAATATATTTTTTACGTTAATAAGTGTATTTGAACATGGTAAAAAACCATTAAGGTCAATACAAGTATTCCCAACCCAGGAATGCAGGGTTGGAGCTAGGGGTATGCCAGAGTACCCCAGTGTACATGTGCAACCAAACATGCCCTAAGAGAGCCATAAAAGTGATTACGATATAATTCAGAAATGGGCTAGAATAATATCATAGGATTTGCGGAAATTGAATTACCTGGAAAAAATCCCTCAGTCAACTAAAAATGAATTAACCAACTGGTTTAAAATAGTAGTCGATAGAAATTCTTTGGGTAAAAGAAAAACTAATCATCCGAAATTTGGGGTTATTTGACTGGATGGACAAAAATTTAGTCGACTGAGCAAATTCATTAAATGATTGAAAATAATATATATCTAGTAAACTTGTTTATGAAAATAGATTTTAGTCAATTGGTAATTGAACTTAGTCGATTAGAGAAAAGTGTTTGTCGAGTGAAAAACAGAATCCATGATGTCACTTTTGGTTGTCCAATAATCGGTAGTCGATCAAACGCTGAATTGATTGATTTAATTCTACTCGTATATCAAAAATATATAAAAAAGATAAGATTGACATAAATAATTTGTTTTTCAACAAAAAAAACTGCATACAACCAAGGTTATTAATACACACAAGGCGGATTGAGTCAGTTTTCTGTCGTCGTGGCGAGGCATAACACAAGATACTAAAAAAATGTGAGGCGGATCGAGGTCACTTTTCTTTGTCAATGAGGTGAGATGTAAGCTTCGAGGCGTAATCCTCGATTTAAAAAGAAAATGAATATAAACACTATAATTAAACATAATTATATTGACTTAAACTCCAAAACTTCAATCATTCACAAGTATATTATCATTAATACTAAATTTGTGTATGCACATTGAACACATGCTCACAATATACCATATTAATCATAAATGTTAATTTGAACCCACTTAATCGTCTGATAGTAGTGAAGTGTGCCTACCACCCAAAGGATCAGGGTTCAAATCTTGGGAAGTGCACCGATGCACGTTTTACTCTTTTATTACAAAAAAATCATATCTGAAATTTTACAACGCGGCACCCTTTTTTGCTTTTAAAAAACTTCTGAATTTGCAATTGTGTAATGTTCCTTGTTAGAGTATGAGTCATTATCATGTAAGATGGGGAAATAGAACCTTGCAAGATCCATTTACCACATCCAGTGTTTAGTCCCACATCTACCATTGGTGGAACTTGGAGGGTCTGCGGAGGCTATATAAGAAGCCCCAGACCCCCATGTATAAGTTGAGAAAGTGCAATGTATAAATCAACCCTTTGAGATGTTCTCCCATGGTTTCATCCTGCTCCTTAGGGAGTCGGGTTCTACGTTCAAATCTCGTTGTTCTTCATATTTTATTCTTTATTTCTCTGATACGCTTCCATTTTAATGTTATTTTCTAACATGATACGAGAGAGGGTTCGATTCTCAAGGATTATTTTTATGTTCTTTATTTCCGAGATTCGATTATTCTTTTTTGAAGATTATCTGTTCATATATTCGAAGATCTATTGTTTTATCAAGTTCGGGGGTCAAATTCTTAAAACCCTAATTTCTCATCATCAACATTGTTGAGATTATTATATAGCATTGGTGTTATTTTTCTATTTCATTTCTTCATGTATTGTTCCTGCTATTTACCCAATAGCTTTTCTTTTATATAAGAGAGCTCTTGAGTCTTATGAATAATAAGCAATCCATTTTTTCTAACATGGTATCGGAGCAACAGTCCTACACCGAGGTTCATGTATTATCCAACCAAAACCCTACCCTACACGCCGCCCCCTAACCCCCGTGCACGCCAGCCAGCAACTCCGTGCACGTCTCTAGCCAGCCTTAGTACGGCATCGCCCTGCGCACCACGCCTATGCACCCTACGCCTGCGTACATATGCGCCATGCACATATCTATGCTTGCGTACATCTAGGCATGTGCACATCTGCTCCTTGCACACACGCGTTGCACGCATCTACGCCCTGTACACACGCATCTACACCCTGTGCTCGAGCATCTGCGCATGTGCCCCCGTGACCTGCATCTGTGCCCTGCGCGCATTTGTGCCAGCGCAGTCGTGTGCATCCTGCATGCATCTGTGTGCATATTATGTGCCTCTGTGTGCCCCTGCGAGCATCTTCTGTACATCTGTGTGCATCAACGTGCATCGTTGCCCTTGGAGACCTAGCCTACAACAACGAGAGATGAGGATGGTTGTATGAGTCTGCAGATACAACCAATCCTCTACATGTGATTGTGTAGACTCATTCGCAGTCTACTCAGTTTTGTTCCAAATATCAGCATTCTTGCTAACATGTCAGAAATCAAGGGTGACGTTTTTTCATCGTCTGGTGCCTTTAAAGGCCCGGCTCCCACTGTGGAGATGGATGAGACCAACTACGAGTTGTGGTCCATGCAGTTTCGCACCCTGATGAAGTGCTATAACAAGGAGCACATTCTGACAGATCTAGAGTCGGAGAACAAGACTGGGATGCCTCTTGGAAGAAAGATGATGCCTATGCTCGCATTTGGCTCTCCGGGACGCTCACCACAGAGATTGCTAATGATATTGTCAATCAACTCACAGCAAAGGCTATGTGGGGCATTCTAGCAGACACATGTGCACGCAAAGAATGAGAGCAAAATCCTACTGTTGCAGTTTGATATTTTTTCTACCAAGCAGAATGGTTGACCTCTTCATGCACACTTCTCGCATCTTAGAGGCATGTTTGAGCGTCTGCACAGCTTCATGATGATTACTACTAACACTGAGCAGCAACAAGCATATAGGAATGCTACTATGACATGAATATTTCTATCATCTCTTGACTCCGAGTACGATGCAGCACGTACTCAACTACTTACGGGAGAGATGATACCGCCAATGGAGGAGGTTTACAAGAGGCTGAGCAGAATTACTACCTCATCTACTTCTGTGGCTTCGACTCCTTCTGCGGTTCTGCCATGGCAACTTCTCATGGCAGAGGGGGTACTTCACAATTTCGAGGCTGAGGAGCACGTGGTCGAGGGGGAGGACGTCAGCGTGGCTCTTGTTCACATCGCTATCGTCCAAGTCATTATGAGGAGACATGCTATCAGAAGCATGGCTATCCTGCGTCTACTCATGTAGCTGAGCAGACTGAGCTGACTTCTGCTCTTGCTCATGATGCACGATTTCATGATATTGTTTCCAAGCTGAGAGAGATGATGACTGCTCCTACCACTTCGACTACAGGATCTTCAGATGTCGCACACGCTGCCAGAGCCTCTTCGAGTTCGTCGGGTATTGCTTTTGCACTTACGAGTAGTAACAATTCAGATTTGTCCGATTAGATCATGGACTATGGAGCATCTCATCATATGAGTGGAGATCGAGTACAATTTACTTTCTATAGGTCTATTACGCATGGTAGATCAATTGTGATTGCTAACGGGGAACATCTACCCATTGTTGGTCAGGGGGAGAATGTTATTGCTCCCTCGATGTGTCTGCAGAATGTTTTACATGCTCCAGCATTTTAGATGAATCTTTTTTCTATTAGCCAGATTACAAAAGATTTACATTGTTGTGCCATATTTGATCCATTATCTCTTATGTTTAGGACATACTCGCGGGCATAGTGATTGGATGTGGTCGTCAACAGAGAGGGTTTTACAGACTTGTTCAACCTCTGTGTGCCGGTGCAGCTACTATTCCTTCTGGATTTGTGTCTCCTTTCCTGTGGCATCTTCGATTTGGGCACCTTCTTCTGCATAAGATGTGTCATGATCTCCCACAAATCTCTACTCGTACTACCTTGGAGTGTGAGGCGTATCAGCTTGGGAAGCACCATCGTTCCTCTTTTCTGAGTCGTCAGAGTCGTCACAGTAGTCCTCTGTTTGAGTTACTTCATTTTTGATATATGGGGTCCTAGTCGTGTTCCGGATCACCAGGGACATCGGTTTCATATGGTTGTTGTGGATGATTTCTCTAGATTATCTTGGGTTTTTCTATTAAAGAATAAGTCCGAGGTTGGTCCCATTATTAAATCTTTTCTATTGAAATCAAGAATATTTTTTTTGCTAATGTGAAATTTATTCGTAGTGACAATGCCTTGGAATTCTCTACTTTACATGTGTTTGCCTTTCTCAGTTCCATTGGTGTTGTTCATCAGACCTTGTATGCTTACACTTCCCAGCAGAAAGGAGTTGCTGAACGCAAACACCGTCATCTTTTGGGTGTCACGAGGACTCTTTTGATTCAAAGTCGAGCTCCCCATTCGTTTTGGGATGATGCAGTTCTCGCTGCATGCTACTTAGTGAACAACATGCCATCTATTGTTATTGAGAAAAAGTCCCTTTCTTGATTTTGTTTCCCAAGAAGGACTTATTCTCCCTTACTCCCAGGATATTTGGATCTGTGGCTTTTGTCCACAATTTTACTCTAGGTCGTGACAAGCTCTCTCCTAGAGCTGTCAATGTGTGTTAATTAGCTATTCTCATATTCTAAATGGGAATAGATGTTTTCATCCTGTTGGGCGAAAATACTATATTAGTGCTGATGTCACATTTTTTGAGTCTATTATGCATTTTTCTCCAACAAGTGACAGATTGTCGAATGTTGACTCTGGAGAGAATATCTTTGTTCCTTCACCTCCACCACCATTTCCTCATGTTGAGTCTCCGTCACCTCCACCTCCACCACTTCCATCATTTGTTCATGTTCATTCCCTGTCATCCAGCACAACCCAGGTATGTGATGAACACATTGTTTCTACTAATGGCATTGGTTCTATACTTGATCCACAGGATGATACACAGGAGGTGTTGGTACCGGAGAAAAGAGAGGCTGATGACCTTGATATACCTATTGCCTTGAGGAAACTGCATCGCATTGTGCCACATATCCTTTGGCTCCGCATGTTTATTTGGACCATCTTTCAGAAGAGTACATGAGGTTTATTATGGGCCTCTCAGTTGTTACTATTCTGCGCACATATCAGGAAGCCATACAAGATAGCAATTGAAAACTTGTCATGGAGGAGGAGATGGCCACTTTGCAGTCTCGTGGTACTTTGAGTGTGGTTTCACCTCCTCAAGGTGCATCGATTGTGGGGTGCAAATGGATCTTTACGGTTAAGCACCGAGCTAATCGTAGTGTGTGGATCGCTACAAGGCAAGGCTTGTAGCATGTAGTTTCACCCAGACATATGGAATGGATTATCAGGATACCTTCTCTCCAGTAGTCAGACACTCGACATTGCGAATTCTCCTCTCAGTTATTGTTTCACGAGAATGGCCTCTTTATCAGCTTGCTGTGAAGAATGCATTTTTTATATGGAGATCTACAGGAGGAGGTTTATATGCAGCAACCACCAAGGTTTGCTGCCGGGGGGAGTCTCAGAAGGTGTGTAGGCTCCACAAGGTGATTTATAGACTGAAGCAGAGTTCGAGAGCTTGGTACCATAAGCTTTCAGAGTTGATTGAGCATCAGGGATTTGGTCGATCCATTGTGGATCACTTACTTTTTGTTCAGAGTACACAGAGACGTACAATTGCTATACTTGTATATGTTGATGATATTATTGTCACTGGTGATGATGAGCAAGGGGTTCAGGCAACCAAGGAGTTCCTATGTCAGCAGTTTGTGGCCAAAGATCTTGGCAATCTCAGATAACTGCATGGATTAGTGTTCGCTAGGAACCAACGAGATCTTGTGATGACTCAAAGGAAGTTTGTTATTGATCTTCTATTAGAGATAGGTATGACATGGTGCAAGCCTGCTACTACTCCTATGTATCCAAATATGAGATTATAAGATGAGGATACCGAGGAGATAGATAAGAGGAGATACAGGAAGCTAGTTGGGAAGCTCCTATATGCTACCGTCACCAGACCAGATATATGCTTTGTTGTTAGCAAGGTGAGCTAGTTCATGGAGCAGCCCAGGAAGGTGCATATGGATGTGGTTTATATGATTTTGAGATATCTGAAGTCTTCACCAGGTACTGGTCTCTTATACAATAGAGGCACGTCTCTTGACGTTACAGCATGTGCAGACGCATATTATGTAGGATGCACTAGGGATAAGAAGTCCACTTCTAGGTTTGCTATATTCGTTGGCAAATCACTTGTGTCATAGAAAAGTAAGAACAAGACAGTAGTCGCTAGATCTAGTGCAAAGTTCGAGTACAGGGCCATGGCTCAGGGATGCACAGAGATGATGTGGGTCAGGACAGTTCTGACTGATCTTGTTGTTGATGTACCTCTTCCTATGCAACTTCTATATGATAATCAGCCAGCATTTTTTATTGCAAATTATACGGCATTCCATGAACGTACAAAGCATATAGAAGTGGATTGCTATTATACCAGAGACATGATTCAGAAGGGTCTCATATCTACCTCTCATGTTTCTACGGTAGACCAGACTGCTGATATATTCACCAAAGCACTTACTGGAGGCCATTTCCAAAAATGTTGTTCCAACCAGAGCAGATAGACATATATGCTCCAGCTTGAGGGGGAATGTTGAGATTATTATATAGCTTTAGTATTATTTTTCTATTTCATTTCTTCATGTACTTTTCCTGTTGTTTACCCAAGAGCTTTTCTCCTATATAAGAGAGCCCTGGAGTCTTATGAATAATAAGCAATTCATTTTCTCCAACAAACATCGATCAAAAGCTGCTCTGAATCCCTTCAGGCGGAACCAAGGTTTGAAAAAACGAAAGGTGGAATGAACGTTTTCTCTAAAGGCGAGGCAAAGCATAGCCTCGAGGCGGTCGGAGTGTAAGCCTCAGTTTGTATAGGAAAATACTTACAAAGTACAATAATAAATTTACTGATGAAATCATCTGAATTGAAATACATAAAATATATAGCATTGTAATATATGATGAAATTATGAAGATAAGAACGTGAAAGAAAGGATATGTAAAATTCATAAACTTATCTACTAAATTTCTACCTAATCAAAAAAAAAGAATCATTGTCTATAATTGTCATTAAAGTATCAAAGATAACATATTTTTCGCTAAAAATATTGGGGTGCATAAAAGTTATGATTAGATGCACTTGTTATATGACTAAAATAAAATATGACAACATTGACATGTCTTGAATTTAATCTTATTTTTTCTAGTTAGTATATTACATTGCTCATTATGTCACCTCTCTTAACACTAGCTTCTCTTTAAACTATATGGATTGTGTATTTAAAAGTGCAATATTAAAAATTTCTTGAAAAAAATAGACAAGTTGAATGCTCAATATGAATATGAACAAACTTAAAATTCCAAGCATCCATCTTGTAAATATATACATACTAGACAATTATACATTTATAAACATCTAAAACTACCAATACAACAATTTAAATCTTTGGAAAATGCTTTAAAATACAAAAAAAACGCCTCACATAATGCCTCGTTCCACCCCGAGCGCCTCACTGCCCCAGACTGCCTCGACCTTCTAAGGTGTAAGCATCATCAATACCATCTGAGGCATACGCCTTAAGGCTAAAAAGCCCCACCTCACCCACCTCGAGGCTATCCTTTTCATACAATGGGCGAAACCCACAAGCGACAATGACCGCCACCTACTGGTCTACCACCATGTAGACGACTGCATCATGCTTCACGGCGGCGGCGCACTCAAGCTAGGGTTCCCATCGTACATGGATTTCAAACCCTAGTCCTAGCATTTCGAACCCTAAGACAACAGGCAACGCCTCTCCTCCCAAGCGACAACGTCACAGGCCGTTGTCCATCGTAGGACAGCTACAGTCGACGGAGCTTCAGGCTCCAGGCTGTGCCCTTACTCCAGGTGGAGCTCGAGCCCTTCGCGACTCCAGGCGGAGGCACCTCCCCGAGGTAGCATCGAGCCCCCGCTCCCCCTCGTCATACTCCAAGAGGCGACGATGACGCATCCCCTTCAACTCCAACACAGCCCTCCGATCATGTTCCAGTGCACATCTTTCCTACAGCCACTCCTCCGATCTCCCCCGTACTTGCGACTACGCACTTCTCCATCTTTGAGATCGAAATGCTCCCTCCAGTAGTCCAGGCGATGTCGTTCAACCTCCATTGCATCCCAGGTGTCGCACTCCTCGCAAGCAGCAACCCGATCTCGGCGTCCCTCGTGCGCACCTCCAGCAATGCGACCTCGCGCGCACCTCCAGCCCAAACCCCAATCAACGAGAGTTCTGCTTTCCTCCTATTTCAACGCAGGCAGCGCATGCAACAAGAGAAAAAGCCCCTTCGAGGGCGGTGAGCCTTAAAAAGAGGGTTCCCA
Source organism: Ottelia alismoides (assembly GCA_037367405.1). Classification (NCBI taxonomy): domain Eukaryota; kingdom Viridiplantae; phylum Streptophyta; class Magnoliopsida; order Alismatales; family Hydrocharitaceae; genus Ottelia; species Ottelia alismoides. The sequence continues at coordinate 307,521 of JAZKJV010004287.1, read as the reverse complement.
ATGGGGAACCCTAAATATAGCCCAAGTGGGCTTGTAATGTCCGGGCCCAAGTGAGCTGACGTTAGTTTTAAAAAAATAATGAAGGAAAAGAGGGGGAGGGAAAATATAAATATATAGAAGGAGACCCAGCGGGAGAAAAAAAGGAAGTCCACTTAGGGTCGAATGAGAAAAAATGTAAAAAAAGGAGAGAGGGGTTGTATGTATTTAAAAAAAAGGAGAAAAGAAAGAGAGAGAGCAAGTTGTTGCCTATTGTTCGGGCCATTATCTTTGGGCCAAGCGGGCCAAGTTTCTTTGTTAAAAAAAAGAGGTGTGTAACAAAAAAACCCCCGTATGCGGAAAAATTGCAAAAACGAGAGAGGAAAGCCATAAAAAATGATGCAACGGCTAAAACAAAAAAAATAAAAATGATTTGAGAAGCCGTAAAAAAAGAGAAACAACTTATTCACAAAAAAGAGATACGGCTATATTTAAAAAAGGAAGAAAAATAGCTGGAGAAAAAAAACGAGAAACATCATTTGAGAATGTCTTGTTCTCCCAGCATTTTCTTGTCTTCTCACAACACGGTCGACGACATTGTTTTTCGACCATTCTGGAAGAAAGAGGGAGTATTGTGTAGAGTCACAAATCTGTTCCAGAATCATATTTTAGGCTAACCAGTTGTTCGGACTCTACAGATGTTCAATTCCAGACTCGACGATCAAATTCTGAGTCCTCGGTCAGATGTGCATATGTTTGCCATCATTCGTGTGGTCCCCATCTTTTCTGATCAGCTCAAGGTTTTCATGTGTTCCATAGGGACTCCGGAATAGATATCACATTCCCTATGTCATGTGAGCTAAGGTTTTCATGTGGTTTCATAGGGACTCTAGAGTAGACATCCCATTCTCTGAGCTAGTATGGGAGAGACCCAGTTCTCCGATGAGGAGACTTTTCATACTCCATTCTCTAGCGATCGTGGACTTCGACAAGGATGTCTCCACAGCTTTTCAGTTCGGCCCTCTCAGAGATGGAGCAGTTATCCACATGTTGTGGTGGGCCAGAGTTCTCCAAGTGGAGACTCATTTCAGTTGTAGTGACTCTGACAGACGCAGTATAGAGCACATGCTCTCCGACGAGGAGATTCAATTCGACTCACACTCCAGCCCGATTGTCCTCCTTACATGCATAGCATGAGAAACAATGTCCTCGACAACAACCGACAGTTGTGTGCAATGAGTTGATAATGTCTATAGTGTTTTGTATTGTAAGTTTGAGAGATTTCTTTCTGACATGCTCCAGCTTGAGGGGGAGTGTTAGAGTAACTGTCATTATCATGTAAGGTGGGTAAAAGGATCCTTCAACGATCCATCTACCACATCCAATGTTTAGTCACACATCTACCAGTAGTAGGACTTGGAGGGTCTGTGGAGGCTATATAAGAAGCATCATACCCCCCTGTATCAGTTGAGAAAGTGCAATGCATAAATCAACCCTTTGAGGTGTTCTCTCAAGGTTTCATCCCGCTCCTTAGGGAGTAGGGTTCCACATTAAAATCATGATGTTCTTCATATTTTATTCTTTATTTCTCTAATACGCTTCAGCATTACATTTACTAACATGGTATCAGAGCTATGTTATTTTCTAACATTCCTATTGTGAACTAGTATGTTACAGTCTGACAAAAACATATAATCTCTTAAACGTATACCATATTCATTGTACGATACACGCAAAAGAATATCATTAGTTGATGTGAAATGTTCACATTAACTAAAAACAATCACTATACATATACATGATATTTTGGATGCAATGATTATGTGTTGATTAAATAATGTATTAAGAGTTTGTTATGTCATCCTAAGGTCCCAAGGTTATCAATCACGGATTATTAAGCCATATAACTTTTAGGATTTTGTAGAAGTATAACTTAACATTATTATATTTATTTCTTTCCAAAAAAATATAAATCATAACCGAGGAAACCCTACGGTACCGACTCAGAGCCTCGGTTGCCTCAATATTTTTTTGAAGCCAAAAACAGGGGGAGACACTCAGTGGTGTTCGCCCCAATTATTATTTAAAGAAAACGTAAACAGGGGGTTTACAAAGGAAACGAGAAAACGAAACAAGCAACCAAAGCAACTACAAAGCCCAATCATCCACCAAGTGCGCACAATGCACCTCCACGTTTTCCTTGTAGAAGCGTTGGCCAGAGAAAAGAGCTATGTTTCTGCTTAACCATATTGCCCACAGAAATGCCACTGGCCTAACGATCCCACGCCCATCTCTGTCTTTGTTTGCCACCATTGAACCACAAAAGGAAGCCACATCGGAGGTGCATAACCATGCCAATCTTGTGTCTTCCCAGATCAGAGTCACTTTAGGGCATCTGGAAAAAAGGTGCTCAAGGAATTCTAATGCAGAGTCGCACAAGACGTACCTATCAGAGACGGTGCCCAGAAATCTAGCACATCGATCTCTCGTCATCAATCTTTACCTAGGAAATAGCCAGAGGAAGAAACCAATCCGTTCAGGGAGTCTGAGACCCCAGAAGAAACCGCAGTCATGAATCAAACTCTCCGAGCGCGAGGGTGGGGGTCTACAAATCGCCCCATAGGCCTTCCTCGTCGAGAAAGGGCCCATACGCCATATCCAATGATCCCTTCCCTCATTAGGGCACCCCGCCCCCCTAATAGAGTCCAACAAGGCCAGAAAATTTTCGAGTCTTTGATACGAGAAATTTGCGGTGAATGCCGGGCACCAGTTGCCATCTGACCAACAAGAAACGACCCGAGCACTCCTATCAGCCGCCAGCGCGAACATGCGAGGGAATCGCGAGCACAAGCCCCCCCCACCAATCATCAGTCCAGAATTTGAAGGAATCACCATTCCCTATCACCGGCCTAAACAAGGATAAGTGCATGTAGAAGACCTCCATCACCCCTTTCCAAAAAGGCGTGGGGGGACCCCACCGGCCTAATCGCGACCGGCGACGCCCCGTTAATGTCGTAAATCTCGCACAAAACCTTGCTACACAAATCCCCTCCCGGGCCCCAAATTCTGGTAGCCCATTTAAGAAGCAATGCGTCATTAACATGTTCCAGATTCCGCACCCTCAATCCCCCCTCTCTCTTGCGCAGCGTGATTTGTCCCCATTCTGCCAGGTGCACACCCCCCGACCCCTCCTCGTGCTTGCCCCATAAAAATCCCTGCAAAAGCTTCTCAAGGCGCTTGCGTTGACGATTAGATAAGAAGTAAACAGGTATGGAGGAGAGAATTGCCTTTAAGAGGACAAGACCCCCCCTAGAGAGCATGACCGCCTTTCATCCAGCCAATCTTGCCTCCACCTTCTCCACGACCCTGATCCAATCCCTTAACCTTGTTCTTCCCACCGCCAAGGGCATCCCCCATGTAGTCAATCGGGAGAGAGCTACAATCAGACCCCAAAACCCCCGCACACGTGTCCGCCTCCTCCACCGAGAGGTCGAAGGGGACCACCTTCGACTTGTCCACATTCTTGAAAAGACCAGACATCTCGCTGAAAAGATCCAGGACCATAGACATGTTGGAGGTTTCCGTGAGGCCCCCTCCATGAAAAAGATCGTATCGTCAGCATATTGCAGCAGCGGGATCACCAGACCACCGTTCGAGAATCCGGTCGTTAATCCGCAGTCCACAATCCGGCAAGTAATGTGAGCAAGGACATCCGCAGCGATGAAAAACATCAATGGGGCAAGGGGGCAGCCCTGTCGCATACACCTACGCGGCTGGAAGAAGACCCCCTCCGGGCGGCCATTAACCAAGATCGAAAAAGAGGCAGTCGTTATACAGCACCGTATCCAAGAAATCCAAACCTTGGGGAAACCTTTCCTCCCCAGAACCGACCAAAGGAACCTCCAATCAAGGCAATCATATGCTTTTGCAAAATCCACCATCCAGAGAACACCGCGCCGATCCCCCCGCTTCCACTCCGCAACGATTTCCGAAGCAAGAGTAAGGCAGTCCGATATTTGTCTTCCCTGAATAAAAGCAGATTGGAGCGGGGAGATGATGGAATCAAGAACCCGGCCGAGACGCAATGCCAACACCTTCGCCACAATAAGGTAGAGGGCATTAGAAATTGCAATGGGGCGGTATCTCAATCCGCTCGGCCGAAGCGAACTTAGGGAGAAGCACAATCAAGGACTTATTAATCCGTTCGAAGCCAGCATTTCCCATACAGAACTCGAAGATGACCTCTAACACCTCATTACCCACCAAGTCCCAAAAGTCCCTGTATAAGGCCACCGGGAAGCCATCCGGGCCCGGAGCCCCATCCGCATTTAATTCCCACACCGCAGCCTTAACCTCCTCCATGGATATCCCCTGCGTCAGAATATCACACGACGAAGGCGAGAGTGAGGAAGCCCCGACCCCCGTCCACCTCCAAATCCTCGGAATGTTCCGCACCGAGAACTCCTTAAAGTGAGCTGTTATAGCTCTCCCCATCTCCCTATCGCCATCCACACGAAGGCCATCGATCGTGATCGAACGCAAGGTATTCGAATGACGCCTTCCGCTTGCTATACGATGAAAGAACATCGTATTAGCGTCCCCCTCCTTCAGTCATGTGCTCCTCGACCTTTGACGCCATTCAATGACACGCTTGAGATCCTCAGCAGCAATTTGCTTTTAGGCAAGCGAACGAGCAGCCAGCTCATCCATCGATAACTCCCTAGTATCCTCCATTGCATCAAGTCTGGTGACCACGCCCTCAGCCTCCAGCCTAGCAGCAAGCCTTGCCGCCCTGGATTCCCTCTTGAAAGAGCTCAATCTCGTGTGTAAGGATCCCAATTTGTACACAAATTTAGAAACCGTCGAACCATCAACATGCACATCTGACCAATGGAAAGTTACCAACTCCCTGAAGTTGTCCTCCAGTAACCAACTCCTACCTAAAGAAACCCCTCATCGTGGGTTTGATCGCCGGAATCCCAAACAATTGGCGTGTGGTCGGACATGCTCCGCAGCCGAGCAAGCACAGAAGATAACGGAAAACAATCAAGAAGATCCGTAGATGCCAAAAATCTATCTATACAGGAACGAGAATTTGAATTTCTCCAAGTGTAGGCGATATCCCCAGCATCCAACACTTCCAGAGCCAACGACTTCACAGCGTCTGCAAAATCCGCAAAACCCGGGTCCTAATCACCTCTGAAACGTGGCATGTCCGAGGTTCTAAGGTTAACATTGAAGTCCCCCCCATGAGCCACAGGATTCCCGGGAAGGCCCTGCTCGCCTCCTGCAGATCCTCCCACAGTTCCATCCTTTGAATATGACAGCAAGGCCCGTACACACACGAAAAAGCAACAGGCATAGAAGAGCCAGCACATACCAATAGGATCGAGATGACATGCCTCCCTTGTATCATCGAGTTAAAAGCCATAGTCGAAGACCTCCAAGCAATCAGCAAGCCACCAGCCGCACCCACCGCATCCAGAGCCTTGACCTCATCTATACCTCCCGCATCGAACGATCTCCAAAGAACATTGTCGACGCCTTGAAGCTTGGTCTCTTGCAACATGACCACATCGCAGCCCCATTCAATGAATCGTGATCCCAAGGTCTTCCTCTTGCCCACATCCCCCAGCCCTCGCACGTTCCAAAATAGTACCTTCATAGCGAACCATCACGACACCCCTGAATTCGGACCACCCTAGAGGCTTCCGTAACGGACCTCTTAAGCGCCGAGCAGGATTGAGGCACGAAGATCGGCGGCCGAGCTTGGTTCCTCCGTCTGTATCTCTTCCTAGATCTCCTATCCGAAGTTCCTTCAGCAGCACTAGCATCATCTACCTCAAGGAGGGTCAGAGTTGGAGTTGGTATCGAAGAAGGGACAGCGCTGGACGCCACGGAAGAGAGGGCCTCAACAGGGGACGGAGACGAGATGCCCAAAGCATACCCTTCAGACCCGTGGAGGCGCTGGAGTATCGCGGCACCATGGAAGGGGCAAAAGCGGATGAGTTGACAAAGTCAATCACCAGGAATGTCCCGCCATCCTTAGACGAGCGAGCCAAGCAAGACAACGGTTCCGAGATGCCCGACGAAGTTGAGTAGAGATGCAAAGGAAGAACGTCTGATAAGCCCCTCCTGCCCGAATAGAAAGCAGCACCAAAGTTGGAGTCACCTTGGACCTGACCCGCTAGAGGATCCGAGCGCATGACCCGAAAGTCGGGATCCGATGGGATACCATGCACAGGACCCGAGAGGAGAACCCCAAAGGTCGCACGAGATCAATCTCGCGGGACGAACCATGCACTGCCTCCCTAGGGAAGGCCACCTGGAGCTCAGAAGGCGAGGCGACACCGTCCATCCTCGGAACCTCCGACGGAGGAGGGGGTTCAACGATCACCATCTCCACCCTGCACCGGAACCGACCAACCTCCAAAGACTCGCAGAAGATCCGGCCACTTGCTCCATCGATCAAACCTTTGTTGCACTCCAACAACACACGAGTGATATCAGGAGCCGAACCGGGTGCTCGATCATCGCGAGCACCGAACCCCGTCGCCAGAGAACCCTCCCTAAGCAATGAACCGTCCTGGAGAGGAAAGGAACCCCACGAACCTCCGCCACGCAAACTTCGACATCTGTAATCGACCTGTCCGCAAAGTGAAGATGCCGCCAAACAAAATCGTCCATCCCTCCATTTTGTATCAGATGATCTCTCTGCAATCTGGAGAGACCACGAGCACAGCAACGCCGAGAATCAAGAAGTATGACGTCCCCCGAGAACTGCGAGCCAAGGAAAGTACACAGGTGGCCCCTGACAGCCTCCACGGAAATGCTCCTCCGTAAGGCATATCCTATCACAGCATGGGTGGCGTCATCAGGCACACCACCCTTCCGACCCGCCAGACATACCGAAGTCGAACCTTCAACCACATCATCCGCCACCTTCGTTATCCCCACAGCCTTCGGAGCAACCTTCACCTCGGCATCACTTGCACCCTTCGGAAAACCCACGACCACAGCTGCAAAAGTACGTTGCCCCCGTCGATTATTGCTCCCACAGGACACCCCTCTACCGACATGGTCAACAGCATCATGCACAACATCACCATTGGACCGCCAAATGACACCAAACCAACAAGAGGCTTACGATGGCCCAACCTTCCGCACGTGAAACATCTCAGAGGAACACCACAGAGAGATGCAGCATGCCCCCGAACCCCACATCGGAAGCATCTCTTCTACGGTTTCTTGTGAGAGACACGAACCCACTCCCCACCCTCCCCATCGCCACGCACGTCGCTACCTCCCCCATGCACAGCGGCAACAACTTCATCCCGCCACCTAGAGGCTTGCGCCTTAGGTAGGTTGACTGAGGTTATAACCTCGGGGCAGTTTTCATTGGAAAACACCTTAAGGCTTATGCCTCAGCACCTCGAGGTGCGGTTTTAAAAATCATGCCATAAGCCTTAAGGTGATCAAGGAGTAAGCTTCAATTTATAGAGAAAATACTCATAAATATTATAACTGAATATAATTATATAGTCAGAAAATCCTAGACTTCACATATTTCAAACTATATTATCATAAATACCAAATTGGAATATTCCCAAATTGAATCTATGTACGCATAATGTACCATATTAACCATATATATTACCTTAAATTTATGATCTTAAAAAAAGATAGTGTAAGTCGAACATATGCCCTACTCATGTATTGATACAAGCAAAAGAATACCATTTGTTGATATGAAATTTGTTGTACTAACTAAAAACAATCACTGAAATGGTTTCTATGATGCAATGTTGGTTGTAATATAGACACTAAAAAACATACACGCATACACGCACGCACGCACACACACACACATATATTTAAGGAATTGTGACTAACATATTTGATTACTACTTGACATATAGATTTTGTTTGATATTTTAAAGTTAGTGCTAGAGGCGGGACTAACAATATAATATAAGTTGTGATTGTTTTTTTAGAAAAAAAGGGTGCAACATCGAGGAAACGCCCATCCATAAATTCATGTGTATTTACATTATATATCAAAAAAGTAGTTACAAGAACCAAAATGTCTTTAGACTTCTACCATGCTCTATAACATTTTCCATGTACGTTGTCTCTCCTCGAAAGATATTCCCTTTCCAGGCAAGCCACGTAGACCAGAAGAGCGGCCACCCCAACCCTAATATGACAGCTCCCATTTCCAAACTCATCCGTCGAGTCTAAAAAACCAACGCAGCCATCGATTGACTCCAACACGACCTGAGATGTCGCCCACACCTTCCTTGCAATCGAGCAACCAAAGAAAAGGTGCTCGACATCCTCATCAGCAGCAAGACACTGCTAGCACATGTCGTCCGCTCTAGGGAAAACCCTGGGTCTCAGCTCAGCAGTCAACAGGTGATCCCTTCTCAATAATCAAACAAATATCCTCACTCGTAGAGGAACCTTCCACCTCCATATGTCATTAAACATGTCAGAAGAGCTCATTAGGTAAAAGACCGTCATCAGATAGAAGGTCATGTAAGCCTTAAAAATGGTAATATCCATCAACTAAAGACTAGCGCCAACAAAATTCTCACACACTGGCAATACCTCTAGAAGATGTAACAAATTTACAAAGCGCTAGTCAGAAAGCGCAGAGCAGAACAGAGGGAACCAACTATAACAACCCACCAGTCCCTCACGAAGGCCCCTACAAAAGCTACCATAGCGAACAAACATGAGAAACGAGCTTGTAGCGACCCCTGACTTGTCTAATCAACAACCCAAAATCGAAAATCATGACCATCAACAAAAACTAGTCATAAAAGTGGAATCATCCGTGGAAGCACCGAGCAAATTCCCTTCCAAAAGTTGGAAGGCCTAAGAACCACAATATCCTACAAAGAGGGATCCTATGAAACACCATATATTGATGCAGCATGCTACAAAGCAGATCAGGCTCTCCTACCCAAATTCTACACCTTTTTCGCTAAAAGGTGATTGTTCATCACCTCCAAACTTTGGATCCCTAGCCCACCATCATCATCCCTAAGTACCAAAGTCTTCCATCCTACCAATGGCAATCCCTTAGACCCCCCAAAGGCAGAATAAAAAATCTCTACATCGGGGCCTCCAACTTCACCTTCACCCCAACGAGCAAAAGGTGCGTAGACAAAAACAAAACCCAAATAGCTGAGATAATTGCCTTTATAAGACCAGGCAGCCACCTCTAGAAAGACAAGTTGCACACCAACCTGCTAGCTTCTTCCCCATCCTCTCAATAATAGGAGCCCAGTGTGCCTATCACAACCTTCCACCCACCAACGGCATATCAGGGTATGAGATGGGTAGGGGGGGCTCTGTAAAGTAGCCTCACAAAATGTCTCCTCCTCATTCACCTTAAAAGGAACAAAAGCATATTTCCCATCATTAATGTGCAGGAGGGAGACCAACCCAAATAGCTAAAAAACAAAGCTCTCCCTTCAGCATATATCGCTTCCTTGCATATTGGAGCACAGAGATAGAGACCCCCAAACAAAAGCCCGCCAAAAATCCCCCCTCCATTGCATTAAGGATGAGGCCAATGATTCCAACACGAGGCTTATGGGATCTAGTTGGAGCTATTTTAGATTGACACTATATTGCGAATCATTTGAGAAATATGTTTGATTGTACATCAGGCTTTATACATAATTTCTGCCATCTCACATGCATTAGCAAAAAAACTCGAAGGAAGCACGATTTAGGGTGCACGTAGAGAAGCGGTGAGAAGACATGTCCTGATGTTTGGGATTAATTACCGAAATCAAATCTGAGTTCACAAAAACCTGCCCTGAACAAATAGGGAAAATGGGCCATAAGTCGCACATAAGCCACTGGTTCCCATGACATAAGAACACCCAATATAAATACTAAAACCCCCTCAACACCATTCTCATCAGAGCATCAGCAACTACAACAAAATGCAAGGGTGCCAACAGACCCCCCCCCCCTCACCTCACTATGTATTGCGGTTGGATTACATCACCAATGCTTTCCATTCACCAAGACTACATAAGATATCATATATCTCTTCATCCAAGCAACCCATTCACTCAAGAAGCGCTTATGATGGAGAGACGCCCAAATTAATCTACAATCCATGCAATCATATGCCTTCAAGAAATCTAGCTTCCATAAGAAACCATTTGCCTTCTTCCTCTGCTACTTTACCACAATCTCAGAAGCCAGTACAACCCCATATATTGTAAAAGCTTAGAAGTACATTATTTATGTTGTATGTTTGTGATCAATATATAATTTATGTAAGAAATATACTGTAAAAAATATCTTAGCTAATTTATTATTTAGTTGTCAAAAAATGAGCTACAAACTAAGGCGGCACCACATAGTGCCCCGCTGCCTCGAGTACCTAACTAGGTCTATGAGGCTTATGCCTTAGATATCTTGATTGAGGTAATAGCTTCGAGGTGTTTTTTTAAACCTGCCTTGAGGCGTACGCCTCGATGCCACGAGGCTATGGATGTGTACAAACACAAATATAACCATATCCGATTTACCACCACAACTGTTTTATACAGATTTTGACATATAATCCATATCTGTTTTAAAATGAATACATATAGGGATATCACTTTGATTTTAAGAAACATCCATATCCATATATTCATTTTCACATATAAATATAGTTGTAGATTTATTTCTAACCTTACACAATATAGGTTTCTACCTTCGTACACCGTATTTGGTATAATTACTATGATATAAGCGCATATTGGTATATTTATACCATGTATATTCTATCCAATACATGTATATTTAAGCTAGTCTACAAAATATTTCTAATATTATTCGTACATGATCAGTATGTGTTCTACATATTTTTATAGTTTTTCTGAACAAATATTACCATGTATATTCATCTATATATCCCTCCAATATGCCATCCGAATTTCATCAGAAACGGAGACTCTTATGCCCTCCATCTAGAACGGGTAATTTTAACGGTCTAAACATTGTTGTAATCGACATGTTCTAGATGGAGGGTATAGAAGTCTCCGTTTCTGACGAAATTCGAATGACATATTGGAGGGATATATATAGATGAATATACATGGTGATATTTTTCAAAAAATAAAAAAAATACGGAAAAATGGCTTGTGGGAAGCCCCATCAAACCCAACATATAATACCCCTTGAAGCTTAATTTATCTGGACAGAAAAAGTGAACCGCTGTCCCACAAAACTTGGTTGGTTACCAAAAGTCATAGATTAGACTCATGGAACAAATTCTTAGAAAAATGCAAGGCAACAATTGATTTAGCAAAAAATTCACACTCTTACCTGGACCAGATACCTAAGAGTCTCATGCTTCAGGGTGGCTTTTCAATTTAGCTTGAAATGTGCATGAATCATTGTCGTTGCATTCATATAGTTATTGTGTATGGTGAGAAACAGTAGTTAATTTCTACAAAATAGTTGCTTTCAGAAATCACTCCTATAATGGTTGATCCAATTTTAAACGAAGAGGTGTATTAAAACAGGCCGAGAGAAAGTGTAGAACACGACAGAAAGAGCTTCCGCCAGCTTAGCCATAAGATGAATATCCAAAAAACTGGTTTATTTTGTTATAGGAAATATTATTTATGCCATTTATTTCATTTTCCATATTCTTTTCTCAATGTATTTCCCCTTCTGTTAATTTGTCACCTAAGATTTCTCCATATATATATAGTGTCATCTAGGATTTCTCCTCAATACAACGGAGCCCTGTAGCCTCTGAAACAACTTATTCATCTCTTTCTGTGTGGTATAAAAGTGGTAACAAAGCGGCACTTCAGGACCACAGCTTTGACACCTTCTTGATACCCTAAAACCCCACCTGTTGGATCTCATGCACGGCTGTCCCAGACCTTCCTTGGCATCCGCAAGCAGCCCTACGGGACCAACTCGTTATCCGCACCCGCAGCAGCAGAGTTCTTGCACCTCCATGGGCCACCCAGCAGGGTTTAAATTTTGAAAACTTGGATCTATGAGAAAGCCCACAAATAAAGGCAACGAATCAAATTTTTCGCAAGTTTATATAGAAATAATGGTATGGTGGTAGTGTAGTGTGCAGTGTGCCTACCACCTCCTCAATGATCTGGTGGTAGTGTAGTGTGCCTACCACCCAAAAGACCGGGTTCAAATCCTTCCTTGTGGGAGTTGTGTTAGGCAACCAACAACCAACGAAAAAAAATAGTCGGATCTTTCAACATGAATTTGAGCAAGAATAAATGTACCCAACCTTACTTAAAGTGGGAGAATGCTTTGCCATTTTTTATATCGAAATAATGACCATAAAAAAAGTTAAAAAGCCAAAGGAAGATCATTAGATGTTGATGGTCACGCACAAAATTCTTTCATAGTTGAAAACAAGTACAGCTTAAAGGAGATATCCCTTAAAAAAATCAAAAAACCAAAGGATGACAATTAGAGGTTAATGGAGAAGACTGTTGGGAAAAATGAGTAATCTGATATTCCAAGGAACCCTAAGCTCTCTTATATAGGGAAGAGACCTCACGGGTAAAATACATAGTAGTCCAGAGAGTAAACAGAAATTACGAAAAGGTACAGAATATAATAATATCGGTCTCTACACTCCCCCTCAAGGTGGAGCATATATGTCTATCATGCTCAGCTTGGAAGAACATTTCTGGAAGGGTCCTCTGAGCAACGACTTGGTGAATATGTCAGCAGTCCGATCCCCTGAGCTCACGAGAGATGTAGATATCAAGCCTCTCTGGATCAAGTCTCTAGTGTCGTGACAGTCAACTTCAATATTCTTTGTTCTTTCATGAAATGCTGGATTGTTGGCAATAAATAATGATGCCTGATTGTCACACTGAAGTTGCATAGGTAAAGGTACGGCTATATGTAGATCCTCTAGTACAGATCGAACCCACATCATCTCGTGCTTGCTTGCGCCATGGCCCTATATTCAGATTCAGCACTGGACCTTGCCACAACAGTTTGTTTCTTGCTTTTCCAAGAAACCAGAGAGCTCCCAACAAAAACGGCAAATCCTGAGGTCGACATTCGATCCTTAGGGCACCCTGCATAATCGGCGTCTGCACATGCTGAAATAGATAAATTTGTGCCCTTTCGAAATAGCAACCCTGAACCTGGAGAAGACTTTAGATACCTCAGTATCATATATATGGCATCCATATGAACTTGTCTTGGCTACTCCATAAATTGACTCACCCTGCTTACTGCAAAGGCAATATCGGGTCGAGTTATGGTAATATAAAAGAGCTTACCCATCATCTCTCTATATCTCCTCTTGTCTACTTCAGCAGTGTCATCGTCATACAGCTTCATGCTTGGATACATGGGAATACTCGATGGTCTGCATCCAGCCATGCATGTTTCAGTCAAAAAATCTGTAATGTACTTCCTTTAGGTCATCACCAGACCCTATGCATTCCAGGCAAATTCCAACCCCAGAAAGTATCTTAGGTTCCAAGATCCTTCGTGACGAACTGGCGACCCAGAAATGCTTTTGTCCTCTCTATTTCCTGAACATCATCTCCTGTAATCAGAATATCATCAACATAGACCATGATGACAACCGTACCTGCAGAAGACTTCTGAATAAACAACGAGTGATCTGCATTTGATCTTTTGAACCCCTGTCATTCAATCAGATGGGAAAGCTTCTGAAACCACGCCCTTGGGCTATGTTTAAGATCATAAATTGCCTTGTGAAGTCTACACACCATATGCTTCTCCCCCTCAGCAGTGAACCCTGGTGGCTATTGCATGTAGACTTCCTCCTACAAATCTCCATACAAGAAGGCATTCTTGACATCAAGTTGAGATATAGTCCAGTCACGTACCACGGCAACTGATAAGAGAATGCGAAGAGTAGAGTGACGAGCCACTGAGAAAATGTATCCATATAGTCCATGCCATAGGTTTGTGTGAAACCTCTCGCAACCAGCCGTGCCTTGTATCGATATAGACTGCCATCAGCATGGTATTTAACTGTAAATACCCATTTACAGCTAACAATGGATGCGTCAGTAGGAGCATTAACCAAGCTCCTTGTGTCACGAGACTGTAAGGTACGCATCTCCTCTTCCATAACCAATCTCCAGCAATCAATCTTCATAGTATCTTAATAGGTCTGTGGTATGTCCACGGAAGATAACACTGCCGCAAATCTCTGAAAGTCTCCTGTGAGGCGATGAAAAGACACCTGGAAAGCAAATGGATAAGACGCACACGTTCGTTTCTGCTTCCGGATAGCAATAGGAATATCAAGGTCGTCGTCTATTGTACTGGATGGTGTAGTCTCCTCCTGCAATGAAGAATCCTGCACATGTACCATATCTAACCCGTCAGTATTGATGCCATCTAAACATACGTGAGGTGTGATGGATGCCTGACGTGTAGCCTGAGCAGGACCTAACCGACGCGTATAGAATTTTGGTAGAGGTGGAATAGGAGGTTGAGGAGGTGGTGGTGGTGGAGGTGGAGGTGACGTTGGGTTAGGTGACGTAGTAATTGGAGCAGGAGTGGACTTAGGTGAACTCAAAGTAGGAGGTGGAGGGACATAGACATCATCGTTGGTAGTGAATGGGACCAGTCTGTCACCTGCAGGGGAAAAGTACATAACAGACTCAAAAAACGTGACATCAGCACTGACAAAGTATTTCTTGTTTATGGGGTCATAACAGTTATAGCCCTTCTGAGTCCGAGAGTAACCTGCAAAGACATACTTGACAGCTCTAGGAGAGAGTTTGTCAAGTTCATGAGACAGGAGATGAACAAACGCAACAGTACCGAAGACACGAGGAGTAAGTGAGAATAATTCCTTATCCGAAAAAATGATAGAAAGAGGAATTTTCTCACCAAGGACAGATGACGGCATACGATTGACCAGGTAGCAAGCTGTAAGAACAGCATCCCCCCAGAAAGTGACAAAAGCACAACTCTGAATAAGGAGGGTTCGAGTAATGTCAAGAAGGTGACGATGCTTTCTTTCTGCCATGCCATTTTGCTGAGATGTATAAGCACAAGTGGTTTGGTGAATAATGCCCTTAGACGAGAGAAACTGAGAAGGAGACCGTGTGCAAAATTCCAATGCATTATCGGTACGAACATATTTGACAGTAGAGGAAAAAACATTCTGCACTTCATTAATCAATTTTTTAATAACATCCCCTGTTTCAGATTTATTCGTTAAAAGAAAGACCCAAGATACACGAGAGAAATCATCTACTATAACTAGATAGAACATGTGTCCCTGATGATCAGGTACACCACTCGGACCCCAAATATCAATGTGAAATAACACAAACGGGGAGCTACTGCTCCAACTCTGATGACGAGGAAAGCTAGACCGATGATGCTTTCCCAACTGACACGCTTCACAACGAAATGATGAATTGGGAGAGATCTGAGGCAGTAAATGTCGCATTTTCTGGAGCGGGAGACGACCAAAACGAAGATGCCAGATGTATGGAGATACTGGTCCGACGAAATGAGAAGAGACGCCAGCATAAGAGTTCTTGACCAGCCGATATAGACCATTCTGCTCAGAACCACAGCCAATCACCCCGTCCGTTAGTATGTCCTGAAAAATAAGAGATGAGGGGTCAAATATAGCACGACAGTGCAAATCCTTCGTAATCTGACTAATAGACAACAGATTCATGGAGAACTCAGGAGCATGTAGAACATTCTATAGATGCATAGAAGGTGATAAGAAAATCTCCCCCTTTCCAACAAGGGGAGAATGAGTACCATCTGCTATCTGCACTGAGCGGCCATGTGAGATGTCCTTGTAGGACTCAAGTCTCTCTCTATCACGGCAGAGGTGATGGGTGGCACCAGAATCTATAATCCAATCAGATATATCATGACAAGATGTAAAGGTGGTAGCACTACCTGAGGTACTAGCCGCAGCAGACAAATTGGCAGAAGTTGTAGCAGCAACATCAGAAGGTCCACCTGGAGAATCAGTAGATGATTGTGGTATAATGTCACGTAGACGTGACACAAGCTCCTCGAATCGGTTATCTGTAGTGGATGCTGACTGGGGTAGAACATGCTCGGCGACGCGCGCCGATGCTGGAAACCCATGCTTAGAGTAGCATGTATCCTCCGAGTGGTCTGTGCGATGACAGAACGAACATGGCTGGCGAAAGCGACCACCCCTACTACGGGGTCCACGTCCACGACCAGAAGACTGACCACCTCTCCCATGCGATATTTCCATCGCCGATGGGGGTGGAGTAGATGTGCTGGAAGAAACTGATATGCGACTGAGCCTCCGGTAAACATCCTCCATCGGAGGAATAACTGCATCGGCCAAAATCTGAGAGCGGGCTGCCTCGTACTCAGGATCTAGGGCTGCAAGTAGAACGCCCATCATGGTAGCGTTCTGAAATGTCTTCTGCTGCTCAGGGGTCGCCGTGAGTGGTATGGTACTGTATAACTTCTCAAACATCCCTCTCAGGGACGTGTACAATGAGTGAAGTCGCCTGCCATTCTGCTTCATCGTGAAGATATCATGTTGAAGTTGTAACATCTTGGTCTCATTCCGTACTTGGGAATACGTAGCGGCCACAATATCCCGCATTGCCTTGGCAGTGGGCTGATGGAGGACATCATTGGCTATCTCCATCGACAGTGTGCCTGACAGCCAAACCTTGGCATAAGAATCATCAACCTCCCACGAGGCATATATCCCAGTCTTCTACCGTCTCATCTTCGGTAAGAATATGCTTCTTCTTTTTTGAAGTCTAAAAGGTAGGGGGAAACACTCGGTGGTGTCCGCCCCAGGATTATTTATTCCAGAAATAAAAGTAAATACAAGGGAAAAAACAAAGCAAACATCAACCCCACAGATCCACTACAACACCCAGTCCTCTACCATGTGTTTGGCAAACACCCCCACGTTCTCCTTATAAAATCTTTGACCCGAGAAAAGCAAGTCATTCCTTCCTCGCCAAACTGTCCCTAAAATAGCCATGGGATAGATCCGTTCCCTCCTCGATCTGGTCAAGTTTGCGTGGATCGAGCTCCAGAAGGCCTGAAAGTTGTCATTACGGCACCACGCTAAGCCAACCTCCTGCCAAATTTGAGAGACCATGGGGCAAGAAAAAAAGAGGTGCTCCGTCGATTCAATGGCATCATTGCAAATTAGGCACCTGTCAGATATGCCTCCAAGAAGCCTGGCGCACCAATCTCGCGTCAACAGTCTCTTCCTCCTGAGCAGCCACAAGAAGAACCCGACTCTCTCAGGAAGCCTGAGAGCTCAAATAACGGCACAGTCCCTATTTAGCAGCTCCGAATTAGCCGGCGGCGGCCTGGAGATGGCCCCATAGGCCCTCCTAACCGAGAACGGCCCCTCCCGCCAGCACCAAATCCCGTCTCCGCAAGGAGGCCCCACCTCCCTCACGGCATCCAGCAGGGCCAAGAGGTCCTCAAATCTCTGGTCAGAAAGATTAGCGGAGAAAGTTGGGCACCATATTCCATCAGCCCAGCACTCCGCAACCGAGCAGTGTTTCTCCTCCGCCAGCGCATACAAATGGGGGAAGCGAGAGCAGAGCCCCCCCCCCCCCCCCGACCAATCATCTGCCCAAAAAGAGAAGGAATCCCCCCCCCCAAGGACTGGCCTAAAGAGGGCAATGTTCTTTACGAAAATCTTCACGACGCCCCTCCAGAAAGGGGTCGAGGCGGCGAGATGGCCGGGCTGCGAAGGCGGTACCCCCCGCACATCATAGATCCTACGAACCACCTCACAAACGAGATCTTCCCCCGGACCCCAAACCCTGCTAGCCCACTTAAGCAGCAGCGCTTCATTCATCTGCTCGAGCGACTTCACCCCCAGTCCCCCATGGATCTTTCTGTGCGTGATATCCTCCCACCCCACCAGGTGGACCCCTCTGCCACGCCCGTTTGTCCCATCCATCTTGACTATATGCTTCTTACCGTTTGACTTCATGAGACTCATAAACTGCATCGCCCAGAGCTCATAGTTTGTCCCGTCCATCTTGACTATAGGCGCAGGACCTTTGAAGGCGCCGATGGAGGGCATATCAACTTTGTTCTCTGACATGTCGTCGAAGATGAAGAACTAGGGATTGTAGACTAGGAACCTGTGTCTACAAAAACTTGGTCAGTTTTGAGTGCATATGTAGACGTTACGTACTCAAATCCATGGAGATAGACGGGCCGACGAAAGAGTAGGTGTCGACGTGTAAGGGAGGGGAACCCGACGATTAGGGTCCCCTACTTAGGGTTGGACTCGACGGCGGATGGTAGAGAAGTTGGATCGGCGGCATCGGCGGGTGGTGGAGAAGGAGGGGGATCGGCGGCGGAAACCCTAGGGCTGGGTGTTAGGGTTAGCCCCTGGGCTCTGATACCATGTTGGGAAAAATGAGTAATCTGATATTCCAAGGAACCCTATGCTCTCTTATATAGGGAGAGACCTTACGGGTAAAATACATAGTAGTCCTGAGAGTAAACAGAAATTACGAAAAGGTACAGAATACAACTAATAATATCGACCTCTACAAAGACAATTAAAATGTACTTAAAAAAAGAAAGGCTCACCATTGAAATAAGCTCTGCAATATCTATGCATAGTGGCTCAAACTCAGAATCAACTTTCTCACCAACATTAAGTAGGACTTGTTGAAGATACTCGACACTTTCCCCAGTTCTCTTAGCTAGTTCAATAAGTGTCATGCCTTCAAAAATTTCTACAGTTCTTTCACGAGAGGTATTTGAATACCTTGGCTTTGGAGGTATATATGGTGTTTCCACAGGACATCTAGCTGTGTTGCCTTTTTTTGCATAGTTTAATTTTCTGCGGGCCTTAATTTCATCATTACTTTCTGCCCCCCTTCTTTTTCCAAACAGATCAGGAGTAGCATGAAAGCACCTTGCATTAAAAAATGACAAATAAAAAAGATGACAAATCATCAAGGAATGATACGGTGGTAAAAAGAGCAATGCATGTTGAGTATATAGCAAAAGCAAAGCAAAGAAGAAACCATCTGCAAGAAACAAGCTAATACCAATACAAATTAAAGTGAATTTGTTAGGGAAACAAAAGAGCATGTGTCAAACTATATAAGAAGTAGAATAATTTAACAAAGATATTTAAAATGTCACAGATTTCAAGGAGAGCTTTTTTTACGATGGAAGAGGAAGACTCTAATTAGTGTACAACTCTAGCTCCTATCAACATATTCTCTCCATAAGGTAACCTTCCCATCAAAACTACAACGCATTTTTCAGTTGAGTGACCATGGAAGTCATACTGCTTTCCCTATTGCAAACAACACATTGCGAGAAAGTGCATAGCTTTCCAATAAAGTTAAAGTTTACAAGCAAAAACAAGATTCGTACCCTTGCACTTTTAAAGAAGACACTTATAAGCTTCACACAAGCAAACGTTTCATGTTCACCAAAACCCAACTACAAGATGAATTTGTTATAAACCACCGAGGCTTGAGAAGCCAGACAAAGTAAACTACTATGCGATCCAGGCAAACAAGAAGTATACACAGAGCCATCACACACGTGCCTTACAACAGAGCTTATGTAAATACAGGTCAGCTCCTAATTATGTCAGATATTTTCACTAAAGAAATCAGCAAGACCCACCAGAGACCAAACATCATATCAAGTGATCAACTTTCCATCGTATTAAAAAGCCCATCTCGAAGCGAGGCGGTCCATATTAACCTCGCGGCACATACCGCAAGTTGGTGAGGCATGTGCCTCACTCGGTCGAGGGGGATCCAAGGCAATCAAGGCATGGGGAGAGACATTTTAAGGATTTTAAAGTATCTTCTTAAGGAAATCAATTGTCCTATCGGTAGTTTCAAATGCTTATAAAGAACTAGTTATTTAGGATATATTTACACAAGAATGATTAAATTTGGTCTTTTTGGTGTTTGTATTTACCATTGAATATATCCAACTATTTCAGTAAACTCTTTAACATTACAACCCCCTGTCTAGTGGGCTTTGCCGTCAATGTTTATGATAGGTAGTGAGCTATGTAATGTACCAAGCAAAACAAACAAGAAGGGACTCAAGGCACCCCAATGCTGTCATAGATCATGGCCTTAAATTTTAGCAAGATTCGATCGGATTTAGCCGAATGTAACATCCGGATCCGAATAAACCTGAACCAGACCCGGTTAGGGTTTGCTTGCTTTAATAAAATTATCAATCAATAGTAAATAAACTAAATCGGTCAATTGATCGTGAATCAAAAGTCATTTGATCGCAGTCAACAAAAAGCCCAGCGCATCATAATGCGCGGCACGGAAAAACCGCGATGCAAATTGAAAACTGCAAAACAAACCGAGACCATACAAAAATCCGATTCGATAAAATAAGACCAACGGAATCGACCGTTCGTCAATTGGAGATCGATTGATATTTTAAAATTGCAAATTTTAGTCACAAACAAAAAATCGTATCTCGAGAATTTCGGGTAATCATACCCAATCCAAAGTATATGAATATTATACTCATTTTGACCGGCATTCAGACACGGTCGAAACAAGCTATTATACGTCAAAATCGGAGATTCGACGGATGGCTTTGAGATTTTTGCAAAAAAGAAAAGGAAAATAATAAAAAGTAACATCAGCAAGCTGAAGCTGACATCAGCTTGTTGATGTCATTCTAAGAGGGACAAATGGCCCTCTTTCTCTTCCAACGTAGGAAACCCCCTTCTCCTTTTTCTTTCCTCAATATTTTTTTCTCTTTTCCCAAATCCCCTCAAAATTCTCTTCAAAGTTTCCAGCCATAGGAACTATCTCCAGCAACCCTCTTCCCTACTGCTCTGCTGCCATTAGCAGTCCTGTGGAAAACCTCACATCCTGCTGTTATTCCAAGCGGTTGGGTTGCTGCTCCAGCAAGCGAGCTCCTGCAAGGAGCTGCTGTAGCCGATTTTCAACCCTAGAAGCTCCTGCTAGAGCCCCTTCAACAGCCCATGCTGCTGAAATCTCCCATCCAGTGATGATGCTGCTATTTGTAGCACTTATTGCTGCAAAGGGCTGCTCTCCAGCAAGCCAAATGCCCCCTTGCAGCTGCTGGAAATTCCATTTCAGCCATCTATTGCATGCAATTTGATCTCACAAATAGGAGATCCAAGAAGTACAATCCTATTTCATTTCTCTCCTCTCCTTACTGCCTTGCATGTTATTTCTACACCTTCTGATCTCAAGTTTGATACTCTTTTCCTGTTTAAGGTGCAGTCCTTCCTTAATTATCTTGGTAAAACATCATGCTCATTGGATATTTTAGTATTGGAAAAAAATAATATAAGGGGATTTTAATGCCTATTACGGGAGTTCTACTTCATAAATAAACAGTAAGATATCATCAAGATCATGCATGATTTTTTTAAAACAACTTATTTAAAAAAACATATTTGATAGCATTCATATTCTTGTGCAAGTCTGTAAGCCTAGTGGCATCAAAGGTACCTTTTATAAGAAAAAGGGCCTTTTAAATTTTCGATTTCCTGAGCTCCAATTTGCTCTCCTTCGACAATCAGCCATTCATCACTTGTAAGAATGGTGGAAGAGGCTTCCAAAATATACAGAAACCCATCACCCTATATATCATAATTGTTGTTGTCGAGGAAGTGATAATTGTGAGGGTTGAATAATGATCCTTTGAATGGTAAAAAGGTTAACCATCAGTTCATTTAGGTAGGTCCATATATCAGCAATTTGTGCCACCAAAGTATGTCAACCAGGCACCCCATTTGGTTGTTCCTTTTCTTTTTCTTCTTGCACAGGCTATGCAACATCTTTTGTAAACTAGAAACAAAGTAAATTCTATTATCCTATTAGAAAAAAATATGATTACACCTTTGCTTTCATAGGTCCTTTTGTACTTTTTATGTTAGATATTAAAAAAACGCCCCTCTTTAAAAGGAATGCTCAGTTTCTAGAAATAATAATTTTTCCTTGGGGCTATTACATCTTAATTGCCTTAGTTGCTATTAAATTCTAGTTCCATTTCATTACTACAGATCTAGCATGATAATTGCTGGATTTTGTGGTTTTTTTGGGACGGTTTAATTTAGATGGTTGTCAACCCAACCCGTAGTACACTTAGTAGTCATTATTTAGCTTTTCCAAGAAACAATTTTTGGCTTCTTTAAATATTGCACTTTGATTTTGCTCCGTATAACTGCAGTCATCTTTCTTTTATCATGTAAATAATACTTAAAGATAAGAGAAAACATGAGTATGCTAATCTTCGAGTGGACAACTGAACTGAATCTATACTCAAGTACATTTATATGATCGTGACTCAGTGATGACAATTAATTATGCCGGTCATGATGGCCCTTACACCTGACCATGCGAGGGCGCGATGACCCTCAACTGGGCGGGAGATAGGAAGCCTAGTTCGGACAGCGGAAGCCTAGTACGTGGGTCTACGATCCAAGTCCTTTGTACGGTTTTACTCGAGCTCACAGTGTTTTTACACCTCGTTGGGATCCTGACTTTTGACCAGTTCTGCTAGCCCTTTGTTTTAGGAAACTAGGCTAAGAGACACTCGATTTTAGTTTTTCTCACAAGCTCGTTAGCCCGTACCGGTCGGGACAGTTTCTAGAGTGACTTTTCCAAAGAGTCTCTCACCCGTCTCTGTAGCGTAGTTTTGGAGTAGACTTATCCCTCTACTGGACCGCACTTCCACTTAGAGGGCGAGACGGAAGGGTCTCTTAGGAGACTTCCTCATCGCTTGAGTTTTGGTTACCGTTCTGCCAATAGACTTGGCGATGGCTACATCTGAGATCAATTACAGTTGAGTTGGTTAAGAGATGAGATCATTTACAATTGAGTTGGTGAGAGTTAAGATCATTTCCAATTGAGTTGACTACAGTTGAGTTTGATACAGAATCATTAATGATCCTCAATCATCAATCATCGACAATTGATCGGATCTCAGAACTATTACTATGAGTGATATAAAATAAGTGGACGTGTTGGGAACTTAGGTAGGATGCATTACACTGCATTGCATGCCAACAGAGGCACCCCAACTCTAAGGCACTCATCACACCATAGAGTCGTAGTGTGAGGTCGCACTCAGACCAAGAGCACAGATTATCCAATAAACTTGAGAAATTAGGCAGATTTAAGGATCAGATCAAAAACACATCATCCTCAATATCAAAATCCACCAACCAGATCTCTAAACGATAAAAAGATAATAATCTACACGTAGATCATTAACTAATATATAAAAATATTATACATGGAAGGTTATGGGGTGATGGGTACTCATGGGTTATACATTCAGAGCAGCTTGAAAACCATTTACCATGCAAG
Organism: Ottelia alismoides; assembly: GCA_037367405.1. NCBI lineage: Eukaryota > Viridiplantae > Streptophyta > Magnoliopsida > Alismatales > Hydrocharitaceae > Ottelia > Ottelia alismoides. The sequence goes on along the minus strand of JAZKJV010004287.1, from coordinate 284,173 downwards.
TAGCTGTAAATTTCATATATCAATGACATTCTACTTGTTTTCTTTTGAAAACATTAAAATTTTCTGTTACTTTTTTAATATGATGGATTGTATGCAACAATTGTTGGCGTTCTTTTGTTCCTTACATGCTTAGCAAGCAAAACGCATGTGTCTCAATAGCTAATTGATGATCTCGAGCATCCGCTATTATACCAGACGGTACACATTTTGTAGTTTCTGTACAGTTGATAATGTATAATGTTTTTGTTTCACTTCTATCACTTTTTGGGAGACATGTATACAATGTAATATACTATTTGTTACATCTAAACTATATGAAAATTAATGCAATAAAAAGTTTGTGACATTTCTTGTCGGCTCCATGATCGTAATATATTGATTGTGAATGTTATTGCAAAACATGAAAAATTCCCCCTCATTTTCAGTTAAACTAATGTGGTAAATTATGAATCTAACGTTGCAAGTGATATGTAAACGGGCACTTGGATCCGAGGGTGTCACGGTTTGGTATCAGAGTCGTGGTACTTCAATACACACATTCGTAGTATTACAATTCCCGTCGCATTAAGTTCTCGAATAGCGATAGTCCTCTGACTTGTCGCGAATCCGAAACAGAAATATGACATTCAATTTCAATAACCACAGGTGTCACCCATTACATTTAATTTTCATATTGTATCCCAAGAAGAGAAATTTTTTAAAAAAATATCAATGAATATTAATTATTATGATTAATTATTTTATTGACGAGACAATAGATGGAGTAAATGAGAAGCTTGAGGTTTGGAGACATGCATTGGAGACTAAAGGTTTTCGTATAAGTAGGGCTAAGACGGAATATATGGAGTGCACCTTTGATGGAAGCAATGGTGAAGGAATCAAGGTGAAGATTGGTGACGATAACATTCAGAAGAGATATTCTTTTAGATATCTGGGATCTATTTTGCAACATGATGGGGAAATTGATGGAGATGTTATTAATAGAATAAATGCAGGCTGGCTAAAGTGGAGAGGAGCCTCCGCTGTTCTCTGTGATAAGAAAATTCCTTTAAAAATTAAAGAAAAGTTTTACAAAGCAGCCGTGAGACCTGCTATGCTTTATGGTTCTGAATGTTGGCCTGTGAACCATAGACATGTGCAGAGAATGGTTGTAGCAGAAATGAAAATGCTAAGATGGATGTGTGGACATACACGTAAAGATCGGATTCGGAATGATGCAATCAGAAAGAAAGTTGGTGTAGCTCCGATCGAGGATAAGATGCGAGAAAACCGCTTAAGATGGTTTGGTCATTTGCAAAGAAGGTCAACTGATGCACCGATTAGGAGATGCGACTGTTGGGATGTTGAGCCGGTTAAGAGGGGGCAAGGACGGCCCAAGAAGTGTTGCAAAGAGACTATACGAAGGGATCTTAGTTTTTTGGATATAAGTACAAGATTGACCCAAGATAGATCTGAATGGAGGCGAAGAATCCATGTAGCCGACCCTACTTAATTGTGGGAAAAGTTTTTGTTGTTGTTGTTGTATGATTAATAATATTGATTCTCGTGTATAACCATGACGTCCAGAGGAGACCAGAAGATGGTTGATCGCTTGGAGCACATTGTGACCGCTCTCACCGACCTCCAGCAGTAGAAGACTGCCATACAAGGTCAGCAAGACCAGATCCTAGCTCAGCATGCGCCCTCGCGCGTCTACGCCTCGTGCGTACTTGTGCGCATGCGCACCCCTATTCAACTGCGCACCCCCGCACGCGTATGTGCCTCCGGGCGCCTCCACGCGCCCCCGAGCACCTGTGCTCCGTGCACCTGTGAGCATCACAACCTAACCTTTCAAAGGAACATCAAGACATGGAGGTGGTTGTGATATGAGTCTACACCCACAACCATCGTCTTAGATGTATATGTAGATGTTCATTGTATGTGTTTGCAACCCCAGTCTTGAGAGATTGTTGTCATCATGTCAGACAGCAAAGCAGATATTCCATCCCTTGGTGCCTTCAAAGGTCCAGCACCCATTGTGAAGATGGATGGAACTAATTGTTAACTGTAGGCCATGCAATTCATGAGTCTAATGCAATGCAATGGCAAGAAGCATATCCTCACACAGGAGGAGCATGTCAACAAGACTGAGGTTAATGCCTCATGGGAGGCAGACGACGCGTATGCACGAGTCTGCCTTTCTGGAACAGTATCCATGAAGATAGCAAATGACATCTTGAGTCAGCCCACGGTAAAGGCTATGTGGGACATTCTCGTCGCTACATATTCTCCAACGAAGAATGAGTCAAAGATTCTGCAACTTCAACATGATATCTTCACTTCGAAGCAGAATGGACATCCTCACCATACCCTTTACACTTCTCTGAGGGGTATGTTTGAGAAGTTACATGGTTACATTCCCTTGACTGCTACACCAGAGCAACTCAAGGCATACAAGGATTCTGTGATGATAGAAGTCTTTCTAGCGGCACTGGATCCTGAGTATGATGCAGCTAGAGCACAGATTCTTATTGATGCCACTATACCGCTGATGGAGGAGGCATATCACCGACTAAGCAGACTCTCAATATCTTCTGATGGTTCTTCCGTGTCTCAAACTTCCTTAGCCATGGCAGCATCTCGTGGTAGGGGAGCACTGCGTAGTTCCGTGGCCGAGGAGGTCATGGAAGAGGAGGGAGCAGTAGACCCTCTCGTCAGCCTTGCACTTACTGTCGCAGGCCAAGTCATTCAGAGGAAACGTGCTATTCTAAGCATGGGTTTCCTGTCTCAGCACGCGTGGCAGACCAGATCCAGCAGGGCAGCAGTTCTTCTGTCGCATCTGACGAGACGTTTGAGGAGTTAGTTGCTCAGCTTAGGGAGATCATGTCGTCTCCTAGGTCAACTAGCTCACAATCAGGATCATCAGAGGTTGCAGCCTCAGCCACTACATCCATATCAGGTACAACATATGCTTTTACTAACTATTACAGGGCAGACTTGTCAGAGTGGATCATGGAATCATAAGCATCCCATCACCTGTGTGGTGACAGAGACCAGAAAGGTAGATATGTGTTGATAGTTGATGGGACACATTCCCCCATTATTGGTCAGGGGGAGGTACAGTTAACCCCTGAAATGCGGCTTCAGAATGTTCTTTACACTCCTGAATTCTCTATGAATTTATTAACTATTAGTCAAATCACTAAGGATTTGCATTGTCATGCCATATTTGACCCTTTTACTCGTGCTTCAGGACATTCTAACGGGCAGGGTGATTGGTTTTGGCCGTGAGCAAGGAGGTTTATACAGACTAATGCAATCTCTGTATGTTGTTGTTTCTTCTCTTCGCACTAGATCTGTCTCTCTGTATACGTGGCATCTCCGCTTTGGTCATCTTCCTCTGCAAAAGTTGTGTCATGTTCTTCCTCAGATCTCTACTCGCTCTACTTTCCAGTGCGAGTCCTGCCAGCTTGGGAAGCATCATAGGTCCACATTCCATAGTTGTCAGGATCAAAGTAGTCATGATCTTTTTGAGTAGATTCATTTGGTTATTTGGGGTCCCAGTCATGTTCCTAATCTTTAGCGACATCGATTTTATCTCGTTGTTGTTGATGAGTTTTCTAGATTGTCATGGGTCTTTTTGCTTAAGAACAAGTCTGATGCTAGTCCTATCGTTCAGTCTTTTATTAATGAAATAAAGAATGTATCTTCTTCAAATGTCAAGTATATTTGTTCTGATAATGCACTTGAATTCTGTAGTACGCAACTTTCTCAATTTCTTAGATCTTATGGTATTGTGGATCAGATATCTTGTGCTTATACGTCTCAACAGAATGAGGTGGCTGAAAGGAAACATCATCATCTCTTGGATGTCATCATGACTCTTCTAATTCAGAGTTGTGCTCCTCACTCTTACTGGGGAGACGATGTTCTCACTTTGTGTTATTTAGTAAATCATGTGCCTTCATTGATTTTGGGAGAAAAGATTCCATTCTCGATTGCGTTTCTCGATAAGGACATTGATTTCTCTTACACCTCGTGTTTTGGATGCGTTGCCTTTGTTCATCAGATGTCTCCAGAGCTTGACAAGCTCTCTCCCAGAGCAGTCAAGTGTGTGTTTGTTGGGTATTCCAAGACCCAAAAGGGGTATCATTGCTTTAGCCCTGCTCGGCGAAGGTACTACTATGTTAGTGTTGATGTCACCTTCTTTGAATCCATCATGTATTTCTCTCATACATGTGACAAGCTCGTTTCTTCAGAAAGTGGAGAAGAGGTTTGCATGCCACCACCTCCTATCTCTCTTACTCTACCATCACCACCACATTCTCCACGTCCACCGCCACCAACACCACCACCACTGCCGCCGCCTCTACCTCCTGCCACACCTACTTTCTTTCCTCAGGTTTACGCACCGGTCTCATGCTCATGTGCCTCCACCAACATCCAGCACGCCCAAGGTATGTCCTGAGCACTTGAGTTCTACTAATGGCACTAGTGATTTGAGCGTGCAGGAGGTTCTAGACGATACCAATTCTGAGGATAGAGTGGACCCGGATGTCCCTATTACTCTACGACGGAAGTAGCGTGCATGTACTACGCATCCTATGTTCCTCATGTCTCTCTGGCGCGGATATCTGGCGATTTTCAGAGATTTGTTGTTGCTTTATCAGCGGTGCAGATACCAAGATCCTATCAGGAAGCATTACAGAGTGGCCATTGGCGTCTTGCTATGGAAGAGGAGATGGTCATTTTACAATCTCATGGTACATGGAGTGTCATTCCCGCTCCCCCGGGTCCTTCTATCGTTGGCAGTAAGTGGGTGTTTACTATTAAACACCGTGCAGACGATTCCGTGGACAGATACAAGGCACGGTTGGTTGCTCGTGGATTCACCCCAACATATGGGGTGGTCTATCAAGATATATTTTCTCCTGTTGCGCGTCACTTTACATTACGCATTCTTGTTGTACTTGATGTGGTAAAAGACTGGCCCCTTTTCCAATTAGATGTCAGGACTGCTTTCTTATATAGTGATTTGCATGAAGTGTATATGCATCAGCTACCAGGGTTTACTATTGAAGGGGAGTCTAGCATGGTGTGTAAACTTCATAAGGCCATATATGGTCTTAAGCAAAGTCCGAGAGTTTGGTTTCAGAAGCTCTCAGGGTTGATTGAACTGCAGGGTTTTATCAGATCTAATGTGGATCATTCTCTTTTTGTTAAGAGAACCCAGAAAGGTGTGGTTGCTATTTTGGTTTATGTGGATGATATTGTCGTCACAGGCAGTGATAGCGAAAGAATTCCAAAAGCCAAGGAATTTCTTGGGCAACAGTCCGTGACCAAGGATCTTGGTAAGTTGAGGTATTTTCTTGGACTAGAATTTGCAAGAAACCAGCAAGGAATGGTAATGACGCAGAGAAAATATGTCATGACTCTTATCCAAGACGGGTATGACAGGATGTAGACCTGCTACTACTCCAATGGATCCTAATGCACGGCTTTATGATGATGACTCTGCAGAGGTAGATAAGAGACAGTACAGAGAGCTGGTAGGGAAAGCTATTGTATGTCACTATTACTATGCCTGATATATCGTTTACGGTCAGCAAGGTTAGCCAATTTATGGAGCAACCTAGGCAGTCTCATATGGATGCAGTCGACATGATCTTGAGGTATCTCAAGTCATTTCCAGGTGCAGGACTTCTATTCAGGAGAGACACCACCCTGACAGTGCTAGATTGTGCGGATGCAGACTATGTTGGGTGTCCCAATGGTAGAAGAAAATCAACTTCATGTTTCACTGTGTTTGTAGGCAGCTCGTTGGTTTCATGGAAGAGCAAGAAACAGACAGTTGTGGCCCGATCTAGCACGGAGTCAGAGTATAGGGCAATGGCCCAAGGGAGCACAGAAATGATGTGGGTCAAGTCCGTTCTGACTAACCTAACTATGGAGATGCCTCTTCCTATGCATACATAATGTGATAATCAAGTTGCGTTGTTTATAGCAAATAACTCTGCCTTTCATGAAAGAACAAAGCACATTGAGGTTGACTGCCAATACACCTGTGCTCTGATTCAAAAGGGGTTTATACTCACTTCTCATGTTGCTACAAGCGATCAGATTGCTGACATGTTCACCAAAGCACTTGCAAAGGGACCTTTTCACCATTGTAGTTCCAAGTTGAGCATGATAGATATTTATGCTCCAGTTTAAAAGGGGGTGTTGAGATATTTATATCTCTTTATATGTTATTCTGTAGTTTATTTATTTTTATCGGTTATTTATGTAATTTTCCCTAGAGCTTTTCTCCTATATAAGAGAGTTCTAGGGCTCCGATGAATGCACTTTTCATTCCTTTACACTTTCTACAATTATGTTGACAGAGATCATAAAACTTGATCACCTAAAGGTTTTCCCAGTAACTATTGTAAAGACTGTTATCAATGAATAGTCAACTGAAGCAAAAAAAAATAAGGATGGTGAGGGAGGAAGAAGTGAAACTTTAGATTGATCAAAGGTAAGGCTCAAAAATGACTTACTCAGTATAGGAGATGCAAATACTCGCTCTCAGAATTTATCAACAAGAGGATAAAAAATTTATAAAATCAGGGAAGGAGTTAAGGTTGTGAAAGGCATAGATTTTTTTTTGAAAAGAAAAAGAGGTGAAACGTCAAGGCACTTGTGAAGCATTTCACCACCTTTAGGGCCCCAACTGCATGGAAACTGAAAGGTAAAGCGCATTGATCCTTTGATTGTGGAGTCCCTTGTGAGGAACATCGTCTATATGGAGAATCTTTCGGACTTAAGATATGTTAAACTACACCATGACCCATGTCATCCGTCTATTATATATGTTAAATAGAGTAAGATTACAAGGGACAAGGTGTACAGTGTACTTACAAAGACTATTGGGGTTACAACGTATATGGACAAGATTTTAAAGGCTATGGTATAAAATCATAAAATTCTAACGATATGTCTAAGTTGGTTATGGCTATGTTGATAACCCTTATTAAGAGACTCCATCAGGAGAAGCTCCATCTTAGAGAACTAAGTTCTAGCCTCGAAGCTTGGTGCCTCTTGGAAAAAGAAAAAGGATGTCCAATTTCCAGTGGAAAGTGGTTTTTATTATTGGTAGTTTCATCTCGATTATTTTGAGGAAGCATGAATTTATGGACCTTTGGCTCGTGGAAATGAAACCCTATCTCACGACCACCTTATTCTTGGTACACGCCAATGGGCAACAAACAAGGGGATGGATTCAACCCCAACACTGAGGATATAGAGTTGTCATCTTATGCCTTTCCGCTTTGTTCCTTATAATGATGGTTAAAGGCGTTCATTAAACTGGGTTAATATCGGGTTTCTCATGTGTGTGTGTGTTTTATTGGGAAAAAGGGCATTCGCCATAAAGTGCATGCATAAAAACTTTTTTGATAATCCCAAGGTTAAAAGTATAGAGCTACAGATGAATGTAACCATCAACTTTTACAAGACAAGAGATTGAACCAGACTTTGCATGCTTTCTAGCATTCTCCACAAAGTAAACCCCCTCCTTGAACACCACATATCACTATGGCAACCAGTAACACCGCACCAGCATACAACATCGTGTACATGTACTCTAACACACATTGACACCTTACACGTAAGAGCCAACTAACACACATTGACACCTTACACGTAAGAGCCAAACTGTTTGCAAGACTCCTCTCAACCACAATCGGGGAGTCCACTGTACCCACTTGATAATCCACACAACCTGAATCGGGATAGGCATTGGAAAGCGGATCTTTACAATCATCAGACCTAACCTAGCTGGCCAGACTAGGCTCTTCCATGGAACCCTTTTCTAATAAACAAGTTTTATAGCTCAAAACGTCCACTCTTCGTTGCTTGCATGAAAAAACCAGCGTATCCATATCTAACACATATTTTAAGTGTATGTCAGCCACTATAACCAGCTTTCTCACTGCCAAAACTCCAGGTCTACCTTGGAAAGAACTGACAAGAGAACTTACAATGACCACCACACCTTCGGCCCAAGAAGGTGGACTGATTCAAGAAACAACCGACGTAATACAAACGAAATCAAATATGTTAGATACCACATTAACTCCATTAAGCAAAACACCACATTGGAGGAACCAATAAGCAGGTTTGAAGATATGGCTTCAAATGAATAGGATCAAGCTGATAAGTTGCAACCACCTCTTCGACCAAGTCCATCGATCAGCTCATATCGTCATCGACAAAAGTATCAATCCAGAGCGGCACCATCAACCATCAAATAAGCATCTCTAATTTCCTAGGAGAGGATAAGACCTGACTTCCACCAACACCACCAATCCCATGCCCGCCCCCAATCACAGACTATTGTTCGCAATCTCCACCACTGACCCAATGGGGCCAGCGCCTCCTACACCATAGCCGATGACCTACTATGCATAGGAAAACCTAAGACCATGGCCTTCCAGCATGGAGGACGGGACAAGTCCCCATCCAAAAACCTAGGGCGTTACTAAGTTATCGATGATATTGCCCCTTCCAGACTTCTGGACAATAAAGAATCAGGTCCTCCATCAGAAAGTCCTTGCAATCGAAGAATATCACCAATAGCCACATGGCATCCACATCAACCCTATTTACCTAAGCCTAAACAATAACCACCTACAAGTTGTCTAGATCCTCCCACCGACCTTCAATCACCATGCCATCCAGCGGAGAGGAATGCAAACCCTTCTGCACAGCGTGAAGTCATAGAGCCCTAGAAACATCTCTATAAGAAACATCTCCACTGCAAACGATATCCTCCACGAGATGTATCGAGGGCTTACTCCATTCCTACACATCGAGCAAACACTGCGCTTATGGACCTACAAACCACACAGAAAACATATCTCCACCTTGACCAAACAAGGCCCAGCCATTTGCCCCCATTCCTACATTAGAAGAAGAAAAAAATCCTTCATTAAAGTTGTAGAGGCTCACAGACGATGACGCTTGGGTCACCTCCACTCCCTCTCCTCAAAACCCACACTCAAGGCCTCTAATAAATCATTCTTGATGGTGTTGTCCGCCAACTTCAACGAAGGTCCCAACTACCTCTCTAACGGTCCTACTCGAGGTTTGGAAACCCATTACGACCTTAACGATGCAAGGGTGCAATGCCTCAGAGGCCCCCTCGACTCCAATATTAACCCCAAAATCTTCATGCATGCATAGATGTGACAACATGTGTCCCCATCGAAAGCCCAATGGTGGGCGATGATGAGCGATGCCATCCTCTGCCTTCCATCAAGCCATCTACATGGAAAGAAAACCCACAGGAGCATCACCACCAGATCCTTTAAGGTTAGATGAGAGTGCCCTAGCATTGCCACCCCTTTCTCATGAGAGCTAAGGGGTGCGCTCATCTCTAGGTGGACTAAACGTTGGCACACCGTTCCCTCTATTGATTAAAGTATGAAATAAATCATTATGGCGAGGGGGGGGGGCGACTAGGCACATGCTACAAAAATCCTCTTTGATATAGGCATCTAGTATGAGAGGCAATCACCGAAAATCATGCTTCATTCCTTCCTACATTGTTAATAACACTACATTGGCTTTATCTATGTTGCTTTCCATGCCGAAAGGGAGCCTTCGCATACCCAACCAAGGATGCCTCTATTCAAACGGTCTTATTATAACAATGGACTAGAGACAAATCTCAAGAAAGATAGAATATCTTCTTGAAGTTGAAGGTCGGTCATCTAAGGTCCTATTTTTTAGTCTATCTAAGGTCCTATTTGGAGAAGGCAAAACGGTGCTTCCACATAGTGTGTTATCGATACAACCCATACACATACTCTAGGTATTTACTTTCTTTTGTTTTGCTAGTTAAGGGGAGAGGGTGGGGTCGTACCCTGGTATTTACTTTGCATGTGAGTGTTGTTATGAGAACAGGTAGCTAGCAAAAAATAAAAAGATTATTGTGGAGTGGTATGGGAGAACTAATGAGGGAGTTCCTATTACATTACATTCTTATTCAGGATATTCGAGGTCATTTGAGGGTGAAGATCTTCACATGTCTTTTAAGATCTAAGGTGATGTCCAAGGTATCGAAGTCTCTTGTTTTGTATATCGAGGTTAATTACTTGTGTTGCCGGGAGCCTGAAGATGCGGGCACCTCTTTTCCACTACCACTTTAGATAGGATACACAGAGGGGGCTAGAGTGACAGATGGGATGGGAATCTAAATTGTGGAGGGGTTTTGCCGTCTTTTATTGATGTGCCTTAGATTCGAGAACAGAGCAAAAGAAACCTTTTTCTGTTTATGAGTGTTGTGACTCGCCTAGAAAGTTTTCTTTTGGGGAGAATGACTACTGAGAATGTTTTAGTCACAGAATTTTTTATTCTACCCTTGCTGTTGTCCTCTTGTTTGGCATTTAATAAATTTAAAAGGTGAACATCAGTATTGCGTTTTCACCCCCTCCCCCACCCTCACTTTTAAAAATATATCTATTCTAATGATTCAATGATGGATATCTTGCTGCAGCACTGTAGAACAGCTTCTTCAATAATAATAAGCACCCTGCTTCACAGACTGTGGAATATCTTCTCAGTTGAAAATACCACCAGATGTATCAAAACCAGATTCATTTGTCGATCGTCAATAATATGCCATGGAGACCGTTACAACTTGTGAACCATTTGGGGCTGAAATATTTTTCAGAGTTCTTAGGTTAAGCATATGACAAAGAAAGTCAGATAACATGAAGAAGATAGTCTAATTAAAAAATGGAGAGGTGGCACCTTACCTAATAAGACACATGCTTCCGTCAAGTTTACATCTCATAACATCAGATGCACCAATAAAATAGGCAGCTGCAGCCAATAAAAAGGATTTTTTAGAAGATATATGAGCTGATTAATAGAGTAACATGATATTCAATCAGAAAAAACTTTACTAGGTTTTTTTAAAAGGAAAAAGTTCATTAAGAATCGAGATAGAATAACACAATAAATATATATATATAAATGATATCACATAAAACATCTTTAGCTTTCAACAGAAAGAAATCATTGTACATCAAGAAAAACCAGTAACATAAATCAAGTTTACATTCTTGTTCTTTCATTTGGAAAAAAAAATAAATCATATTTTGCAAGTAAAAGTTGGTAGAAAGCCGCATTAGCATGTATTTTCTAAGAAACTAAAGGATGTCTATTATATGTTTGAAGTTACATGTTCATTGTATGTTTGAAGTTATCCATTCAATGGATAAAAGGCACATATTTAAGACACTTTAACCCACAGCATTACACCTCTCCACCCTTATTGCTACCACAGGTGACCATAGGTTTCTACTTTGATACACCATGTTCTCACCATAGGATCGAGCAACTAAAAAAACTACATCTCCCTGCATTTATATAACTCACGTCATCTCTCTATTGAAAAAGCCTCAACAGTATCAGCAGGTCTAGACAGAGGTTGTACATAATTTGAGGCATTTCATGGAAGTTTTCAGAATGACAAAGGGCCTTCCACCTTTAAAAAAAGAGAAAGTTCCTTCATGTGGTATTTACTGATTTAGAGAATGTATACAATGAAATCATGTGAAGGAAAAAAAAGAGAGGAGTGTATTTGTATATCGATCAGATAAGAGATATGTATGTCCAGGCAGCAGCTTGTAAGATTCTAATTGGACTGACAGATCAACTTTGATAGCAATATCGGTCTAAACCATGGATCACCCATGAGTTCTTACTTTTTCATCTTAGTTATAAATTAACAAATCACATATAAAGAGGTGTCTTGGTGCATATGTTTGTGTATCACATTATTATAGAAGATGATACAAGAGATGGAGCCAATAAGAAGCTTGAGCTTTGATGGGAGGGCTCAAAGTGTAAGGGTTTGCAATCAGCAAGAACCAAGACAACATACATCAAACTCAAGTTCAATGGCAAGGAAGTTAGAGATGTGGCAGTCATAAAGTTCAGAACACAGTTCATTTCAAAAGAAAGATGTTTATAAATGCTTAGCTTCGATCTTTTATGGGAATGGAGGAACCGCGAGAGAAGTCACTCTGAATAAAAGTAGAAAGGTTGAACTGTAAAGGAACTTCAGGAATTTTATGATACATTTGACACTCAAGGTAAATATTATAAAGTTGCAACGAGATCTGCAATGTTTTATAGCAGTGAATGCTGGTAATTAACTATAGGCAAGTGCAGAGAATGTTTGTGACTGACGTAAAGATGCTCCGGATGATGTGTGGCTACACAGAGGAATCAGGTTTCACAGTGAATACATCAGACGAAAAAGTTGGTGTAGCACTGATATAAGAAGAAATGAGCAAAACTTGTCTAAAATGGATTGGACAAGTGCATGAAGGCCGACTAATGTTTTATTTTTGAAGGTGTGAGAAGGTAAAAGAAGAGCCTTAAAGCTAAAAATTGTTGGAACGAGACTATTAAGGACATGATTTTTTTTATCGAAATATGGGTATGGTCCAGATTAGACCAATTTGGGAGCAAAAAATCAATGTAGCCAACACTAGAAGTATGAGAGGGCTTGGTTATTAGTGTATATAACCCAATCACGACTTCAGCAGCTCAGCTTGGTGCCCTCCGTTTCATGATGATAGGTGTCTATGCCTCCTGAAACTTTACCCTGTGGCCTGTATAAATTCCAGAAGTTCTACTGCAATCTCCTACAAACTCGTTGCCTAAGTAGAATACTAGAAAAAAAAAACAAGATCGACATCTTCAATTTCAGAACTCTCACATGCTCTACACCCATCTGCTTCAAAAGACCTTGATTATCAAACATTTGCACGTCAACAGCTACATGAAGAAATTGACGTTCACAAATCTTTGTCATTCAGATGACAAGGCATTCCTGAATCTGAAAGGAGTTTGCCAATATAGTGGTTGAGTGCAAGGCTTTGCAGACCAGGGTTACATAAAAAGGCCAACCTATTCTAGAAAGGGAGAATAAATTACTCCCTTTATGTTAGGTTTCCATCTTTCTTAAGTGGCTTTAATCTCACAAACAAAGCAAACAATAATGAGAAGGTAATTTCTCACAATCTACTCAGTAATTGTAGAAAATGATAATGCGGAAGCGTAATTAGAGATAATAAATATAAAACACGAAGAAACACCAGGATTTTACTTGTAACCTTATTCCATAAGGAGCGGGATGAAACCGCAGGAGAAGGCCATTAATGGTTGGATATTTTCTATTATCGCCTTCCCAACGAATATAGGTGGTGTGGAGATTCTTATATAGTCCCACCAGTAAGACCAAGTCCAACTAATAAATGATGTGGGACTAACATGAGTGGTTGTGATAATGGGACCCTAGAGAGATCCAACTTCCCATATATAGATGCATACTCTAACACTCCCCCTCAAACTGGAGCATGTGATGCTCAGCTTAGACAAATAGAAAAAAATCACTTTTTTTTAAATAATAATTCTGGTAATTTTTGGGGTCCATGTCTGGGAGATTCCTTCAAATATCAAAGGATCAAAAGAACATCCTACCAGTGTCTGCAAAGAGGCTTCTTCATATGTTGACTGGCTCTGCTCACAATATATTATATATTTGACCTAGTAACAATGAGATTGAGCAATCTTCCCACTAATGACTAAGCTTAGTGTTGCATCCTCAAAAGCTGGATCAGTAAATGCATGATGTTTTCTCACTTATGTGGGGATGCTAGATGGTTTACATCCAAGTAGTCCTACCTCAGTCAGAATATCAAGGCAATACTTCCTCTGTAAAAGATGGAGCCATATATAGTAGTATTACCTCAACGCCAAGAAAATAACGAAGTTGGTCGAGGTCTTTCATGACAAAAATCTTCTGGAAGAAGGTCTTTCTCTCTTGAATACCATCTACATCATCTCCTGTGACAACCATCATCAACATAGACAGCAATAATGATCGTGCTAGTAGACCATCGTCTAAAAAAGACAGATATTGCCCTCTGAAAGTCATGTGTTTTGATCTTCGCAGTGAGCCTGCCAAACCATGCCATGTGGCTCTATTTCATGCCATAAATGGCCTTATGTAGTCGACAAACATGCTCCCCTCGACTACATACCCCGGCGATTGCATAATGTAGACCTCCTACTCAAGGTCACCATAAGAAAGGTGTTCTTCATATCAAGTTGGTAAATGGGCCAAGCCGTATTTGCAGCAATAGAGAGAATGGTACGTATCGATCCCATTCTGGAAACGGGTGAGACAGTCTGAAAATAATCAACCCCAAAGATTTGTGTAAAATCTTTGGCAACTAGTCTAGCTTTCAACCTGTCAATAGAACCATCAGGCAACTGTTTGGTCGTAATGACTCATCGACAAGCCATGGGGCGAACTCCCAAGGGGCACGGCACAAGATCACACACACCCCGGGAGGTAAGTGCATCCATCTCCTCATCCATGGCATGTCGCCAACCATGATCATGCATTGCACTGAAATGGTCTCTTGGAAAAGAAATAGCATTCAAAGCATCTACAAATCTCTTGTCACAGCTAGATAAACCATCAGTAGAAGTAAAATGAGACATGAGTTGATACGTACATTGCCTTTTTTTGCCTGTGTAGAGCTATAGGAAGCTCCTCAGATACATCTAGGGCAGCAATGGTGGGAGCACTAGAAGTGGTCATGTCATCCTGCATAAAAGGGACAGGGCAAAGGTACAGATACTGGTGAAGGTATAGATGTACACTAGCGAGTATAGACAATTGGTCGAGGAGAGAGGTCCAGAGGAATGTCACTCACTGAGTCTGTGTGAAATAACTTGTCTGCTCAAAGAAGGTGACATCAACAAACATAGTATTAACACCCAACAGGATCATAGCAGTGATAGCCTTTTTGGGTACGAGAGTACCCAAGAAAGATGCATTTAATGGCACGAGAGGATAATGGCAACCAAAAATTCGCAGAGGTATGGGAAAAGAAGACTCGGTAGGGTAAAGTAAGGAAAATGGATTTCTCCATCCGAGAATAGGCGACGGAACACGATTGACGAGATAAACTGCAATAAGGATAGCATCCCCCCAATAGTATTTAGGAATACTCATTTGACTAAGAAGAGATCTAGCAACATTTAGCAAGTGTCAGAGTTTCCTCTCAGCTATAACATTTTGTTGTAAGGTATATGGACAGAATGTTTGGTAAATAGTTTCCCAGGACGCAAAGAAAGAGGTCAAGTCTTGTTGGGTTAACTCGAGCATTGTCAGTGCAAATGATCTTAACAATGCAAGAAAAGAAGGTTTTAACATAATGAAAGATTTCCGATAATTTGATTAATCTCTGAACGCTCCTTTATTAGATATACCCAAGAAGATCGACTATAACCATCAATGAAAATTATAAAATAGTGATGATCACTTAATGTGCAGACCGGACAAGGTCCCTAAACATCACAATGAACAAGATGAAAAACAGTAGTACTACGAGACTCGGTACGAACAAGAAACGAAGCTCGATGGTGTTTCCCAAACTCACATACCTCGTACTGAAAGGGCTTCAGAGTAGAGAGTTCAGAAAAAATCATGGAGATGGCATTGGCAGAGGGAAGCCCAAGGCGCAGATGCCATAGGAGCATATCTTCAGAGATGGATGCAACACCAACAAACTTAGAGTCTGAGGATATGTCAAGATAATATAGGTCGTTCTTCTCATGATCCCACCAAAAATCTGCATCGTACATATGCCCTGAAAATAGCAACATGACTCACCAAATATCACACGGCTATGAAGCTCAACACAAAGCTTATGAACTGACATCAAGCTAAGAGGAAAATAAGGAGAATGGTAGACCCCAGAAAGTCAGAGTAGGAAGAGATTCCATGGTTCCGACAGTAGTAACCGGTGATATGGTCCCATTAACAACTCGAACTGACTTCACGGAAGTATATGGTACAAAGGAGGTGAGCAGGCTGCCTTCTCCAATTAGATGAGTAGATCCATCGGAATCAATAATCTAGGCCAACGAAGGAGGAAAACAGAGTTGGCTACTGTACCTGAATGAGTAGCCAGAGCAGCAATGGTAGTGTTACTAGTAGTAGTAGGCCCTTGAGTATGAAGGATCTGCATCAGGTGGGAGTAATTTGATGAACAGTCTTGCCACTGGAGGTTGTTGAAGGCAATGCCTCTTCTACATCATAGGCATCGTCATAGGCATTATTGGCGTGATAAGGTCACCAAACTTCTGTCAGCATCATTCAGACGGGTGGTTCCACTGACCACAGTGAGTGCATGGGGCAGTAGAGTCTCGTCCACAGCAACGGCCAAAGTCGTGACCTCGTCCAGATTCGCGTCCACAGAACGACTTGGATCACGATTGTGCCATCCTCGAAAGTCATATCTGCCTCCTCGCCCAGATGAAGCGATGTGTGCAAAGTTCTCTACTAAAGGTAAGACAGGAGGCTGGGCAGCAGATGTCTCGAGCTCCTCAAATCGGCCAAAGATGGCCTTCATCGTTGGCAGGGTGTCTGATATAAGAAATCGTTTCAAATCTTGATATTTCTCATTTTTGTCTTGTTGTTGTTGCTATTTTGTTGGATCACTTTGATTATGGTTAACTATTTCCCAGTGCTTTCTAACTTCACCTTTGTCCTCCTTTTCTCTGCATTTTCTGAATCCTTCTGGCGTGTGGCCAGTAATAAAGCAAGAGGGCATAATTTTGGCAATTTTTCATAAACAATCTTCTGTTTAAAAGTTAGAGAGTCAATCTTGATTCAAACAAAATCAACTCTAGGGGTGGACATTTCAATTTCCACACACATTCTTACATAACTCATCTTGAGAAATTATTTCACCTCTTTATCTGCACAAATATATTTCCCAATCACTTTAGCAATGGATTTAAGTATCCTTGGATTTTAGAGATGCACATATCCTTGGATTTTAGAGATGCACATTAAGACAAAGCAATCCTACCCATACTGCAACATGAGTTGTGCTTAAGGAAGATCTAAAAAAACGAGACCAACGCAGGATAGATACCCAGTCTTGATTAAATTTAAAGTCACCAGAAGCATAAGTTGCAATAAAATCTTGCTCACAAATAAAACAGATCAAAATATGTATGGCATCAAGTGCACCAAGATAAAATTCCCCTCGCAACTCAAGTTTATTCTTTAAAAAATTTATGAAAGAAATAAGTTCTGCCCTTGCACTAATTTGGAGTAGCTTGTTGGTCTATGTTTGTTTGATTTCAAAAAAAAGTTATGCCCTTACGTTCTGAACAAAAAGTAAATGGCTTTTGTAATTGCGTGACTTTCTCTTATGTTTTCTCTAATGAATATTCCTCGCTTTCCAACTTTGCATCTCTAATAGGAATAGATTCCCCAAAATAGGGAGGAGAATTAAATTCATGGCTGAGAAAACAAACGAGGGTTGAAGCAAAGTTTTTCCCAATTTCGCCACCTCATCCAAACTCTTTAGTTCCCTTTTTCCAAATTTTACGGTCTCCAAAAAGGAGTAATCTTCATTCAAATCCATACCCGCCTCCTTAGGAATATCCATTCCACACTTCCAAAAACCCTCTTTTCTAAAAATAGAAAATCAATTATCCCCTTCCAAAGATAACCAATTATCTCCTTCTAAAGATAAGAGGTGACTTTCAAACAACCACAACTTACCAAAAATAGACAAACAAGTTCGCTAGACTGCAAAATAGATCAAACTTGTTCTTCTCATGGAATAGAAGACACTTTCTCACATAATAGAAGACACTTTGGGACAATATCAACTCAATGCATACTCTATTGGCGCTAGTTGAGGACACTTTGATTCTCATGTCATACTGGTGAGGAGGAACTGTAGGGCTGGAGTGTAAACGAAGTCTCCTCATCGAAGAATGTGTGCTATGTATTGTGTCTGTCAAAGTCATCGAGACCGAACTAAGCTATTCGTCAAAAAACATATGCTTTGTACTGTGCAGAGTCGCCTGAACTGTAATGAGTCTCATTATTGGAAAACACTAGCATGCAACTGTTACATCTCTCTGAAGAGCCAAACTAAAAAAATCGCGGGAATCTCCTCGTCAAAGTTCACGATTGTTGTAGATGGAGGTTGAAGCCTGAAATTGAGTCTCCACATCGGAGAACTGAGTCTCTCCCCTACTGGCTCAGAGAATAATATCTCTACTTGGAGTCCCTATTATCTCTCCATATCAATCCTCTACCATAGATCCCTGTCATATGTGGTCCACGAGAATCTTTTGAGCCCAAATTGAGAATATGGGGACTAGAAAACAAAAGCTCTCTTTTTTCCGTTTTTTCCTTTTTAAGCCATTCTCCTTTTTTAATCGGCTTCTCTCTCTTTTTACGGCTTTTTTTTGTACGATAGCTTTTTTTCTCAATAAAAACTCACTTCCTTTTTTAAATAAATCGCAGCTTCCCTTTTTTCCACAGGCCTTTCTCCTCTCTTTTTTCTAGACTTCCACCCAATTAAGCCCAGATAACTTGCACTCTTTTTTTACTAGCCCCCCCCCCCCCACTATGTAACTAGTGGACTCGTTGGACCTATAAGGACTCCCCCCCTCCCCTTTTCATTTAAATGAAGAGGTGTATTAGCCACCTTTCTTCTCACAAGGACTAGGATTCCCCTAAAGGAACCCATTTCATGAAGCTCGTGGCCATGGGATTCTCGTATCGGTGCTAAGGGAGCCTCTATCTTAGAGGGCCACCTGAAGGACCAACCTCGCATGGAAATGTGTCGATAGCACACAGGAGGTGCGCCTCTAAAGGGAGGTGGCGAGAGTTGGTGGTAAAGTAGGCTTATGTGGGGATGGTCTTCTGATACCATGATCGTGCGAGAGAGCGAGATATCGCATGCTGATGATGAAGACAACATGATCAGGGGGTGGAGAGGTACCATTGAGTTCTTGATGCTGCTGCCTCTAAGGACTCAAGCGCATTCTTCTTCTTCTTCGACTCACGCTTGGAGGAGATGAGGTCACCGCCTGGAAGATGGGTTGCACGAACAGTGCACTGAGGCCCAAGGGTTGATGCAACACCGAGTGGAGGAGTCGCATGCCATTTGAAGCCTCATGGAGGAGGGGACGATGTCTGGCTTCGCGTGTGGGAGGTAAGCGACATAGGTGACGAGAGGAAAACCCATCGCATGTGGTTCTCTATGCTTTGGCATGAGGTTGACGACAACTAGGGTTTGGAGAATCCAAATTAAATGAGGATGACGATGCTAGGTGGAGAAGATGGTGTAGGATCCACAACAATCAAATCTAGGATTTTATGAGAGAACCAAACAACAATTTGGTGAACCAACCATGATAATATTAAGAAGTTGCAAGCAAATTAGGGTTTCATCAGAACCATAGAACCAAATATACGTGGAACAAAACTTTCTCGAACACGAACATGAACATAATTAAAGAACATAACAAAATCTTCAAAAAAATTCCAAGAAAAGAACCCGCTCTGATACATGTAGAAACTACAATGTAGAAGCGTAAGCAGAGAAAATAAATATAAAAATATGCAAGATAGCCTGCATAGTTGCTATAAGTCTCCACAATATCAAGATATCTGTCGTATTCTTGATCTACGAGTCTCTAAGCTCTCAATACTGAAATGTACACCCTTTTTGGGGTCATGTGATGTAATCGTAATGGTAAACTCGGGTATCCGAAATTCTGAAGACAATCGTCTTTCTGAAGCAATTAACTAGGCATAATGAGCTCATAGCTAATCCATACACATAATCAGGTCATGTTTGTCAAGCTATAATAGCAGATAGTCTATGATCATATCGTGACCATTAATCAACATTGGTAACCTTTTGACTATTAGTCTTATGATAAACAACCGGTCACCCGACCTATGGATGTGACAAGGATGATCTAGGGCATAGGCAATTCTACCTACCGAAGCTAGAACTCGAAGTTCGTCTATTGCTTCAGAATCAATTAAGATATAGAAAGGTCGATTCAGGATGCCATGGTTCTATGTAAGAACCCATATCATTAATAGTGAATGTTCACGGACATTTCTCACTATGCTTTTTCTCTTCTTGGGATACATATGGAAAATTATTTGCAATTGGTGACATCTGTGGTCATTAATTTTGAATGTCATATTTCCCTTTCGAACTCGCGACAAGTCAGAGGACTATCGCTATCCGAGAATTAATGCGATCGAAACTATAATACTATGAATGTATGTAGCAGGGTACCACTGCTCTGATACCAAACTGTTAGGCCCGCTCCTTAACGGATCTGGATACCCGTTTACATATCACTCGTAGTATTATGTTTACCAAAGATCACCTTAAGGTGCTGAAAATTTGGGAAAATTTTTCTTTTTCATATGTAAGAATGACATTCACAATTTAACTAATAAGCCACAGGACTACACTACTTATTTTGCATAATTTTCCATATCAGTGTAACCACAGAAATTGCATTGTGTACACGCATCCCAATTATAGCAGAAGAGAAATAAAAAGCATAAAATTTTGAATAAACAATAGCATGCGTACCTGATAATTGTAACTGTAGAAGCTGATGTTCAATTCTCCCAATACAACGATGCAGGTATTTTGCCTGCAATCCATGGAATAGGGAGAAAAGAACATCAACAACCGTTGAGTACATCTAATTTATTAAATTTAACAGGAATTTAATGATTCCAAAAGAAAGCAAGTAATTTGGCCTTGACAATTAAAATTTAAAGCTACTTGCAATGAAACAGGCTTTCAAGTTGTTTGGTATGCAAAACTCCATTCTACTCATCCTACACTAATTACCCACATTAATCATTGATATACAACCATCACATGATCCATATTTAAGTCATTGCCTTTCTATTTGAGAATGTGAATGATGAGACTATGATATGATCATTATCTCTATTAAATGCTTATAATGATGATTAATAATCTTGTGGATTGATCATAGTAAGGGTATATGATGGATCCGGGGTTTTGATTCTTTTCTTGTTGATTTTCTCAAGCTTAGTGGATAGTCTGTGGTCTTGGTCTAGGTAAGACCTCACACTATGACTCTAAGGTAGTAAGGAAGCCTTAGGGTTGGGGTGCCTGCGTAGGCATGCGGTGGAGTAAAATGCATCCTAACTAAGTTTCCAACACGTCCACTAGCTATTTCAACCAACTGTGATAGTAGCTTGTAGTCTGATAAGGATGATTTTCATGATATGGTCTTTTCTCTTTGTCAGGAATTATTGGCAGAAAAGTAACTAGTTCAACGGAAACCAACTCAACTGTAACCAAGCTTCCATGTAACCAATTCAACTGTAATTCAGCTTCAGCCAAACTCAATTGTGACTCAATCCAATCGCAAATGTAACTTTTCCAAATTCAACTGTAATGTAACTTTTCCCAATTCAACTGTAACTGATTCAGATGTAGCCATAGAGGATTCAGATGTATACATGGATGATTCAGATGTAGCATCGCCAAGTCTGTTGGCGAAAAGTAAACAAAGCTCAAGCGGTGAGGAAGCCTACAAAAGGCTCTTCCGTCTCGCCCTCTAATTGGAAGGCGGTCCAATAGAGGGATAGGTCTACTCCAAAACTACGCCACTGAGACGGGTGAGAGAGACTCTCTAGAAAAGTCGCTCTAAAAGAAAAACCGGCCCGACCGTACGGGCTAACGAGCTCGAAAAACTAAAACCAAGGGTCCTCCTGCCTAGGCACCCTAAAGAACAAGGGTCAGCGGAACCGGTCTTTAAAAGAAACCTGTGGATCCCAGAGAGGCGTAAAAACTGCGAGCGCTCGCGAAAAAAACCGAGAAAAAGACTGGGATCCTAGACCCGCGCACGAAGCGGTCGCTGCCCTAACTGGGCTTCCTAATCTCCCGCCCAGCTGAGGGTCACCGCACCCTCGCACAGTCAGGTGTAAAGGTCACCATGACTGGCCATCATTATTTATCAGTCTTCATTGAATTACTATTGTTGACTTGATTCCTCCATCTTTCTCGATCTCTGTTGTGGATGATTGTACAGATTTGGGTCTTTTGTCAATAAAATAGGCAATATTGATCTATAGTCAGTAGATTATGCCTAAAGGATTCATGAAAATGATCGATCTTTGTAGTCATATTTGATTATTTCTAACTTTTGAGATCATCAGATATTCATTGGATTTGGAAATTTGATTTGATGCAGAAATTCTATTTTTCTTAGTTAACCTATAATTTAGTGGCATAATTATTGATCCAACTTTTATAAGTCTCTTGTATGAAAATACCCCAATTCTCTCAATTTGAGCATCTATCAAACATATGTATCCATAAGCTGTCAATGCCCTATCAACGACCATAATCCCAAGGACATATAAGGTCGTATTCCAAAATGACTAGTTAAGGGAAATGATGCAGACTAAGATATATTAGTTTCTAAAGGCATATAGACTCTTTTTAAGTGCCGCTTCAGATGTACTTGCAAGTTGTTGGGTCTTCATGATCAAACACAACTATAATAATGACAAGGTATACTTGTTTGCCAATGGCTCCATATTAGATATACAACGTAGACTACTTTGGCGCTTTTTCTTATGTAGCCCACTATGCTATTGGGTATATTATGTTTCAGGAAGATATGTGGATTAAGTTAGTCGTCGTTGTAAAGGACTGACCACTTAATAGCTTGATATGAAGAAGCCTTCTTTTTATGAATATATGCATATGAAGCATGGATTGAGAAATCTTTGAAGGTTTAGGAGAGTATACATATGACCTTAAGCAGGATCTCAAAGCACGATTCCACAAGTTATCTCAAGAGGTATAACATATGTAGTTTATAAGGCCTAGTCTTATTCATAAGCTAAGTTTTTAAAAAAAAAAACTTGGATGAATCCCTTAAGGGATGCTACCAAATATTGCAAGGAAACTCATCTACCCCTTTCCAATTCCCACATTATATATGCCATTTCTTATTTTATATTTCAGTACTATTTTCTATAATTTCTTTTATTGATGGACACATTTTGTAACTTACCAGATTCCCCTCCTTTATTAAAGAGTGTTTACGGTGTCATTGATTAATGAGACGTAAGATTTCATGGTATCGTAGGTCATGTGAGTAATTTCCAAACTCTAAGAGCTCTTATTACTTTCATGATTGATGTAATGGTCTTCAAAGATTGTACTCTTTCTTTTTATAGACTTAATTTTAGTGCCTTGATCCTTCACCCATCGTGGGTTTCTTCTGCATTCTAATTAGACTATGACATCTCCTGATTTCTACAAAGTGCTATCTACCAGTGTTGTTTGCTTCCATATGCTTGATAATCATGTCATGTGCTCCTTTTTCATGTCATCTTCTTGGTAATCAAGTCATCTCCAGGAATAAGACTATACCATTAGTAAGTTGGTTGATGTCCTAAAATACACTCTCTACTCTCAAGCTTCCATGATATGTACTGGAGTCAGAATTTATACTATATGTATTACAGACAGATACTCTTAATCCACTAATAAGGAGTTCAAGAAATGAGAGCAAGAATAATTATGTTGTGATGAATTGACTTATGAAAAACATTGAGCACAACTAACCCACTATGGAAATGAATGGGCCAACTTGGAGAGAAGATACTCATATTAACTTTAGAGGAGATTTGCTGTCAAGGATATTTTCTGTCAAGGATATTTGTAGAGTCACTAATCCCAATTTCTGGAAGCCTCGATTGGGGAACTTATCTTGAATCTAAGCATAGCAATGGCTTGAAAATAACTATGAAGGAAAAAGAACATGGAAGGCAGCAAGAAGGGGGCTTAGATGTACCTTTGGATCTCCTAAATTGGAGAATAAAACTTGCATGCATGCAGTTCCAAATGGGGAGTGGTAGCAGCAGCTACTTCATCAGTTGTTGAATGGTAGTTTTTTAGCTTCAATTTCAGCAGCATCTATAGTTGCTAGCTCCATCACCTTTGATTGGAGTGAATAAGTAGTTGATTGAAGCAATTCTTATAGAGATTCTTGCAGCAAGGTTGCTCCAGTACCTCAAGAATGTCTGTTGAAGCAGCTATGCTTGCATGCAACAGTAATAGTAGGGCTTCAACAGAAGCATCAACTCCGAGAGATGCTTGCAGTAGCAGCTAGGCTTGAACAGAGACAGCTCCAGCATCTCAGGAACTTAGCTGCTCCAAATGTTGTATTAATTGGGCCTTCAAGCTGTTGTGGACAGTAACCTCTTCAAGGAGAATTGGCTCCTGGACAGCAGTTCATAGGCTGCAGTAGGAGGGCTTCAAATGGAGGCTTTTGGACAGCAGCTATTGGCTGTTGAAGGAGCAGTACAGGAGCTTGGGAAGGAGCTGCAGCAGGAGGGTTGGAAGCTCCAACTGCAATGGAGAGAAAACAACAGCAGTTTGGTTGTTGGATAAATGCAGTAGCTTCACAAGCTTTCACCAAATGAAGGGTAGTAGCTATGGTACCTTTGCATGCAGCAGGTTGCTGAAATTGGAAGCAACATGACCATTTTGTTGAAGCTTCGGCAGTGGAAGAAGAATTCCACTGCATCCTTTCCATAATTTGTTGAACAGCACTCCAGATTGGGAAATGGATCTCTCACGATGGGTTTTTGGGAGAAGAATACGAGAGAAAAGATGGTAAGGGTCAGTACTTATATATCTCAAGAGAGGGCCTTTTTATTTGACAAGTGGAGGAGGGAATGGCCAAATGGAGTAAGAAGTAGGAAGCCAGTTGTCACTGTGCTGTCTGCTGTCTGTACAACAGATTTTTTTTTTATTCTTTCTCTTCTCTAGAATACCGAAATCAACCGTATGCGCACCTCGTGTCTCGGATTTTGGTGTACAATAGGTCGTTTTGATCGTCTCTAAATAACGATCAATATGAGTATAATATCCATATACTTCGGATCGAAGATGAATCCCCGAAATTTCCGGGATCCGGTCTTGATCGGTCATTAAATTTTACGATTTTAAAATATCAAACGACCTCCGATCGACGATTGGTCGATTTCGTTGGTCTTATTTTGTCGAATCGGATTTTTGTGTGGTCTCGGTTTGTTTCGCGATTTCCGAATTTGCGTTGCGGCTTTTTCGGGCACGCATTACGATGCGATCGATTTCTGATCAATTTCGCCCGAACGAGTTTTGGTTCATGATTAATTAATCGATTTATGTTATTTAACGTTGATTAATCACTTTATTGAGTTATACGGACCCTAATCGGGTCGGGTTCGGGTTTGTGCATATACGGATGTTACAAATATAAAAACCTCAAAGGGAGTCTCGTCCTCGAGACTCGGATCAAGGTTCCTACGTATCTTGTTTGGATTTCATTTGTCCATAAAAACCTCAAAGGGTTTTGAACCCATAAAATCTCAAAGAGAAAAACAATCCATATTCTTTCAATATATAATTAAATAGACTTGTTTTGATGACTACCTGAAAATAACAGCGGGTATCGTGCCCGCATGTCTACTTCGATATCACATGTCGCTTCTTTGCCACCATGTCTGTGCCATAGCACTCTGACTAGGGAAATTTATGTGTTGCGAAGCTTCTTGGCACTATTATCGAGTAGTTGTCCTGATCTCTCCTTGTAAATCAAATCTGACTCCACGACAAGATTCACGTAACCGATGATGTGGCGAGGATCGTGCACATATTTCCTTGAATTAGACATATGAAATATATCGTGTACAACTGACATGTGTGAAGGAAGGGTTACTCGATGTATCACCTTACTCATACGAGTAATAATTTCAAATGGTTCAACATGTCGTGGCGCTAGCTTGTCATGATCATCATATCTCTATACTCCCTTCATGGAAGATACTCGTAGGAACACCCAAACCCTTCATGTGTTTACGGGAATGTCCATCGGTATGAAGGATTAAATTGAACATTACGTCAAATTTGAATGGATTAAGAGAAGATGATTCGGATTTCCCGAAAGTCTACATCTCTTCTCCGACGATTTGCATAACTTTTTGTTTTGCAGTTTTGAGCCGTTAAAAGCCTTCACCTTATGAGATCAACAATCGTAGTAGTTTTCTCTATGAGATCTACGGGGTACAGAGCGTGTTTAACTTTCTTACGTGGACTGAGAAGTATGAGGCATCTCCACCTGTATAGGGCTTCGAATGTCGCCATACCAATACTTAGAATAATGACTATTGTTGTACATGAATTCTACCAATCGACAGGTGGTCCTTCCAGTATCCTTTTCACCCAAGGGTACGCGGATGAATTAATTCCTCGTATCTGAATAATGTGTTTGTTCTGTCCGACGGTTTATGGATGGAATGCAGAACACATCTTTAGTTCTGTTTGTAGTGTTGACATGAACTGGTGTCAATAGTAAGATGTAAACTTCGAGCATCTGTCAAACATTACCTCACGTGATATACTATGAATCCTTATAATAGTATGCATATGAAATCTAGCCAACCTAAATGGAGTGTACATCATGTTGACATGTATAAATGGGTTGACTTGGTCAATTTGTCAACTACCCCAAAGCATTGTGGTCACTATGGTGTCATCGGTAGTCCAGTAACAAAATTCATTAAAGTACTCTCCCATTCTTACTTGGAAATGAGGAGATATTGTAATAATCATAGTGTGTTGCCTCACACTTCATCCCGAACCGCCAGAATGTTGACGCATATTACGATACATTTTCGTACTGCCAGGATGAAAAGACAGGTGTGAACTGTGTGCTTCATCAAGAATCTCTACGCAATTGCTCGTCATAGGACTCACGATGTAGCCATCCTTTCATAAAGTAGATTTAGTCTCCACAAAATTATCACTTTTGTCCTTGTTGGCACGCATACATTTGTCTCAAATTCAAGGATGTCCTTCTATGCGATCCCTAAACACTTACTTCACGAAGGCATGACAGTAAATACGAGCATACTCTGACGAGGATGCCAATTACTCCAAGATGTGAGCATATCCCACATGGATAGCTAGTTTGTCGTATGTGCATGAGCTTTCATTCCAAGTGCATTTGCCACCATGCTCCTTTACCAGAATGGTAAGACATCGTCTCATGTTTATCTCCTTCTGAACAAAGGCGTTCTTCAAATTCTTGCAATCTACGAAAATCTTGAAATTCACCTTATAGAGATAGTGGTGTCGGATTTTTCAAGGCAAAACCAATTATTGTCAATTCTAAGTCGCGGACGAGGGTAATTCCGCTCATGCGACCTCAATTGATGTGATGCATAAACACTCACATGACTTGGCTGCATCAGAACTGTTCCTAAACCTTCTCTTGCAGCATAAGTATATACGGCATAATCCTGGGTGCGTGAAGGAAGCGCAAAGATGGGCACAATCGCCAATCTTTCCTTCGATGTCCTGACGCCTGTTCGCATAATAATTCCAAATGAAAGGAACTCTCTTCACGTGTCAGGAAAAGAATGAGTCAAGAAAAGCTACTAACAAAACGGTTGTAATAACTATATAGTTCAAGGAAGCTTCAAATTCGAATGATTGTCTTGAGATGTTCCCAAGACATAACTTCCTTAATGTTTGTAGGGTCAACTGGCATACCTGCTCCAGAAATGACATGCCCAAGGATTGGGATAAATTTAGAACTTACATTTGCTCGACTTGGTTTACAACTTGTATTTTTGAAGTATATCCATGTCTGTCTTTAGATCACTGATGTGCTCCCTATTTATTTCGGGAATATATCAGCAACACATCATAGATGCATACAATTACAAACTCGTCCAAGTATGGACGGAAGTCCTGTTCATCATATCCATAAAAGTTGTAGGGCCATTTGTGAACCCAAATGTCATCACGACTAACTTGTAGTGCCCATATCTAATCTTGAATGTTGTTTTTGGAATATTCGAATATCAAATCCTCGGTTGATGGTAACCATGTCGAATGTCGATCTTCGAGGATACCGAAGATCCCTGTAACTGATCAAATAAGTCATCTATGTGTGGCAGAGCATAATGGTTGTTCACCGTTTTCTTGTTCATCTAAACGTAATCTATGTACGATCTCATCGACCCCTCATTCTTTCTGACAAAATGAACTGGAGCATTTCAAGGTAGAGTGTTCAGCCTTAAGTAACTCTTGCGAATGCATCTTGAGTTTTCTTAAGTCGGCTAGTGCCAAGCGGTACAAAGCCATCGAGATTGGTTGTATATATGGTAGTAACGTAATTTCAACTCAATCTTTCTCAGGTGGTAATCCTGACAAATCATTAGAGAACACATTAGGGTAATCTAATACTATCATGATGTCCTAAGTTATCGGCTCTTCATCAGATGTCTCTTGGACAATTGCTAGAAATATGTCGTATTCTTGATCTACGAGTCTCTAAGCTCTCAATACTGAAATGTACACCCTTTTTGGGGTCATGTGATGTAATCGTAATGGTAAACTCGGGTAAGTCCGAAATTCTGAAGACAATCGTCTTTCTGAAGCAATTAACTAGGCATAATGAGCTCATAGCTAATCCATACACATAATCAGGTCATGTTTGTCAAGCTATAATAGCAGACAGTCTATGATCATCTCGTGACCATTAATCAACATTGGTAACCTTTTGACTATTAGTCTTATGATAAACAACCGGTCACCCGACCTATGGATGTGACAAGGATGATCTAGGGCATAGGCAATTCTACCTACCGAAGCTAGAACTCGAAGTTCGTCTATTGCTTCAGAATCAATTAAGATATAGAAAGGTCGATTCAGGATGCCATGGTTCTATGTAAGAACCCATATCATTAATAGTGAATGTTCACGGACATTTCTCACTATGCTTTTTCTCTTCTTGGGATACATATGGAAAATTATTTGCAATTGGTGACATCTGTGGTCATTAATTTTGAATGTCATATTTCCCTTTCGAACTCGCGACAAGTCAGAGGACTATCGCTATCCGAGAATCAATGCGATCGAAACTATAATACTACGAATGTATGTAGCAGGGTACCACTGCTCTGATACCAAACTGTTAGGCCCGCTCCTTAACGGATCTGGATACCCGTTTACATATCACTCGTAGTATTATGTTTACCAAAGATCACCTTAAGGTGCTGAAAATTTGGGAAAATTTTTCTTTTTCATATGTAAGAATGACATTCACAATTTAACTAATAAGCCACAGGACTACACTATTTATTTTGCATAATTTTCCATATCAGTGTAACCACAGAAATTGCATTGTGTACACGCATCCCAATTATAGCAGAAGAGAAATAAAAAGCATAAAATTTTGAATAAACAATAGCATGCGTACCTGATAATTGTAACTGTAGAAGCTGATGTTCAATTCTCCCAATACAACGATGCAGGTATTTTGCCTGCAATCCATGGAATAGGGAGAAAAGAACATCAACAACCGTTGAGTACATCTAATTTATTAAATTTAACAGGAATTTAATGATTCCAAAAGAAAGCAAGTAATTTGGCCTTGACAATTAAAATTTAAAGCTACTTGCAATGAAACAGGTTTTCAAGTTGTTTGGTATGCAAAACTCCATTCTACTCATCCTACACTAATTACCCACATTAATCATTGATATACAACCATCACATGATCCATATTTAAGTCATTGCCTTTCTATTTGAGAATGTGAATGATGAGACTATGATATGATCATTATCTCTATTAAATGCTTATAATGATGATTAATAATCTTGTGGATTGATCATAGTAAGGGTATATGATGGATCCGGGGTTTTGATTCTTTTCTTGTTGATTTTCTCAAGCTTAGTGGATAGTCTGTGGTCTTGGTCTAGGTAAGACCTCACACTATGACTCTAAGGTAGTAAGGAAGCCTTAGGGTTGGGGTGCCTCCGTAGGCATGCGGTGGAGTAAAATGCATCCTAACTAAGTTCCCAACACGTCCACTAGCTATTTCAACCAACTGTGATAGTAGCTTGTAGTCTGATAAGGATGATTTTCATGATATGGTCTTTTCTCTTTGTCAGGAATTATTGGCAGAAAAGTAACTAGTTCAACGGAAACCAACTCAACTGTAACCAAGCTTCCATGTAACCAATTCAACTGTAATTCAGCTTCAGCCAAACTCAATTGTGACTCAATCCAATCGCAAATGTAACTTTTCCAAATTCAACTGTAATGTAACTTTTCCCAATTCAACTGTAACTGATTCAGATGTAGCCATAGAGGATTCAGATGTATACATGGATGATTCAGATGTAGCATCGCCAAGTCTGTTGGCGAAAAGTAAACAAAGCTCAAGCGGTGAGGAAGCCTACAAAAGGCTCTTCCGTCTCGCCCTCTAATTGGAAGGCGGTCCAATAGAGGGATAGGTCTACTCCAAAACTACGCCACTGAGATGGGTGAGAGAGACTCTCTAGAAAAGTCGCTCTAAAAGAAAAACCGGCCCGACCGTACGGGCTAACGAGCTCGAAAAACTAAAACCAAGGGTCCTCCTGCCTAGGCACCCTAAAGAACAAGGGTCAGCGGAACCGGTCTTTAAAAGAAACCTGTGGATCCCAGAGAGGCGTAAAAACTGCGAGCGCTCGCGAAAAAACCGAGAAAAAGACTGGGATCCTAGACCCGCGCACGAAGCGGTCGCTGCCCTAACTGGGCTTCCTAATCTCCCGCCCAGCTGAGGGTCACCGCACCCTCGCACAGTCAGGTGTAAAGGTCACCATGACTGGCCATCATTATTTATCAGTCTTCATTGAATTACTATTGTTGACTTGATTCCTCCATCTTTCTCGATCTCTGTTGTGGATGATTGTACAGATTTGGGTCTTTTGTCAATAAAATAGGCAATATTGATCTATAGTCAGTAGATTATGCCTAAAGGATTCATGAAAATGATCGATCTTTGTAGTCATATTTGATTATTTCTAACTTTTGAGATCATCAGATATTCATTGGATTTGGAAATTTGATTTGATGCAGAAATTCTATTTTTCTTAGTTAACCTATAATTTAGTGGCATAATTATTGATCCAACTTTTATAAGTCTCTTGTATGAAAATACCCCAATTCTCTCAATTTGAGCATCTATCAAACATATGTATCCATAAGCTGTCAATGCCCTATCAACGACCATAATCCCAAGGACATATAAGGTCGTATTCCAAAATGACTAGTTAAGGGAAATGATGCAGACTAAGATATATTAGTTTCTAAAGGCATATAGACTCTTTTTAAGTGCCGCTTCAGATGTACTTGCAAGTTGTTGGGTCTTCATGATCAAACACAACTATAATAATGACAAGGTATACTTGTTTGCCAATGGCTCCATATTAGATATACAACGTAGACTACTTTGGCGCTTTTTCTTATGTAGCCCACTATGCTATTGGGTATATTATGTTTCAGGAAGATATGTGGATTAAGTTAGTCGTCGTTGTAAAGGACTGACCACTTAATAGCTTGATATGAAGAAGCCTTCTTTTTATGAATATATGCATATGAAGCATGGATTGAGAAATCTTTGAAGGTTTAGGAGAGTATACATATGACCTTAAGCAGGATCTCAAAGTACGATTCCACAAGTTATCTCAAGAGGTATAACATATGTAGTTTATAAGGCCTAGTCTTATTCATAAGCTAAGTTTTAAAAAAAAAACTTGGATGAATCCCTTAAGGGATGCTACCAAATATTGCAAGGAAACTCATCTACCCCTTTCCAATTCCCACATTATATATGCCATTTCTTATTTTATATTTCAGTACTATTTTCTATAATTTCTTCTATTGATGGACACATTTTGTAACTTACCAGATTCCCCTCCTTTATTAAAGAGTGTTTACGGTGTCATTGATTAATGAGACGTAAGATTTCATGGTATCGTAGGTCATGTGAGTAATTTCCAAACTCTAAGAGCTCTTATTACTTTCATGATTGATGTAATGGTCTTCAAAGATTGTACTCTTTCTTTTTATAGACTTAATTTTAGTGCCTTGATCCTTCACCCATCGTGGGTTTCTTCTGCATTCTAATTAGACTATGACATCTCCTGATTTCTACAAAGTGCTATCTACCAGTGTTGTTTGCTTCCATATGCTTGATAATCATGTCATGTGCTCCTTTTTCATGTCATCTTCTTGGTAATCAAGTCATCTCCAGGAATAAGACTATACCATTAGTAAGTTGGTTGATGTCCTAAAATACACTCTCTACTCTCAAGCTTCCATGATATGTACTGGAGTCAGAATTTATACTATATGTATTACAGACAGATACTCTTAATCCACTAATAAGGAGTTCAAGAAATGAGAGCAAGAATAATTATGTTGTGATGAATTGACTTATGAAAAACATTGAGCACAACTAACCCACTATGGAAATGAATGGGCCAACTTGGAGAGAAGATACTCATATTAACTTTAGAGGAGATTTGCTGTCAAGGATATTTTCTGTCAAGGATATTTGTAGAGTCACTAATCCCAATTTCTGGAAGCCTCGATTGGGGAACTTATCTTGAATCTAAGCATAGCAATGGCTTGAAAATAACTATGAAGGAAAAAGAACATGGAAGGCAGCAAGAAGGGGGCTTAGATGTACCTTTGGATCTCCTAAATTGGAGAATAAAACTTGCATGCATGCAGTTCCGAATGGGGAGTGGTAGCAGCAGCTACTTCATCAGTTGTTGAATGGTAGTTTTTTAGCTTCAATTTCAGCAGCATCTATAGTTGCTAGCTCCATCACCTTTGATTGGAGTGAATAAGTAGTTGATTGAAGCAATTCTTATAGAGATTCTTGCAGCAAGGTTGCTCCAGTACCTCAAGAATGTCTGTTGAAGCAGCTATGCTTGCATGCAACAGTAATAGTAGGGCTTCAACAGAAGCATCAACTCCGAGAGATGCTTGCAGTAGCAGCTAGGCTTGAACAGAGACAGCTCCAGCATCTCAGGAACTTAGCTGCTCCAAATGTTGTATTAATTGGGCCTTCAAGCTGCTGTGGACAGTAACCTCTTCAAGGAGAATTGGCTCCTGGACAGCAGTTCATAGGCTGCAGTAGGAGGGCTTCAAATGGAGGCTTTTGGACAGCAGCTATTGGCTGTTGAAGGAGCAGTACAGGAGCTTGGGAAGGAGCTGCAGCAGGAGGGTTGGAAGCTCCAACTGCAATGGAGAGAAAACAACAGCAGTTTGGCTGTTGGATAAATGCAGTAGCTTCACAAGCTTTCACCAAATGAAGGGTAGTAGCTATGGTACCTTTGCATGCAGCAGGTTGCTGAAATTGGAAGCAACATGACCATTTTGTTGAAGCTTCGGCAGTGGAAGAAGAATTCCACTGCATCCTTTCCATAATTTGTTGAACAGCACTCCAGATTGGGAAATGGATCTCTCACGATGGGTTTTTGGGAGAAGAATACGAGAGAAAAGATGGTAAGGGTCAGTACTTATATATCTCAAGAGAGGGCCTTTTTATTTGACAAGTGGAGGAGGGAATGGCCAAATGGAGTAAGAAGTAGGAAGCCAGTTGTCACTGTGCTGTCTGCTGTCTGTACAACAGATTTTTTTTTTATTCTTTCTCTTCTCTAGAATACCGAAATCAACCGTATGCGCACCTCGTGTCTCGGATTTTGGTGTACAATAGGTCGTTTTGATCGTCTCTAAATAACGATCAATATGAGTATAATATCCATATACTTCGGATCGAAGATGAATCCCCGAAATTTCCGGGATCCGGTCTTGATCGGTCATTAAATTTTACGATTTTAAAATATCAAACGACCTCCGATCGACGATTGGTCGATTTCGTTGGTCTTATTTTGTCGAATCGGATTTTTGTGTGGTCTCGGTTTGTTTCGCGATTTCCGAATTTGCGTTGCGGCTTTTTCGGGCACGCATTACGATGCGATCGATTTCTGATCAATTTCGCCCGAACGAGTTTTGGTTCATGATTAATTAATCGATTTATGTTATTTAACGTTGATTAATCACTTTATTAAGTTATACGGACCCTAATCGGGTCGGGTTCGGGTTTGTGCATATACGGATGTTACAGAAAATATGTTAACCGAATAAAGTATTGAACATACTGCTCAAAAAAAACTTGAACTAAAGTTGGTGACCATTGATTGTCATAGTGATATGCAAAACAGGTACTCAAAAGACCCTCCCCTATCCAATTTCTTTGACCGAAACCTAAAAGGTGTTCCATCAGTCCATCACCCACCACTGAATGCATGAAGGATGACAAGTCAGGAATCGACGCACAAAGCCCCTTCGAGAAGGTTGTCAGCCCATGACACGCACACAGAGGAATGGATGGATAAGATTGAAGGTCACAATTGCTTCTTATCTGGCGACATGTAAGATCCATCCAATTAGCCCACAATCAGGTTACCCACTTCAACATACAAGCTGTGTTCAAATCTTCCAATCTGCACACACCAAAACCCTTTAATCCATTGGAAGTGTCACGATGTCCCGATTCATCAGGTGCGCTACTTTAGCATTGCTAGCAGAGGAGTTCCAGAAGAACTTTAGCATACATGATTGCATTCGACGACAGATTCCTACTAAGAGAATGCTAGTAGATATGAACACTAGAAGTGCTGCTAGATCACCTTAATTGTACAAGCCTTCTGCATCTAGAAAGGCAACAGGTCTTCTACCCCACCAATTTCTTCTCCAATCTCTCAACCACTAGCAATCTCATTCTCGGAATAACCAAAAGGGACAGAAATGGACTAAGATCAATTAATTGTTAAACCTGATAGTTTCGTGAAAGTATCAAGCATAATGTTTGTGACCTTTAAGATACCCCCTCAATAAAAAAACGGTACATCTACGTATTGATACATGGGGATGGATAACACATCTCGGTTGTAACCTAAAGTCGCATCTCTCAGCATCACCATCCTTACCAATGAGAACATCGACCACAAGCACAAAATAATAAGAATGGGGCAAGTAGGCACCCCTATTTAACCCCTCGTTGAGGCTGAAAAAACTCCATTCCGACTTCTCATTAATTAAGACTGAAAGAGAAGTCGTGGTAACACATCTCTTCATCCATGATATCCACATATATGGGAACTCACACTTCATCAAAGCTATCCAGAGAACATGTTGATCGATGCAATATTAAGCCTTCGAGAAGTCGATTTTCCAAAGGAGTCCACGAACCATTCTGCATTTCCAATCACCAATAACTTTCGAGCCCATAACATTATGGTCCACCATCAAGCTGTCAGGAAAAGGCGGTCTAAACCTCATCAATAAGCATGTCCAGAACCCTCCCAGTCGGTTTGCCAATGCCTTGGCCACCACCAGATAAACTACATTCGACAGAGCAATCAGCCAAAGTCATCTATCCTTTCAGAAATCTCCTTCAGGAGACTGAAGATAAGTGCATGGTTCAACCTCTTATAGGCATGGTATCTAGAAGCAAACTCCATCATATCCATAACATCGTCACTAACCAAGGACCAAAATTCCTGGAAAAAAAGAACTGGGAACCCATTAGGACCAAGTGCCCCATACACATTCAGATCCCATACTGCAACATCTACCTCAGTACGCAAGAACTTTATGACGTCGCTTTCGTGCTCCGAGGATAATGTAGATGCCCCTTGCCCTAGCCATCTCCAACCTCTTTAGAGATCAATATCTCATGCCTCACAAAAATTTGTCACAAAATGACCTTCTCTCCTTCAAATTGCTCGCTCGCCACAATATACAAGGGATGTAGTTGTGTCGCCTCCTATTGCTCATTATCTAGTGGAACTACTTTGTATTGGCATCACTCTCATTAATAGAACGCTGCATGGAACGTTGCCGCCACTAAACCTCATGTTTCTATCCTATTCCTGATTGGTTCTCTGAAAACTGACATGTGTTGCTTGCTCAGAAACATCAAGATCTCGAGTGTCTTCTATTCAATCTAGCTGGTCCAAATTCAGTTGGGCCTTTATGGCACTCAAAGACATCGCTTGTAGACCCATGTGCCTACACCCAGAAAGAGCTCAAAAGTATGCTTTGGGTTAGCACCACCCTCATTAATCCAACGTTAATGTTATTGTCATTCGACGTCATGTTTCTTATCATATTCCGAAATGGTTCTCTGAAAGCTGGCATGCACTGCCTGCTCAGAATTATTAAGATCCCAGGTATCCTTTATTCAATCAAGTTGGTCCAAGCATGTCTAGACCTCCTTACATCGAGCTCCTTACGTCGCCCAGATATTTTTTTTGTAAGCGCATAACTTTAACCTTAGAGCCTCCAACTTGTCAAATAGTCTTATCATGGTCATGCCCTCGCACTGTAAAGATGATAGAAGACCATAATCAGCTCCTTGAAACCATACTTTCGCAACCATGTCTTCTCGAAACGAAAGAATGATCGTCAAACCAGATGATTTCCCGAGGTCCAAAGTAACAGGATGTGGTCAGATTTGGAGCAAAGCAGTGATGATACACAAGCAAGAGGAAAAGTTGATATCACCTGACCCGAGCACACAGAAAAACGATCCAATGTTGATTTAGAATCAGAATTATGTCATGTAAATAATCAAATGCATCAATCACCTCCAATTGTAGGTCTTCGACCGTGTCAACAAAGTCAGTTAATCCCTAATCATGCCCCATTGCATTCTTGGGCAATCAGCACGAAACTGTGTGATGTTAAAACCACCCCTAAGCAACCAAGAAATCGATAAAGGAAACAATATATTAACCTCTCGCAAATCCTCCCACATATTTAGCCTAAGAGCTGCATAAGTATGCATGTATACAAATGAGAATGCTTGAAATATCTGGTGTTGCCAACAACCTCCGACACCGGCTCAAAAAAAATCATTATTCTATGTATCAAGGAAGCCTACAGAGCCGCCTACTGCAAAAAATAGATCTAAAGTCCGAGAACCCGATCCCTCCCACCTAACTCCACAATTAATTGGTCCAAGAATAAATATTGGTTTCTTGCAACAGAACATCATCGTGCCAATCGAAAAACGTCTTGCTTGCAACATCCGAATACGTACAAACCCGAACCCGACCCGATTAGGGTCTGTACAACCCGATAAAGTTATCGATCAACACTAAATGACCTAAAACGATCAATTGGTCGTGAATTAAAAGTCATTCACGTGAAATCGGCCAAAAATCGGTCGTATCGTAATGCATGCCCGAAAAAGTCACGACGCAAATTCGGAAATCGCGAAACAACCAAGGCCGTCATAAAATTTGATTTGACGAAATAACGTCAATGGTATCAATCGTTCGTCAATCGGAGGTCGTTTGTTATTTTAATCTCACAAAATCTAACCTCGAACCAAAACCGTATCTTGAAAATTTCGAAGATTCAAACCCAATCGGAAGTATATCAATATTATACTCATATTGATCGTCGTCCAGAGACGATCAAAACGAGATATTGCGTGTCGAAATCCGAGACCCGAGATGCTTATTCGTGCAACTTTTGTATCCCTAAAATTTAAAATATATATACACATAGAATTAGATATATACATATATATAATTATAAGATTGTGATGTCATGAATGACGTCATAATGATGATGTCATTAGTGACATCATGGATGATGTCATAAGGGTGAAAAAATATATATAAAGAAAAAGGAAAACTTACAGGAAGTTTCCCCTCTTCTCTCCTTTTCCCTTTTCTACCTCCCTCTTTATAGCCAAATCCAACGGCATGTTCTCCTCTTCTTCCTATTCTAAAATCCAACGAAATCCCAACTCTCCTCTTCTTCTTTTCTTCTGCATTTCTTTTCTCTCTCTCTCCATTATTCACCAATGAAGACTCCATTTCTCTCTCAATTAGAACATGTTGTCCAGTAGTTCTTTGGAGGAAATTTGTTGCTCTTTTCTCCAACCGATGGAGCTATTGTTGCTCCAATTTTTTCAGCCAAACATAAACTGTTGAAATCCTCCCCCTGGAGCCTCCAATCAGCCCACCATAACTCTTGCTCCTGAAGCTGCATGCAAGTCTTTGATCTCTATTATTCGAGATCCAAATAGGTACAATCCTAATACTTACTTGTTGCCATGCATGTGCAACTTTTCCCCCTTTTGCTGCCCTCCATGAATTATACAAAGAAGTACATCCGTCAACAAGCAATCCTTTCAATAACATGGTGGATTTTGATGTCTTGGTATGTGGATACAAGAAGTGTAAACCCTGCATTACTTATTTCAACCATAGAACTTTTGAATCTAAAAATGAAAACATTGATTTAGCTGAAAATGCAACTTCCAGGCACAAAGAAATTAAATGGCATGACTCTGGAGAAGTTATTACATGTTTAAAAATGAAATTTTTAGGATCGTTTAGACTGGAATCATAGTCTTTTGGGTTCTTATAAAATTATACGAAGCAAACTTTTCTAACATTAAGTAAAGTTCATTGCATGGATTCAAGCTAACTGGATCATTTTAATCGCCCTTCACTTTAATTTTTGGAAGGGACTGAATTTTAACCTGATGCTTGTGCCTTGACTTTATGATGGAATGATGGCGGTTGTTTGCAAATAATGTCTATTATGTGATACAAATCCGCCACCGATGCATTTATTTTGTTAGAAAGAGTTCCTATTATGGGCATTAGTGCATAAATGGCATGATGGTAATTGTCAATTCCTGGGTACTGGCAGAATTCCTAGATATGTCTAGTGAATGGATTGAGAAAGCTGTTTCACGGCTAATAAACATCTATGACTTGATGTTGTACCAGGGGTAGAGTTTAGAATACCACGAATTATAGTTAGTTGTATCCATTTTATGTTACGATAATTCTCTTCATTACATGTTTGGATTATTCTCCAGGACGTAAAACCATCATAGGATATATCTTCATGGTATGCTGGTTTTTGGCTTCTGGTCAGTACTTATGCTTTAACCTTGCAAGAATTTGATCAGTGTAGAGTGTTATTTTTAACCCTCAGTGGTAATTTCTTTAGATCTGCTTCAATTGTGTAACATAGAGAAGTTAGTTATGCTATTCGGACATGTGGTTAAAGTTGATTAAGCATGGTTTGCGATTCCCAAACAAAAGCAATTTTCTGAGCGATATCAACTGCTTCCCTTCCTAACTAAATGAAATATTACTGCCATATTTTTGATATCTCTAATTTCAGTAAGATTGAGTAGGGTTTGTGGGTTGATCACGCGGAAACACCTCTATATAGAATGTTAATTTCTTCTGGAGAATCAAACTTTTATAGGGTATGGGGTGACAATAACAGAGACAGACACTTTAGATTTTGATTCTTTCTTTCCATTTTATATTGATGAATTAATGCACCTATTACGTATTAACTAGGAATAGTGCATACTCATGTTGTCTTTGAAGGAAAGGATGCAATTGCTATGAGACTAAGACTACATGATCAGATGAATGGAGTAATCATTTCCTTCGTATCCAATAAACAACTTCTAATCTCAAGACCTTATCGAAGAGATTGAAACACGAGGATTAAAATACTAATGCTCTTCTCTTATGAAGTCAACAAATAATTTCCTAAGATCATTGTCAAATATCAATAGTAACCCTCAATTAATTGATTATTGAGTATAATCTACTATATATATATATATATATCACTAAAGATGAGTAGTGACAAAATACCTAGATCTGTAAAGACAACCATAGAAGAGATTGAGAAAGGATTGAATAGAGAATTAAGTGAAATGATGTTGAATCAAAGATATCAGTTAATTGGGCCAGTCATGGTGACCCCTACATCTGACTGTGCGAGGGTACGGTGACTCTCAACTGAACGGGAGATAGGAAGTCCAGTTAGGGCAGCGGCCGCCAAGTGTGTGAGTCTAGGACCACAGTCCCTTCTACGACGCGAGCTTGCAATGTTTTTACGCCTCCTTGGGATCCCGACTTTTGACCAGTTCCGTTGACCCTTCGTTTTAGGATACCCATGCGGGGGATCCTTGATTTTAAATTTTTCGTATGAGCTCGTTAGCACGTACTAGTCGAGCCGGGTTTCAAGAGTAACTTTTCCAGAAAGTCTCTCTCACCCGTCTCTGGGGCGTAGTTTTAGAGTAGACCTTTCCCTTTATTGGACTGCACTTCCAACTAGAGAGCGAGACGGAAGGGTCTCTTAGGAGACTACCTCACCGCTTGAGTTTTTGATTACTTTTCCACCAATAGGCTTGGCAATGCTACATCTAAGTCAGTTACAATTGAGGATTGGAGGAATTACAGTCAAAGTTGTTTGGGTTATAATGTATCTTGGTTAAGAGTTGAAAACAATGATAAGTTGTGTTGGTTAAAATTAACTATAATTAATTGGGTCAAAATCCTTACAAGCTATTGGACGTGTTGGGAACTTAGTTAGGATGCATTATACAACACCGCATGCCTACGGAGGCACCCCAACCCTAAGACATTATTCACACCTTAGAGTCATAGTGTGAGGTTATACAAAGATCAAGACCACGGACTATCCACTAGACGTAAAAGGATAGATACCATTGCAAACCTGATTAATATATTATTAAGAGTAAAATAAAGCATCACCCCACTAACTCCTTACTAAATTCCATAACTTGGCCTCAATGATAAATAAACAACATATACTTACTTTTTTTTGAGGCTCAAAAAGGGGGATACACT
Organism: Ottelia alismoides; assembly: GCA_037367405.1. Classification (NCBI taxonomy): domain Eukaryota; kingdom Viridiplantae; phylum Streptophyta; class Magnoliopsida; order Alismatales; family Hydrocharitaceae; genus Ottelia; species Ottelia alismoides. Next base: position 243,662 of record JAZKJV010004287.1, on the reverse strand, counting down.
CGTTGGTGTTCGCCCCATTATTATATAATACGAATGGTATAGAAAGAGATACTTACAGGGTTAGGAGGGGATGAAGGAGAGAAGAGGAAGACCAAAGATACAATGTAAACACGCGGCTAACGGAAGCCGTATCCCAACTAATTACACCAATCTGAGATTAATCTGATGGCCGCAAATGTCACATTCTCCTTATAAAAACGCGTCCCCGAGAAGATAGTCTCATTGCGAGCCCGCCAGATGGACCAAAGGCGCGCAATGGGACCCAGCAGATCAGAACGAGACCTCTTCCTGTTGACCCAAAGGATGTCGCAGAAGTCCTCAGTATTGCCCGCATGAGCCCAAGCAACATCATCCCAAACCCAAGTCACCGACATACATTGAAAGAAAAGGTGGTCGACCGATTCATCCGCACCCCGCAGAGCTGGCATCGGACGGGTGAATAATAGTGCGAATGTGGCGTAAACGGGTGCCCGGATCCGAGGGCGTCACATTGACCGTCTACCGCTTATAACTTTGACAGTGCATCCTTTTTATAATAAAGAATTCAAGGTCCGTGTATGTTGCACGTCTTCTCTTGTTACGAGGGTAATCAAGGGATGCTAATCTACAACGAGCAAGAGCTTGGTCTAAAACGAAAAACATGCTTGTCCATTCCCAAATCAAGGCTCTATTCCAAAGCTCGGCTCGATTCCCAACTTGGAAGGACTTTTAAAAAAAGTGAACATCTGAAGTAATGCATACCCACATTATATATTCATGACACTAGGACTCAAGCATGCCCTTGACATGCTCAGTCATATTTTCCTTGTAAATATCTCCTGGCAAGAAACAACACAATTTCGTACGAAATGAAGTAACCAAAGTACCGCAACATATTTCACATGTTCATTATGCATACATAAGCATGCATCACCAAGTGACTCCTCGAAATCCACCGCATACGCGGAGTCCAATCATCCAATCCAACACTACTCCACAACCCCATAGAGTGTTCATTCACAGAGTAGGTGGTCAATATCCCCAGGGGCAATCGAATACAACTGGCAGAGGGCATTAAAAACATGGGCAGGTCATATCCATTTTATTAAGAATCATCATCCTGTGCATCTTTATCATCCCATGTTCGCTTCTTGGAAGCCAAATAAAGGCCTTCACCCATAGTGGTGCCTTCAAACCCTACACAAGCTTGACACCACGTGCCAGGTCCCCAAGATGGGTCGTAGTTATTGCACTACAAGCTTTTTTGATAGAGAAATCCCATTAGTCCCCTTTTAGATTTAACGAGAATACGAAGGATAATTAGCCATAAAGGCAAATTTGAAGAAAGAGAACCATCTTCAATCTTAGAATATGTTGAGATTGTAGTGAGGTCAAACTAGCTACAAAAGAATATCAAGAGGGAAGAAGGGAACTTAGGCTAAAAAAAAGATGATGAAAGGCGAGCAAGACCAGAAAAAAAAAGGTGCATTCCTTCTTCAGACGTGTTAACATCAAAGCTAACAGGATAGCACCTACCACCTAGCCTTCTGGCATAGTTGCAACATGAACCATGTTGGGTTCGCACAATTCCCAATAATCCCGTTTAGTTGCCTCAAAGACATTTGTCTTCGCGACATGAAAAGATAGAGTCTCTCAATTTTGCTAGGAAATGAAAGCAAGAAATCTTTCCACTCTATCTCAGCTCTCTTCAATTATGCCCAACCATCTTCTACCTCCCTCTCAGAACTTAAATGCATCAACTAAAAAGAAACACATGGCTATCAACCAAAAAGACTGATGGTATATTTTTTGAATTTTGAGAAGATAAAACATAGACTACCCACTCTTGAAATATCTTTTCTACCTAAGGGTAAAAAGATTAAGTTACTAGCAATAACATATATGAATTGACATGCAAATCAGAACTGAAATAACATTGAACTTGTAGCTGCATAAAAGCCAGTTGGAAGATCAGTTTATTTACATGATGCAATATTGACCAAATGCAAGGGCAACTCGGTCCTGCATCTTTGACTAGTTGAGACCAACACTTTCGCAAGATTGAAACAATTGCCCTGCAAAAGGTTTCAAGAAATATCTATATTAAAATAAATTGAGCATGCCAAAGAAAAATTGAACCTTTTAGATTTTTACAAAGAAATGGTGAATATTTATAGAAGACAATTAAAAGAATATTCAAGGTATCAATACGCAAAAACATAACTTATCTGGAGCCAACTTAATGCACGTAGAATATGGTAAGAGCAAGCATATGAATAAGGATGCAAAATTGGTATAAGTCTTGTGTCAGTCTTATGCTAAATGACTGTAATATATTCCCATTACTCAAGAAAAGCAGGTCGAAAATGACATGAAGCTGAATATAAAAGATGAAATTGGTATGAGTTAACATCAGCGCTATTTACCAACAAAAATAGTGTGGGAAGCAATGTTTCACCTTTTTCTCTCCAGAGGAGCACTGCTCCTTACATGTAAATTTACTATGCTTAAAATCAGAATGCAAAATTGATAAGCAGTTTCATCCAAATCAGTTTGCACCACAACGCATGCATTGATAAAATATGGGATAATGCCAAAAGCTGTATAGAAGAAAATTTTACCTTCTTTCCAATATATCGCCACGCCATTCACCTGAACCTCCCTATTTGTAAAATGCAAACAGAAGTAAAAAATTAGTAAGCAAGTAACAAAATTCTATATAAGCGTTATGTAGATATAGGATATGATTTGGGCGAACCAGAAGTTTTCAGTTATCCCTTGAAACAAATAAAAGGCACCGAAACCCATACATTACTATCTAGGAACAAACACCTAGAAAAGACTAAGAACCAGACATGATTTTGCCGAAAACCCTAATAACGGATGTATTAATTAAATTGTTTTTGGTATCTGGAGATGGGGCGGCTCTATCTATGTATTAATTAAATTGTTTTTGGTATCTGGAGATGGGGCGGCTCTATCTGGAACGGGGGTCGCGGTGGGGTCTTCTCCTCCTGTCTTGGGGGCCCCTATTTCGGATGAGGGGGTGGGCTCTGGGCTGCCGCTTCTGGAAGGGGTGGGGCCGTGGCAGCGGCGTTTCGATTTGGCGTATGAGAGAGGGGGAGGGGGCGGAGAAGGACATGGAAGGTGGCGAGGGCTTCGTTGAGGGCCTCTTTGGCTTCGGCGGCTGCAGCGGAGAATGCGACCAGCCCGTTAGCGATGCGGAACCGATTTGTTGCTCTCGATAGGGATATTACACGGCGCTTGGAGGTTATTCCCCCGAGGAAGATGGACGCTCAGTTTCTTAAATGAAGTTGCTATCTCTGAACGTGAGGGGTCTGGGCCGACCCGAAAAAAGGCTTAGGGTGCAGAATTTGGTGACAGAGGGTGGGGCAGATATCTTCAAGCTTCAGGAGACGAAGCTGCAGTCCATGGACGTCCAAGTGCGGCGTAAGATGACTGAGGGAGGTTTTCGCGGTGGCAGAGAAAGGGGTCGCAGGTGCTTCGGGGGGACTTCTATCTGGCTGGCGGTCCGATTCCTTTGACCTACTGGAGACTTTCGTGTCCGTGTTCACCTTGTTAGTGAAGCTGCTTCGGAGAGCAGATGGAATTTGTTTGTGCGTCACTAATGTCTATGGCCCGTGTCGACGAGAGGATGGTAGCTTGGCTGCGGACTTGGTGAGTGTTGCGCCTGAGGTTGGAGCTGGAGTTTGGATCATCGGTGGTGACTTGAATGTCACATTGTTCCCTGACGACAGGTCGGGGGGCGGGGGAGGGGGGTCTGATCCGGTGTTTGTTGATATTAGGCAGGTGTTTGGTTCTCTAGGTATGTCGGTTGTGGATGCGGCTGGGTGCAAGTACACTCGGAGGAATACGAGATCGAGGTCCAGATTTGACAGGTTCCTGATGTCGGTTGAGAGGAGGGGGAGACTTTCCCGCTGGCGAGGGCTTGGGCTCTTCCTAGGACGCTCTCTGATCACACACCTGTTCTTTGGTTCTCTGGAGAGGAACGCTTGGCTCGGTTTTCCATTCGGTTTGAGAAAAAGTGGCTGTTGGAGGAGGGTTTTCGGGACCTGGTGATTTATCTTTGGCGGGCGTTTGTGGTGGCGAGTTCGGCGGTGTCACGATTTGCGGCCAAGCTGGATTCCCTAAGGCAGTTGGTTGTTGGCATATGGGAAGGATGACGCCAGGAGGAGGAGGGTCGTCAAGACCGAGGCAGAGGCTGGGATAAGCAGGTCAGATGGGCTTGATGATGACCGGGGGCTGACTCCGATGGAGGTGGAGGAGAGGGCAGCGTGGTTGGAGGCGGTGTATCTGGAGGACAAGAAAGAAGAGGTTCATTGGCGACAGAGATCAAGGCAGAAGTGGCTTAGGGAAGGCGATGTGAACACGCGTTTCTTCCATTTTGTGGCGTCCGGAAGGAGGAGGAGTTTCTTGCATGAGGTGGAGGTGGGGAGCCAGAGGGTATCAGGCGAGAGGAACATTGGAGTCGCCTTGCGGGAGCACTTTGTGAGGGCTTCGAGGAGAGTGAGGAAGGAGAATGGCTGGGGCAGGACGAGCCGGGGGGCGGGGTCTTTGAGTGGTCCCCAGGCAGATCCATTAGTGGCCGCGTTTGCGGAGGAAGAGGTGCGTAGGTTTGTTTGGGATCTGAATGTGGACGGGGCTTCTGACCCGGATGGCTTCTCTATATCCTTTTACCGGGAGTTATGGGACCTGCTGAAGGGTGACATTTTGGAGGTTCTGAATGAATTCAGGTGCAACAACAGGGGTTTTGAGAAAGTTAACAGGGCCTTGATATTTTTGTTGCCGAATAAAGAGAACCCAGTAGGGGTTGGGGATTACAGGCCTATTTCTATTTCTAATGGCATCTATCTCATTGTCGCCAATGTGCTTACGAGCAGGCTTAAAGTTGTTTTGTCATCCGTGGTATTACCGGCACAATCTGCGTTCATTCCTGGACGTTGTATGACGGATGGAATCGTCACTGCTTCGAAAGTCTGTCGTAAGTGGAAGAGGTCTAGAAAGAAAGGTGATGTTTGGAAGATTGACTACGCCAAGGCCTACGATTGTGTCAGTTGGAAATTCCTGTAGATGGTGTTGCAGAAAAGGGGATTTCCGGAAGAATGGATTGGTTGGTTAAAAAGAGATGCGTCACTACTAGCTCGTGCTCTGTGTTGGTCAATGGAAGGCTGGAGGGAGGATGGTTCCAACCGCAGAGGGGGTACGTCAGGGCTGCCCCCTAACTCCCCTGCTTTTTGTGTTGGTGGAGGATCGTCTTGCGGTTTTGTTTCAGCGGGCAGTTGAAGAGAGTTGGTGTGAGGGATTCATGTCGGGGGACATCTCTGTTCCGGTGTTGCAGTATGCGGATGACATGATGATGCTGATCTTCTTGGGGGGGATGGAGGAGCGGAACCACAATGCGGCTATTTTGGTGGACATGTTTGGTTGTCTCTCTGGTTTGCAGATTAACAGGCAGAAGTCGGTTATGGTTCCACTGGGGATGGATGATGAGGAGAGTAACAGGCTGGCGGAGTGGTCGGGGTGCCCTCTGGGGCGCTTACCGACAACATATCTGGGATTGCCTCTGGTTGATGGCAGGCTAAGGAGGTCCGATTGGGACTGTTTTCTTCAGAGAATGGAGGAGCGGTTGGAGGGGTGGAAGGCAACCACTTTGTCCAATGGTGGAAAGTTTTTTGAAGCATGTTCTCTCAGCCATTCCAGTTTTTTTCTTCTCGACGAGATTAATGCTTGTTGGGGTTAGAAGGAAGGTGGAGGCTTTGATGAGATCTTTTTTCTGGTCAGATGGGAGGTAGGCAACGAGGGGGTTGCACTTGGTTGCTTGGAAGGATCTTGTTGTACCTGTTTCGGAGGGGGGACTAGGTGTCCGGGATGTGGAATTACTGAACAAAGCCTTGTTAGCCAAATGGGTGGTGCGCATTTGGGGTCCATCTGACGTGCTGGTTTTGCGGCTGTTGAGGGAGATCTATGGTGTCACAGGGGAGTTGGTTGCTACAAGGAAGCGTCATGAGTCTGCATTGTGGATTGGGATCCGTGTCGTGATTCCAGGGCTCGGGCATTTCCTTCGGCTAAGGTTAAGGAATGGTCTACGGTTCAGATTTTGGCAGGATGACTGGAAGGGGGAGGGGCGCTGGCCCAACGCTTTCTTAGGTTGATGGCTTTAGCCGTTGACAGGGGGTGCGGGTGGCGGAGGTGGCCGACTCTGGGTCGTGGGCTCCGAGGTTCCTTGCGGTTCTCTCGAATCAGAGGCTGGAGGAATTTTTGCGGTTGCTATCGGAGATTCCCCCTGTTGGGGAGATGTCTGGCAAGCCAGATCATTTTGATTGGGCAGATGGTAAGTTCTTCGTAAAGATTGCTTATCGGAAGTTACGTGGTGGTGTAGTAGAGCGCGACGAAGATCTATGTGCAGACTTGAAGGTGATTTGGGCGGCTAAGATTCCAACTCGGGTTAAGGTGTTCCTTTAGTGTCTAAGGAGAGACTGTCTATGTGACGGATTTGAAGTGTGACAGATGTGAGGAGAACGTGGAGGATGTGGACCACATTTTTTTCGGATGCAGGTCTTCGGCAAATGTATGGGAATCTTTGGGGCTGGCGTGGGTCCAGGCATCCGACGTGGTACAATTTTGGAGATCTATTCGAGCGGTGGGGCTTGGGTCCTCCGGTGATGTCTCCAGGCCCTTTGCCGCTCTTTGGGTGATTTGTCTTGGTAGGAATCATAGCATTTTCAAGAGACAACGATTTTACTGTGAAATGTACTAGCGTACTGTAATGCTTTGTACAATTTCTAGATATCAAACTGATGTACCTTTTCGTTAATTAATGAATACTCTGATGTGGTGACTCCCACCTTGGGAGGGCTCCCCATTTTTTCTATTCAAAAAAAATCCTTTCCCAGACTTCCTATATTGCAATATGTCATGCATGTCTCAGAGAGAAGATATGTAATGTACTTCCTCTAGGTCATAAACGGACCTCGCTAGTTCCTGGTGAACTCAAGTCCAAGGAAGTAAAGTAAATTGCCAAGGTCCTTGGTTACAAACTGCTGACTAAGCAAATCCTTAGCTGCACAAATACCATGCACATCATCCTCAGTAACAATGATATCATCAACGTAAACTAATACAGCAATTTTACTCTCTGAGTCCTTTGAACGAATAGAGAGTGATCTGTGGTCGATTCCATGAACACATGCTACTCTATCAAATCCAAGAGCTTATGAAACCATGTTTTTTTCACTATGCTTAAGGCCATAGACAACCTTATGAAGTTTACGTAACATATGACACTCCCCCTCAACAACAAACCTTCGCAGCTGCCAGGGATTGAGGTTTCCTAATTTCGACAGGGGATGGGTATCGAAACTCTCCTCTGTATCGATTTCTCGGATTTCGACCAAGATGGGTCGAAATATTGATGATGTCTCGATATATCAACTCATATCGGTCGAAATTCATGATTTTCAATACAAAATATCTCGGACTTTAGCCGATATCTGTGAAATTTCGCTAATACCTATGTATATTAACGATATTATCCAATAAGATCCTCGTTTGGTAGGGTATTAGGTGATAGGGACGGTGCATACAATGATTCTTCAACTTGGGGAGCTTCACCCCTTTGGGTTTATCAATGGAGATAAAACAACTCTATAGTTTCTAGATATTCGATATAGCTTTATTCGTTTGATTTCAATTGTCATTTATTTTTGTAAATAGATGCATCTTTATTATAAGTCTTATGTAATTCACTAGAACTTTGTCTACGACAGGATTTTTCATGAACGAAACATTGCATCATTAATCATTATCTACATTTTAGAATCAAATACTCATCTATTTTTATGAACAAAAGATGTGTTAAGTGTTATTGACTTAGTTAAGTCATAGGATAAGAGATATGTGTGATATAAGTGCGCATTTGTAAGCTATTGTTGTTTTAAGAACTTAAATGATATCCATTTTCAATATGTATAAGCCAAGAATCATCATTAACATCGATATGGTCGATATGACCGATATGTGCGATATAAGGGACATAGATGAGCGATATGTGTCATATAAATATGTATTTGTAAATTATTTATTTTTGTAATATTTCCAATATGTATCCAACCAAGAATTAGCATTAACAGCAATATGGTTGATATGACCGATAGATGCAATATATAAGGCATAGATGAGCGATATATGTGATATAAGTATGTATTTGTAAGTTAATTATTTTTGTAATAACTTGGAAGATACTAATTTGTAAAAAAAGTCAAAAACCGCTTTTTTAGCCATTTTCAACATTTCCGTTGAAATGGTCAAAGTTTCTCGATGATTTTTGGAGGAACTGAAATGAAATCGAGATTTTGAACTTTAGCAGTTGTTGCATGTAGATTTCCTACTACATGTCACCATAAAGAAATACACTCTTCACATCGTGCTGGTATAGGGACCAATCCCATATCACTGCAACAAAGAGAATGATCTGCAATGTGAAATGTCGAGCCATAGTAGAGAAAGTATCATGATAGTCCACCCCACACGTCAAAGTGAGCCCAAGAGCCACAAGCCTCGCCTTGTAGCGATCCACGCTGTCAAATGCCTTGTTCTTCACTGTGACCACCCACTTGCATCCCACGACAGATGCCCTGTAGGAGCAGTAACAATGCTCCATGCGCCACGTGAGTGGAATGCGGCCATCTCCTCTTTCATGGCAAGATGTCGATGATTGCCATGTATCGCCTCTTAAAATGTACATGATATCTCCACGGTTGGCAGTCCCACGCAAACCCCCTGAAATATTATGAGAGATGCACCAAAGACACATAAGCAGCAAAAGGATAAGTAGCACAAGCATGTCTCCGCTTCTGCAAAGCAATAGGCACATCAAGATCATCTGCCTCCTCAACCTGCGAACTAGCCTCCTACGAGGGCACCTACTTATACTGTAAAATAGCATATTACATGGACAAATCACTAGTGCCATCAGTAGAAGTAATATGCTCGGTACATACATGGGGTGTGTTAGATGGTGGAGAAGGACCATGAGCAAGGGGGACCATGGGAGGCCTGCCAACGTCAAATCGTGGCATCAATGCCAGGGTACTAGGTGGCGGTGGTCAAAGGTTCTATAAGGAAAATGTTTGGGTGCATGCTACAAGTTTAGTGGCGGAGGGGGTCCTGTAGTTCGCTCTCCTGTACTTTTTCCTTTCTCTTATTTTCTAATAAATTGTTGGGGTGGACACCTTTGAGTGTAACCCCCTCTTTTCGACTCAAAAAAAAACTAGGTGGCGGTGGTGGAGGAGCTACATGAGCATGTGGTAACGATAGAGGTGGTAGTGGGAGGAGGTAGTGGAGGTGTTGGTGGGATCAGAGGTGGTGGTGCCATAGGAGGAGGCATGTAGACCTCTCCAGAGTCAAAAGGAGTCAACCTGCCACCTGTAGGAGAGAAATACATGACAAACTCATGAAAGGTGCCATCCTTACTGACGTAGTATTTTCTTCTAACATAGTCGAAGCAATGGTACCTCTTCTAGGTACAGGAATAGCCTACAAAGACACACTTGACAGCGTTTCGGGGAGAGCTTGCCACAACAATGAGTCAGGTGTTGAAAAAATGCCACAGAGTCAAACATACAAGGTGTAAGGAAGAACATATCCTTCTCGAGAAATGCAATCGAGAAAGGGACCTTCTCTCCTAACCAAAGGACAGCATACGGTTCACCAAGTAACAGGCAGTGAGAACTGCATCACCTCAGAAAGAGTGTGGAGCACGACTTTGAATCAAAAGTGTCATGTTCACATCAAGTGAAAATGTTTGTGCTTGGTAACACCGTTCTGCTCAAAAGTATAAGCACACGAGGTCTCATATGTGATGCCAAGAAACCTGAAAAACTCAGAAAGTTATATTGTGCAGAACTCTAAGGCATTTTCAGAGAAAGTAAACTTAACAACTTTGAGTGTAACCCCCTCTTTTCGACTCAAAAAAAACTAGGTGGCGGTGGTGGAGGAGCTACATGAGCATGTGGTGACGGTAGAGGTGGTAGTGGGAGGAGGTAGTGGTGTTGGTGGGATCAGCGGTGGTGGTGCCATAGGAGGAGGCATGTATACCTCTCTAGAGTAAAAGGGAGTCAACCTGCCACCTGTAGGAGAGAAATACATGACAAACTCATGAAAGGTGTCATCCTTACTGACGTAGTATTTTCTGCTAACATAGTCGAAGCAATGGTACCTCTTCTAGGTACAGGAATAGCCTACAAAGACACACACTTGACAGCTTTAGGGGAGAGCTTGCCACAACAACGAGTCAGGTTTTGAAAAAATGCCGCAGAGTCAAACATACAAGGTGTAAGGGAGAACATATCCTTCTCGAGAAATGCAATCGAGAAAGGGACCTTCTCTCCTAACCAAAGGACAGCATACGGTTCACCAAGTAACAGGCAGTGAGAACTGCATCACCTCGGAAAGAGTGTGGAGCACGACTTTGAATCAAAAGTGTCATGTTCACATCAAGCGAAAATGTTTGTGCTTGGTGACATCGTTCTGCTCAAAAGTATAAGCACTCGAGGTCTCATATATGATGCCAAGAAACCTGAAGAACTCAGAAAGTTATATTGTGCAGAACTCTAAGGCATTTTCAGAGAAAGTAAACTTAACAGTGGCAGAGAAAATATTCTTTATTTCAATAATGAAAGATTTAATGACAACTTCAAAATAGTTTTTCAAGAGGATAGTCTAGAAAAATCACCCACAGCTACAAGATAGAGCATGTGTCCCTGGTGATCAGGAACACGACTAAGACCCCAAATGTCAAAATGGATAAGCTCAAATAAATAACTGCTACTGTAACTCTAACGACCAGAAAAAGGAGAATAGTGATGCTTCCCAAGCTGGCAACCATCGCACTGGAAGGCAGAATGCGTGGATATCTGTAGGAGACATGATACAGCTTCTGCATAGGGAGGTGACTAAATCAAATATACCACATGTATGGTGAGACTTATCCAATAGGAGCATAAGAGACTTATACAGTACATGTCCTCCATTGATGACGTTGAAATAATGATAGCAAGTTGAGGCACGGGTGGTGCAAAAGATGTTTCTTCTCAAGCAAGAGTCGCTACTCGTAATCTTAGATGTTGCTTCAGTTGTTGAATGATCTTTATCAGTGCGTTGCCTTCTCCTTTGAATAGTCATGCTCGATCAAGAGAAAAGGATATTTAGTCAAACATCAACTTTAATATCTTTATAGTCATGGACTCATGATTAGCTTTCATATATCAAGCCACCATTTTGGAACTATCTCATCATCAAGGGTGGATTCATCATGTGACTCTTTGTGCACCAAGTGCATGTTCGCGACGTTTGGATATTTTGTCAACCCATGACACTTCTGAAAGCTCTTAAAGTAGCCATTATGTCCCATAGTAGATCTAACCCAAAGGATTCTAAGACCAACTGTAGTAGGTCGAGAGATTACTCCAAGGTATTGTGGTCCTAAAATGTCGAAAATGGTGGATAAATGTGTGCTAGCCTAAGCCATCTCGTAAATGCACCTGATGTTGTGGTGGAAATGAAGGTGGTAGTTGGGGTTGTTACATGGCGTATGGCATTCCGGGCTTAAGTTGGTCTCAAAACTGGCCATCATAGGTAGCATCAATTGTTTGATGGTCCCACATATATAGTTCATCTTGAACGTTAATTCACAACCCATGTGTGTATCTGGCAACGAGTTGGATATCACGATTCTTCATGATATTCTGAGATATAAAAAACTATAACTCTTCAATGTATTCATAAATAGTACAAATGCCCTGACTGTGGATTTAAAACCATGTCTACAAATTTTGATTATATTCTTCAGGTAGGAAGTTCTCCTGAAGATTCAGTAGCATCCAAGACCAAAGAATGTGGTGACAGAGATCCTCCTTAAGATGCTTCCACCATAGTAAAGTGTATCATTTCAACTTAATGTGGCAAATTATAAGACATATTTCTCCTCAAGACATGACTGATATAACTTCATCCATTTTCTTCTGATATATTTTGGAAACGGAAACTGCCGCAGGTGTTTCCCCTTTTTTGGAATAAAAAATGTGGCAAATTGTACCTTAAACTCACTTAACAGATCTTTCCAATCAACGAAATGAGATGCTTGATCAATTTTATCTAGGAAAACATCTGGATCTCATGGCCATCAAGGTCAACTGCAACACTGTGTATGTCACAATCCCTAATGTTGTCTTGAAATAAATTTCCTTGCCTATCATGTGGCTCATGTTCTCTACATTCATTTAATTCAGCCTCTCTTTGTCTATTGGTTAGGGTTTTCTGCATCCATTGTTCAGGACCATCTGACTGAGACAGTGAGTTGCGATTCAAAAATTCTACGTCGATGTCGTCATTCTCTGAAGTAGGGTCAAAAATAAGTTGATCTTGTCGAAGATATCATCAAGCTCAGGGAATGTGATCATGAGTACATGAAGACCTACAAAAAAAACTAGAATAGTAGTCACATCTATAGATCCTCTCCAACCTACCAAAGTTCAATACTTTCAGTTGTACGATGTTATTAGTCACTATGTCGTCTATGTTCGTTAAATTGTTGTTTATGTTGCGAATATCATTTGGGTTCAGCATCATTGCTTAAACATGCATCAAAGGATTAGGTTCGGGTTGACTGGCCATAGTAAATCAATCTTCTAAATGTACAAACATGCAAGGATACTGTTATTACAAGATGCAGTGACAAAAGATTTTCTGTGGGTGGATTGATTGTTCTCCAATACCACTAAGCGCAAATCTAAATGCCGGAATTATTCGACTAATCTGTGTGCTTATGAAAATATTGTGCAACCACTGCACAGTCCCCAGAAATACCCGCATAGGAGATAGAATTAGAATATTCATGGAACCAACAGTATTTACTCCAAACGAATTAAAGAATGCACCAATAGAAATAATAAATAAATTGCATTTGAAACGCAGAGATCGAAATATAAAAAATAGGAGCCAGAAGTGCAGATGATAAATGAAATACACGTAAATGAGAATAACCAGGGGAGGTGCAGTGATGGGCGTTGGATGGTGGGGTTGGAGAGGGCGACGGACCAGGAAAGACCGAGCTGCTAGCGGCAGCGGTGAGGTGCGGTGGCGGTTGGGGATGGAGGTGGCGGCGGTGAGATGCGGTGGTGATTAGGGATGGAGTGGCGGCAGTGGTGGGTGGTGGCACGGGAAGATGGACGACGAAGGCGGTCGAGATGGGTGGTAAGGAGTTCGGGGTTAGGCTTGAGGAAAGAAGAATTACAGTCGGGTAAGAAAGACGAGAAGAGGAAAAGGCAATTGGAAGACACGAAAACAATCAAGATTGTACCAAAAAATAAAACAAATTACATAGAATTCCCTGAACAAAATCAAAATTAGAAAAACTTAATTCAGCGCTTAAGTTTCTCTGAACCACATCGCTACTTCACCTGAGGCGACTAAGGTAGACACAGACCCTTCCCCTTCTCGCATCTCTGAAAGCTAAAAGAAAAAAATTATATTGGGGAAGGTGTCCCTTGCTCTTTCTTTAACCCCACCACTCCATGTGAGAGTGATCTACAGTTTGTTGAGCATCAGGTATATAAATATTATTGAACAGATGATTGATCATTTAATAGCCAAAAACTGTGAGAGCATTTCTGCTCATCTCTGAGAGCATGAGAGCAGTGAGTCCGGAATGCTGATGAGCGAGTAGTCGACTAGGCTTAAGTATCAATAATAAACACAGTGTGACCCCAATCAGCTAGCCGGACTCAACAAGAAAATAAGAGAACCACACAGATAAATCAATCAATCACAAAATCAATGTCAACGGTTTCCGCTATTTATTTAACCAGGTTTAGCGACCAGGGTCGAACACAAGGAGCACGGAAATGTACGAAGTAGTCCGAATCAGAAAACAGAAAGCATATTTTTGTGATTTTTACTTTTGCAAATTTTTTTATTTTTCAATAAAAGCAAGCAAGCAAGAAAACAGGAGCAATGAATAAACAAGCAAGCCTTTTTAATTTTTATTAAGGTCAAAATGACTCTAAAACAGGAGACAAAAATATTTTTTATGTTTTCAAATATTCAGATATTTCTATTGAATCTAAGGGATTTTTTCAATTTTTATGTAATTTTATAAAAATCAAACAAGGGCGAAAATAGAAAACAGTGTACATCACGGACTAAAAGGCAAGTTTCCCTAATGTCATGGTTGTAATTTTTATGAAAAAATAAATAAAAATAGCTATGAACAACAACTGAAATCCTTTTTTTGAATTTCTATAAAAATTAATTATTGTTATAAGTTTTTGAGTTTTGTACTTTTTAGGGATTTTATAAGGTATAATGCAACAAAAATGGTATTGGAATTAAAACACACAAAGAAAAGCATACATAAATTTTTATAGAATTCTTAAGATGATTTTTATATTTTTTTGGTATTTAATAAAACTGACAGAGCAATTTTCAGGAGTTTTCTATTTTTAGAAAAATATCAAACAAAACTAAATTAATTCACAAAAAGTATCAAAAATATTACATGTTAGCATGAGCTAACTACAATTTTCTGGAATTTTTGGAGTTAATTTAGTAATTATTTAATTAAAAACAACACACACAACCAACATGGACCTAGATGCAATTATTCAAAAGTTTCCAGTGTAAAAGATAACATACGCGAGAAGCGCAGGCTAATATTGCAATTTAACCAATAGATTCACGCATATGCTCAAAAATATACGTGCAGGGGCATATACGTAATAAATAGAAAAGTTTACTTCAAAACATAACATTCACCAACTTCAGGAGTAAACATGCAAATAACCCTCACACTCGCGTGTACATGCACGTGTCTCGGGCCTGAGAGGGCTAAAATGTAAGTACTAGAAACTTAGGGTACAAACTGCAAATTATCTGAACTACAACTTATTTTACGGGACTATAAAGTAAAGCATAAAAGTATAGGATAAATAATGCAAAATACCCTTCACAGGGCACGTGCGGGGCACGTGAGACATGTGGCGCGCGGGGAGGTTGTCGTTATCATACGTCTCGGATCGCCTCTTGTTGCTGATTCGACGATGCAGATGGTGTCTGGAATGTGCGGGGCAGATGCATCAGAGAATGTCAGATCAAACGGCCCACAAGTTGAATCGATCGGCGGCTCTTATGGAATATGGCAGAAGGGGGGCTCATCCGACGGCTGAGAAGGGTGCTGGAAGAACAAGGCTCGACGACTTTCACTTGAGCCTCATATGGAATTCGAAGCTCCGATGAACAATCAGAGAGGTCCGGCAGGGTCATAGAGGTGGCCCGCGTCGAACGAGCGGCTCTAATGGAGTGGGTATCGGCCGAGTAGGCATGATGGTGGAGGGTTGCCTGGAGCAGCTTCGCTGGAGCACCTGGAGGCATGAAATGGGCTCCTCGCGTGCATTAGGACCTGCAAAAGATAGAGCGACTCTGAGGGAACTCTCCGGTCGGGTTATTGCTTGGGGAAAAAAAGAAGCGTAGGCGAGGCGGGTGGTTGATTTTCGGCATATGGGGAGGATGGAGGCCGAGCTCAATCATGCTCAGATGAGACTGACTCGAGAGGGATAGGTCGCAGGGGAGTATGAGGCATTCGTCGAGGTGTCGATCAGTACAGATGGGTGCATGAGGTGGGGTTCCAGACCTGGTGGGCGGAGCTAAGGTGTGTACGGCGGTGCAAAGTGGAATGATTGAAACGAACAGGGAAATGAAGGGGATATGATGGATACCTGAAGATCTAGGAGGGATCCTGAGCTCCATGCGATGATGGTTGTCGAGGTTATGGCCTCAACCGAGCTGGGAGAGACCGAAAGGCTAGATGCAGCGATGCTCGCTGGCCATGTAGCTGAGTTGCGTGATTATGCGACCAAACTCCGATCCAAAGATGGCCTCCGGTGTTGTCACTAAATCAAAGGTGTTTAGTGGTGGAAGAACGGGCAAGGCATGAGCTGAACTGTTGAGGAGGCGGAAGAGATGATTTATAGGATTTCCAAGAGGGTGGAAGAATCGAACGAGAGCACGCAACCCTAGGAAGATCTGCACCTTCTTAAGGATCTGTTAAGGTGTTGGATCTCCAGAGGAGGCTCGGGCGAAGATTCAGGTCCAGAGGAGGCTCGACCAGACTGGGAAAAAAGGAAGAACAAGCTCTGGAGAGAGGAGTTGGGTCGGGTCAAGCCTAGAAGGGGGTGTTGACCTGCTATCAACATCCGGCGCCAACCAATCAAAAAAAAAGGATTTCACAAATTATTTACAAAATCAATAAAAGATAGTAAATGAATTAAAAAATGAAATTGATATAAAATGAAAAATGTTTGTTAATTTTAAACTATTTTTCGATATCTTTTAATTATTTTTATGAAAAATAAATTAGTGTATATACATTATATGGTGTTATGTAACCTATGAATTTTGTACAATTATTTTTTTTTGTTATTTTTATATAAATACCCCAATTTTTAGGTGTACAAAATAATTTTTATTTTATTGTTATGATCTATTTACATGTATAGGATAAATAGCAAGTGAGATCTATATACTTGTATTTTGTACAAGTGAGAGAGGATTTTATTTTTATTTTTCTGATTTTTATTGTATTTTTGTTTTATTTTTAGGACTATATATAAGGAGGTAGAAAGAATATTTTATTTTTAAGAAAATAATTGTTTACATATGTAGGTGATATGTACACATAGAGTAGGCCCTATCTCTCTCTACTTATTTTATTTTAGCAATCAGGTTAAGGCTTGACCTTATCTTGGGGTCCGGGCCAATTTGTATTTATTGTAAATACCTCCTTCCTTTTTCTTTTCCTTTATTCTTTTATTTTTTTGCACAAAATATGCGCTAATTATGTAGTATTAACAAATGCATGCATAATGCTAACTTATTGTATTTACACCTATTTACATAATGCTTTGCCAAGATAAATAGCTAAAATAAAAGAATAAAGATTGAGAATCAGAGATTCATCAACCGCTAGATTATGCTCATATCGATTCAGACTCGCTGCTCTCATGCTCTCACAGTTTTTGGCTATCACAGGATTAGTCCTCTTAGCAAACATCTATATTATGATTAACGATATAATAATATATTATTACAATAAAACAACAAATGGTTAACTAAAATGGCTATGGTGCATTGATTACCTTTGTACTATTTTGATTTCTACAATGGTACGAGAGTCCACTTAACTAAGATGTTATAGTGTCACACTTGTAACTTGATGGTCATTGTTTTGTCTCTTTTTCCCCATTATTTAGTGTCTTAATCCCTTTTTCTTTAAAGGTCAAGTTGCTCATCCATTATGTTGTGGGACCTTCTAACTATGAAGAAAAATAAGAATTAGTTCTCTAGAAAGGACTGGTTATAAAAAGTAATGTTAACTGTGTTTCATGAGAAACACACTACACCTTTAAAACAAAACTATTTACCTTAAGAATTAAATAAGCGTAAGGAAAAAATTGGTTAAAAAAATATGAATGAGAGGATCAACTCAGGAACGAGCCAATGTAGAGAAATGGGAGAGTTAATAAGGAATTCAAGTGGGATATGACTATCTATACATGGTAACAACTGTCATGCAGCTCAATTTTAAATCGTTTTTTTTGTATTAAAATTTTATCTTTTGAATCGAGAAACATGACTTTTGGATGCTATCGATCATTATATATGATCACCTTCTAGTTATAACATTGAAAGTGAGTGTTTTATATGCAATAACGAGATCGGAGCTACGCCCCAAGTCTACCTTTCCTTTGAGATATGGGAGTGTGAGTTGGACCCAGTTTGTGCCCATTTTTCTCAAGCAGAGCAGCTCCAAGTGGTAGAGCACCACCACATTGTTCCAACCATCCATCACCTCATTGAAGCTTGTCAACCGACGTGGGGCATCCTTCTAAAGGTGTTGGACCCCTTTGAGCAGCGATCCAACCACCCGATTGATGCCCACCTTCGATCAAAGCTCCCCCGCTACCTGTTCTTCCAGCAGGCTTCACATCGAAGAAGCTCCCCCATATTGAATATGAGCTACATGATCACGCCCTTTTCCAGAGCGTACAGATCCATGTTCCAACTGTCATATCTCTCGCATGCCTATATTTGCTTCTGAGTCATCGAGGGTGTAGGGATATGTATCTATACTTGTGTAGGAAAGAGGACATCATGAAATCTTGCATTATGTATCAACCACATTGACCTCCTCATGTGAGAGAAACTCATATGCCCTGGTTAGATTCTGCTTCCAGGACCCTACAATGTCCATTTCATCACATTCTGCTTCGGATGTAGAGTACTCGACACTGTTCTCAGAATCTGA
Organism: Ottelia alismoides; assembly: GCA_037367405.1. Taxonomy (NCBI): domain Eukaryota; kingdom Viridiplantae; phylum Streptophyta; class Magnoliopsida; order Alismatales; family Hydrocharitaceae; genus Ottelia; species Ottelia alismoides. The sequence continues at coordinate 225,304 of JAZKJV010004287.1, read as the reverse complement.
ACTTTGCCACTTGTCTATTTCATATCCAACTCTACTTCATCCGTGTGAGCATGGAACTGGATCTTCCCATCATTATAATCAAACACTGCCCCTGGTTTTCCTCATAAAGGGGTCGTAAAAAATAATTTGTGAATCCTCCCAATGTTGAGGGACCTCCATATATAGAACGGTAAATTCGACTCTGTACTCTTGTCCCTCGATTGATATGACAACGTTCCTCAACAAACACTTAGGTCTCTTTATATTGGTTCGGGGTACCTGAAGTCTTGATTTCTGACGGGGGTACTCATTTTATCGATGACAAGATAAAGGCCCTTGCTAACGAGTTCAACATCGACCATAGAGTTGCCACGCCATATCACCCATAGACTAATGGTCTTGCTGAGGTTTCAAATACGGAGATTATGACTATTTTGCATAAGTTTGTCCGCCCATATCGAAAAGATTGGTCACAACTTTTGAACTTGATCTTGTAAGCCTATAGGACTTCCCTCAAGACACCCTTGGTCACATCTCCCTTTCGATCAATTATGGAAAGCATGCCACTTACCAGTTGAGATCAAACACAAGTCACTTTGGGTAATTACTGAGCTAGTATTAGATCCCAAGAGTGTAGGAAACCAAAGGAGAGCAGAATTGGTAGACCTCGAGGAATTGAGAGACAACCTTCTCGAGTAGCCTACACTACAAGGACATAGTGAAGATATGACATGATTCTCACATCAATCATAAATAGTTTGAGCCAGATCAGATGGTATGGATATTTGATGCTAGGTTGAGATTATTTCCAGGGAAAATACAGAGAGAATGGAAGGGATCTTACTTGGTCAGAAAGGTGATGATCGCGAAATCCACCTCTTTAATAATGAGGAATTGTAGTATAGGAAGTGGATTTCGGTCGTCCAAATACCACAAGCTTTGAATGTTGTGGAATATTTTTACTTGGTAAGTTTACCAAGGTCGAACACAGGGAACGGAGATTTTTAGTTGCACGGTTTCGAATCAAATTTAATAACTAACTTAATGCTCGATTAATTTATGTGTTGCAAAAATGTACAATGCAATGAGATGCCAATGCAAAGAAATATACAGAATTTATGCCCAGGATCTGTGATTTGGATCGTATCTAATTCTCTAATAATATGATCAATAATTTCATCAAAATTAATCACAGATTAACATGTAATTGAGTCAATGCTTCAGATCAATAAATTTAAGCTCAGAATAAATTGAAGCGAGAGATCAGACCTCCAAATATTTTTGAATTAATTCCTCGAATAGTTGGCTATAAACTTAGAGGAATGGATCCAAATTAATCCCCTATGAAATCTTAAATGTGATATTAACCATCAATGACAATCAGAGTTCACTATCCGACCTCCTGCAAAAATTTATCACTCAATTCTCAAGCACAAGTATGTCAAAATAAGCCTGCAAAAAGTCAGTGATGATCCGCAAATAATAATTGACAATAAACCACCTCAGATCTGTTCATAAACTATGCTAAATGGTAGAGCATGAAAAGAGCTTCGAAACGACATATTATACGCTAAAATCGGAGTCCGTATGACAAAGATATGATAAAATGAAATTTCAGGGACTAAAATGTAAATAAAATAAAGTTTTCTTTGCAAAGAGGTCCCTGGGAGGACTTATCTGTAATTAATAAAAACTTGAGGGCCTTTCTGAAATTCCCCCTGGCGGGGGTATTTTTGCAATTTATAAAATACCAGGGGTCTTCTTGCAATTTACCCAACGCACACGTGCTCCGCACGTGCGCCCAGGAGGCTCGGGAGCGAAGCAGAGATTCGGGCGTCCGAAGCAGAGGCTCGTGGCCAGGCCTGGAGGCTCGGGTGGCCGAGCCTATGGTTCGGGGGTTCCGAACCACGAGCTTTGGAGGAAGGCTGGGGCGGCACGCGGCTGCTCTGGAGCCGTTGGATTTGAGGCTTCCGCCCGATCCAACGGTGTTTGGAGGCTAGGGCACGAAGGGGCGGCGCCTCTGCGCGGGCACAGGGGGAGCGAGGTGGAGGCGGCGACGGGGCTGCCCGACGGAGGCTGCGCGTTGGAGGATGGCGGCCTGAGGAGGTGCGCCAGCGCGCGGAGGCGCGAGCGCGGGCGGCGCCGCTCAACGGCGAGGCGGCAGCGGGAGTGCTGGGCGGAGGTCTGGTTGCGCGCGGTGATGCGCACACGCGGAGGAGGACGCACTAGAGCGGAGATGGGTTTGGCTGAGGAGGCGAGGGCTGAAGGCAGAGTCGGTGGCCGAGACCGGCCACGGCGGTGGCCGAGGAGCTCGGCTGTGGTCGGCGGCGGAGGTCGGAGCTGGGGTGATGGCCCGAGTTGGCCGAATCGACGTTGGGGCGATGAACCTGCAACTGGAATAAAATAATCAAAGAGAACAAAGAGGGGGGGGGGGTGTCGCCTGGAAGATAGGAGGAGCAGTGGCTTCCTCCCAATGTCGTGGCCCTCTCTCTCCGGCGAAGGGAGAGAGAAGCTCGGCTGCTCGCGACGTTGAGCAGCAGCAAGGTGCTCGATGAACTCCTTAGATCACGCCACCAGATGTGCCGATGTCACCGGCGTGCTTGGAGTAGGGTGGATGATCTTATCGGCCGACGACGAGGGGCTCTTATAGGAGAGTGGATGGCGGCGGTTACGTGCGAGGGAGGTGATTGGAGGTGGCATGAAGGCCGTGCATGGCGGTGGGTGAAGGAGGAGAAACGGCCGGGGGAGTGGGTGAAGGTAACGGCTGAGGAAGAAGAGGGCGGGGTCACGTGCTGGGCACGTGACCCAAGTGTGGATGGATAAAGAGGGAAGAGTGGGGTGCCACGTGGCACGCCCAGGGGCTGCCACGTGGCGCCCCAAAAAAATTTCAAAATAAAAATAGAAAAAGAAATAACAGGAGACCTCGGATTGAAAAATTTCCTTCATGAAAGTTGTTCGTCTCGACGAGATCTACAACTTTCATGAAGGACCCGGGAGCAAAAAAGGTTACCTGTGAGAAGTGGTATTTTTGGTGGCTCTCCATGTGTATAGAAAACCGACTTTTTGGGTTTTTGTATTTTTTTGGTGATTTTAGAGGGGATAAAAATTATAGAAAAAATACGATAAAATATAGGAAAATTGATTACACACTAATCTATTTTTTTGGATTTTTAAAGGATAAGAAAATAGGAAAATAAAATAAAGGTAAGAAACACACAACTTTTGTACAGACCGACAACAGACACTTGAACTTGGTCAGTTTCTTTGATCTTAGTTTTGATCTGGATTTGGATCTTTACGCTTCTTATTAAAACTTTCATCAAAGGACACAAATGAAAAAGAAATAAAATTAAAAGAGTTAATTATGCACATAAAAACTCAGGTCAAAATTGGCAAAAAGTTAAAATGCGCAAAAGAGGCCCAAAACCCAACTTTCACAAAAGAGCTCCGAATTTTATGAAATTGGTCTTGTTTTGAAGGTATTTGAAAATGGAGTACTTTAAAAGTGAGTTGACCAAAATCGGACACTGTATGTGGGAGATATGCTCATTTTAGTCTGTCAGATGTGAAATTTGACTTTGGGATTATTTGACACTTATTGGGGTTAATAATTTTTTTGTATTTTTTATTTAATAAAGTTAGTAATATCTACACAATGGAGGTGGTTTTGGATCAATCGGAGTTATGATGAATTAACTAAAAATGTGAGAATTTAGCGGCTTTTTGGGCTAATTTACACTGGGGATTTTAAATGCAATTATGCATGATGAAATGCAGATATTATTTATACATGCATGATGGCTAATAATGCTCTATTAATGAATAATTACAGGTGGATGATGGGGGATAGAGCCTAAATGACCAATTTTAGCATGATGAATACGAGATTCATCATACCCCTATACTTAGACCATGCTCGTCCCCGAGCATGAATGAATGACTTAGTTGAATACATCCCTGACTGTGTATGTGAATTTTCAAGGCTTAATTCAAAGAAGACCCTTAATTTGAGTGATCCTAAAATTCTGAGCTCACCCAAGCTTTAATCAAAAGGAATCCAACTTCTCTAATTTTCAGACTCTCTGTTTGTACATATAAGGATATGATTTTAAGTGTACTGCATTTCATGAGAGTCGAGTCGGGGCATCACTCAAAGTTCCAGTCCCAAAGATCCTCCTCTAGACCTAATCCTCAACACTAGAGAGTAAGTCTATTCTTGCTTTAGTCAACCGTCTCATTAGTTTGTCAGACTTGAAAGTGTATATGGATGGCCAGTTGATGGAGGGCATAGGATTGTGTCTAATTTTCTCTCCCTTACATTGGAACAAGGTGCCTCTCGAGTGCCTTATTACTCAACACACGTATATTTTTGTTTTGTTGATCAGTGTGTCTGTCAAGAGAATTTGGAGTCGTCTGCACTTGTTTTTCTGGGAGTACACCGGGGTGTGTCTCTTTTGAGTACCTAAGATACCTTCGACACCCAGACTTGTATCGCTTACGATGCAGGGCCCTTTTTATGGTGTCAGCCCGACTCCTTGGTCCTAATTAGTGCTTGGTCCAAGTGGACACTTTGAAAATGTTTGGGAGCGCTCGCCATTGGTGGAAGCTCATTTGGAATTTGATTTTGGATGTTAGAGCTTTTCTTTGACATTTCTTTTTCTTTTCTTTTGTTGGCTAGCTCCACTGCTTTTACCAAAAGTTGGCGCACACTGATCAACAATTTTCATTAAGTTTCATCACACCCTGGCATTTAGGTCAATATCAAAAAGATAGCATATGAATCTTGTTCACATACTGGCTAGGGTTTTGCTGACACTCAGGTTTTCTGAAGCCTTCATTAACTTTATCCCATCCTCGAATATCATCAGATCGGGTCTAAACTCAAATCTCTAGTCCTAGTTCCTTAAGTGATATCTCAACTCATCTCATCAATCATGCAGTTGTGGGAGTGGTTGTGCTGATCATATTCTTTTTGAAGGTAGAGATGAAGAGTGCAATATAGCGCTCAAATCTTTCAAACTAGGGAAGTGTGGATTATTAAGTTTTAAAAACCCTAATGACTAAGGCAGGCTAACTCAGAATCTCAAGATTTCAGAAATCAAGTGTCCTAAAAAATCCTCAAGCCTTGAGTGATAGTGAATGTGTCAGGAATATATCAACCAAGAAATGCATGAAATGCTTGATGAAATGCAAGACCATGAGTGATGTTTTTTTTAATGCAATTTTTTTTTCAAAAAAGTTTTGTTTTTGGTGTGTTTTGTTTTGTTTTTTTGTTTTTGTTTTTGTTTTTGTTTTTGTTTTTTTTTAAAAAAAGGGTATTAAACACACTGCTTGTACCCATCCCTGATGTTAGATAAAAACGATTAAAGTACGGGCTATGGATAAAGTAGATAAAATATATACAAATACACCCCCTATACTTAGCTTGTGCTATGTCCCCGTGGCACAAAGTGAAATGTTGACATAGCTCGTACTAAACACAGAAGGATGAAAAACAAAAGAAGTGAAGTATAAACAATGGTAGCGGTCCCCCTATACTTAGGCTCAGGTCAGCCTAAGTATAATCGGATAAATACAGATGGGGAACAGGGTAGATTTGCGGATGTACAAGATCAAGGAGGTTTGCGACGGACCTTCTTGCGGGAGTGTGGAGGGAGATAGTATGGAGATGTGGAGTGTGATGAAGAGGGGGCTGATGAAGAAGACCAGCCATCGTCAGAGTCGTCCTCAGGAGAATAGTAATCGTTTGCAGAGGATCTCCAACTTTTGTCGATCAGAGGTAAGTGCCCTTGGATCAGAGCTGTACCTATTGCACTTATCTGATGAACCACATCAGGACCGGACGAGGACTCTTCAGAAATCACCTGATGTCTAAGGTCAAAGGTGACTTTCTTGGTCGGTTTGTTTCCTTGAGAAGTATTGGGAGGAAGTTGGACAGTCTTCATCTCCCTGTCTTGAGTAACCAATGTGGCATTTGTGAGTTCCTCATCGGATGAATCCCCGTAAAAGTCGACCAATTCTTGAAGGGTCATGCACTGCTTCGGTCGAGGGAGAGTGTTCCTGCGGATCTTGTGGTCTATGGCTGGGGATGTCAATGTCACATCCGGATGGTCATGAATTTTGGTGACATTAGATGTTTCCGGAGTCGGTTCCTTATATGGTTCAAGTATATCATGAATTATTGCCGACTCAAAGATTGGACCACTCAAATAATCGTGTTGATCTTCAATAATATGGTCCAATTCCTCATAAGCTCCAAAATCTTGATTTTTCCTAGGAGCAGTAATAAGGTGGTGAGAATCCGAAGTTTGTCCAACAGTCAGTCCTTTAGGTGACTCTCCTAGGATTTGTCTCAGTGTATCATGCGGAGATGTCTGATAATGTGAAATATAACTGTCGGTTACAAGTTGATTTTCCTCAGAGCAGGATGTGTCATTGGGGTCATGTTCATTGTGGTCTGAGTTCGGGAACTTGATTTCCTGAGTCTCACAATCGACGATCGCCTTAGCAGAGGCTAAGAACGGCTTTCCTAAAATAATAGGAGACTCAGACATCCTTCCGGGGTGCTCAATGTCAAGGACTATAAAGTCCACTTTGTGTTTTTCCCCTCGGAAATTTATGACGACAGAAACGATCCCCCGCGGTCTTTTGGTAGATCGATCGGGTAATTGAACGGTCACCCTAGTCTTTTTGAGTTGTCCGAGTTTGAGTTGGTCAAAGACGGACTTGGGGAGGATGTTTAATGTAGAGTCGTCGTCTAACCGAACATGAGTGAATATAGAATCCTCAATTTCACATGTGGCCCGAGTCAACCGCTTGACTTTGCGGCTTTTGAGTTTATGATTCATCACCAAAGAACTAGCCATAGATATGACATGATATTCAGTCCTGGATCGTTTCTTGCCTGTCTTTTTGGGTATCAGTCGACTCTTCACAAATCTCTTAAGATCGGGCACATATTCTATGGCTTTGATTAATGGAAGCTCTAAGACCAGACTCTTGCAAAATGCTTCCATTTCAGAATTGTCCAATTTTTTTGAATTTTCAAAATTTTCCATTTTTTGGTAGTTTCTGTAATATGGTCAGTCAGGGAGTCAGAGGTCAGTGGTTGTGTCTGATTGTGATGATCATGTGGTTCGCATGGTGGTGGCCTCACTTCTTCTGAATTTTGCATTGACTGGATGAGATCATATATTCTCATAGTTAAAGTGTCTGCTCTATTATTAATCCGAGCAATCTCATCCTCAAACATCTCATGACTAGTGATTGAATAATCAGTCTCCATGTGTCGTGATTCTAGCATGTAACCTCGAGTAGAGTGTTGATTGTTCATAAACATTATGGTCTGGTCATGAGTTGTATTTCCTTGACTTTGGTTTTCTCATGGATTGTCGAAGGAAAATTGATTATACTCAAGAGGATAGTCATCCTGAGTAGAGGATGGTTCAAGAGGTTGTGAGATCCTAGTGACCGGAAATTATGTTATGCTATCAATAACGGTCACTCTATTGTTCATCCTCGATTCTGGTCTCTCTCACTTGTCCATAAGATTGTCAGAATGTGAGAGAGGGCTAGTCCAAGAAGAAGTGTGGTCATAGGGTGGGATGTATGGGCGGGAAGAGAATGATGGCTGAGGGGAAGAAGAATATCGGGACATGGTCGTGGAGATCGGGAAAGAAGACCACTGTGCCGACATCTTCTCAAGATGGATGGAATGATTAGCGAACCACGATTTGCTTGCAATTGCAAGGTCTTTTACGCACACCAATCAAACACAAAACAAACACGTTGATTCACCCACTCAACACTGGTGAAGGCACGTTAGGGTTCGGCCGCTTATCTTTTCAATTTTAATTTAATGACAAAAACAATATTGCTTATTAAGCGGATCTGTTAGGTGCCGAAATATTTCACAAAGACTGTCCCGAGTTCGTACAACTAGTTGCACCTACTCTCAGCCAGTATAGGTGGAAGTACGGACCGTTTAAACGGCTACCCGTGTTGCTTGAGGACGGTGCCTTCCGCGGTGTCCTCTAAACCACCCACTCTGCTAAGGGAAGTCGGACCGTAAAACGGCTACCCGAGACCCTCACTGAAAAGTAGCTAATTGTTTTTAAAATCAGTAGTCTGAATGAAGCATTTCGGTTTTTGGCTCTGTCCTAAGGTGTGCGATCTGGTCCTTACAAACAATGAGTGTGTTTCTCTCCACCAAACACAAGTTAATTTTAGATCAGTTTATTTACAGTCACCTTTATTAGCAGTCCCAGTTTTAAGTTAAGGTTATCACTGTAGTTTATGCGAGCACAAAAATTCACGCCTACCGAACAGTCCCAATTCCTTTAAATCCTAAGTTGTAAAACTTTGAGAAAGGGGAATCGAAAAAGCCGATGCAAACGTAAATCAATAATGCATGCTTAAGAGAAGGACTTATAGAGAATCCTCGCATTCTTCATGCGAGATGCAAGACAAGGAATTTAAAATTTACACTAAATGATATGCACAGATGAAAAATGCCCTAAACAGATAGTTCTATTAGCGGGAAGAATTGATTAAAAATTTGGCTAACGTTGAACGATCTATAGTGCGTATAGTTAGTGAACGTGTGGCCTTAAAGATTACGAGCACAATCAATAATAAACAAGCAAGCGTATATGTGCCTAAGTCCTACGCCACTCAAGTCGGGTCCCAACCACACAGAAGGGGTTGAAACAGACCCGACACACCACAGAAGTGTTCAGTCTGAATTATTACAAGGGTTCAAAGAGAGGGACCCTGAGAATATTGCAGAAAATAAAATCTATGCTAACTCTCTCTCACAAAATTAAAATTCAGTCTTCATCGCAGATCCTTAATTTAATATCAAAATCCAGCTCCCAGAAGTCTGCGAAGAGAGAATTTGCGGTTAGTAGCAGAAGTAAGAGAGAAATGCAAAAATGCAGAAAAAAATGACACAAAAATTAATTTTACAAAAATTAATTATAATAATGATTCAAACCCCTAAAAATTCGTCGTTCCCCGGCAACGACGCCATTTGATGATCGCGAAATCCACCTCTTTAATAATGAGGAATTGTAGTATAGGAAGCGGATTTCGGTCGTCCAAATACCATAAGCTTTGAATGTTGTGGAATATTTTTACTTGGTAAGTTTACCAAGGTCGAACACAGGGAACGGAGATTTTTAGTTGCACGGTTTCGAATCAAATTTAATAACTAACTTAATGCTCGATTAATTTATGTGTTGCAAAAATGTACAATGCAATGAGATGCCAATGCAAAGAAATATACAGAATTTATGCCCAGGATTTGTGATTTGGATCGTATCTAATTCTCTAATAATATGATCAATAATTTCATCAAAGTTAATCACAGATTAACATGTAATTGAGTCAATGCTTCAGATCAATAAATTTAAGCTCAGAATAAATTGAAGCGAGAGATCAGACCTCCAAATATTTTTGAATTAATTCCTCGAATAGTTGGCTATAAACTTAGAGGAATGTATCTAAATTAATCCCCTATGAAATCTTAAATGTGATATTAACCATCAATGACAATCAGAGTTCACTATCCGACCTCCTGCAAAAATTTATCACTCAATTCTCAAGCACAAGTATGTCAAAATAAGCCTGCAAAAAGTCAGTGATGATCCGCAAATAATAATTGACAATAAACCACCTCAGATCTGTTCATAAACTATGCTAAATGGTAGAGCATGAAAAGAGCTTCGAAATGACATATTATACGCTAAAATCGAAGTCCGTATGACAAAGATATGATAAAATGAAATTTCAGGGACTAAAATGTAAATAAAATAAAGTTTTCTTTGCAAAGAGGCCCATGAGAGGACTTATCTATAATTAATAAAAACTTGAGGGGCCTTTCTTAAATTTTCCCCTGGCGGGGGTATTTTTGCAATTTATAAAAATACCAGGGGTCTTCTTGCAATTTACCCAATGCACACGTGCTCCGCACGTGCGCCTAGGAGGCTCGGGAGCGAAGCAGAGATTCAGGCGTCCGAAGTAGAGGCTCGTGGCCAGGCCTAGAGGCTCGGGTGGCCGAGCCTATGGTTCGGGGGTTCCGAACCACGAGCTTTGGAGGAAGGCTGGGGCGGCACGCGACTGCTCTGGAGCCGTTGGATTTGAGGCTTCCGCCCGATCCAACGGTGTTTGGAGGCTAGGGCACGAAGGGGCGGCGCCTCCGCGCGGGCGCGGGGGGAGCGAGGCGGAGGCGGCGACGGGGCTGCCCGACGGAGGCTGCGCGTTGGAGGATGGCAGCCTGAGGAGGTGCGCCAGCGCGCGGAGGCGCGAGCGCGGGCGGCGCCGCTCAACGACGAGGCGGCAACGGGAGTGTTGGGCGGAGGTCTGGCTGCGCGCGGTGATGCGCACACGCGGAGGAGGGCGCACTAGAGCAGAGATGGGTTCGGCTGAGGAGGCGAGGGCTGAAGGCGGAGTCGGTGGCCGAGACCGGCCACGGCGGTGGCCGAGGAGCTCGGCCGTGGTCGGCGGCGGAGGTCGGAGCTGGGGTGATGGCCGGAGTTGGCCGAATCGACGTTGGGGCGATGAACCTGCAACATGAATAAAAAATCAAAGAGAACAAAGAGGGGGGGTGTCGCCTGGAAGATAGGAGGAGCAGTGGCTTCCTCCCAATGTCGTGGCCCTCTCTCTCCGGCAAAGGGAGAGAGAAGCTCGGCTGCTCGCGACGTTGAGCAGCAGCAAGGTGCTCGATGAACTCCTTGGATCACGCCACCAGATGTGCCGCTGTCACCGACGTGCTTGGAGCAGGGAGGATGATCTTATCGGCCGACGACGAGGGGCTCTTATAGTAGAGTGGATGGCGGCGGTTTCGTGCGAGGGAGGTGATTGGAGGTGGCAAGAAGGCCATGCATGGCGGTGGGTGAAGGAGGAGAAACGGCCGGGGGAGTGGGTGAAGGTAACGGCTGAGGAAGAAGTGGGCGGGGTCACGTGCTGGGCACGTGACCCAGGTGGGGATGGATAAAGAGGGAAGAGTGGGGTGCCACGTGGCACGCCCAGGGGCTGCCACGTGGCACCCCAAAAAATTTTAAAATAAAAATAGAAAAAGAAATAGTAGGAGACCTCGGATCGAAAAATTTCCTTCATGAAAGTTGTTCGTCTCGACGAGATCTACTCTACAATTTTCATGAAGGACCCGGGAGCAAAAAAGGTCACCTGTGAGAAGTGGTATTTTTGGTGGCTCTCCATGTGTATAGAAAACCGACTTTTTGGGTTTTTGTATTTTTTTGGTGATTTTAGAGGGGATAAAAATTATAGAAAAAATATGATAAAATATAGGAAAATTAATTACACACTAATCTATTTTTTTGGATTTTTAAAGGATAAGAAAATAGGAAAATAAAATAAAGGTAAGAAACACACAACTTTTGTACAGACCGACAACGGACACTTGAACTTGGTCAGTTTCTTTGATCTTAGTTTTGATCTGGATTTGGATCTTTACACTTCTTATTAAAACTTTCATCAAAGGACACAAATGAAAAAGAAATAAAATTAAAAGAGTTAATTATGCACATAAAAACTCAGGTCAAAATTGGCAAATAGTTAAAATGCGCAAAAGAGGCCCAAAACCCAACTTTCACAAAAGAGCTCCAAAGTTTATGAAATTGGTCTTGTTTTGAAGGTATTTGAAAATGGAGTACTTTAAAAGTGAGTAGACCAAAATCGAACACTGTATGTAGGAGATATGCTCATTTTAGTCTGTCAGATGTGAAATTTGACTTTGGGATTATTTGACACTTATTGGGGTTAATAATTTTTTTGTATTTTTTATTTAATAAAGTTAGTAATATCTACACAATGGAGGTAGTTTTGGGTCAATCGGAGTTAGGATGAATTAACTAAAAATGTGAGAATTTAGCGGCTTTTTGGGCTAATTTACACTGGGGATTTTAAATGCAATTATGCATGATGAAATGCAGATATTATTTACACATGCATGATGGCTAATAATGCTCTATTAATGAATAATTACAGGTGGATGATGGGGGACAGAGCCTAAATGACCAATTTAGCATGATGAATACGAGATTCATCAAAAGGTACACGACAATGGTAGCATTGATATATCTAAATTATCTTCTGAATCCATCGTTTGAGTAAATGGTCAATGCTTAAAACCATATCTTGACCATGATCCATTGATCATCGATGTTTCCCATATTCATTTTGTATTGGACGTGATCTTTGACTCACATCATTTGCATTTCATACCTGATTTCCACTTCTACTCCGCAACTAAATCATCACTCCTGAAGATGCAAACTCAACATATAACAAGTCCACAGAGGAGAGACGCGATGAGTATACCTATAAGGATCTAAGCGAAGGAGAGATCATAGGAGAAAAGTAAGAAGAGCCCAAGCATCTCGATTAAAGTAAAAAAACGTCCTGACATCGATTCTTGTTTCCTTCCATTTTATCTAGACATTGATGCCATGCCAGCATGTTGGGCCCGAGGAAGCGGTTGTATAGATCCATTGTGGTTATATCATTCATTCTTTTGGTTTAATACCTCATCCTCATCTTATTATTATGCTATACTTAGAGTGCACTTTACCCTAAGTATAGGGGGTGCTAAACTTGTGATTATTCATTTGGCTCTATTGCATCTAGTTTTGATGCATACACTAAAGGATATTTAACCCTAAGTATAGGGGAGGTAATGTCGGTACATTCTATCCCTTGGTCTTCCCCCTTTGTACAGTCTTTTATACTTAGGATTACTTGATCCTAAGTATAGGGGGATCACTAATTTCAATTCATTATATTCATTCATTTGTCGTTTTAGTATAAGCACTCTTTTCACTTCCGCAATACACATCATGAGTTATGTATTCCTTCATCGCTCTCTAATCACTCTAAGGACATTGTTCGAGCTAAGTGTATTAGGGGTGTGTATATATACTTTAGCCTAACTCGTACTTTCTAACATGGCTATTATTTATAAAATAAGAATAAAATGGTTTGAAAACATTTTCAAAAAACTTTACAAAAAAAATTTTGTACAAATTTTGTAAAATGTTTGTAAAAATGGTCTGTTTGCAAAATATTTACAAAATATTTCTGTATCAAAATTATGTATATAGTACAATTTTTTTTATTTATGTGAAAATAAAGTGTTTGCAAAAATAGTTTGTAAAACTAGTTTTGAAAATTATTTTGAAAACTAATTTGCAAAATAATTTTGCCACATAAGAAAAAAATGTGGGGTATGAAAACTACTTATATATGTATGTATATTAAAAACCAAAATCTATCCCTAAATTCTTTGTATATAAGTATCATGCAAATAAAATCAAGTTTGTACATAAGACTTGTAATAAAAACCCTTGTGTAAATATGTATATGTCTTTGTAAAAATCATTTATTTTATTTTTCAAAATACCTAAAATTTGAAAAATTCAAAATTCTCATAAAAATTACGTATTTAGAAAATTTTCCACAAAAAGAGTTTTGTATATACTTGCGTGTGCATTCTTCAAAACAATGGTTGACATTTAAACTAGTCTGAAATCAAATTGAAGAATGTAGATTGGTTAAGACCTTAATCCATTTAGCTTCAGAGGAACCTTATAGGATCCGGGGTTAAGACTTTTCAGGTCCTTAGCGAATTAATTCTTCGATTCCACTAGGCTATGTTCACATGTCATCTTGATAAATCTAAGTAGAACACTTAACAACGCACGCATGACTTTCAAAAACAATGGCTAGACTTGGGCAAGCACCTCACACGTAGATCAACACAGATGAGGTGGTCAGGAGGCAGAATCCTTTGGCTTGGAGTAGCATACGGGGGTAGTACAGCTAGCCGGAATCTCCCATCCTCCTCTAGGTAGGGATGTGCACCTTAACCTGGTCTAGTAGCATTGAGGTCTAACAACAGGAGTCTGTGGGTTGCAATAATGCTTCAAAAGAGGGATAGTTTACTGGCTCAAGAAGAAAAACTCCTCATGTATATGTGATGAATCCCACTTCATCACTCTTTATTCCTTTATTTTAGCTAGAAACTTTAGCAAAATACCTTGTAAATATGTATAAATATCATAAATTGCCAAAGAACATGCATCTTGTAAATATGCATAATTAGCATGATTTTGTGCCAAAATAAAGGAATAAAGAAACACAAGAAAAGAGGGAAATATTTAGAATAAATATTGAGTGACCTAATCCTAAGGGAGGGCTCAGCATGGGCCTCACCGCAAAAAGAACCAAGTAGAGAGAGATAGGGTCATTCATGTGTACATACACCTATGTATATAAATAAACTGATCTTCCTCAAAATAAAAATAAATAAGTGTTTCTTATATTTTGTACATATTTATAAATATAAAATCAAAATAAAAATGGAAAAAATAAAAGAGAAATAAAAATAAATAAAACTCTCTCACCAGTATATATAGACCATGTGTATAGAATAACACATCTATTTATTTCCTCCTTGTAAATAATTAATAAATCTAATAAAAATATTTTACATTCCATATTTCATGGTGTAAATAAATAAAATAAAAATTAGGAAAATAAAAATAAAATAAAAAGAAATAAAACAAAATCAATTTCCCACCTTGTATATATACCATGTACATATGTATATAAAGCCATTTATTTAACCTATGTAAATAAATAATAAAAATAAAATAAAAATACTCCTTTATTCCAAAAATAAATAAAATATAAAATTGGAATAAATGTATAAAAATAAATAATTAAAAATAAAAAATAAAAAATACATATATGTATATACCTATATATATTAATAATATATTGTAAATACCTAATTTATATTCCAAAAAAATAAATAAAAATCACTAGAATTAATTTGAAAATAAATAAACATCTTTCATGTTTTAAGTTTTTCGAAATAAAGTCATTTACTATTTTTTATTTAATTTACAAATCCTTAATAATTGGTGGCCTATGATTGGTCCACGGGGGATTGTTGACCCCCGGTCAACTCTCCCCCTGGACCAGTCAACTCGGATATGTGCGCCCGAATCGCTTTTCTCCAAATTTCTTCGCGTGATCCGAGCACTAATAACCAAACCCCGGGTCCTAATCACATTATACATATCCGAGATCCACGCCCGGTGGTTTTTCCTCAAGATCCGAGCTCCGACAACTCGCCCGACCTTCTTCTTCTCGGATCCCTAGCCGTATAAAGCTCCACCTCTGCCACACTTTCCCAGCCATCTTTGGCGCTGCTCCTTCGTCCCAGGACCTCCACCTTACTCCCCAGAGTGACAGCTTCACGAGGGAGGTGTCGAAGAGAGGAGAGGAAGCTTCCCGTCACTGATCCGGCGACCCCTTGTCGCCGTGCGCCGCCGCGAGGTGCGCCAGAGCCTCGGGCACCGACGAACCTTCGAGGCTACGACCCAGAGCTTCCTGAGCTCGTCCCCAGTCGACTCCAGCCATCAGGTAGACCTGAATCTCCTTAGTTTCGCCTAATTTAATCTTTCGCCCAAATTGACCCATCACCGTCGCCGATCGATTCCCGCCGCTGCATCCACCCATTCGATCATCGGATCATACCATCACCTCCATGAGACCTCTCCCCACATTCTGCACCCACTCACTCACCTTTGTTCGCCCCGGAACCAAGGCTCGACCTCCCCCGTCGTCGCCTCGTCGGAGGTTGCTCACCCGACGCGCCCGACCACCCATTTTACCCCTAACAAGGTCGAGGCAGTTTGCCCTCGACCCAGGAAGCTTCTGGTGCGGTTTTGCAGGTCAAAGGGATCTCATCTGGAGGTCCAACATTCGAGCCCAGGAGCTTTGCTCCTCCGTCGTCGCCGGACCGCTTCTGTGGTCGCCGGCCTCATCGGAGGGGCTCATTAGCTGCGGAACGCCTTGGCGGAGCTTTTCCATATCTCAGCAGCAACAGAGGAGGACCTCAGCGCGCACACGGAGCCGGCGAAACTCGCCGGCGAGCAGTTCTTGGAGGACCCTCCTCCTTCGTCCGATCATCCCCGATGCTCCAGATTCTATCTCAGCCATCCATTTGAGGAGCGCCATCCACCGTCAGATCTCTCTGGGGTGATTAGGACTGTTCGCTTCAACGAAGGGGTGCCCTTGCCTTGTAGTCGTTGATCATCCACGTGGCACCCCCTCGTCCGTTGGATCCAAGCGCCAGTATTCGAAGAGACGCCTGCTGCACCTCAACCGTCCGATCGGCCACGTGGCGCTTCTTCGACCGTCCACTTTTAATAAGGGGTAAATTTTCCCTTAGGCCCCTTCTCTTTTAACGTTTATTAGTTTGTCTGTAAATATTTTTATACGTTGTTTTTAATTAGGATAATTTGCACTCTGGACCTTTATGTTTTCCTTATTTGCATTTTAGTCCTTATATATGTGGGCCACGTGCATCGACACGTGAGGACTTGATCTTTTTGCACTTTCTGTCCTATATTCCTTGTGTGTTATTCTTTGATCTTATAGAAATAGGAACTACAAGTAGGTCCCTCTGTGCTTGATACATGTGCATCACGCGTGATTTCTTGGACATTTTACACGTGGGCCCGTGCATTTTCTTGCCTTGTTATTGTTTGGCCCTTGGAACATGTTTTGTTTGCATTTAGGTCACTGACACTGTGAGCATCTATTTTATTTAAATAAAAGAAGCAAATTAACTCCAAATTGCGTGAAATTTGGACACGTGGCTCCTGCCACAGTGTAAAAAATTCCCTAAAAATTTGGTACATTTTTTAGGCTTTTTGATATTTTTAATAATTCAAAAATAGTGGTTTTTGTGACTGTCTGATTTAGAAAATCCAAGAAAAATAGAAAAATTCTTTTAAAAA
Organism: Ottelia alismoides; assembly: GCA_037367405.1. Classification (NCBI taxonomy): domain Eukaryota; kingdom Viridiplantae; phylum Streptophyta; class Magnoliopsida; order Alismatales; family Hydrocharitaceae; genus Ottelia; species Ottelia alismoides. Next base: position 208,493 of record JAZKJV010004287.1, on the reverse strand, counting down.
TTACAAAAAATTAGTGTAAGCCAATTTTAGTGTCTTTAAATTTCTATCCAATTTTCATGATTTTTGGATATATAAAAATCTTAAAAATTGAAAAACCCTAAAAATCTTATGCAAATTCTAAAAAATTCTAGAAAATCCAAAAAATATAAGCTCTTTTTCTGAATTTTATTTGTTGTTTATATTTCTCATAAAAATTACCTCCAGACTGTGAAAGATCCATTTGTTATTTTAAATGGATCTTTGAAGTCTGGTTGGAAAGTTTGCTTCTGTTTTGGTCTTTCTCGATTTTTAGAAAATCACATAAAAATTATAAAAATCTGAAAAATTCACCAAAAAATTAAAAAATTTAAAAAACATAAAAACATTTTTGTTTGAATTTTTGGAGCATTTTTAACCGATTAAATAATTGGTTGTTTTTGCCTTTTTCTACATTTCTTTAAAAAATCAAAATACAAAAATATTAACAAAAATATAAAAACCCACCAAAAATACATTTTCTTCTCATTTTTGATCTTGACTACTTCGTATGTCGCAAGGACAATTCGTGCTCCCTGTGTCCGACCCTGGGTGCTACACCAGGCTAATCTCGTAGCCAGGACCGCTATAGCTTGATTTCCTTGATTTTATATCCTTTTGATTGGTGGTCTGTTTCACAATTTTCTTGATTGACCGATCCCTCTCGATCCGGGTCGCAACGACCCGAGAGTGATTATTTTACCCGGATTGACTTGTAAATTTTTCAGCCGCCAGAATGGCGTCGTTGTTGGGGAGCATGGCTTACTAGTCGATTTTGATCTTTCCGCGGTTTTTCTTTTTCGCGGCTTTTTGTAGATATTTTATAGATATATTTTATCTGATTGTTTATAATAATCTGGTATGATCACTTTGTTCTATTTCTTTTGAGGGCCCGAGGATCGAGGCTGCTTCTTCGGAAGCCGACGCAACCGCGAGAGTCGGAGGCGGCTTCCTTCTCTACAAAGCTGCAGGAGAGCGCAAGGAACAGAGCAGGAGTGCAGGAGCCGCGAAATAGCTTAGTGTAGTTTAGGTTTCTTTTCAGCACATTTTATTGCAATAATACAGGTACCCATACATTTAGAGACTTGTGACTTTTAGGGGTCTGTTTCGCCGAGCACCGGTGTGCTCGGAGGACCTCACCGAGTTTTCGTGGTTTTTGCGATTTTTGACCGTTTATTTACTACTTGTCTGATTTACGCGGTTTTGAGCCTTAATTTAGGATTTTGCTTGATTGTGATGTAATTAAAAAGGATCCAAACACCTAATTGCCTGCATGTACCTATAGTTCGAATAATTGGATGTAATTAATTAATTCACAAGAAAAAGCTGGCTTATTAGAGCTCTGGTCCACGTGCCTTGAGGAGTCACATACAACGCATGCAGGATCTATTGTGGCAGACACCGAGTGGCTCCCAAGATAGGACTCTGGACCTAGGTTCGAGTACCCGGCTATTGTTCTTTCGTGTAGAAATTGCTTTGCTAGGGACGATTTTTCCGCGTGCATCATATAGGTAGTTTATATTCTGTCTTTTATTTATGCGTGGATCACCCTGCATGTAGACTGTTGGAGTCAGGTACGCATCTCTTACTCTGCATGCATCATTGATTTCTGCGCATCGGTTTTTCCGTCTTCTCCACCGGTTTTTGGACTTAAAATAATCAGGAGAACCGAAAAATTCGTTAGGCGTTGTTTGCTTCGAAAAATACCTAAAAAAGAAAAAAACTATAAAATTGGGACTACTAAACAAAGTTGACCCTAAAAGACACTTCACTTAATCTGTCTTGGGGAGAGCAACCCCCTCATTGTCTGGTTTGATTGCGCGAGAGAGTGACCCGTACACTAGGCTAGAGCCACATCCGAGCACTGATCAGACTACCGGCCCTTTATACAAGACAGTCTGGTTGGTGGATTGGATTCCTACCAGGTCACGTAACCGCTCTGATATCCTGACATGATCACCTAAATAAAATAGACAAGATAAATTGGCCGAGCTCTTACGGTCTTCAGCTCAGCGTGGAGTAGGTGAATTCGGGTTTGTTTTCTCATCTTGTTTGTTTCCAGATCCCATCCGCCCGACTCACCAGATCAAGATGATGGGTAGGAGGTCTCTTAGGCAGCCTCTGGCTGCACTGCCTTTCAGCACTCCAGCCCACTCATCTAGGTTGGTTCGTGAGAGCCCAGACCCGCTCTCTGAACCCGAGTTCGATTCCGCCCTGTTCCCCCTTGACCACCCTTCTTCCTGTCCTGAGATGCCAGTGCCAGATGTGAGACAACAGACTGATGATATGTCGACACCTGAGTTTGGGTCTTTTGCCTTTGTAGAGACCATGGCCAGCAGCGAGGATCGTACTGAGGGTCAGAGGCCAGAGACGACTACCTATGTTCTGGACCAGGGTGCGATCAACACCACCATGTTAGCCTCCCTCGAGACGATGCAGCGACAGATACGAGACCAGGGGGCTTTCATGGTGGACATGAGGAGAGAGAAGGAGAGACTGAGAGCCGCAGCAGATCAGTCGAGAGCCGCGGGAGGAGGAGGAGCTGATCATGCAGGAGGAGGAGCAGGAGGAGGCCAGTCAACAACAGAGCAGTCGAGACCGATGCGGGAATTGCACAACCCTGGATCGACACAGACACACAGCTGGGTGGTACTTCTGGCCATCGTGGGGGACTTCAAGTTCCCCCCGAACACACTTCAGTTGCTTCCCCGCTTCCACGGACTCACCACAGAGGAGCCTCATCTTCATCTACAGGAGTTTCTGATGATCTGCAGCACCGTCCATGATAGACAGGTGGACGAGGACACTATCCGGATGATTGCCTTCCCCTTTTCACTTGTCGATAGAGCAGCCACCTGGCTGAAGCATCTGGAAAAGTTCGTATACAACTGGGAGCAGCTCCGAACCGAGTACTTGCACAAGTACTATCCATTCGGGCGGACCAATGCAGCGAGGGCCCTGATCAGCAACTTCTCCATGCTCCCCAACGAGCAGTTCCACGAGGCATGGGAGAGGTTCCGTGAGCTTACTGACAGATGCCCGCACCATGATATCACGAAGTCGAACATTGTTCAGAGCTTCTTCTGCGGGTTGACACCAGAGCTGCAGGGCCTGGTGAATGCTTCTTGTGGCGGTTCCTACTTCGCCAAGGACGAGGATCTTGTCTGGGCCATCTACGAGGAGATGGCCTAGAACTATACAGTGATGTCCCAGACCCGACTCTACACACAGGGACACCCTCAGCCACAGCGCGCGCAGTTTCAGAGGATAGCACGGGTAGACGCCGGTCCTTCTACTTCGTCAGCGGCAGCCGCATAGGATGAGTTCACAGCCTCTGACATGGGCATTATCAGTGAGAAGCTGGACCGGATGGAGCTGATCGAGAAGAAGCAGTGCCAGAGCATATCGCAGATGGAGTAGATGGCACAGTTGTTGAGTGACCCGAAGATACATGTCATGTGTCTCCAGGAGGCACCGACGGCTTCTCAGCCCCGTCTTCAGACACGAGGGGATCCGAGTAGCAGCGGCAGTTCGTTCCAGCGCTCCACGCAGCCTAGACAGGTTCACCTTGTGCAGGCGAAGCCGTACCAGCAGCCGCAGCAGTACTACCAGCCACCACCATCTGTAGACAATCAGATGGTGGTCTACCAGCTGGATCAGCCTCTGGCAGTACTCCCGCCACCCCCTTACAAGCCGGAGCCATTAATGAATGTCAATGGGATTTTGCACGACCGACCCCAACCCGGTATCCGATGAGACCATCTCGGATTCCGTTGGTCGGCCGAAGGTGCCAGTTCCCAGCAGCAGCCTCCAGTTCAGGGTGGCCAGTACGGCCATCAGCGAGATCACCAACAGCAACAGCCCCTAGTGTACCAACACCAGCAACAACAGTCATCCCATCCCCCATAGCAGTATAGTCTTGTCTCTATCAGCAGGGACATTCTTGGAGGCGTGACCAGCCTCACCAGCCCGCAGCATAATCCACAGAAGTACCCCTCTCAGCCGCACCAGCCACAGCAGCAGCCTCACTACCAGCGAGGCCACCCGTCAGGTTCTCATGGGACAGCCTATGAGAACCCCGCCTTAGACGACTTAGCCCGCCTCATGACTGAGCAGCAGGCTACATTCAGACGGGAGATGGACGAATTCCGACATGAGATGCAGGATATTGTGAGAGGGAAGGCCGCCATCCCTGCCCAGATCGAGCCTAACCCGAACAGCCTGAAGAGGAAGTCTGAGCAAGTAGAGTTCACAGAGATTACCACTCCTAATGATTCTTTTGGTGATTTTTCTGCATACATGTTTGATGATGATTTTGTCACACTTAGGAGCGGTAGGATGCCAGCAGGCGACGCCTCATCTGAGCGACGATCCCATGCCACACTAGGAGCGCCAGACGAGGAGGATCACGGTACTGAGGCCGTGAGAGATGATGACGGTGGTACTGATGCCACCAGGGACGTTGATCCAGCCGACGGTACTGAGGCCGTCGAGTCATCAGTTCGAGGAGGTGGTACTGACGCCACCCCAGTTGCTGAGCCAGAGCACGGTGCTGATGTCGCGAGACATGCCGAGGGTGGTACTGAGGCCACCATTACTTCTGCTAGTCCTGTTGTCTTTCCATTTGTACATGTATCTCAGGACATTTCTGGAAATAAAGGAAAGGGTATGTTATTTTCGGATCCACATGTGTTGCTTGATGATGATTGTGTAGATTCTGCTGTTCATGAGCATGCCAGACCCTCTCTTAGTCCTTCATCTGAGAAGGACCCTGTGATCCCCTTTCCACGAGCACTTCACATGGGAAAGGGGAAGAAAATAGAAAATCCCAAAAAGAGTCATCAGATATAGTTCAGCCAGTAGATGATAGATAAATTTCATATTCAGCTGACTCTCCAAGAGGCCTTGGAGTACATCCCTCTACTCTAGAGATCACTCAGAGACAGGACTACAGTTAGGAGGAAGAGGAGGAACCATCAGTCTGAGATCCATGTGCTGACCAGAGCCACTTGTTTCGCGATACAGAACCGTCTGCCAACCAAGAGGCCAGATGCAGGAGCCCCGTATGTCATATGCCATATTCATGAGCAGAGGTTCGACCGCACACTATTAGACAACAGTTCTTCGATCAACCTACTTACGGCAGCCCTTGTCGACCGCTTCGAGTTGGGCACTCTCCGACAGAGCAGGACGGTCCTTCAGTTTGCTGATCGATCTGTCAAGAGGCCGAAGGGGTTGCTGAAGGACGTTGTCGTCACGATTCAGGGCCTGAAATTCCCCGTGGACTTCGTAGTGTTGGACATGGAGATCCCTGAGTCTGTGACCGATTCCCCCATCATTTTAGGACGCTCGTTCTTGGCCACAGCCAAGGCAGTCCCGACCATGATAGCGGGAAGGTGTACTTTCGCGTCGAGGGTGAGAGTATACAAATAGAGACGGTCGAGGAGACTAGAGTGAGAGATTCAGATTGCTCAGAGTTGACCACAGATTCAGAGCAGATGACAGAGGCAGGGTGAGACATCCACCAGGACTGCGACATTGTGATGACAGATGATGAAGCAGTTTGGGCAGATCCAGTCGTACAGGCCATCCTATCACCTTCAGAGTTCACTGATGCAGAGACGCCGGCATAGGAGAGCTTGGAGAGCGCATTCTTGGTCCAGGATACCTTTCAGGCCGCAGACCCGGTTCTTGACCGCGTTACAGATTTTTGTGAGTATGATCCCTTGGAGTCAGATACTGATTTGGCAAAGTTTGATGATTTCTCACCGTGTCTGACTTCCACTGAGCCTACAGCTGAGGAGGTTGGTTCTGAGTAGAGCAGAGATAGACCATTCGAGCAACCTTCTCTAGATCCAGTTTGCGAGTGAGAGTTCTCATTCTCCTGTGCAGACTTGGCAGCATACACTCGGGGATTCTTCAGAAGCCAGATTTGCCAGCACCGACTTGTCCAGAGCCGAAGCCGCTACCAGTGTAGCTGAAGTATAGATTCCTTGCGGGTGAGCATGAGATGTACCCAGTCATTATCTCCACTGATTTGACTGGAGAACAAGAATCCCGTCTGATGGGGTGATGAATCTGCGATTCATCATCGCAATATCTTGATCTTAGCAAAATCCCCGAGTAAAATCCCATAAAAATGACTATAAAATAAATAAATTAACAAAATAATTCTTGTAAATAAAACACACTAATTAATGTATATTAGATTGTACAAAATAATTTAACAATAAAAAGCCGCAAAAATAAAGGAGTTTTTCACCTGCAAATAGCCCAAAACTTCATGTATTTTTAATAATTTCATTTCAACTCCTTTTTGGCTAATTCTTTCTCTAACTTGTTTATAAAAATGTATATAAAAATACAAAAATACAAAACAAATTTCACCTAATGCTCCTAAATCCCCAAGGGAAAAAAGCCATAAAGACCAACTTCCAAGCCAAATTCCCGCTCCGTATGAACTCCAAATTCACCAAACTCACTTTTAAAGTTCAAGTTAGAAAATTATCTATCCAATGGAAGTGGTTTCATTAAAATCGGATCTCATTTGCAAAAGTTAGATTTTGGGACCTAGATGTACATTGTATATATGCTCACTATTTCTTCATTTTTTATTTTATCTTTCTCAATTACTTAAAGATCCAAAAAAATCACCGTTGTGTTGTATCTTGATTATAGTATTTTATTGTATTTTTTGTTGTAAATATCTCTTATGAAAAAAAGACAAAAAATACATATTAGAAAAGCAAACAAAAAAATGTACACGTTGTTTGGCTTCTTTTGTAAATTCTCCACTATTTATTCTATTCTATTTATTCTATTGTATTTAAAGTAGCCTACTTTATTTTATTTATTTATTTATTTTTACCCATTCTCTACAATAACTTCCATTTTTCTCCATTAACCACCAAGTCTTCATCTAACCTCCATTCCACTCCACCATTTTTTTAACCTCCCATTCAACTCCATCATCTTTCTAACTCCCATTCTTCTTCTCTTTATAATCATTTGTACATCCTCATTTTTCCTCATCCGCCATTCTTATAGAGTAAGGAGAGAGCTTGGAGTGTTTTGTTGGTGATAGCAACGAGGCATCTTCCTCAAGCGACGACCTCCTTTAGGCGAGATCTGCGGAGCTCCGCTCCGCGTCACGAGTTCCCCATACAGCTCGCACAGCTTCTCCGATTTTTGTTTCGACAATCGGATCGAAGCGACGACAGGAGTTCAGCATAGCTGCTCCGCAAATCCAGCGAATATCAGGTAAGTATTCCATATCGTTTCTCCTGCTATTTTATATTATCTAATATTTTATTTTCTTGTTGTGTTAGTCAACATCATTTTTTATATCACCACCACCAACTCATCCTCTTATCCTTATTATCATTTTCCTATTTAAGAAAATTAAAAAAAGCTAAAACAAAAAAAATAAGCATATTACAACAACAAAAAAAGCAAAAAAATAAAAAAAATAAAAAAATTTGCAGGGAAGCAGCAGCCCACGGTCGCCCCCCCTTGCACCTCCACCTGCACCGCCCGCACGACGCCGTCGCGGCCGGCGTCTCCAGCCCACAGCGGCACTCGTTGCTCCTCACCGTTCCTCGTCGCGCCGAGCTCCCCCTCATCTCCGCGGCCACCCGTGCCACCGCCGCAGCCACCCGCAGGTGGCCGCCCTCGCCTGCCACGCGCGCACCCCCGTGCCATCCCCTCGCCGCTCCTCGCCATGTGCGACCCTGTCAACGCACGCCGTTGTGGCCGCGCGCGCGGGCGACGATGCCCTTCCCAAGCACCGCCGCCGCCGACCTCCCCCCTCTTTGGGTTCACCCCCCATCGTGCCAAGGAAGAAGAAGGTCACATTTTCCTTATTTTTTAATGTAAAAATTGCATGTTTTTTATTACAAGTTTAGAATATTGCATATCAGTCCCTGTACATATTCTGCATTGTAATTTTAGTTTCTATATTTGCACGGATACCCCTATGTTTGGCTATTAACTTGGACACATGTTTTGCATCTTTTTATTCAATGAAAAATGTGTTGATGTTGAGCAACTAATTCTATACCTCATGGATATTTATTTATATTTTTGTGAGATATTGTGAATTAATTAAAAATGATCAATTGAAATTCTGCATATTTTACCCATTTTGAGCACTTAAATTTATATCTCACACGCGGTTGCTCTAAAAACTCCACAAAAATTAGGAATGATGCCTTGATATGTGATTGCAATTCTTTCCAAATTTCATCCAAAGTAGAGTTGTCTTGTGCTTAAAATAAATTGTAGAGTGATTTTAGTATTAAATTTTAATTAAATCCACATATATCCTTTTCACAAAATTTCAAATCTCATGGATTTCATATGAAAATATCTTTTTAGGATAATTCACACTCCGATTATTTTATCATTGTGGATTTAGTAGAAATTATTTACACACTGTCACTCTGATTTCATTAAAAAATCCATAAAAAATTCATAATTTGTCAAAAAATCCAAAAAAATCACTGTAGCTTCCTTGCATCACGTTTTCATTTCAGAAGATTTTCATAATTTTTACTTAATGTTTGTTCGAAAAATTTCGAAAAACCCCATAAAAATGTGCATTTTTACTTATTACATTATAACTCCGAAAAATACAAAAAAATGTGTTTTGTGTTCATCACTGGATTAGGATAATAGGAAAATATAGTTTGTCTAAATTGGACTAATTTGACATTAAAATTAATTTGGCCTTATTGTGTGTTTTCTTAGCGTCTTAATTCACTCGCATCGTGTTTTTTTGGCATTTATTTTGCATTCAAAAAAATCTAAAAAAATAGCATTTGGAAATCTAAAACTTAATTTTCAAATTAAACCCGAAGTTGTTCCTTTGCCTCCCTGAGTTCGACCCCGGACTTGCCCGGGATATAAATTAAGCCGAGACACTCTTCACGGAGATTTTTCTCGGTTTTGACTGAATCACTAAGTACACATATTACAACGAACCCAAATTAAAATATGTATTTAGCGGCTCGTCATGGTCTTGAAAAGAACCGCAAGGCGATAGGATGGAGTGTAGCAGATCTCCAGGGGATCAGTCCGGATCTGTGCACTCACCACATCTATCTCGAGGATGAGGCAAAGCAGTCGCGTGAGTTCCAGCGGCGGCTGAACCCGAATCTGAGAGAGGTTGTCATGAAGGAGATCTCGAAGTGGTGGAACACCGATTTTATCTAACCCATCTCCGATTCCAAGTGGGTCAGTCCGTTGCATGTGGTGCCCAAGAAGACGTGCATCATTACTGTTGTCACGGAGTCTGGAGAGGAGATCGCTACCGGGTACCCACTTCTTGGAGGGTCTGCGTAGATTACAGATGACTCAACCAGGCCACCAAGAAGGATCATTTCCCCCTGCCCTTTATTGATCAGATTATTGAGAGACTGGCAGGGAAGGGCCATTACTGCTTTCTGTATGGGTACTCCGGCTACAATCAGGTGGCCATTGCGCCCGAGGACCAGGACAAGACTACCTTCACCTGTCCCTTTGGGACTTATGCCTTCAGACGCATGCCATTTGGGCTATGCAACGCCCCTGCGACATTTCAATATATTTTGGTTTCTTGGGGATTGTCACTAAGCTCTAGTGATCCTAAGACCAATCCGTTATCTAGGATTATTGGCCCAGACAACTTGTTGGGCTTGGGTCCAGCTGGAGCCCTTGACCACAACCCAAAGTGCTTAAGATTAGGTTGACTAGTAGCCTCCACTACTTATAAGCTACTACCACACTGTCTGATTATTAGATGTGGCAGTATGTTTGGGGTGTTACAATCATCTTCACTTATATTCGCAACGTCCTCATGCAATAGCCCATGACCTATTCCCAATTCAGTGGCGGCTGCACCGCTTGGGTAGCCTTTTCCACTAGTAGAGGGAACCTAAGATGCATGTTATCTATCTTTTCGGACATGGTGGGGGAGTGCTTGGAGGTCTTCATGGATGATTTGACGGTCTACGGCGACGGATTCGACTCCTGTCTTGATTGCCTAGACCGATTCCTTCAGCGATGCATAGAGGTTAACCTAGTGTTGTCTTGGGAGAAGAGTCACTTCATGGTGACTCAAGGGATAGTGCTTGGCCACATCATCTCCAATAGGGGCATGGAGGTTGATCCGGCCAAGGTGGATGTCATTAGAAAACTCGATCCACCGTCCAACTTGCGGCAGTTATGGTCTTTTCTGGGGCACGTCGGTTTCTACCGACGATTCATTCATGATTTCAGCAGGATTGCCCGACCGTTGACTGATCTGCTGACAAAAGACACCGAGTTCCTTGTAGATGATAAGTGTCTATCGTCATTCGAGACTCTCAAGAGCTGTGTCATAGAGGCTCCTGTTTCGAGATCATGACGGACGCCTCCGATTTCGCCGTAGGGGCCGTGATGGGACAGAGGAGGGATGGAGTCCCATTTGCCATTCACTACGCTAGCCGTACATTGGATGTCGCGCAACGGAACTACACAGTCACAGAGAAGGAGATGCTAGCCGTAGTTTTTGCCCTAGATAAGTTCAGATCTTACATCACATCATTGGATCTAGAGTGAACATTTACACTGATCATACCGCCATTAGGTACCTAATGGCAAAGAAGGATGCCAAAGCGAGATTGACCAGATGGATCCTTCTACTCCAGGAGTTTGACATAGAGACTAAGGATAAACCTGGAGTCAAGAATGTGGTGGCGGATCATCTCTCCAGATTGGAGTATCTTGAGGATTCTGAGTAGATTGACCCTATTTGTGAGACCTTCCCAGATGAGGTGATCATTGCTATCGCCTCACTCCCATGGTATGTCGATATTGTGAACTATCTTGTCGCCAAGAAAGTTCCACAAGATTGGCCCAGGCAGAAACTTGAGACCTTCCTCGCGAAGGACAAGTTTTACCATTGGGAGGATCCCATCCTTTACCATGAGTGAGGGGATAGTATCTGGCGTAGGTGCATTCCTCAGGAGGAGCACCACAGCGTCCTTACTTACTGCCACAAGCTTGAGGCAGGAGGACATCACTCAAGGAGGAGAACGACACATAAAGTGCTCCAATCCGGCCTATGGTGGCCTACTCTCTTCAAGGACTCTGATGAGTTCATGAAGAGGTGTACTGACTGTCAGAGGATGGGCACTTGTGGACAGCGTGATATGATGCCGATGCAGCCCATACACTTCTGTGAGGTTTTTGATGCATGGGGCATCGATTTCATGGGTCCATTCCCTAGGAGACAGGGATTTGAGTACATTCTGTTGGCCGTGGATTATGTGAGTCGTTGGGTTGAGGCCATCCCCGCCCGAACCGCAGATGCTAGGACTGTTTGCAGATTTTTGAGGAAGAATATCATTTCACGGTTCGGGGTACCTCGAGTATTGATATCTGACGGGGGGTCTCATTTCATCAACGACAAGGTAAAGGCCCTTGCTAGCGAGTTCAGCATAGACCATCGAGTTGCCACTCTATACCACCCTCAGACGAATGGTCTTGCTAAAGTGTCGAACAGGGAGATCAAGACTATATTGCAGAAAGTCGTCTGCCCTGACCGAAAGGATTGGTCACAGCTTTTGGACTCGGTCTTGTGGGCATATCGGACGTCTTTCAAGACTCCTTTGGGTACATCTCCCTTTTGCCTCGTTTATGGCAAGCAGTGTCATTTACCTGTTGAGCTGCGACATAGGTCACTTTGGGCAGTCACTGATATACTTTTGGATCCAGAGAGTGTAGGAGATCAGAGGAGGGTAGAGTTAGCAGCCTTGGAGGAGCTTCGTGATACCGCCTTTTCAAACAGCCTACATTATAAGGAGAGAGTGAAGGAGTGGCATGATTCTCATATCAGCCACAAGCAGTTTGATCTAGGACAGAGAGTATGGTTGTTTGATGCTAGGCTTCGTCTATTTCCAGGGAAGCTACAGAGCAAATGGAAGGGACCTTATCTGGTTAGAAAGGTGCATGACAATGGAAGTATTGATATATCTGAGTTGTCTTCTGATGCTACCTTTCGAGTGAACGGCCAGCGGCTCAAGCCATATCTAGATCATGAGCTGCGGGTCGTTGATGTTGCCCCTATTCACTGTGCGTGAGATGTGGTCTCTTGACTCACATCTAATGCATCTCACGCCTGATTATCACTGTTCTTCCGACTTGTATAGATCCAACTGTCCATATCACTCTATTCTTTAGACCCACATCCCTTCTCTCATCTTATGATTATGATATACTTAGGGTGTACTTTCCCCTAAGTATAAGGGGCATGTCGGACTCTCGGGTATTCTTTTGATTCTTTATACCCATGTTTTGATGCCTATACCTAGGGATATTTCGCCCTAAGTATAGGGGGTAGACCCTGTACATCCTTCACTCGGATTTCCCTTCATGTACAGCTTGCTATACTTAGGATTACTTGATCCTAAGTGTAGGGGGGAAAACACCGAGTTCTCTTCATTCTATTCTTTGATTTGTCTTTGTATATAGCCATTCCTTTTCACTTCCCTATACTAAGCACGAGTTATGTCTTCTTCATCGCTCTTGACTCTGAGGACATCCTTCGAGCTAAGTATAGGGGTGTGTGTATATATTTCATATATACTTTAGCCATAACTCGTACTTTGTGTGAGTGTGTTAATAAATAAAAATGGATAAAAACCTAAAAATCCATAAAATTTAAAAAAAACCTTTGTATATAAAATTCATCTTGCACATACCTATTTATTTATCAAATTATTTTTGTACAAATGATTGTAAAATCTTTTTGTGTAAATAGCTTATAAATATTTTCATATCAAAACTATGTATATAGTACAAAATTTTTGTAAAATGTTTTGAAAACAAAAAGTTTGCAAAAACCATGTGTAAATTTTTGTAAATATTTTGCAAAACTTCGCATTCATGCATACATCCATGTTTTCAAACATTTTTCAAAAATTTTGCACAATTGTAAACATTTGTAAATTGCATATTTATAAAATAGCATCTTTGTAAATACTTGCACAGTTTTTCCAAATCATAGTTGACATTTAAACTGGCCTGGAACTAAATTGACAAATGGAGCTTGGTTAAGACCTTAATCCACCTAACAATAAGAGGAACCTTATAGGGCTTAGGATTGAGACTTTTCAGGTCCATTGGGACTTAATTCTTTGAGTCCACTAGGCTATGAGCATATGTCATCTTGATGAGCCTAAGTAGAGCACTTAACAACACACGCATGACTCTCAGAGACAATGGTTTTACTTGCACCAGCACCTTACACATAGCTCTCCACGGATGAGGTGGTGAAGAGGCAGTTTCCTTTGGCTTGGGGTAGCATATGAGGGTAGTACTTCTAGGCGGAACCTCTCTTCTTCTTATAGTGAAGGAAGTGTGTCTCAACTTGGTCTGGTGGTTATGAAGTCTAAAGACAGAAGCCGTGGGTTGCAATAAAGCTTCAAAAGAGGGATAGTCTACTGGCTCTAGAGGAAAAACTCCTTGTATATATGCTGCACCATGTAGATATGTTGTACAGATGCACATGAAAAAAATGTTGTAAATGTGTATAAATCATAAATTGCCAAAGAGCATGCATCTTGTAAATATGCATAATTAGCATGATTTTGTGCCAAAATAAAGGAATAAAGAAACGCAAGAAAAAGAGGGAAATATTTAGAATAAATATTGAGTGACCTAATCCTAAGGGAGGGCTCAGCATGGGCCTGACCACAAAAAGAACCAAGTAGAGAGAGATAGGGCCATTCATGTGTACATATACCTATGTATATAAATAAACTGATCTTCTTCAAAATAAAAATAAATAAGTGTTTCTTATATTTTGTACATATTTGTAAATATAAAATCAAAATAAAAATGGAAAAAATAAAAGAGAAATAAAAATAAATAAAACTCTCTCACCAGTGTATATAGACCATGTGTATAGAATAACACATCTATTTATTTCCTCCTTGTAAATAATTAATAAAAATCTAATAAAAATATTTTCGAATTCCATATTTCATGGTGTAAATAAATAAAATAAAAATTAGAAAAATAAAATAAAATAAAAAGAAATAAAATAAAATCAATTTCCCACCTTGTATATATACCATGTACATATGTATATAAAACTATTTATTTAACCTATGTAAATAAATAATAAAAATAAAATAAAAATACCCTTTTATTCCAAAAATAAATAAAATATAAAATTGGAATAACTGTATAAAAATAAATAATAAAAAATAAAAAATAAAAAATACGTATATGTATATACCTATATATATATTAATAATATATTGTAAATACGTAATTTATATTCCAAAAAAATAAATAAAAATCACTAAAATTAATTTGAAAATAAATAAACATCTTTCATGTTTTAAGTTTTTCGAAATAAAGTCATTTACTATTTTTTATTTAATTTACAAGTCCTTAATAATTGGTGGCCTGTGATTGGTCCACGAGGGATTGTTGACCCCCGGTCAACTCTCCCCCTGGATCAGTCAACTCGGATCTGTGCGACCGACCCGCTTTTCTCCAAATTTTCTTCACCTGATCCGAGCCCCAAATAACCAAACCCCGGGTCCTAATCACATTAGACATATCCGAGATCCACGCCCGATGGTTTTTCCTCGGGATCCGAGCTCCGACAACTCGCCCGACCTTCTTCTTCTCGGATCCCTAGCCGTATAAAGCTCCACCTCCGCCGCACTTTCCCAGCCATCTTTGGCGCTGCTCCTTCGTCCCAGGACCTCCACCTTACTCCCCAGAGTGACTGCTTCGCGAGGGAGGTGTCTAAGAGAGGAGAGGAAGCTTCTCGTCACTGATCCGGCGACCCCTTGTCGTCGTGCGTCGCCGCGAGGTGTGCCAGAGCCTCGGGCACCGACAACCCTTCAAGGCTACGACCCAGAGCTTCCTGAGCTCATCCGCAGTCGACTCCAGCCATCAGGTAGACCCGAATCTCCTTAGTTCGCCTAATTTCATCTTTCGCCCAAATCGACCCATCACCGTCGCCGATCGATTCCCACCGATGTGTCCACCCATTCGATCATCGGATCATCCCATCACCTCCGTGAGACCTCTCCCCACATTCTGCACCCACTCACCCACCTTGGTTCGCCCCGGAACCAAGGCTCGACCTCCCCCATCGTTACCTCGCCGGAGGTTGCTCACCCGACGCGCCCGACCACCCATTTTACCCCTAACAGGGTCGAGGCAGTTTGCCCTCGACCCAGGAAGCTTCTGGTGCAGTTTTGCAGGTCAAAGGGATCTCATCTGGAGGTCCAACGTTCGAGCCCAGGAGCTTTGCTCCTCCGTCATCGCCGGACCGCTCATGTGGTTGCCGCCCTCATCGGAGGGGCTCATTAGCTACGGAACGCATTGGCGGAACTTTTCCATATCTCAGCAGCAGAGGTGGACCTCAGCGCGCTGATGAACGTGAAATTCGCCTCAATAATAGTGTGGAATTATGCTGTAGTACAGGAGGCGAATTTTGTTCAGCAAAAACCACAGACCTTGAATACTGTGGAATATTTATGCTTGGCAAGTCTACCAAGGTCGAACACAGGGACACAGCTGCTTAATTATAGCTATTGAATTTTGATTCATGAAGTTCAATGTGATGTAATCTCAATTTCAGGTCCATGTGCAAATTATGATGCACTATGCTATTTACAAGGCGATGCCAAGTGATGCTATGATGCATGCATTTTTATCGGTTTTTATGCAAATATAAAGTGATGCATGAAATAAATATGCAAGAGAATAATAAAGCCTACAACTATACCCTAAAAATTATGAGCAACAACATAGATTTGAAATCAGTGCCATATTAATCATCACATTAAAAAGCGGTCATCGGATCAAAGCAAGACAAGGAGAGCAGAGTCCCAATATTTGCACATGAAAATTCAGTTCAATTAAAACAGTGTCAAAAGGAACAAATAAGTATGCTAGAATGTAGAGGACAAAATAAGGATCAAAACGACACTAAAATCATGCAATTTGGACCTACGATGCTCAAGTTATGCTAAAAACAGTGCAAGGGCATAATTGTAATAAAAATGCAATAAAACAAAGGGATAAATATTGCATTTAGGTCCCTGGAGGGACCTAAACGCAAATATGAAAAACCGCCTGGGCCCAGATGTAATTTTTCCATTGCGTGCAGGGGCCTTTTTGCAAATCTTCAAAACCTGGAGGGTCTCCCTGAAATTTACCCAGGCACGCATGTGGGGACACGTGTCTGGGGACCAAAGTGGAAATATCAATTCTTTCGAGGTCGTTCTTGCAATTTACCCAGCACCTCACGTACTACGCACGCGAGGGGCCAGGCTCGGGAGGAACCTCAGCTTCGGGACCACGTGGCAGCTGCTGGAGGTTCGGCTCTAGGTTCGGTCCACCCAAGCCTATAGATTCGGAGTGGAGGCTCGGGTGGAGTCAGCAGTCACCACGTGGATGCATCCTAGCCGCCCGATCCTGATGATCGAACGGCACCTGTAGCACCATCTTCCTCCGCAGCCCACCGGAGAAGGCGGGGCTCCGGCGAGCTGCTAATAGCTCCGCCTAGCCTCGCCAGGTCTTCTGAAGGTCGAGGAAGGCGTGTAATCTCCTGGCGAGGATCGTGGAGGCCTTGTGGAGCTCCGGCGACATCTGGAGTAGCGAGAAGGAGCATGGTCGTCGGAGGAGAAAGTGGCGATCGGCAGGGTGGCGCGAGCTCCGGTCATTGAGGGTACCTGCAAGGTTAGAAGACATCCAAAGCTCGTGTGTGTGTGTAGTGAGTAGAGTGGGGTCCTTGTGAGGTGATCGGAGTGGAGGACCAGGGTCTCCTTCCCTGGCGGAGCAGAGGAGGAGGTGACGGAAGGTGGACATGGTTGTGGAGAAAGGAGAGGTGTTCGCGGAGGGTGGCGCGAGGATGAGCGATGTGCGACGAAGGTTGGGAAGTGATCAGGTGATGGTGGTGAAGGTCGTAGGAAGCAGGAAAAATGCGACAAAAAAAACAAGAACAATACCTCGCCGGAGCGAGGAGCTTGGTGGAGGATATGACCTGGGCTGAGCTTCCATGGGAGGCTCGGGGTCGTCGCCTCGACCTAGTCGGTCATTCCAGGAGGCTCGGCGGTGGCGAAGCCACCAGAACACGGCGGAGCGCCGCCGTGGGTCAACACCGGCAAGAACCCATCGTTGCTTCTACATTCCACCCCTCCGCTGTCACCGGAGGGGCGGAGGAGGCTAAGGTTAGAGCCAAATTGGTGGACACGGCTTCCGGTGACGGGGGTGGGGGTATTATAGGTGAAGGAGGTCGGGCGTTACAGAGGTGCGGGGCTACTTTGAACGGGATGTTAATGGAGAGGGGGGTTACGACGAGGGAATTTGATGAAGGCACGAGGATGGCGGAGGTCATGGCTTCGTGTAGTGGCATTATGAGCAAGAGAGGCGGTCGGAGGTGTTGGCCAAAAAAGGAAGGGGGCGGAGGATGCGCGATGAAACGGCTGGGGGCGAGGGGGGTTACGGAGGTAGAAGATGAAGGCGAGCCGTTGGATCTTGCGATCCAACGGTTAGGATAGGAGCGCAGGTGAAGGGCTCCGATTAGATCTAAGGTTTAGATCCAACGGCGGGGCGTTGGGCGCTGATGAGCGGCTTAGATAGAGGCTTCAGTGAGATCTAACGGTGAGGGTTGACTGGGTGACGTGGAGCAAGGAGAGGCGTTGGATGGTTTGAAGATCTGACGGCCGATGTAGAGATGCGACGTGGCTGCACAGGAGGCGTAGGATGAGGGATGGATCGAGCGGCTAAGGAATAGGCGGGAGCGGATGGTCTTGATTAGATCTGGGACTCAGATCAACGGCTGAGGAGTGGAGCGGGGTGGACGGTTGAGATGGGCGTGGGCTGAGAGGATCCAGCGGCACAGGCAGTGTCGGGTGGCAGCAAGGGAAGCGGGCCACGTGGGAGGGCTAAGGGGGCGCCACGTGGCCCAATCAGAATAATTCAAACAAAAAATACAAAGAAAGAAATAGTTAGGGGTCGAATTAGGAAAAAGTCAAAACATGAAAGTTGCTCGTCTCAACGAGATCTACAACTTTCATGTTGGGCAAAAAGCCAAAAGAGGTCATTTGTACAAAAGTTATTTTTGGGGGTATTTTTAAGGGAATAAAAACACCAAGTTTGCGGTTTTGAGATCTTTTTGTATTTTTTTATCTTTTTAAGGGTCAGTGATTTATAGACAAGTTATCTACCTAATTTTTAGGGGTTTTTGAATAATAAAATAATTACAGAAAAATAAGGGCAATTAAATACAAATAATTAAAGGTTAATTATACACAATATAGTACATGATAAAATCAAAGCATTAAAGGTGATTTTATTGGATTAATTAAGACAGGGGTTTTAATAGAGAGTTTTTTAGCATGATGAATACGAGATTCATCACACGCGTACGGAGCCGGCGAAGCTCGCCAGCGAGAAGTTCTTGGAGGACCCTCGTCCTTCGTCCGATCATCCCCGATGCTCCAGATCCTATCTCAGCCGTCCATTTGAGGAGCGCCAGCCACCGTCAGATCTCTCTGGGGTGATCAGGACCGTTCGCTTCAATGAAGGGGTGCCCTTGCCTTGCAGTCGTTGATCATCCACGTGGCATCCCCTCGTCCGTTGGATCCAAGCGTCGGTCTTCGAAGAGACACCCGCTGCACCTCAACCGTCCGATCGGCCACGTGGCGCTTCTTCGACCGTCCACTTTTAATAAGAGGTAATTTTCCCTTAGGTCCCTTCTCTTTTAGCGTTTATTAGTTAGTCCTGTAAATATTTTTGTACGTTGTTTTTAATTAGGGTAATTTGCACTCTGGACCTTTATGTTTTCCTTATTTGCATTTTAGTCCTTATATATGTGGGCCACGTGCATCGACACGTGAGGACTTGGTCTTTTTGCACTTTCTATCCTATATTCCTTGTGTGTTATTGTTTGATCTTATAGAAATAGGAATTACAAGTAGGTCCCTCTGCGCCTGATACACGTGCATCGCGCATGATTTCTTGGACATTTTGCACGAGGTCCCTTGCATTTTCTTGCCTTGTTACCGTTTGGCCCTTGGAACATGTTTTGTTTGCATTTAAGTCCCTAGCACTATGAGCATCTATTTTATTTAAATAAAATAGTAAATTAACTCCGAATTGCGTGAAATTTGGATACGAGGCTCCTTCCACCGTGTAAAAATTTCCCTAAAAAATTGGGACATTTTTGAGACTTTTTGATATTTTTAATAATTCAAAAACAGTGGTTTTTGTCACTGTCTAATTTAGAAAACCCAGGAAAAATAGAAAAACTCTTTTAAAAATTACAAAAAATTAGTGTAAGTCAATTTTAGTGTCTTTAAATTTCTATCCAATTTTCGTGATTTTTGGATATATAAAAACCTTAAAAATTGAAAAACCCTAAAAATCTTATAAAAATTCTAAAAAAATCTAGAAAATACAAAAAATATAAACTCTTTTTATGAATTTTATTTTGTTTATATTTCTCATAAAAATTACCTCCAGGCTGTGAAAGATCCATTTGATATTTTAAATGGATCTTTGAAGTCTGGCTGGACAGTTTGCTTCTGTTTTGAGTTTTCTCGATTTTTAGAAAATCACATAAAAATTATAAAAATCTGAAAAATTACCAAAAACATTAAAAAACTTAAAAAACACAAAAACATTTTTGTTTGAATTTTTGGAGCATTTTTTACTGATTAAATAATTGGTTGTTTTTGCTTTTTTCTACATTTCTTTAAAAAAATCAAAATACAAAAATATTAAAAAATATATAAAAACCCACCAAAAATACATTTTCTTCTCATTTTTGATCTTGACTACTTCGTAGGCCGCAAGGCCAATTCATGCACCCTGAGTTCGACCCTTGGTGCTACACCAGGCTAGTCTCGTAGCCAGGACCGCTATAGCTTGATTTCCTTGATTTTATATCCTTTTGATTGGTGGTCTGTTTCACAATTTTCTTGATTGACCGATCCCTCGCGATCCAGGTCGCAATGACCCGAGAGTGATTATTTTGCCCGGATTGACTTGTGGATTTTTCGGCCGTCAATATGTTGCACCTTGTAGATATACTGTATATATATATATATATCACGAAAATGTGCAAAAATGCAAAACTCTAAAAAAGGGGACATGCCTGATTGAAAATAAAATGCCTGACAGAGTGTGTAAGCAAACCTTATGTATTCTATTGTCTCATCTCAAAGAAGCATGTAGTTGGAGACCTAGCTACATTGGTTAAGCTCCAGGGGATACGTGACTACACTAGTCACGGTCCATTCTCTTATTTCCCGTCTTCTCGAGCTGGTTGTACTTGAACTTAGAAGGAAATACCCCGTTCCTCGAGGAAAGAGTTGTTAGACTAGGGGACTAAAGTTACCTCATCGAGGGAGGCTGTTTCTTTGCCATTTATGAGGTGGGGAGCTATATATATCACTTACAAAGTACAAGGAAAGATTCATAGTCATTAGAATTTGCATATGTAGACTTGTTCTGACCTGATTATTAAGGAGACTTGACCACAGAACTGTTGAACTTGGAGGCCATTGAGTCTTAAACCTATTTCCCAATAAGGTTCCGCCAAATTAATAAAAGGTCTGATTGAGCTCCATACTCCAATTTGACGAAGATAAATTTAATAATCAACTTTGATTTTTTTCTTTCTTCTTGCTTTTCTTTTCAAATAAGTGTTTACTAAGGGAATGACAAAGGTAAAGTACAGGGGGTGATGAATATATGATTCTCATTCTTTATTCTTTTATTTTAGCTTTATCTTTTAGCAGAAAAACTATAAATGTATGTAAATACAATAAATTAACATCGTACAGGTCCTTGTTACTATCGCATAATTAACCGTATTTTACAAAAAATAAAGAATAAAGAGAAAAGAAAAAGAAGGAAGGACGTGTTTAGAATAAATACAGAGTGACCCAAATCCCGAGAGAAGATCAATCCTTAGCCTCATCGACAAGGAATATTAGTAGGGGAAATAGCGTACATTGTATATAATACGTATCCAAATAAATATTTATATTTATTTTACAATTTGTGAATACCATATTATTTTTGAACACTTGTATACAAACATAATAATAATATAAAAATAAAATAAAAATCATAAAACACAAAATAAAATAAAAATAAAATCCACAATTCATTGTACTAAAGCCATGTATATGTATATTGTATACATTACATATTTATTTAATACCTTTATTCAAATTGTAAAAGCCAGATAAAAATCATTTTATATTCCTCGAATTATTTTGTAAATAAATAAAATATAATGAAATTTATGTTGGTAAAAATAATAAAGTAAAATATATGTATATAATATATATGTATATTGTACATGTGTATAATACACTATATTGTATATACTGTACACACGATTTCATGAAAATAATAAAAATCACAGAAAAATAGTTTATAAAATAATAAGCATTTTTATTTTATTCATTTTTATTTTAAAATCATTTGCTAATTATATTCATTATTCTTTTAATTTCTAGCTTGGAATTTTCCTATTAGTCCACGCTGGATTGTTGACCTCGATCAACCGCTCCTCCCAATTGACCCGGCACAACTCCACCTTAGCCAGACATGTTTTCTCTCCATTTTCCAGATCAGGTCAGATCTTCATTTACGTCAATTCATGCACCCAAATGTTCTCCTAAGATCCATCATTTTCATTGATCCCTAGGAGAAGCCAGATCACCCTTGGGTTTCGCGTTTCTCCTTGAATCTTCTAGACCCTAGGGCACCTCTATAAAACATCTCCTCAGTCCCCCGAGCTCAGTAGCTCATTCCTTGCACCACCTTCCTTCCTTTAGAACCTCCAGCATCGTGACAGGATCCTCTAGGTGTCGATTTGGTGACCAGGTGTGCTTACTAATCTCGTGGTTGGAGTCCTCCACCATGATAAGCCTCCCAGCCTTCCGCAGCTTGGTAGAGGCCACAACCACGCCATCCTCTCCTGACATTGTTGAGTCCATCAGGAACCTCAGGTAACACTTATTTATCATCCATTTCACGTTTCAGTCCTATCCATTCTTTTTGCGTCGTCGTAGTTCATCAGCTCCGACCAGCTGGTTGGAGCCCCGTCACGCACACCTATCCACACCGATCACTACCTCGTACCATTGCCATACTTCCCTCACTACCTAGCCACCTTAGACTCAACAATTCGATCGAGATTAAGATCCAGACGTCCCTCCTCCATTTCACCAAACGTCGACCCCCATTCCCCCTCGCTTCTTATTTTATATGCAATAACGAGATCGGAGCTACGCCCCAAGTCTACCTTTCCTTTGAGATATGGGAGTGTGAGTTGGACCCAGTTTGTGCCCATTTTTCTCAAGCAGAGCAGCTCCAGGCGGTAGAGCACCGCCACGTTGTTGCAACCATCCATCACCTCATTGAAGCTTGTCACCTGACGCGGGGCATCCTTCTAACGGTGTTGGACCCCTTTGAGCAGCCATCCGACCACCCGATCGATGCCCACCTTCGATCAAAGCTCCCCCGCTACCTGTTCTTCCAGCATGCTTCACATCCATCATATTCGAAGAAGCTCCCCCCAGATTGAATATGAGCTACATGATCATGCCCTTTTCCAGAGCATCCAGATCCATGTTCCAACTGTCAGATCTCTCGCATGCCTATATTTGCCTCTGAGTCATCGAGGGTGTAGGGATATGTATCTATACTTGTGTAGGAAAGAGGACATCGTGAAATCTTGCATTCTGTATCAACCACATTGTCCTCCTCATGTGAGAGAAACTAATATGCCTTGGTTAGATTCTGCTTCCAAGGCCCTACAATATCCATTTCTTCACATTCTGCTTCGGATGTAGAGTACTCGACACTGTTCTCAGAATCTGGTCTTTGCCACTTTCTCTATTTCATCTCCAACTCTACTTCATCCGTGTGAGCATGGAACTGGATCTTACCATCATTATAATCAAACACTGCCATGGTTTTCTCATTATGAATCCTCCCAGTGTTGAGGGACCTCCATATATAGAACGGTAAAATTGACTCTGTACTCTTGTCCCTCGATTGATATGACAACGTTCCTCAACAAACACTTAGGTCTCTTTATATTGGTTCGGGGTAGCTAGAGTCTTGATTTCTGACGGGGGTACTCGTTTTATCAATGACAAGGTAAGGGCCCTTGCTATCGAGTTCAACATCGACCAAAGAGTTGCCACGTCATATCACCCATAGACTAATGGTCTTGCTGAGGTTTCAAATACTTAGATTATGACTATTTTTCATAAGGTTGTCCGCCCAGATCGAAAAGATTGGTCACAACTTTTGGACTCGATCTCGTAAGCCTATAGGACTTCCCTCAAGACACCCTTGGGCACATCTCCCTTTCGATCAGTTATGGAAAGCATGCCACTTACCAGCTGAGATCAAACACAAGTCACTTTGGGTAATTACTGAGCTAGTATTAGATCCCAAGAGTGTAGGAGACCAAAGGAGAGTAGTATTGGTAGCCCTCGAGGAATTGAGAGACAACCTTCTCGAATAGCCTACAATATAAGGACAGAGTGAAGATATGACATGATTCTCACATGAACCATAAATAGTTTGAGCCGAATCATATGGTTTGGATATTTGATGCTAGGTTGAGATTATTTCCAGGGAAAATACAGAGTGAATGAAAGGGACCTTACTTGGTCAGAAAGGTGCACGGCAATGGTAGCATTGATATATCTAAATTGTCTTCTGATTCCATCATTTGAGTAAATGGTCGATGCTTGAAACCATATCTTGATCATGATCCATTGATCGTCGATGTTTCCCATATTTATTTTGTATTGGACGTGATCTTTGACTCACATCATTTGCATTTCATATAGATTTCCACTTCTACTCTGCAATTAAATCATCACTCCTGAAGATGCAAACTCAACATATAACAAGTCCACAGAGGAGAGACATGATGAGTATACCTATAAGGATCTAAGCGAAGGAGAGATCAAAGGAGAAAAGTAAGAAGAGCCCAAGCATCTCGATTAAAGTAAAAAAACGTCCTGACATCGATTCTTGTTTCCTTCCATTTTATCTAGACATTGATGCCATGCCAACATGTTGGGCCCGAGGAAGCGGTTGTATAGATCCATTGTGTTTATATCATTCATTCTTTTGGTTTAATACCTCATCCTCATCTTATTATTATGCTATACTTAGGGTTCACTTTACCCTAAGTATAGGGGGTGCTAAACTTGTGATTATTCATTTGGCTCTATTGCATCTAGTTTTGATGCATATACTAAGGGATATTTAACCCTAAGTATAGGGGAGGTAATGTCGGTACATTCTACCCCTTGGTCTTCACCCTTTGTACAGTCTTTTATACTTAGGATTACTTGATCCTAAGTATAGGGGGATCACTAATTTCAATTCATTATATTCATTCATTTGTCGTTTTAGTATAAGCACTCTTTTCACTTCCGCAATACACATCACGAGTTATGTCTTCCATCGTCGCTCTCTAATCACTTTGAGGACAAAATTAGAAAAACTTAATTCAGCGCTTAAGTTTCTCTGAACCACATCGCTACTTCACCTGAGGCGACCAAGGTAGACACAGACCCTTCCCCTTCTCACATCTGTGAAAGCTAACATAAAATATTATGGTGGGGAAGGTGTCCCTTGCTCTTTCTTTAACCCCTATACTCCATGTGAGAGTGATCTACAGTTTGTTGAGCATCAAGTATATAAATATTATTGAACAACTGATTGATCATTTAATAGCCAAAAACTGTGAGAGCATGAGGGCAGTGAGTCCGGACTGTTGATGAGCGGACAGTCGACTAGGCTTAAGTATCAATAATAAACACAGTGTGACCCCAATCAGCTATCCGGACTCAACAATAAAATAAGAGAACCACACAGATAAATCAATCAATCACGAAATCAATGTCAACGGTTTCCGCTATTTATTTAACCAGGTATAGCGATCAAGGTCGAACACAAGGAGCACAGAAATGTACGAGGTAGTCCGAATCAGAAAACAGAAAGCATATTTGTGTGATTTTTACTTTTGCAATTTTTTTTATTTTTCAATAAAAGCAGGCAAGCAAGAAAACAAGAGCAATGAAAAAACAAGCATGCCTTTTCAATTTTTATTAAGGTCAAAATGACTCTAAAACAAGAAAAGAAAATATTTTTATGTTTTCAAATATCTAGATATTTCTATTCAATTTAAGGGATTTTTCCAATTTTTATGTAATTTTATAAAAATCAAACAAGGGCAAAAATAGAAAACAGTGTACATCACGGACTTAAAGGAAATTTCCCTAATGTCCTGGTTGTAATTTTTATGAAAAAATAAATAAAAATAGCTATGAATAACAACTGAAATCCTTTTTTTGAATTTCTATAAAAATTAATGATTATTATAAGTTTTTGAGTTTTTTGTACTTTTTAGGGATTTTATAAATTATAATGCAACAAAAATGGTATTGGAATTAAAACACACAAAGAAAAGCATACACAAATTTTTATAGAATTCTTAAGATGATTTTTATATTTTTTGGGTTTTAATAAAACTGACAGAGCGATTTTCAGGAGTTTTTTATTTTTACAAAAATATCAAACAAAACTAAATTAGTTCTAAAAAAGTATCAAAAATATTACATGTTAGCAGGAGCTAACTACAATTTTTCTGGAATTTTTGGAGTTTATTTAGTAATTATTTAATTAAAAACAACACACGTAATCAACATGGACCTAGATACAATTATTAAAAAGTTTCCAGGGTAAAAGATAACATACGTGAGAAGCGCAGGCTAATATTGCAATTTAACCAATAGATTCACGCACATGCTCAAAAATATACGTGCAGAGTTTAATTAAAAACATAACATTCACCAACTTCAGGAGCAAACATGCAAATAACCCTCACACTCGCGTGTACATGCACGTGTCTTGGGCCTGAGAGGGCTAAAATGCAAATACTAGAAACTTAGGGTCCAAACTGCAAATTATCTGAACTTCAACTTATTTTACGGGGTTATAAAGTAAAGCATAAAAGCATAGGATAAATAATGCAAAATACCCTTCGTAGGGCACATGCGGGGCACGTGGGACGCGTGGCGCGCGGGGAGGCTGTCGCTATCGTACGTCTCGGATCGCCTCCTGCTGCTGATTCGTCGATGCAAATGGTGTCTGGAATGTGCGGGGCAGATGCGTCAGAGAATGTCAGATCAAACGACCCACAAGTTGAATCGGTCAGCGGCTCTTATGGAATATGGCAGAAAGGGGGGCTCATCCGACGGCTGAGAAGGATGCTGGAAGAACAAGGCCCCGATGACTTTCACTTGAGCCTCATATGGAATCCGAAGCTCAGATGAACAATCAGAGAGGTCCGGCAGGGTCGTAGAGGTGGCCCGCATCGAATGAGCGGCTCCGATGGAGTGGGTATCGGTCGAATAGGCATGACGGTGGAGGGTGGCCTGGAGCAGCTTCATTGGAGCACCTGGAGGCATGAAATGGGATCCTCGCATGCGTTAGGACCTGCAAAAGATAGAGCGACTCGGAGGGAACTCTCTGGTTGGGTTATTGCTTGGGAAACAAAAAGAAGCGTAGGTGAGGCGAGTGGTTGATTTCCGGCGTATGGGGAGGATGGAGATGATGAATCTCGAATTCATCACTCTAAATATCATTTATTAAGCTCAAATCCCTTAAAATCAACAGCATTTCGGCTTCTATTCTGCATAGTTAGCATTCATACATGTTTTCATAAGATTTGCATTTTAACACTAATTTTTGCACAAAATAAGAAGCAAAAAATAACCTGAAAATAGCCTAACTTCCTTGATTTTTAACTTATTCATGCTAACCCCGAATAACACAAAACGACCTCCACTTTGTACATATCACTAATAAGAATAAATAAAAAATACAAAAAATAACTAACCCAGATAAATGGACCGAAAACCCAAACCCTAGTTTCAGGATTTTCGGATTATAAACCTTATATCTTCCTCATACAATGTCCTTTTATTCCTACTCACTTTTGAACTAATATACATTCAATTACCTTTAAAACAAGACCATGTTTGAGTGAATCGGAGCTCATATGTGAAAGTTGAGTTTTGGGCCTCTTTTGTACATTGTGTATTTTAGCGGTTTTTAACCTAATATTTTATATACATATTTAACCTATTAATAAAAATCCACAAAAATTATAGTAATGTGAAATTATTTATCTTTAATCTTATAATATTTTTTTGGATTTTTATCTGATTTAAAAATGACAAAAAAATAATAAAAAAACCAAACAATCAAGGTATTCTATTTACATGGGATGCCCCAAAAATTCACTTTTTGCAATTGATCGATTTTGGTTATGATGTCTTCATGAAAGTTGTATATCTCATCGAGACAAGCATTTTTCATGAAGAAACTTTTTCGATCAGAGGTCATTTGCTATTTATTTTATATTTTAGAAAATCATTATTTTTGAAATTTTCTGGTGCTGACACGTGGCCGCCCTTGGGGCCACCATGAGTCAGCCATTTTTTGCATATATATATATATGTTTTATAAAAAAATTAATTAATTAATTAAATTTTAAAAAAAGCGACGCACGTGCAGGGCCCGTGGCACGCGCCCAGCACGTGCCACCTGCTCTCTCTTTTTCGTCTGCTACGTGGCCACAGCAGGGCCGTCCGATCTCGACCGATCGGACGGCCCCTGCTCGTCTTCTTCCTCCGCCCCCTTTCCCAAATTCAGCGCCGCCGCACCCGATTTCTCCGCCGCGTATCCTGCGCCGCCGTGTATCCCGCACCGCCGCATCTCGCCAAGATCCCCTCCTTCAATCAAATCATGTCGATCCTCCAATTCTCCCCGTGATCTTCGACCCCCTCAGATCTCGCTGCCCCCCTTTCCAAAGCCGGCGACCCATCCCTCTATAAAACCATCGACGCCGCCACCTCCAAAGACTATCCGCCGATTGCACGGTGAGGAAAGAGCTACGGGGTGACAACCCGTCATCTCCTCCTTCCTCGGCGAGGTCTGGGGGCTTAGCCCATCGTTGCAACACCACCATCGTACTCGAGAGGAGCTGCTCTTCTCTGGCAAATCGCCGTTGAGCCAAGGACTACCCTCGCTACCATCATCTACGACCACCAACTACGACCAACAACTCCGTCTACAACAACAAGCGACTTCTCCAACGACTCCATCAAGCGCCTTCGCATCGACTCATCGTCTCCGGCATTCTATCTCTGTCTTCACCAAACGACGCCAGCCCTCTTCGTCGGTCGCGCAACTCCCACAGACGTTGGAGCCCTCAGCCAGAAGGGGGTCAACCGCCAGGAAGCTCGGCCATTGACTTCAACGAAAGACATCAGGCGCCTCCTTCGACACCACCGGAGCTCAGCCCCGACACACCGCCAGGAGAACCACCGGTGAGCTCTCGACGCCTCACCGCCACTCTCCCGCTCCAGCACCGCAGGTCGGGCACCAGACCCGTGGTCCCCCGCACGTGCTTCGCATGTGCGTGGGGAAATGTCAGCAGGTCACGTGCCTTGCACGTGCCCTCTGGGCATATTGCAGTCTCCCCCCTCCGTATCTCCATATTGCGCATCGCCCCCCACCGACCAGGTCACGTCCTTGGCACGTGACCAGGTGGCAATTTTGCAAATCAGCCCCCCAGAGTTATCGGTAATTGCATTAACACCCTTCTAATGCATTTCTACATTTAGTTTAATTATCATCTTTGTAGTTATACCCCTGTACTCTGTTGTCATTCTAAATCACTTTATTGCATTATTTTATTTGTCAAAAAATGGCATTTTGTTCTACAGTTAATTCTATAGAGTTTGACATATTGTATACATTTTTGTAATCATTGGTTAATTAATAATTAATTGTTTTGTGGAAATTTGCATATTTTGCCCAGTTTGAGCTCTGAAATTTATATCTGATTAACCGTTGCTCTAAAAGTCTCCGAAAAATCACAAATTGTAGAGTTAATTGAGCTTGATATTGTGCTTAAAAATAATTGCATTTTCATGCGTAGTTTGCTCTGTAAAAATCATTTTGCACATTTCAGTGTTTGATTTTTAATAGGTATTAGATCTCACATTTTCGAGGTTTAGGATTTTTTTGAGGTCCATCACCTAGTGATAGACCTTAGATAATTTTATTCCTTGAAAAAAATAGGTTTAATATTTATTATAATTAAATATTGAAATTCATTTTGTTTGCATTTAAAAATTCATAAAGAAATTCATATTGCATCCAAAAATTCCAAAAAAAATTATAGTGCATTCATTTCATCATAATTTACATTGTGGCCAAGTTTCGTATTTTGCGGACATCATTTGAACATATTTGACATTTTAGTCCCTAAAATAGGCTGAATTTGTATCTTGCATCCCTTATCTGCATCAAAAATTCCAAAAAAAGGATCGCATTGAAAATCTTGAACGAACTTTGATAGACATAATTCTAGGTTGTTCATTTGCCTCCTAGTGTTCGACCTTGGGACTTGCCCAAGTAAAATAAACATAAAACCATGAGATTGAAAATTGAATAAATTATTTGTGGTTATTTTCTTGACCGATTCCAATTGCCACCTACAACGCACGAGAAATTTTTTTTACGCACGACGCTAAAAACATCTTCTTAACAAGTGCATTTTCGGATTCGTCAGATGCAACCGTTGCCAGGGAGGCAAACGGCTTAGATTTTGTCTTGAAAATTTTCTTTCGATTTTCCGCATTCGGGTAGTCCGACCCCCGAATTTCTCATTGTAAATTCCATAATTTTTCTGCATTTATTTTTAGCATTTTTTTGTATATTTTATTGAGTCACTCTCTTACACTGTCTCTCTTATTTTTCTTTTGAGGTACTTGGCGTATGTGGAGCGGTTTTTCTAGAACCGACGCAACTTCATCGACTTCCGCAAATGCCGCAATTAAAATTAAGATCGAGTCGAGTCGTGAGAGAGCGTAGAGTTTAGAATTTATTTTTCTGAACTTTAATTTTTGTAAATTACTACTCATTTATAGCGGTGTCTGTTTGGTCTCTCGCGTGTGTAAAAGACTCTAAACATTATTCTGTGGTGTGTCGTGGCATGTTTCACTCTCCAGTGAGGGTGGGGCCCGACTTGAGTGGCGATTAGGGTAGATCTGTACCTACGGCTCTCAAGAGCATTTTAATTTTTGATTGTGCTCATAGGATTAAGCAACACTTCACATTAACAGAGACGCACATAGATCGTTCAATTTAGCCAAAAATTTAACTCAATTTCTTCCCCGCTAATAGAACTTTCTACTTAAGTGCGGTTTTTCATCGGCTTGCATTCATTTAAAATAAACTTTCAATTTCTGTCTAACATCCCACATGGAGGAGATTGTGAGGATTCACTGTAAGTCTTCTAACTGAGCATACATCATTGTTTTCACGTGCATCGGCTTTTCCTGAATTTTTCCCTCCTGTTTTGCCACATAAATTTAAAGGACATTGGGACTGGACGGTAGACGTATATTTATGCTTAATTTCTTCTGTGATCACCTAATTAAAATTGAGACTGCTAAATATATCCGATTCTAAATAAACCCATAAAATTAAGAACTTTTGCGGGAGATTAACCCCGACCTTGGATGTTTTTATTTTTCTGAGTAAGCGAGAGACGACACTTAAGATTAGAACCAAGCTCCGATATTTTCATTTAGACTACTGATTTTAAAAACGATTAGCCACTTCTCAGTGAGGAATACGAGTAGCCGGTAACTGGTCCGGACATCCTTAACAGAGTGGGTGGTTTAAAGGACACCGCGTAAGGCTCCGTCCTTAAGTAACACGGGTAGCCGTTTTACAGTCCGTACTTACACCTATGCTGGATGAAAGTGGATGTAACTAGTTGTACGAACTCGGGACAGACTTTATGAAAATTTCGACGCCTAACAGCTTGCTAAATTTTTTGCTAACATTGATTTATCACCAACTAAAATTGAAAAGATAATACCTGAATTCTTACGGCTTCATTGTGTGAGTTGGTGAACCAGGGGTTTGATTTGTATTTGCATTGGTGTGCTTGAACCGATATCGAAGATCAAAAGCCGCACATTTGATAAAATTCCTCTTGACTATCCCTTGCAATCATCTCTCTCATCTCTTGATTTAAATCTCATCATGGAACTTTTTCCAAATTGCAGATCCAACCCATCATCTCTTTCAATTCTTTCAAATATGGCTGAACATTTATCTAAAATCCATCAGAGCTGTACTATAAAAATAAATCTGTCTCGGTTAGGCCCAAATCAACTACATCCTCTTCTTTCAATAATCCTCCAACATTTGCGGAAAACTTTCACCCGCGGATGAATTCGATCCCCTCATTGAATTCTTACTCGAATCATCCGACCGTACATGACCACCTACCATCTTGGACTGAACCGTCTTATTCTCAGTTTCTCGCTAATGAAACATTTCAAGATCAAAATACCTTTGAGTCTCATGACTGGCTGAGAAACCAAACCCAAATGGAAAGACACGTGCTTAATGATCATCAGCATAGGATTGACTACGACATGCCCCTTTTCAGACATGATATTCATACAGAGGACTGGATTAATCACATAGAAACACATCAACCCTGTATGTTGACTCCACAATATCGAGGTCCAACCACTCATGATCAAAGGAATAAATTCTACTCGGACCAACTCCACATGCTTGGACCATATGAGCAACTGCCTTCCATAATTATTGAGGAGATATTTTCTGAAAATAATGATCGTATAATGGATATTCCAAGAAACTCTCCTCCTACCACATACAGGAAAATGGAAGACGAAATTATTGAACACATACCGACTGCTCCCATGATTGATCTTGAACAGAATTTTGAGGATAATATTTCGAGGATAAAAACAAGATTTGAATTGATGGAGGATAGATATCAAAAATTTGCCGACCGAGTAATCTCGTTCTATGGTGGATCAGATATAAAACTAAATGAGGAAATGATTGGATCTAAGAGTGAAAATTTTGAGGATATTTAAAAACCTAGGGATGATTCTAACATCAACACTTCTGCTTATTATTCCCCTAGAAATGATTATGCCTCTAACCCTTACTCTGAATATCAAGGCCCCTTCTCATCTATGAAAGACACCACATCACCACACCACACAGAAAATACCAAAAAATTGGAATATTTGAAAACCACAAAAAAATCGAAAATCCAGAAAAATTCATAAAAATTGAGACTGAAGAAGATCTAAGGAATTTGGATCCTACTATACGGGAGGCACTGGAAAAATGCTTGATTTTTGAACTTCCCTTTATAAAGGCCATCGAACACTTCTCCGACCTTAAAAAAATTTTAATGGACAAATTAATGATCAAAAAGTTGGGAAGGATTAAAACAAAAACTGAAAGACATATCTTGTCAATGGCCTCCTCTTTGGTGTTGAGGAGAAAAAGCAAAAGCCGCATAGTGAAGCGGTTGTCCAGATTTGATTGTATGATCAAAAACACAAATTTCACCCATGCTCGAATTGATGACGATTCACCAATCAATATCCTCCTGACCTCTTTATTTCATGAACTCAAGCTCGGACCAATTCGGAAGATACGAGAGATTGTTCTATTGGCTGACCGATCTATAAAGCGGCCAAGAGGAATCATTTCTGTCATCATGACATTCCAAGGTGCTCCGCTCAAAGTAGAATTCACGATCATTGATCTTGAGCATCAAGGAGAATTCAACAGTCTCCAATTATTCTCGGAAAGCCATTCTTAGCATTGGCTAAGGCAATTATTGATTGTGAGACTCGACAAATAAATTTTACAGCATTGGAATCACTACGATCTGATACAGTCTTTGAGGAACCACGATTTTCTGAGGCAACCCACAAAGTCCCCAACAACCGTAACTATGAAACGGTAGAAGAGCCCTACCCCACAGCTACACATGAGATAGCGGTTGTTGATGAGATTATTGGTTTAGAGAATCTCCCCCTTGCTCCATTCCCAACTGCACTCACCACAGAAAATCGAGCATATGAATCTTATGATCCGGAGACTTATGCATGGGCACACCCTGGGTCAACCTATTACGACTACATGGATTACATCAACTCGACACAGGAATGCTCCAATGTCAAATCAATTAAGAATGAACATGCATAAACTCTCCCCCAGTATGTCATTTCCCGCAGATCTCAAAATAGACAAATCCTTCTACTACGATCTTGAGACATATGCATGGTCGCACACAGGGGAAGCCTACTCTGATTATCCTGACCAAATTATCCCAAATCAAGAGTGCACCAATATTCGGGAGACTAAGAACAAACATGCGGCCCGAAAACCAAACAAGGAGAAGAATTCCAATGACTATTCATCTGGATACTCAAGTGAACCGACACCTTCACGAAACAGAAAAAGAAAGTCACCTTTGACCTTTCGGAAGAGGAATCGGCTGATGATCCCTCATCAGGTCCGGAAAAGGTGGTCTACATGAGTGAAGTATGTTCGGCAGCTCTAAAGCCATATCTTCGCAAGGATCCAAAATTCGATTCTCGTTGGACAACTCCTGTTCCTAATTATTACCCATCCAAAGCTGATGCTCCTGCCTTCTACAAGCATACTGGAATTATTTCTTTATAGTTGACTGAGACCGGTGCTTCTGAGTATTCATCTGAGGACAAACCTATTGATCTTAAAAAGGAACGAATTTTGAGGAAACAATTGAAGAAACAAAAAGACATGAATATATGGAGTGTGTCCACCTTCAAATACTATTCCTCTGAGGATAACTCTGATGATGGGTACCTTTCATCTGACTCAAATATTTCATCTACTATCCATCATGATTTTTCTGAGGATGACACTGATAATAATTGAGAATCATATGTGCTTCATCTCCGTCTCATCATTACGATCTCCCAGCACAGGCTCACAAGAAGATCAGCCGTAAACCACCTTAATAATCGGCTTCCCACTCTCCCTTCTGACCACATCGGTCTCCTTATACAACTTCTTCCTCTACTTAGGCCAAGGCCTAAGTATAGGGGGGACCGATGCCATCTGTATATACCATTTTTCTGCATCACACTCCTTCTCCTGATCGCTCCATTTTCACCTTTTTCTTATACTTAGGCTGACCAGAGCCTAAGTATAGGGGGAACCAACACCCACCTGTATATACTCTCCTCATTTACATATCCCGACCGCCTCTTTTTTCGCTCTTCTTCTAAACTTAGACTATTCACAGTCTAAGTATTGGGGGCGGACCATTGTATATCAAAATTTTACTCCCTTACGCTTAGCCCGAGCTATGTCTTCTTTACACTTCTTGTGCTCTGAGGACACAACACTCGCTAAGTATAGGGGGGTTTGTATATATACTGTGTATATATTTTAACCATACCTCGCACTTTCGCGTAAGTGTATATGTATTTACGGGGTGGGTAATTAATAAAAAAACAACAAAAGAAAAAGAAAAAGAGATTTGCTTCTAACACTAACTGTGCCCAAATTTTTTTTTAAAAAATGGCTTCTTATTCATTTTTGCATAAATAAAAAAATCCCTTGCATAAAAAAATCAAAAAATGTGTCTGCATTCCACACACTTGTACCTCATTCAGCATCGCATTCATTTGCATCTGTGAAAAGTCATCGGGTTCTGAACCGAGTTATGAGCCGAAATCGAAAGTGGTCTGGACTTGACCTTAATCCACCTAATTTTCAGAGAAACTTCACCGAGAAATAGGATTTTAGAAGCTTCAGGTCTTTGACTTAATTCTTTAAGTTCCACACGACAATGTGCAACGCTTGACTCTTAGTGTCTAACCTGCTCTCTTCATTCTGGGTACAACTATGGAATAAGGAATTAAGTTGTACTCTCACACTATGCACTTAGCTCAACTCAAACGGGATGTTGGAAGACTGTGTGAGTTTCTTTTCTAGTAGCATGGAAATCTAAAGACCAGAGTACGGGTTGAAATAAAGCTTCGAAAAAGGGATGGACGGCTGAGCACAATTTTTTCTAAGACCCCGAAAAATGTACGGAAACAAAAAGATTCTATATCTGTAGGGGCAAAACAAGATCCAAGTATAACCACCAAAAATTCCAAATACAAAGAAGCATTCTACCAAATAAAATCTGACCAAAACGGTCCAAGCCTCAATTAACCTGCAGATCTTGGTGGAGACTCGGCTACACTGGCCATCTTCACAAGGAGAGGTGACTACACTGGACACGCTCCAGTTCTTTTCTCCTTCTTCTAACTTCTCCCCCAATTCGATTGTAAACACAGCACGACAAACCTTAGAAGGAGATACCTGACTCCCCGAGGACGAGTTACTCAAGAGGAGGTTTTCGCGATAGTCCAGCATTCTGGGTGGGAAGAGCTAAAACCTTTCACAATACATGAGTCGATTGTTAAATGTTCATAGGGTATGCTTTGGGAAGAGGATAGATCTAAGATGACTTCTGAGCTGAAACTGTAGCAATGATGTGTAGAACTTGAGGGCTGTTGATTTTTAAAATTTTAAGTCTCACAAAAGTTCCGCCACACTATTAATCCAAAGGTTGTGTCTAGTTCCGTTTTCACCTTCAGCTCATGGTCTTGGTATGGAACCCAATCTCATTTCACTTCATGACATTTCTTTTTGATCCTCAGGGACGAGCATGCTTTAAGTATAGGGGGATGATGAATCTCGAATTCATCACTCTAAATCTCTTTTAATAAGTTCAAATCCCTTAAAATCAACAGCATTTCAGCTTCTATTCTGCATAATTAGCATTCATGCATGTTTCATAAGAATTGCATTTTAGCACTAATTTTTGCACAAAATACGAAGCCAAAAATCAAGCCAAAAATGACCTGAAAATAGCCT
This sequence comes from Ottelia alismoides, assembly GCA_037367405.1. Lineage (NCBI taxonomy): Eukaryota > Viridiplantae > Streptophyta > Magnoliopsida > Alismatales > Hydrocharitaceae > Ottelia > Ottelia alismoides. Next base: position 172,583 of record JAZKJV010004287.1, on the reverse strand, counting down.
AACTTCCTTGATTTTTAACTCATTCATGCTAACTCCGAATAACACAAAACGACTCCACTGTGTACATATCACTAATAAGAATAAACAAAAAATACAAAAAAAAATAACTAACCCAAATAAATAGACCAAAAACCCAAACCCTAGTTTCAGGATTTCCAAACTAAAAACCACATATCTTCCTCATACAGTGTCTGTTTTATTCCTACTCACTTTTGAACTAATATACATTCAATTACCTTCAAAATAAGACCAAGTTCAAGTGAATCAGAGCTCATATGTGAAAGTTGGGTTTTGGGCCTCTTTTATACATTGTGTATTTTAGCGGTTTTTGACCTACTATTTTATGTACATATTTAATCTATTAATAAAAATCCAAAAAAAATTAGATTAATGTGAAATTATTTATCTTTGATCTTATAATATTTTTTCTAGATTTTTATCTGATTTAAAAATGACAAAAAATAATAAAACCCAAACAATCAAGGTATTCTATGTACATGGGATACCCCAAAAATTCACTTTTTGCAATTGATCGATTTTGGTTATGATGTCTTCATGAAAGTTGTATATCTCATCGAGACGAGCAATTTTTGTGAAGAAACTTTTTCGATCAGAGGCGTTTGCTACTTATTTTGTATTTTAGAAAAAAAATCATTATTTTTGGAATTTTCTGGTGCTGACACGTGGCAGCCCTTGGGGCTGCGACGTGTCAGCCATTTTTTGCATATATATATATATGTTTATAAAAAAATTAAATTAAAAAATTAATCAATTAAATTAAAAAAAGAGACGCCCGTGCAGGGCACTTGCCTCCTAGGCACGCGCCTAGCACGTGCCACCCGCTCTCCCTCTTTCGTCTGCCACGTGGCCACAGCAGGGCCGTTTGATCTCGGCCCATCGGACAGCCCCTGCTCGTCTTCTTCCTCCGCCCCCCATTCCCAAATTCAGCGCCGCCAACCCCGATTTCTCTGCCGCGTATCTCGTGCCGCCGTGTATCCCGCACCGCCGCATCTCGCCCATATCCCCTCCTTCAATCAAATCACGTCGATCCTCCAATTCTCCCCGCGATCTTCGACTCCCTCAGATCTCGTTGCCCCACTTTCCAAACCGACGACCCATCCCTCTAAAAAACCACCGACGCCGCCACCTCCAAAGACTATCCGCCGATTGCACGGTAAGGAAAGAGCTACGGGGTGACAGCCCGTCGTCTATTCCTTCCTCGGCGAGGTCCGGGGGCTTAGCCCACCGTTGCAGCACCACCATCGTACTCGAGCGGAGCTGCTCTGCTCTGGCAACTCGCCGTTGAGCCAACGACTACCCTCGCTACCATCATCTACGACCACCAACTATGACCAACAACTCCATCTACACCAACAAGCGACTTCTCCAACGACTCCATCAACCGCCTTCACGTCGACTCATCGTCTCCGACATTCTATCTCCGTCTTTACCAAACGACGCCAGCCCTCTTTGCTGGCCGCACAACTCCCACAACCGTTGGAGCCCTCAGCCAGAAGGGGGTCAACCGCTAGGAAGCTTAGCCATCGACTTCCACGAAAGACATCAGGCGCCTCCTTCGACACCATCGGAGCTCAGCCCCGATGCACCACCAGGAGAACCACCGGCGAGCTCTCGATGCCTCACCGCCACTCTCCTGTTCCAGCACCGCAGGCCAGGCACCAGACCCGAGGTCCCCCGCACGTGCTTCGCACGTGCGTGGGGAAACGTCAGCAGGAGTACCCCAGGGGTCACGTGCCTTGCACGTGCCCTCTGGGCATATTGCAGTCACCCCCCTCCGTGCCTTAATATTGCGCATCAGCCCCCATCGACCAGGTCACGTGCTTGGCACGTGACCATGTGGCAATTTTGCAAATCAGCCCTCCCGAGTTATCGGTAATTGCATTAACGCCCTTCTAATACATTTCTACATTTAGTTTAATTATCATCTTTGCAGTTATACCCATGTACTCCGTTGCATTCTGCATCACTTTATTGCATTATTTTAATTTATCAAAAATTGGCATTTTGTTCTATAGTTAATTCTCTACAGTTTGACATATTGTAGACACTTTTGTAATGATTGGTTAATTAATAATTAATTATTTTGTGGAAATTTGCATATTTGCCCAGTTTGAGCTCTGAAATTTGTATCTGATTAATCGTTGAATCTAAAAATCTCCGAAAAATCACATATTGTAGAGTTAATTGATCTTGACATTGTCCCCAAAAGTAATTGCATTTGCATGCATAATTTGCTCTGTAAAAATCGTTTTGCACATTTCAGTGTTTGATTTTTAGTAGGTATTAGATCTCACATTTTCGAGATTTAGGATTTTTCTGAGGTCCATCACATACTGATAGACCTTAGATAATTTTTTTCCTTGAAAATAAGTAGGTTTAATATTTATTATAATCAAATATCGAAATTCATTTTGTTTGCATTTAAAGATTCATAAAAAATTCATATTGCATCCAAAAATTCCAAAAAATGTAGTGCATTCATTTAATCATAATTTACATTGTGGCCATGTTTCGTATTTTTCGGACATCATTTGAACATATTTGACATTTTAGTCCCTAAAATAGGCCAAATTTGTATCTTGCATCCCTTATCTGCATCAAAAATTCCAAAAAAAAGGCCGCCTTGAAAATCGTGAATGAACTATGATAGACATAATTCTAGGTTGTTTCTTTGCCTCCTTGTTTTCGACCTTGGGACTTGTCCAAGTAAAATAAACATAAAAACACAAGATTGAAAATTGAATAAATTATTTGTGGTTATTTCTTGACCGATTCCGATTGCCACCTACAACGCACGACAAATCATTTTTACGCACGACGCTAAAAACATCTTCTTAACAAGCGCATTTTCGGATTCGTCAGATGGCGCTGTTGTCGGGGAGGTAAACGGCTTAGTTTTTTGTCTTGAAAATTTTCGTTCGATTTTCCGCTTTCGAGTAGTCTGACCCCTGAATTTCTCATTGTAAATTCCATAATTTTTCTGCAATTATTTTCAGCATTTTTTATATATTTTATTGAGTAACTCTCTTACACTATCTCTCTTATTTTTCTTGCGAGGTACTCGGCGTACGTGAAGCGGTTTTTCTAGAACCGATGCAACTTCACTGACTTCTGCAAAAGTCGCAATTAAAATTAAGATCGAGTCAAGTCGTAAGAGAGCTAGAGTTTAGGATTTATTTTTTCTGAACTTTGATTTTTGTAAATTACTACTCATTTATAACGGTGTTCGTTTGGACTCTCGCGTGTGTAAAATACTCTAAACTTTATTCTATGGTGTGTCGTGGCATGTTTCACTCTCTGGTGAGGGTGCGACCCAACTTGAGTGGCGATTAGGGTAGACCTACACCTACGACTCTCAAGAGCATTTTAATTTTTGATTGTGCTCGTAGGATTAAGCAACACTTCACATTAACTGAGACGCACATATATCGTTCAATTTAGCCAAAAATTTAACTCAATTTCTTCCCCGCTAATAGAACTTTCTACTTAAGTGCGGTTTTTCATCGACTTGCATTCATTTAGTATAATCTTTCAAATTATGTCTAGCATCCCACATGGAGATTGCGACGATTCACTGTTAGTCTTCTAACTGAGCATACATCATTGTTTTCACGTGCATCGGCTTTTCCCGAATTTCTCCCTCATGTTTTGCCACATAAATTTAAAGGAAATTGGGACTGGACGGTAGACGTGTATTTCCGCTCACTTAATTTTTGGCCAACATTTAAGTTTTGGCCAATTGAGCATACATCATTTAAGTTTTGGCTAAAACCATGGACCGCTAATCGTGGTTAAGAGCTAAACCATGGTTTAGTAACGATGGTTAGCGGTTTTCTAGAGCCTATAAATACCCCCACCCATTCATTCTCTATGATTTCCACTTCCACTACCACCCCAAGGGCTAGGGTTGAGAGGTCGGGAGGTGGAGTGGGAGGCGGGGAAAGAGTGCTAGCGAAGCACTACCGAGAGAACGAGGAGGAGAAGGGTATGATCCTCTCTTAGTTTGCTTCGTATGTTAGGCTTTCAATTCATTCTATTTTCTTCCAAGCTTTGTTCTTGATTTATCTTTCTTTCTGATTCATTTTCTGTTCTGGTTCGAGGAGAAATATGTATAACACCCTACTTAGGTGCGGGCGGCTATGCACGTTAATGAACCCTGTGATTTGTCACACATTCACTCAGCCAAGACATGTGGTGTCTACTGATTCCCCATCGCTTATGTTTCTATTCTTTCAATTCTGCTTTTATAGTTATTTTGATGGGAAAAAATCTGTATAATACCCTACTTAGGTGCGGGCGGCTGATGAATCTGTGATTCATCACTCTCAAAGTTGAAAATAGAGCATTGTTCTCGAGTATTTAGCAGCATATTTCCCTTTATTTTACATAAATAACATTCATGCATAAATCCACAATACATGCATTTTAGCATTCATAATTGCATTAAATAAGAAGCCAATTCATTTGTAAAATTCACTTGTAAAATACTCCCAATAATTCACCTAATTATCTATATTTTATATCCCCTCTAAAATCATATAACACCTTCCTTATACTGTGTATATTACTAGTTAAGGAAGAAGGCCGAAAAAATTCCTATCCTGTAAATTACCTAATAAAGCCCCAAACCGAGTTGGAGAACCTAGACCTTAGAATACACATATCCCTCTCATACAACCTCCGAATTAGGTCTATTCATTTTCATATTAATACATATCCAGAGACCTTTAAAATAAGACCAATTTCGATCAAATCAGAGTTCATATGCAAAACTTGGGTTTTTGGGCCCCTTTTGTATACTATATGTATGTATATTTGTACTCTTGTATTGTTTTGTATCATATTTGACCTCATCACCATTTTTGATCAACATGAAACTTGTATATCTCTTCGAGATCTACAACTTTCATGTTTTAAGTTTTTCCAAATTCGGTCTCCGTCTCTCTCTAAATCCATTTTCTTTTTCCAGCCATTCAGAGCATGCCACGTGGCGTCCTTTGATTGCGCCACGCAGCCCGTCTCATCACGCGCTACGCATCCCTTCTCCATCGTCATCCGATCACGCACTTTCTCTCCTGATCTGGACTATCCAAACTGTAAAGTTTCTCAGCCACTCGATCAAACCCCAGGGCTTCATCTCCGCCGCACGCTAGCGCCTTGACCCACGCCCGCCACGTGGTGCGCCCTACGCCCTTGATCTTGTCCTCGCCAATCTAATCCTAACCCTCCTCTTCCACCCTTCATCTGGCCGTTGGATCACTCAATCCAACGGTCAAGACATCTTCTCCTACCTTCCGATTGGTCCACGCCCCACGTTGCCCACCTCGTGCGCGTGCCATCCCCTTCCTATTTCAGGAGTCACTCCGGCCACCCTCTCAGCCTCCTGTCACCACTGTTGCATACCCCACTCGTCCCTCATCCTCGACGAACCCCTCGAACACCATGACCTCCACTTATGTCTCCCCACGACCCCCATCCACTCCACCACTTCGTCACCTACGCCATCACCTCCCACCTTTAAATACTCCACCATCTTCAACCTTCAACCCCGTCCGCCATCACGGAGAGAATCCCCGAGCTCCGACCTTCATCTTGGTGACAACAATTCAGAGTGTCGTTGAGCGACGACCGAGATCATCTCCGGCGAGATCCACGGCCACCCCCCCCCCCCCGCCGTGTCGCAGCCTCCCCGTGAGCTGCAAGAGCTTAGGACCATCTACCGTCCTTCGAGCGACGACCATGAGCACGACTTCGAGCTCCAATCCCCAGGAAGACGCCTCCATCTCCCTCCTGATCTTCTTCTTCTTTTTTGAGCTATTTCTCAAATTTTATTCCCCATCCACAACCGACTTCACCCGCTACTGACCACCCTCCGAGCTTCTCCTCGGAGCTGGCATCTTCGCGCACGCCTTCATCTTCTCCGACGACACCCTAGCACTTCATGCCGATGCGAGCTTCGCCACCTGGGCGGAGCACCATCACCAGACCACCCCACACCACCTCAGTCCTTTCCCCACACTCACATCATCCCACGAACACATTCGCACGCCTCGGCTATTCAATTAACCCCCTGCAGGTACTTCATCTTTGACTGGCCTGAACTTCCTTAGAGCTCCTTCAAGCTTCTTCGCTACAACTCTCTAGCTCTCCAACTCATTTCAGATGCTCCTGAGACCTCTAGTGGATCCCCGACACCTCCACAATTCTTCCCAGCCACTTGGCAGCCACCGGCGACCTTCATCGATAGCCAGATGAGGAGGCGGAGCTAGCGCCCCTTCACCGGAGCGCAGCCACCTCCGCCGCAGGAGGCGGCAGACCGGTTGAGGATGAAGAGCAGTAGCCATCCGATCCCCTTGATCGGACGGTCCGGAGGATGCCACGTCACCTTGGTTCCGTAGCCGTAGGATCTGGAGGATCCTACACACCTGATCGCATCACGTCGCCACGCAGCCTTAGGATCAGGAGGATCATATGATTCATCCTTATACAATGGCTCTTGATCATCCACGACCATTCATCTGCATCGAGCTCTAATGACCTTTGGATTGACCTTGATCCAACGGGTTGCAGCGCGCCACGTCACCATCCGTCCACAGCCTTTGGATCATCACTTGATCCACGGTCCATAGCGTGCCACAAAGCACCTCCGAGCCTCTCCCCCGATCATCAGGCTCGGAGCTCCCGAAGCTAGCCGAGTCTCTATCCGAGCTGAATCCGAGCCTCCCGATTCCCCGAGCCTCAGCCCGAGCCTCTGAAGTCATCCGACCCTAGGACCCCCAAGTGGTTTTCACGTGTGACTTGGGTACATTGCAGCGAGGCCCCTGAAGGTTTTGGAAATTGCATTCCAGTCCCTGCCAGGAACCCTACGTGAGGCACACATGTTTTGTGGGCAATTTGCATACATGCCCCCTCATTATAGGTAATTGCATATTAGTCCCTGTTAGCATGTTTAAGTTTTAGCAATTTTATTTTCTGTAATTGCAGTTAGGCCCCTGTCTTTGCACGCATCTTTAGGCATTCATTTCAGCTAATTCCTCAAGTTTAAAAATTGCATTGTGTAGGTTAATTTGTCCTCTCTCATATGTGACACTTATCATATTTTCGCGATAGCAGTGGATTTTATTATTAATTAATTGGTGGAATTTTGTCATATTTTGCCCTTAGGGTAATTGAGTTTACATTGCGTCCAAAAATCAAATCATTTGCACGCATCTCGAGGCATGAATAAATCACTTTGAGATTTCCTTAATTAAATTTTAATAGGTCCATTTCACAAAGAAATTTAGGTCTATTAATTTTCCTGGATTCTTCTCACTTAGCTCTATCTAGGATAATTTTACATATGAAAATATTGTGTTTTGGTATTTATTAAAAGTAATTTGGTCAAAATCACCTTGCATTCATTTTCTTATTCACAATAAATTTGTCCAGTGTCAGAAAATTATAAAAAAAATAGACTAGCATAATTTCATTGCATTTCACCATCTGGCCAAGTTTCATAATTTTTGGAATCAATTTGACCATAATTCTGAATTAACTTGTAAACTGGCCTGAAAATTGCATTGTCTTTCCCTTAAATTGCATAAAAATTATTTAAAAGACCAAAAACAATCTTATGAAATTACGACCTCGTAAATTTGCTTAAAATCTACCTAAGGAGACAACCGTCTCTCTAAGTTCGACCTTGCCTTGCCTAAGTAAAATAAATTTACCGCTCGCAATTAACCCGTCCTTAATTAAAAGTGGTTTTTGGTTAGTCCTCATTACCTGACTACAACAAAGACAAGGAGTTAATTTGGATCATTAATTTGACTAAATTAACAAGGGTAGTAAGACGCTGATCAAAATGACGCCGTTGCCGGGGAGGCACGGCTTAGGTTAATTTGTAGTTAATTTTTGAGTGTCTGGTTTTCTATCCCCGGGTAGTCTAACCCCCGGTTTTCTTGTAAATATTTTTCTGTCCTTTAATTTTGTATTTTTGTGTCGTTCTCTATCTGACCTCAATTTGTTTTTTGTGTGAGGAACACGGGGAGTCGAAGGCGCTTCAAGGAACTTGTATCTTTAAATTTGTTGAGGGATTTGTGAGGAATTGTAATTTTTCCTTTTTCATTATTTTTGCATTATTTCCAGCGGTTCCCATTTGGGTTCTCGCGTGTGTAAACATAGTGGAACCGTGTCTCTTCTGCTGTGTGGATTGAATTTTTAGACTAGGCTTGCACTAGCGGCTCCTCGAGCCACTCTAGGATTTGCTTGTGTTCGTAATTTTCTAGGACCACACATCACTTAAAAGACTTACTTAGACCGCAGATCTAGTTAAATTGAACTTGTGCTTCACCTCTAATAGAACTGCCTGTCTAGGAGCGGATTTCGCCGTCTGCATTTGCATGTATTATAAAAATTATTTCAATTCTGTTCTGCATCCTGCATAAAAAGCGAAGGTTTCACTGTAAGTATTCTACACTCAGCATAAGCACCATTACTTTTTCGTGCATCGGCTTTTCTCGCTTTCTCTTTCTTAGTTTTTCAAACTTAAGTAAAAGGAAATTGGAACTGGACGATAGGCGTGCTGTGTGGATTGGACTAAACTAGTGATAACTTAATTTAAAACCGGAACTGCTAACATTATTGACCAAAACAATTCAATAAAATCGAAAATTCTGCTTGCGGGAAATTAACCTCGACCTTGTTTTCAGGCTGAGTGAGGGTACTTGAGTGTGTGTGAACACCATAAGGCAGAGCCTAAATCCCTGCCTTCTACATCACGTACCAACTGATCCTAGTAAATATCACGAGTTGAATATTTTTAGGTTCATTGACTAGTACCAAGTAACCTCCGGCTGTTCATAGGTAGTCAGGGGTGAACCATCGGTATTTCATGACAAGTTGCTAGTAGCCCCTCGGGGTGAAGTTCCAGCCTTGTCAGCCTCCGCCTGCTTACAGGTAGATAGGGGCATGGTCTTTGAATCCATCAACTTGGGATAGGAGCGAAGAAAGGAAGGACGCAAGTATCTTAGGCGACATGTTAAACAGGGAAGACGCATCCAGCTTTGAGCCGACTTCCCTCTAGGACACGTAACCTTTGCTATTTGCTTGAAAATCACACTTAAAATCAACCAGATTAATTGGACTCGGTTTCGGGTCCTTCACCGTGTTGAGTGTGAAAATACAGGGTTTGGATTGAATTGCTTGCTTCAGGTAGGAGTAAAATCCTATCTTTACTTAGAACTCCCAAATCTTCTCGCCAATCCAAGATGACTGACCGGGGGGATATCGACTCATTATTCGTCAATCTCTCTTTGAGCCCCCCACGAAACTCATCTTCACCGGCCCAAGCACAACTTGGATCACTCAGAGCGCATGACCCTCTTGAGTTCTGGATCCCTCACACCCAGGGTGGTTGCTCTCAAACCAACCCTTTCTTCTCCTCTGAGCTTCCGAGGAAGACCATCGCCTCGGTAAGAACCCCTTCCTTGATATATCCTCTAACCAAGACCATATTCTTTATCTAGGGCTAGAGGACAAGATGCCACCAAAGCGACCTCCGGATGAGGAAGAACATAGAGATGACCCACTCCAGCAAATCCTTACTCATCTCGCCACAACCGAACAACAGAATGCTGATCTTACAGCAAGGATGGGACATATCATTGCAGCAGGAGGAATCGACTGACCAGTGGTTGATGCTTACAACCCAGCAGAAAATGAGATGCACAGTTGGTTGGCACCAGCAGTTCCCCCCGAAGCGTTCGAGCTTAAGCCCCACTTTCTAAGCTTGTGCCAAAGTTTAATGGAAACATAAACGAATAACCATATGACTTACTCAGAGACTTCGAGCTGGTTTGCAACAACCTTAGTCACCCTAGGGTTGACAAGATTATATCATGCTGAAGGCCACCCCGTTTGCCTTAGGAGATAAGGAAGCTCATTGGTTGAAAAATCTCAGGGTGAGATGTACAACCTGGATGCAGTTCAAGGACCTTTTCTTGAAGAAGTTCTACCCACTCAATAGAACTAATCAAATGAGAACAAAGATCACTACTTTCTCCCAGGGACCCAATGAACCATTCCATGAAGCCTAGGATAGGTTTAATGACCTTATTCAGAAATGCCCCTGCCATGGCATTTCAAGAGCGATCTTAGTCCAGACCTTATTCTGTGGCATGACCCCAGAGATGCAGGGGTTAGTGAGTGCTTCATGTGGAGGAAGCTATCTGAACAAGAATGAAGACGTCGTATGGAAGATCCTAGAGCAGATGGTGGAAACAGGCAGATCTCAGGCCACCCGCGCCTATCAGTTGTCTCGTTCGAGCCTCTCCAACGAGACAACCCGGAGGACTGTAACGAATCTGACGGATGACCTTATCCCTAACATGGGGATAATAGAGGATCAATTAACCATGGTCGAGCATATTCACAAGAGGGTCACAGACCTTGAGTCTCTCTTGAGATTGCCAAAGCAAGTGGAGGAAATTACTGAGAGGGTAGCTAAGATAAATCTACTTGCCACTTCTGCACCACTTGTACCTATACACCGAGTCCATCTTGTACAGGAACATGTACCGGGGCCTCATAGCAGCTGGGTACAGGAGCAGACATATACTTAGCAGGACCGACATGCACCCCCACAAGTGGAAAAAGGATACGAGGAGCCTCCGCAGATGTTCGAGATCAACGGGCTGTGGTACAGCCATGACCCTTGAAGGATATGGAATTATCCTTAAGCGCATCACGGGAGCGTGATCGTCGTATCGGAAACGACGAAGAACGACTAGTCGTACTAGTTGTTCGGTGCAGCGGAATTTAAAAAAAAATTATTCGATGAAACCACATGATCCGAGAACCATTCTCAGATCGTTTCATCTATAACCACAACAAGTATAATGCAATACCTCTTGAAGCGTGGTTGATCAAGTCTCTAAAGAAAGAGACCTCCTGTCTCAAGTCCGATCGTCGGCGAGACCACTTGCGAGCACGGGGATGAACCGCGTTGTCCTCGCAATCCAAGAAGATGATCCAAGCATGGTTGCTCCTGATCTCGTCGCACGAGATCAAACATCTCCTTCGTGAGAGGAACTCTCCAAGAAGACGGAGAACCGAAGAACGTCGAAGCGGCGGCGCGGTAGCGAAGGCGACGACGGTTCTCTCCTCTAGGGTTTGGTGGACGGCCACCATTATTAGAGGGAGAGAGGGCTGACGTGTATAGAGAAGAAAGAGAGAGAGAGAGAGAGCTCCAATAATCATGTACAAAGAGAGCATGGTATGCCTCTCTATTTATAGGGTTTTGGGATCCACGGATCTCAATCCATGTGACATATAAAATTAATGGATGAGATTGATTTATGTCAATCCAATGGCTAAGATTGTTGTTGGTAAAACCAACAAATTTAGGTTAAAATATATTTGACAAAATCAAATATAAATTAGTCCTAAATCACACCAAATAAATAAGGAGAGAATATACATGGAGATTACATCTCCATGTACATTCCATATGGACGGCCACCCATTCCTATTTGGAATTGGGTGCCGCCCAAGCTTTCCATGAGGAGAGCGATCTCATGACATGTCATGAGATTGCATATCTTCATGGAAATCTCTTTATTTATTTTCCAACAACTTTTGTTGGCTTTTATTATTCAAAAATAATTCACAATTATATTTGAGAATATTGCAATCTTGCCATGGAAAAATTGTGAATCATATTCACAACCTAAAACAACATATAATTTACATTGTCAATTAATTACACAATGTGTATCCAATACACATAATAATTAATCAACACATATAAATTATAATTAGCTCTCTCTAATACATTATAAATCACATTTATAATATATTATGAATAAATGGATATTTCTATCCACATTATTCCTATCCATAATAATTAAATCACATTTAGTTACATTGGATAATTTCTTCACACATCAATATGATTAAATCACATTTAATCATCATTTCTTCATTGCTTAGATCTTATGGCATTATTCTTGAACCATTCAAGAATAATGCAATCTCTCCGCAGATACTTGGAGATAAGGACAGGGCGATTGTATTGTTCTACGTATAGTGACATGGATATTGAGATCGTATCTCAAATCCAGATCGCGGGCCTCCCATAAATGCTTGATTAAATCAAGACCGTAAATCTAATCTTCTCATTGTATCTGAATCACATTCAGATCAATGTCCAACACTTGGACCAAGATCAAATCACTTCTCTACTGAGAGGAGTCACTAAAATCCAGACCCGTTTCATCACTCCCTAGGAATGGAAGCGTCATGGTTTTACAATCGTTTATGATCAAATCACCCTCAGGTATTCCCAATACATGTACATCCTGCATACTGGAAGAAGCAGACTAAACCCGAAGTATAGGATCAACTTTATACTGTCTACTTCATGGTTTTATCAGTAAGTTTCTCATTCGATCATTGGGAGTCGGTATCGATCATATACTTTCCAAAAGCGTATATCATACCTAGGTCTTGATCATATACTTTCCAAAAGTATATATCAAACCTACAAATTCAGTCAAGCTTCCAAAGTGAGACGACCATGCGCATGGAATTTGATTCTTCCCAATATCTCATGAGTGAGCTCATGTCTTCCGGTTCAATAACTGAACCTGTATGATCCCTTTGAGAGATCGTATTACTCATATGCCCTTATATGCACACCAGCGCGCTGGTGTATAGACCTTGATTAGGTCATCAACCTATTGGTCTGCCAAATGTACACACTCAGACATATAGTAACACATCTGTCTCCGGTCAGAGGATGCGTGCCTATATCATGACAGCATACGATATAGGACTTTGGTTATCTCGATCTCGTTAAGTCAACTCTTTGACCTAACTAATCTGACACCTCCGAATCTCTATTCCTATGCAGAGGACCTGCATCAAGAGGTCAGTCAGATACCAGCCTTCAGAGATAGGATTGTCATCTCCTACTCAGGCTGGAGATCATCTCTTAATAATCATTTGACAGTGCTCGATGAGTCCTCTATCTAACCCTTTAGATATTCATCCAAGCACCAGCCTCTATGATTCAATAGTTGAATCAACAGCTGTATGATTATTAAGATGGCCATGGTACATAACCCTAATTGTACTAAGGGACCTATTATGCAAATTATTCATTCTTCATTTCAGATCAGGGAATGATATATGCAATAATATTTATTGCATAATGGCTCACCGTGGGCTCGCATTTCCAACAATCTCCCACTAGCCCAAAGAGCCATTAATGGGCTAATCATTTAAACCCGCACTCATGTGACAATCATAGGCTATTTAGAAAATAGTTAGGTAAGCTGATCAGTCACTCTGTTCCTACGAGACTACGCCAAGTCCTTTTACGGCACTTGCATATCCCCAGTAACAGTGCTCGCATCTAATGCGAATGTTGCATCTTATGCAATCAATACTCAATCTTGTTAAAAAACTATAGTGTCCTTGACACTATGGCTTAACAATTATGATAACCAGTATTTCTATAATCCTTATCAGAATACCCTTATTCCTGGAGATCACTATCTCTTAAGGTATCCACAGTTAAGACCTTTTAAATCTCTATCTATAAAGTCTCATGCTTTTGAAGATAAGACTTTGGGATCATTATCTCAAAAATCTTGGCATCTATGAAGATTTTGTTATTACTGCAACCAAGTGTTTTATTTCCATAGTAGGATTAGTAATAGTTTACTACTCCCACTGCATGGCGGTCATCTGGCTTTTGTACACATCTAGCACACACCTGGCTTCTTAGAACTGATGCCCAAGGGCAAGTAGTTCTAGCATTCACTTCCTTAACTCTTTGAGGTGCTATCCCTTTAGATAGGTCAGTACCATATCTTAAGGGATGGAAGCCTTTCTTGGAATTTCTATGAATAGAATATGTCCAAGGTGTACTACAAATATGACAGTCCATTTATCCTCTTCTCTTTGCATCTGAACAACTTCAGAACTAAGATCTAAGAGGTATCTTCGAAATCATATTTCAAGATATGGAACAACCAATCCATAAAACACTTATTATTATCCTTATATCATTCCAAATGATTAGGATATTATCTACATTTAGCACGATGAACACAAAGGCACTCCCACTAAGCTTCACATGGCTCATCCAGATTCTATCTGAAATCATAACATTTATAATTTCATCAAATCTTATGATCCAACTTAAAGAAGCTTATTTGAGTCCATAGATGGATTCTTCAGCTTACATACCTTGCTTTCCTCAACCATGAAGCCCTGGGGCTACTTCATGTGAATATCCTCATAGAGGTATTCATAGAGGAATGCAATATTGACTTACATCTTGAAGATGCAATAGTCAAGTTGTGTAGCTAAGGTCAGCAATATTCTGATGGTCTTAAGCATGGTCACCGAAGAGCAAGTCTCATTGCAAGCAATGTCTTCTCTTCCAGTGTGTAGCTCATGGCTACAAACCGTGCTTTGAAGGTCTCTACCTTCTCATCAGGTTCCCTTTCTCTTGAAGATCCATTTACACCTCTACAGGTATTACCCATATAGGTAGATCCTCGAGGGTCCATATACAACACTTGTATATCAAGTCTACATTAGACTTTTATTGCTATCCATCTATCCATGCTATGATCTTCAGAAGCTTCATCACATGAAGTTCGATCATTGTCAGATTTCTCTGACACATGGAATCCATCCTCAAACTCATTTGAAGAGGTATTAGGTTTCATCTTTAATTGTCCTTTTAGTTTCCAATTTCAGGAGCCTCATTATCTTCTCAAGATTGAATGAGTTCCTACACTTCATTTTCATCTTGATTCTTACGAGTTTCAACCTCTAAGAATCACATTCTCAGAGATGAGATACTTAGAATCTCAAGGTCATAAAGTAGGTATCCAATACCATCCTTTATTTTCCTAATGAAGCAACACTCTCAAGTGCTAGATTCCAATATGCATGGAACCTTATTAAGGATATACATTGTAGTCTCTACTACACATATATACCTGGAAACTAAGGGATAATTATGCTAAAATTCATCATTGATAAGATCATGTCACACATGATCCAATTGTATCTACCTATAACTCTATTGAGTTAAGGTGTATTAGGAGGATTGAGATAGAAATGATATTCATGTCTCCATAAGGTATTCTTTGAATTCATCTAGCATGTACATGCTACCTAAATTAGATCAAATTCATTTTATCTTCCTTCAAACTTTGGTTCTAAACCAAAATTATGAAATCTTTGAACATTTCAAAGGTTTCTTAGGTGAAGAGAAGAAATCTCATATCATACATAATCATCAATAGATATCACATATCCACAATGTTCACTATGATATAGATGATCCACAAACATCAATATGTATGAGATACTGAATACCTCGGCATCTTACACCATTCCCAAGGAAGGGTGTATTGGATATTTTACTTTGAATACAATATTCATAAGTATGTAAGTTTTGAAATTTTAGACATTCTAAAGTTTCATCTCTTACTAGTCTATTGATCAAATCAATAGACAAATGTCCAAGGCTTGATGCTAGATCATTGTCAAATGATCTTCATCCTCCTATTGATCTTAAGGTTTAATTTCAGTATTTAGAAATGTTAATGAACCATTCATTAATTTTCTAATTTAGTGGAGTCCACTAGATTATTAGATTACTATCTGAAATATATCCATCATAACTCTTTATGATAGTTTTATCTCAGAATTCATGTTCATTTCCAACATTTAGAAACAAACAATGAGTGTATTCTTATATGTAGGTCATAGAGACATTCTCTACGACTAAGGTATCTCCCACTGAAATTAACAAGTCTATCAATCCAACAGAGATTGTTGCAACAATTGCATCAATATCCATGTGGATAACCATAAACCTTAAGATCAGATTTTCCAGTCTTCTAAAACATATGCAACCCATTGCAAGTGTTCTTAGAAGATTGAGATACAATTATTAGACTTTATCTTATCAAATAAGAGAGTCAATTTCAATGATTTATGTGGATTATTTTGATGCTCTATCCGAGTCCTTCTCTAAGGATTCTAGACAGACTTGATAGTCATACTATCAACACATCAACTTATTGCAGTATTGGCATTCATCCAACTCTTTGGATGTCATATGGAGGTCACAGAGGTACAGTCAACTCTTTGACTATACTTCTTACTTGGGTCCAACCCATGCTTCCATTGCACTCCCTTTATCTATGAGCAACCATTGCTTAAGACTAAGGATCTCTTACAATAAATTCAAAAGAATTCAAAATAAGAGTATTTCAACATTTATTTATGCTTCATTAAATTCACACAATATGAATACTATGAAGCTTCATGAATGACTAGAGTATAGACAATAGAATGATGACACTCATCATGTCTACATCCATTTATACTCTTAAAACCATTGGTTTAGGTAGGTATCCAAACATTTTGAATACATCATCTCTTATAGAGCTACCATTCTGCATGATGCAGAGAACCATGTCATTCATGATTAAATGTCAAGAGCACATATGTATGCCATAATATCTTCTTAGATTTTATAAGGATTATATGACAATTATGATCATCATCAACATGTCACTTCCAAAGTACATTTGATGATACCAAGACTATAGAGACATATAAACCATAGGGTTGTAGTCCTATTATCTATTTAATTGTCATTCCTCATTATTAAGAGGAAACCATCACATTGCAACCACATACATTATGTGTTTAATTGCAAGTACAATATCTGGATCATGAGTACAATCCAATATATTTCACTGGTTATTATTGAGTATTTCATTGAGTGGGTTTTAATGAAGGATTATCTGAAATAAGAAATTTTGCATATATATTTTACTTTGATTTAGGATTTTTATATCAAAGTTGTCTTGCCTTGTCAACATTGAAAGTTCATTCCCTTAATCACTTTCAACATAAGAGATATACTTACCATTATATCTCAACAAGATCTGGGATCTCCTTCCTTATCTTTGTTACATCCCAATAATATGAGAATCTGCAACTCGGATAAAAAGAAGCGGGAACACATTCCGCTTTGCAAGTCCAACTTGCATTTCCCAATTCGGTCTTTAACACCCGGGCCCACCACCCCTAGGGCGATGTTGACCCGTCGTTAACTGAACCAACCGTCAACAGGAATAGTACTCGCTATACGCAATCCAATATCGCCCCAATAATATGAGGATCCGATATTGGGGTCACTACGTATACGGCCTTACTCTTTCGAGAAGCGAAGAGCCCGATCCAGATGCGCTTGCATACAGGAGATGTCACTTCGGACAGGCGTCTCCTACATACAATCCCTGGCGACGGAACCCTTCGCCTTGACGGGAGACCATGGATGTCACTTATGTGATCCTCCATATCATATTCAGATTTTAATTAATCATTATGAATCATATTCATTATGATTAATTCTTCCAAGGGAAATAACATCTCTATTCATAATAGAGTGTTTCAATTTTAATTGGATTCCAATTAATCTAATCATAATAAATTAATGATCCAATTAATATCCAACAAACGTTTTATTGTTACTTGAATTATGGTATTATCTTAAATACGTATTATTTCGAATTTTAATGATTAGAAATACATCATGATTTCTTAAGCATTATACTAACCCTACTCGCTGTCATGGCCAGTACCGACGAGAGTGGGACGGACCACATACGTTGCAACCCACAACCCCAATGCTCTCTGACTAGACACCATATCCACCTCGGAAAAGGATAATGCAAAATAGATCATTTTGTATTTGAGATGATCATCGGTTCTTCAACCGAAATTATACCATATAATAATAATCAAAACAATTTTGATTAACATTATAATGAGATTTGCTAAACAAATTCCAAGTCCTATTCAAGCAATATGTTTGTTGGGATGTTGATCATGTAACCAATTAGTAATCTAGATCACATCTAATCAATTATTGGTTAAGGCAATGCCATTTAAGGGAATAATTATCTTCAAATATTTCACAAATATTTATGCACAATTATTCTAGGAAATTAAACAATTTAATTTCACTAATTTATTAAATGACAATCACTATATAAGCATCAAGTTTGATGATTGTGTTTCCAATTAAGATTTAGATCAAATCCAATCAATTAATTGATTGAGGCCACGTCAATTATGTAAATAATCAACTTCCAATATTTCACAAATATTTTTCATGATTATTTCACGAAATTAACAATTAATTTCACTAATTGACAATCACTTGGTTCTAGATTAGGACTGTAATTTTAGCAGTGACCCCTACTTACTAAAATTAGCATATCTCAATCATATTAAATCCAAATCAGACAAAATCAATTTTCATAGATTGCTAATTTGATTTAGGACAGAAACCAAGTGATGTTACACGCATTTCGAGGAAAGTCTAAACAGTAATTAACATTTTAATCACGTTCAGATCTACAGTTCCCGCAACAGTGCATACATGTTCATTAAAACAACCATATCTAGAGCATACGAAATCCGATTTACGTAAACTCAGACACTATGGTTTCCTTATTTAACGGGGAACAAAATCCAAGTATTAAATTTGTGTTTAAACAATTTAAATAGCGCCGAATTTATTTACTAAACAGATCTGCGAAATCAAATGCAATAAAAACTTTCGCGACCTTAACGAACCCAAGTCGTCCTCGGTTTTTCGAATCATATTCGAAACCGTCGACCTAAGGCTCTGATACCACTTGAAGGATATGGAATTATCCTTAAGCGCATCACAGAAGCGTGATCGTCGTATCGGATACAACGAAGAACGACTAGTCGTACTAGTTGTTCGGTGCAGCGGAATTTAAAATTTTTTTTTACTCGATGAAACCACATGATCCGAGAACCATTCTCAGATCATTTCATCTATAATCAAAACAAGTATAATGCAATACCTCTTGAAGCGTGGTTGATCAAGTCTCTAAAGAAAGAGACCTCCTGTCTCAAGTCCGATCGTCGGCGAGACCGCTTGCGAGCGCGGGGATGAATCGCGTTGTCCTCGCAATCTAAGAAGATGATCCAAGCGTGGTTGCTCCTGATCTCGTCGCACGAGATCAAACATCTCCTTCGTGAGAGGAACTCTCCAAGAAGACGGAGAACCGAAGAACGTCGAAGCGGCGGCGCGGTAGCGAAGGCGACGGCGGTTCTCTCCTCTAGGGTTTGGTGGACGGCCACCATTATTAGAGGGAGAGAGGGCTGACGTGTGTAGAGAAGAAAGAGAGAGAGAGAGAGCTCCAATAATCATGTACAAAGAGAGCATGGTATGCCTCTCTATTTATAGGGTTTTGGGATCCATGGATCTCAATCCATGTGACATATAAAATCAATGGATGAGATTGATTTATGTCAATCCAATGGATAAGATTGTTGTTGGTAAAACCAACAAATTTAGGTTAAAATATATTTGACAAAATCAAATATAAATTAGTCCTAAATCACACCAAAAAAATAAGGAGAGAATATACATGGAGATTACATCTCCATGTACATTCCATATGGACGGCCACCCATTCCTATTTGGAATTGGGTGCCACCCAAGCTTTCCATGAGGAGAGCGATCTCATGACATGTCATCAGATTGCATATCTTCATGGAAATCTCTTTATTTATTTTCCAACAACCTTTGTTGGCTTTTATTCTTCAAAAATAATTCACAATTATATTTGAGAATATTGCAATCTTGCCATGGAAAAATTGTGAATCATATTCACAACCCAAAACAACATATAATTTACATTGTCAATTAATTACACAATGTGTATCCAATACACATAATAATTAATCAACACATATAAATTATAATTAGCTGTCTCTAATACATTATAAATCACATTTATAATATATTATGAATAAATGGATATTTCTATCCACATTATTCTTATCCAAAATAATTAAATCACATTTAGTTACATTGGATAATTTCTTCACACATCAATATGATTAAATCACATTTAATCATCATTTCTTCATTGCTTAGATCTTATGGAATTATTCTCGAACCATTCAGAAATAATGCAATCTCTCCGCAGATACTTGGAGATAAGGGCATGGCGATTGTATTGTTCCACGTATAGTGACATGGATATTGAGATCGTATCTCAAATCCAGATCGCGGGCCTCCCATAGATTCTTGATTAAATCAAGACCGTAAATCTAATCTTCTCATTGTATCTGAATCACATTCAGATCAATGTCCAACACTTGGACTAAGATCAGATCACTTCTCTACTGAGAGGAGTCACTAAAATCCAGACCCGTTTCATCACTCCCTAGGAATGGAAGCGTCATGGTTATACAATCGTTTATAATCAAATCGCCCTCAGGTATTCCCAATACCTGTACATCCTGCATACTGGAAGACTCAGACTAAACCCGAAGTATAGGATAAACTTTATACTGTCTACTTCATGGTTTTATCAGTAAGTTTCTCATTCGATCATTGGGAGTCGGTATCGATCATATACTTTCCAAAAGCATATATCATACCTAGGTCTTGATCATATACTTTCCAAAAGTATATATCAAACCTACAAATTCTGTCAAGCTTCCAAAGCGAGACGACCATGCACATGGAATTTGATTCTTCCCAATATCTCATGAGTGAGCTCATGTCTTCCGGTTCAGTAACTGAACCTGTATGATCCCTTTGAGAGATCGTATTACTCATATGCCCTTATATGCACACCAGTGTGCCGGTGTATAGACCTTGATTAGGTCATCAACCTATTGGTCTGCCAAATGTACACACTCAGACATATAGTAACACATCTGTCTCCGGTCAGAGGATGCGTGCCTATATCATGACAGCATACGATATAGGACTTTGGTTATCTCGATCTCGTTAAGTCAACTCTTTGACCTAACTAATCTGACACCTCCGAATCTCTATTCCTATGCAGAGGACCTGTATCAAGAGGTCGGTCAGATATCAGCCTTCAGAGATAGGATTGCCATCTCCTACTCAGGCTAGAGATCATCTCTTAATAATCATTTGATGGTGCTCGATGAGTCCTCTATCTAACCCTTTAGATATTCATCCAAGCACCAGCCTCTATGATTCAATAGTTGAATCAACAGTTGTATGATTATTAAGATGGCCATGGTATATAACCCTAATTGTACTAAGGGACCTATTATGCAAATTATTCATTCTTCATTTCAGATCAGGGAATGATATATGCAATAATATTTATTGCATAATGGCTCGCCGTGGGCTCTCATTTCCAACAACCCCGTCGGCAGACAGACGGGGATAGGGAATAGTCCGCCACACCGACCTTCCCTAGTTACCAAGAAAACGGCTCTGTCCCTGCACCACGCTTTGTTCAGTCTAGACCCGAATGAGGATATCAGCCTCAGCAGCACCAGCAGCAGCAACGCACATTCAACTCGGGCCAGCAGGGCCCGCCACCTTCCCATCAACAGCAGTAGTACCAGCATGGCCAGCATGGCCAGTACAGGACCTCACCCTCAAGTCAGCATCAACCAGCTCAGCCCACCGAATTGGAGTCCCTTACCTTGGCGATCCAGACCCTGACTGATAGGGTCCAACATATCCAGAATGACTATCTGGATATGAGAATCGATCTCAATCGTATTTGTCGTACCCAGGACCAGCAGATGGTGCCAAAGACCCCAATTCCCGTCCAGGTTCAGGACAACCTGAACAGCTAGAATCAAGGCCAGAACCGACCACGAGATCAGGTATACTATTCAGATAACTCTTTATCTGAACATGAGATCCTTTCATATGATAATGTAAACCATATGTCCTTCAGGAGAGGAAGGACCATGATCGTACATGATCGGGCACGGGCACCAGAGGAAGAAGCCGCCAAGTCTCTACCTGAGGAGAACTTGGAGGCAGAGGGGCAGCAATACCACCATCACCACCGGCAAAAGAAGAGGACTTCTGAGTCCTCAAAGAAGCAAGGGAACCGCACCAGTAGGGAGTCCACTGAAACCGATGAGGAACTCGCACCTCCATCTGAGGTGGATATTCCAGCAGTCACGGAGAGAGCATCATTGGTTTTGCAGCAGCAATTTTCTTTTCCTAGTCAGAGTCCAAGTCATTATCAGAGTCCGAGTCTTGTACAAAACTCAGTTCCAGTGTTTAATGAAAATCTTTCAGTTTCAGAATCTGAGTTGGAGTCAATAATCTCTTTCCCCTGAGCTCTTAAGGGAGGAAAGAAGAAAACTAAAAAAATTCAAAAAGATGACCCTGAGATAGCAGAGTTTGGCAACAAACATATCAAGGTCAAGTTTGTGGAAATGACACCTGCGTTTTAGAAATACCTTAAGGTGAGATGCACACCTACTAGGATTAGCAGGACGACCAAAAGCCGTGTTGAGAAACACGTCCTGTCAGTAGCCACGACTTGCGCAATAAAGAACTCATTTCCAAGGAAACGAAGAGACATGGGTGCACATTATGTGGTGAGTCATGTTGATGACACTGCGTTTGCACGCACTCTCCTAGACAACGGATCCTCAATCAACTTAATGCCTACAACCCTCTATGAGCGGCTTAATCTTATACCTCTTAGGAAATCCAGAGCTCTCCTTCAGTTTGCAGACAAATCAACCAAGAGGTCCCAAGGAGAATTGAGGAATGTTGTCATCAAAGTCGAGGGTCAGGAATACACGGTAGACTTCACCATCCTTGATATGGAAACCCCTCGCAATTGGAGAGATTCCCATATCATATTAGGTAGGCCCTTCCTCAGAACAACAAGGGCCTTGTTTGATTATAAGATTGGGAAAATTCAGTTCCAAACTCTAGGCGGAGACGAGGAACTCGAGATGAAGCAAACCAGATGGCAGAGATCGGATTCCGAATCCAACACCGAATACTCTTCATCCAAAGCAGACTGCATTCACGTAGACACTTTTGGGCCATGGAGACAGAACCCAGTCGACATCGATGAGTCCCTTCCCTCCGGAGAAGATTCTGTGCATGAGTCAGTTTGCAAGGTCCTTAGAAACAAGTACAACTCAGAACCTGCATCTCCCTACATCTTCGATGACTTAGAGGCCCAGCTGGGCCTGTTAGTCCTTCCTTCTTTAGGATAATCAGAAGATAAGGATGACGAGTTGGACGTGGCTTTTGCCGATTACATGGAAACCTTTAACGATCCGACCCCAGAGCCGAATGACTTGGTGGCAGCAATTTCAGAGACAAATCAAGCCACTACCAACACTGAACCAGATCTGATTGAGCCAGACTTCCTCGATGATCACACATTACCTGAGCTCAAACCTTTACCCACAACACTTAAGTATGCCTTCCTTGCGGGACAAGAAAAGAAGTATCCGGTCATCATCAGATCGCGATTGATCGAGGAGCAGGAATATCGCTTGCTAGATATCCTGGAGAAAAATCGCAAGGCGATAGGCTGAAGCATCTCCGATCTCCATGGGATAAATCCCGCTCTGTGTTCACACCATATCTACTTGGAGAAAGAGGCCAAACCTTCTCGTGAATTCCAACGTCGGTTGAATCCAAATTTACGAGAGGCAGTGAAGAAAGGAATAGAGAAATGGTGCAACGCGGGTTTCATTTATCCCATCTCCAACTCCAAATGGGTGGCCCCGATCAATGTTGTCCCGAAAAAATCGGGAATTCAGACGACCACCAATGAAGACTGAGAAGAGATCGTGATGCGAGTACTCACGTCGTGGCACGTCTGTGTGGATTACAGACGCCTGAATGTTGCGACGAAGAAGGATCATTTCCTCTTAGCATTCATTGATCAGATCTTAGAGAGACTAGCGGGAAAATAATTCTTCTGCTTCTTAGATGGGTTCTCGGGCTACAATCAAGTAGCCATAGCTCCGGAGGACCAGTAAAAGACCACGTTCACATGCCCCTTTGGTACCTATGCTTTCAGGTGCATGCCCTTTGGGTTATGCAATGCTCCCATTACTTTTTAAGGGTGGATGATTGCTGTATTCGCCGATATGGTCGGTGAATTCTTGGAAGTCTTCATGGATGACTTCTCGGTCCACGGTGATTCCTTCGATTCCTGTCTCAGGAATCTGGACCGAGTCCTAAAATGCTGTTGTGAGGTTAATCTGGTGCTCTCCTGGGAGAAAAGTCACTTCATGGTAACGGAGGGCATTGTGTTGGGGCATGTCATCTCCAAGAGAGGAATGGAGGTTGACCCTGCCAAGGTGGATGGGATCAGACGACTTTAACCACCAACCAACGTAAAACAGTTACGGTCGTTCCTCGGGCATGTCAGATTCTATCGGATATTTATCAAGGATTTTTCTAAGATTGCCCGACCGCTAACTGAGCTTTAAGGAAAGGACATGGAGTTTATTGTTGATCACAAATGTCCAGAGGCCTTTAAGCTATTGCAAGGAATGATCATGGATACCTCGATCCTACAAGCCCCAGATCGACCTCTACCTTTTGAGATCATTACAGACGCATCAGATTTTGCTGTTGGGGCTGTGTTAGGACAGAGGAGGGATGGCGTCCCGTTTGCAATACACTACACAAGCAAAGTGCTTGATACCGCTCAGCATAACTATACGGTTACGGAAAAGGAAATGCTTGCAGTAGTGTTTGCTCTGGACAAGTTCAGATCTCATTTAATCGGATTAAGGTAATTGTGTTCACTGACCACACAGCACTATGATACTTGATGGAAAAGAAGGACGCGAAGGCGCATCTTCTTAGATGGATTTTTCTTATCCATGAATTTAATTTAGATATTCGTGATAAACCTGGAAAGAATAACGTAGTAGCTGATTATCTCTCCCGTCTCGAAGATCTTAATACTTCCGAGGACTCCCCGATTCGAGACTCCTTCCCTGACGAGTTGATTTTTGTTGTCTACTCACTCCCATGGTATGCCAATATCGTGAACTATCTTGTCTCCAAGAATATTCCCGAAGATTGGCCGAAGAGCCACATAGGCTGACTCAAGTCGGATTCTAGACATTACCATTGGGATGATCTGATCCTTTTCTTTGAAGGATCGGATTGTGTCTGGAGACTGCGTATTCCTGAGGAGGAATACCATGGTGTCCTTTCTTTATGCCACAGCTTGGAGGCAGGAGGACACCACTCTGGAAAGAGGACCGCATGGACGGTGCTTCAGTGTGGCTTTTACTGGCCGACTCCGTTTCGCGATGCCATCAACTTTGCGAAATCGTACCCAGTATGCCAAAGAATGGGAGGAACCGTTGGTTCAAAGGATGAGAAGCCGATGCAGCCTGTCATAATTTGTGATGTCTTTGACGCCTAGGGCATCGACTTCATGGGCTCATTCCCTATTAGCCACAGATTCGAGTGCATCCTTCTTGCGGTAGACTGCCTGTCCAGGTGGGTGGAGGCTATCCCAACCCGAGCCGCAGACAGCAGGACTGTCTGTAAATTTATTAGAGATCACATCATCTCTAGGTTTGGGATCCCCAAAATGTTGATATCAGATGGGGGTAGCCACTTTGTAAACAGAGATGTGAAGAAACTCTTGAAGGACTACATCATCGAACATCGTATCACTAGTCCTTACCACCTACAGACTAATGGTATGGTTGAGGTGTCGGATAGGGAGGTGAAACTATATTGCAGAAGCTTGTCCGCCCAAACAGGAAGGACTGGTCCCAGATCTTGGATCAAGTCCTGTGGGCTTACAGGACAGCTTATAAGACACCATTAGGAACCTCCCCATTCCGAATGGTATTAGGAAAGCCACGCCATTTGCCCGCAGAATTAGTGCACAAATCAGAATGGGCAATCAAGAAGGACAATTGGAACACACACCTAGGACAGAAGCAGAGAGAAATAAATTTGCATGAGCTTGTGGAAGTCAGAAACCGAGCATACGACAACAGTTTGGTGTACAAGGACAAAGTGAAACGTTGACCCTATAGATATTTGTTCTTGGACAGAAGGTATGGTTGTTCAATGCAAGGCTGAAAGTCTTCCAAGGCAAGTTGAATTCCAAGTGGACGGGCCCATTCATTGTCCGTACGGTGCATGATAGTGGATGTGTCGAGATCTCAGATATCGCAGATGACACACCGACATTCCTAGTAAATGGGCAACTGTTGAAACACTTTGTCGAACCCAATGAACAGTTAGTCCATATTGAGGAGATTGTATTCATGCGCAAGACAGATTCAGCAGATACACATAAAACCGCGCATGGGACCTTGCAGCAGTGAACTCTAGCCATCAGCAGCATCTGGAAAGATTCAATACGCAATCCTTGTATATATCCATCACTCCTATATATTCTAACCCTCCCTCCCGCAATTCTAATCACTCACCCCAACTTCATATATTCTCATCTACGACTATACTTAGGATGACCAGATCCTAAGTATAAGGGGGGTGAGTCACCTGAGTCTATTCACTGTACATCCTCCAGATCACATCGGTCCTCATACTTACTCCAGTCCTATACTTAGGCCGACCTGATCCTAAGTATAGGGGGGACCGATGCCTGCCTTGTATATATTCATCTACTTCTCCTCTTGACCTCGTCCGCCCCATTTTTGATCTTCTTATATACTTAGGCTGACAGGGCCTAAGTATTGGGGGGGGGGGGGGGGGCAGGACGACTTCTATACATTTTCGCTCCTTTAGCTCTCTTACGCTTAGCACGAGCTATGTCTTTTTCCTCGCTTTCCATGCTTCGAGGACATAGCACACGCTAAGTATAGGGGGCATGTATATATTACATATGTACTTTACACATAGCTCGTAGTTTTACGTATTTCTTGTATATATTACGTAATAATTACGGGATGGGTAAAATTGGAGAATTTTTTTTGTAAAATACACTTGTATAATCTGTGTAATACTCATAAAACACTTGTACCATAGGAGGTATACCAAATTCTTGAAAAAAATATGGAAAAATCAAAATCAAAGGCTTCTTATTTACTCTTGCATATCATCTCTGCATTTGAAAAGAAAGAAAAAGAGTCTTGCATTTCATCCATCTACATAGCATGTCATCTACATCTCATCTGCATATTTTGCATATGCAAGGTGAAAAGCCAGTGGGTTCTGAACCAAGTTATGAGTAGATGTTGAGGAAGGACTTGATTTGACCCCACCTAATTTCAGAGGAACCTTATAGGAGATGGAGTTAAGATTTCTCAGGTCAAGTGACTTAATTCTTCGAGTCCGCAAGTCTATTTTCATATGTCATCTTGATTAGTCTAAGTAGAATATCTCGTGCATACGCATGATTCTTTTAGATAGTGACCTAACTTGTACAAGCACAATGCACGTAGCTCTTCATTGATGAGGTGGTAAGGAGGTAGAATTCTTTAGCTTGGAGTAGCACACGGGTGGAAACATCCGTCCTCTCTAGGGAGGGTAGTGCATCTCAACCTAGTCTGGTGGTGTAGACGTCTAAGGACGGGATGTTGTGGGTTGCAATAATGCATCAAAAGAGGGATAGTCTACTGGTTCAAGAGGAAAAACTCCCGATGTACATGATGCACCTCGTATATATGTCAAAAAAATATACATGCCAGATAGAAAATAAAATACCTATCGGAGTATGTATATTAGCAAGAAGTATGCAGCTGGATGACTTGGCTACACTGGTCAGGCATCTCGGGATAGGTAGCTACACTGGCTATCGTCCATTCTTTTCTCCACCCCCTCCTCTTGATCTGGTCGCACTTGAACTTAGAAGGGAATACTCCGCTCCTCGAGGAAAGAGTTACTGGACCGGATAATTCGAGTTACCTTGTTGGAGGAGGCTATTTCTCAGCCATTTCTGATGTGGAGAGCTATTTTTTTACACAGTACAAGTAAGAATCATAGTCATCAGAGATTTACGGCTGAAGATTTGTTCTAACCTGACTATTGAGGAGTCTTGAATAGAATACTTGTGGAACTTGAAGTTTGTTAGGTCTTAAGTTCAGATCCTAATGAGGTTCCGCCACACAGTTAATCCAAAGATCGAGTCAAGCTCCATTTTCAACTTTTGTTCACGACTTTGGTATGGAACCCAAAATCATTTCACTCTTGCATTTCATTTAGTTGCTCGGGGACGAGCTCAAAGTTGAAAATAGAGCATTGTTCCCGAGTATTTAGCAGCATATTTCCCTTTATTTTGCATAAATAGCATTCATGCATTCCACAACACATGCATTTTAGCATTCATAATTGCATTAACTAAGAAGCCAATTCATTTGTAAAATTCACTTGTAAAATACTCCCAATAATTCACCTAATTATCTATATTTTATATCCCCTCTAAAATCAAATAACACCTTCCTTATACTGTGTATATTACTAGTTAAGGAAGAAGGCCAAAAAAATTCATATCCTGTAAATTGCCTAATAAAGCCCCAAACCGAGTTGGAGAACCTAGACCTTAGAATGTACATATCCCTCTCATACAATCTCTGAATTAGGTCTACTCACTTTCAGATTAATACATATCCAGAGACCTTTAAAATAAGACCAATTTCATTCAAATCGGAGTTCGTATGCAAAACTTGGGTTTTGGGCCCTTTTGTATACTATATGTATGTATATTTGTACTCTTGTATTGTTTTGTATCATATTTGACCTCATCACCGCTTTTGGTCAACATGAAACTTGTACATCTCTTCGAGATCTACAACTTTCATGTTTTTGAGTTTTCCAAAGTCGGTCTCCATCTCTCTCTAAATCCATTTTCTTTTTCCATCCATTCAGAGCAAGCCACGTGGCGCCCTTTGATTGCGCCACGCGGCTCGTCTCATCACGCGCCACGCATCCCTTCTCCATTGTCGTCCGATCACGCTCTTTCTCTCCTGATCTGGACCGTCCAAACCTCAAAGCTTCTCAGCCACTCGATCAAACCCCAGGGCTTCATCTCCACCGCACGCTAGCGCCTTGACCCATGCCCGCCACGTTGTGAGCCCTGCGCCCTTGATCTCGCCCTCGCCGATCTAATCCTAACCCTCCTCTTCCACCCTTCTCCTGGCTGTTGGATCACTCGATCCAACGGTCAAGACACCGTCTCCTACCTCCCGATTGGCCCACACCCCACGTCGCTCACATCGCGGCATGCTGCCCCCTTCCTATTTCAGGAGCCACTCCGGTCACCCTCTCAGCCTCCTGTCACCACTGTTGCATACCCCACTCGTCCCTCATCCTCGTCGAACCCCTCGAATGCCATGACCCCCACCTATGTCGCCCCACGACCTCCATCCATTCCACCACTTCGTCACCTACACCGCCACCTCCCACCTTTAAACACTCCACCATCTTCAACCTTCAATTCCATCTGCCATCACGGAGAGAATCCCCGAGCTCCAACCTTCATCTTAATTCGGAGTGCCGTTGAGTGACGATCGAGATCATCTCCGGTGAGATCCACGGCCACCCCCACCGTGCCGCAGCCTCCCCGTGAGCTGCAAGAGCTCAGGACCATCTACCGTCCTTCGAGCGACGACCAGGAGCATGACTTCGAGATCCAATCCCCAGGTAGACGCCTATATCTCCCTCCCGATCTTCTTCTTCTTTTTCAAGCTTTTTATCCAATTTTATTCGTTGTCCACAACCGACTTCACCGCCTACTGACCACCCTCTGAGCTTTGCCTCGGAGCTGGCATCTTCGCGTATGCCTTCTTCTTCTCCCACGACACCTTACACTTCCCGCCGACATGAGCTCCGCCACCTGGGCGGAACACCATCACCGGACCACCTCACACCACCTCAGGCCTTTCCCCACACTCACGGTCATCCAACAAACACATTCACACGCCTCGACTATTCAATTAACCCCCTGCATGTACTTTATCTTTGACTGGCCTGAACTTCCTCGAAGCTCCTTCGAGCTTCTTCGCTACAGCTCTCCAGCTCATTACAGCCGCTCCTGAGACCTCTGACAGATCCCCGACGCCTCCAAAATTCTTCCCAGCCTCTTGGCTGGCCATCGACGACCTTCATCGACGGCCAGAGGAGGAGGCAGAGCTAGCGTCCCTTCACGGGAGCGCAGCCACCTCCGCCACAAGAGGCGGCAGACCGGTTGAGGATGAAGAGCAGTAGCCGTCCAATCCCCTTGATCGGACGGTCCGGAGGATGCCATGTCACCTTGGTTCCGCAACCGTAGGATCAGGAGGATCCTACGCACCTCATCGTGCCACGTCGCCACTCGCCCCGAGCTTCAGAGTGTCGTTGGATTCATCCTTATCCAATGGCTCTTGATCATCCACGTTTTCATCTGCATCGAGCTCCAACGACCTTTGGATTGACCTTGATCCAACGGGTTGCAGCGCGCCACGTTGCCAGCCATCCACTGCCTTTGGATCATCACTTGATCCACGGTCCATAGCGCGCCACGAAGCACCTCCGAGCCTCTCACCCGATCATTAGGCTCAGAGCTCTCGAAGCTAGCCGAGCCTCTATCCGAGCCGAGTCCGAGCCTCCTGATTCCCTGAGCCTCAGCCTGAGCCTCTGAAGTCATCCGAGCGTGGGACCCCCACGTGGTTTCACGTGCGGCCTGGGTACTTTGTAGGAGGCCCTTGAAGGTCATGCCCCCCTCATTATAGGTAATTGTATATTAGTCCCTGTCAGCATGTTTAAGTTTTAACAATTTTATTTTCGGTAATTGCATTTAGGCCCCTGTCTTTGCACACATCTTTAAGCATTCACTTTAACTCATTCTTCAAGTTTGAAAATTGCATGGTGTAGCTTAATTTGTCCTCTCTCATATGTGACACTTTTCATATTTTTGTGATAGAAGTGGATTTTATTATTGTTTAATTGGTGGAATTTTGTCATATTTTGCCCATTTATGCCTTTTAATTTGTAGTAAATTCTCCGTGGCTCCAAAAATCCTCACAAATTCACATTCGACTTAGGATAATTTAATTTACATTGTACCCAAAAATTAAATCATTTTCATGCATCCTAAGGCCTGAAT
Source organism: Ottelia alismoides (assembly GCA_037367405.1). Taxonomy (NCBI): domain Eukaryota; kingdom Viridiplantae; phylum Streptophyta; class Magnoliopsida; order Alismatales; family Hydrocharitaceae; genus Ottelia; species Ottelia alismoides. Next base: position 141,633 of record JAZKJV010004287.1, on the reverse strand, counting down.
AAATCACTTTGTGATTTCCTTATTTAATTTTTAATAGGTCCATTTCACATAGCAATTTAGGTCTATTAATTTTCTTGGATTCTTCACACTTAGATCTATCTAGGATAATTTTTATATCTGAAAAAATTGTGTTTTGGTATTTATTAAAAGTAATTTGGTCAAAATCACCTTGCATTCATTTTTTTATTCACATTAAATTCATCTAGTGTCAGAAAATTCTAAAAAAATAGATTAGCTTAATTTCATTGCATTTCACCATCTGGCCAAGTTTCATAATTTTTGGAATCAATTTGATCATATTTCTGAATTAACTTGTAAACTGGCCTGAAAATTGCATTGTCTTTCCCTTAAATTGCATAAAAATTGTTTAAAAAGACAAAAATAATCTTATGAAAATCCGATCTCGTAAATTTGCTTAAAATCTACCTAAGAAGACAGCTGCCTCTCTAAGTTCGACCTTGGGCTTGCCCAATTAAAATAAATTTGCCGCTCGTAATTAAATCACCCTTAATTAAAAGTGGTTTTTGATTAGTCCTCATTACCTAGCTTCAACGAAGACAAGGAGTTAATTTGGATCATTAATTTGAATAAATTAACAAGGGTAGTAAGACGTTGATCAACGGTTATGCACGTCTGTGAACCCTTTGATTCGTCACCCGTTCACTCACCTAAGACGCGTGTGGTCTACCGACTCTTCATCTCTTGTTGTTTGAGTATATTCTTTCATTTTCGTTATTGTTTTCCTCTCGATGATTTTATAGAGGAAACTCTTTCCATTTTTCTTTTAAAAATTGTCTCGATATAAGGGGAAACTCTGTCAAGATTTTTATAGAAATATGTCCCGATATATGGAGAAACTCTGTCGAAATTTTTATAGAAACATGTCTCGATATAAAGGGAAACTCCGCTAAAAGTTTTATAGAAATATGTAGGGATGAGCATGGGTCGGGCAGGGCCGGGCTTTGAAGGGCCCAGGCCCAAGCCCTCTTAAAAAATTCGGTCCTTGGGTCGGGCTTAGGCCCGCAAAAATTTTTTTGTTCGGCCCAAGCCTAGGCCCGGCCCAATTCCTTTGGGCCGGGCTTGGGCCAGGCCGGCCCATCTCCCAATTAGATATTATTAACTTTGACTGTTTTGTTTCAAGTTAATCTCAACTCAAGTTACACAAGCCAAAATTGTTTAAAACATGTACCATAATACTTGTGAAACAACTAAAATTAAAATTCTCGAATCCGAAGATTTCTCATTTTACACATGTGCACTCAATGCTAGATACCATGAATGTCCCTCATTTATAGAAATTGAAAGAGTGAACCAAACTTACCGGTTAATAATAACATGTGCACCAGATCCGACATGTTAAAAAATGGACATAAGACACATATTGGATAAATGTACAATAATAGAAAATGTTCTGATTGAAAAAAATAAATACTAACAAATTCAAGAATAACCAAAAGAATCTAAACCAAATACCAATTAAGGAACATTAGTCCTCAATTGAAATACATTGATCATCAACTCATGTCACACGCTTGACTTCCTTGATTTATAAATATTGTATGAAGACATGATACAAGAAGAGAGTGCACAAGAAATAGATGGGAGTTTTTCATGCATGTAGGATTTGAGAAAGGATTCGGGCCCTCTTCGGGCTGGGCCCTTAGGCCGGGTCGAGCAGGGTCAAGCCAAGCCCGAGCCCGGCCCAAAAAGAATTCGGGCCTAAATATTGGGCCTAAGCCCGGCCTGATATTCCTTTGGGCCTGGGTCGGGCCAGGCTTTTTTGGGCTGGGCTTCGGGCTGCGCCGAGCTGGCCCAGACCAATGCTCATCCCTAGAAATATGTCCCAATACATGTGAAACTCTGCCGAAATTTTCCTAAAAATATCACCCCATAAGAGGGGAAGTTCTACCGAAGTTTTGAGAGAAATTATGTTCTTCGTGTTCTTCACGTTCTTCGTGTTCTTCATTCATTCTTCGTGTTCTTGGCACGTTCTCAGTATTTTTGATATGAAAATGAAATTCGATCATTTCAGGAGCTATAAATCTTTCTTTTTGAAAAAGAATCATGATAAAGCACTATATACCTGCGAGAGAGCTCGATTAGGTAACGAAATCCTTCCTTTTGCTGTTAGATTTTCTTATGAGATCGTTGAAATTTCTGATTTTATATTCTTTTCTATTTATAACCCTAATTTTGGCTTTTTTGAGAAAGTATGAAAAGTTGCTCATCCCTAGAAATATGTCCCAACACATGTGAAACTCTGCCGAAATTTTCCTAAAAATATCACCCCATAAGAGGGGAAGTTCTACCGAAGTTTTGAGAGAAATTATGTTCTTCGTGTTCTTCGTGTTCTTCACGTTCTTCGTGTTCTTCATTCATTCTTCGTGTTCTTGGCACATTCTCAGTATTTTTGATATGAAAATGAAATTCGATCATTTCAGGAGCTATAAATCTTTCTTTTGGAAAAAGAATCACGATAAAGCACTATATACCTGCGAGAGAGCTCGATTAGGTAACGAAATCCTTCCTTTTGCTTTGGATTTTCTTATGAGATCGTTGAAATTTCTGATTTTATATTCTTTTATATTTATAACCCTAATTTTGGCTTTTTTGAGAAAGTATGAAAAGTTGCTTTGTGATTTCCACTAAAATAAGATTTAAGCATCAAATTGATGCAGTGACTTGGAAAGTTAGGGTTTGTGAGTTAAAATAAGCATAAATATGAGTATATATATGCATATGAATAATATATATGTGAGTATATACTAAGTGTTGATGATTATGCAAATCGAAAACTTAACGAAAGAATTACATCATGGGAATTGATGTGGTTTGCGTTGGATCCTGAAAAGGATCGTGTGTCACCTTAAGGATGATTGGGAGTAGAACTACAGGTCGGGCATGTAACCTATGAGTTTGTCGAAAGGAACCCGTATTGGCGTGTTTCCCTGCCTAGGTGGTACATGGTTGCCCTATTATGATAAGTGCGTACGAAATGAATGATTTTCAGTGCGTGGTACTGGGCGCCAATATATTCGGGTTGAACGACGGAAGATGTGGTCATGCCATGTGGGGGCAGGGTGGTTCAAAAGCGGCTGAGTCACGATAATATGTATTTTAAGTTGCTAGGTTTTGTGATTAAAGTTTAGCATGTGGTTGTAAGCAACTGAGTCCTCGAGGACGGTATGCTCCTTTGTTTTCTAGGTTGAGGGTTTGAGACCCAGATTAATAAAAGAAAAGGAAATTGTGGGGTAGTATTAGAGGATTGGTTGAGGCGACGTGCGATAGCATAAGCTCATCAGATCAACGCTATCTCCAATCCCGAAGTGTCCACAGCTTCGAAGTACAAGAATGGTGAGGTTCCCCTAGACTAATCTCTGATGTGGAATAGAAAGGAATATGACTTAAATTAATGAGAAAGTATGAAACTTTTTGTGATAAAAACTTTTTGAAAAATTACACAATTTTGTTTGCTTTTCTCTTATTTATTACTAAGCATTCGCTAATTGTTATCCTACGATTTATGGAAAATCCAACAGGTGTCGGTGAGCCATCGCAAGGACCTTAGTAGACATCCAGCCAATCACAGTAGCTTTACTTTGTAAGGTAGTTAGTAATCTTTTTGGTGTATTTTCCTTTGATGATGTACATGTAAATGATTATAGTGGGATAATGTATCATCTGAACTTTTTTTTGTGAATGGATAAGTGTTGAAATACTTCCTTATGAGAATATTTTATTTGCACTCTGTTTCTGAATGTTATTTGTGGTTGCTGAATAAATTATTGCTGAGTAACCAGATCCGGTTATGGGAGGATTCGACGGCCCGGGAATCAGGTACATGACAGTTTGGTATCGGAGCCTGGTTACTCCAATAATTTATTTAGTAATTGACAACTATAAGCGGTATTCAAAAATTAAGGCTGTATTAAGATCCTTTGATCTTAATAAACTGACTACAGTACCATTCACAAGTCATTGTCCCTTATGTACATCATGCTAAGACATATAGGATCTGACCTTTGACCTTCACTCATCCCAGGATCATGGCAGACCAAGATTTGTCTAGGGATTTAGCGGCTATGATGACAATGCTACGAGAAATGGGGAAAAAGCATCAAGCGTTAGAGGAGAGGCTCAATGCACAAACTGATAGACCTGAGGCATCCAAACCTGTAGATGCTAGAATTGAGGGCTCTGTCCACTTTTCTGAGGAAGAATCGAGTTACCATCCTTCTACTGAGTCTGCTCCGATCCCAGATGAAGGAGAAATGGAGAAGGCCCTTCTTAGACATCAAAAATTACTTGGCAATTATCGAAAGGGAAAAATTCCTCGATTCAAAGGTGTAGAGACACTTGTAGAGGTTGAATTATGGCTCGATTACATTAGTAGGATGTTGAGGATAATCCATGCACCAGTAGACACCTGGGTGCACTTTGCTAATTACTCCCTATCAGATTATGCACGACGATGGTGGAAAGCAATTTCCAAGAAATTAGCAGATCCTGTTCCATGGGATATCTTTGAAGAGAGGTTCCGAGCTCACTTTGTCCCTCTCATTGGGAGGAATTAAAGAGGAGAGAGTTGGCTTCTCTGAACCAGGGTTCTAAGACCGTACGAGATTATTATATCCACTTTACTGAGCTACTACGTTACTCACCAGCTCTAGAGTGTCTTACCAAATTTGTTAGCGGTCTTCAGAGAGATATGTGAGAAAAGTTTATTGGTTTTAGAGATACAACCATAGACAAAGCAATGGGCATTGCCTCTCGTATTGAGATGGAGAGGGATGAAAACCTCCAAAGAAGAAGTTTCCACTTTAATGGTGGACTATTCAAATGCAAGGCACATTATAACTGTAGAGATCGTCGCTATCTTCCATCCGGTTCCAATATAAGCTCACCATAGACCTTGGGTCAGGAATTATCATGAAGAGGGGGTTTCTCTAAACCTCCACTTTACCCCTGTAACTCAGCATTAGGAACTAGTACCTCTGTGGTTGGGTCTTCAGCTCATACAGGAATATGTGTATGTTATCACTGTCATCAAGAAGGTCACATTAGGAAAGACGATATGCAGTTGAGAGGTTCAAGGTTTAAACCAACTCCGATTAATAGTATAACATCCACCTCAAGCAATGGAGCAAGATGCAGAGGAAGACATGGTAGAGGTCGTGGCTAACAAGGAGCATCTCCTACACAACAACCACCACAAAGTATTGTGGTTTCTAATTTGCATATTCCTAATGGCCATCTCAATGCAATCACTAAAGAACAAGCCTACAATTCAGGCACGGTTGTACGAGGTACCATTACTATTCATGGCTTTTCAGTACATGCCTTGTTTGATTCGAGTGCTTCACATTCATTTATTGCTCGACGTATAGTACCCACTTTGGGTAAGGTACCAGTAGAAGCACAACAATCCTATCTGATCAAGGGACCATTAGGACAAGTATTTATAATTCGAGAAATCCTGGATGATTGTGTAGTATTGATAGCAGGACATCAGTTAAACCTGTTTCCCTATTACTTATTGAAATGGATGACTTCGATCTCATCCTTGGGATGGATTGGCTAGAAAGGCATCATGCATGCTTTGATTGTTTCAGAAGATGGTAACTTTTCACATTCCTAACTTGATAGAGTTCCAATTTATTGGAAAGACATCCAATGATGATGTCCATTGTTGTAAAAATCCCCCGACTGGTCCGACTAGTAGGTCCGACTAGTCTAGTCGGTGGGGTGGCCGACCGAGTACTGACTAATTCCGACTAAGGCCCACTAGTCGATCGATTTTTGCTTGGAGATACCACATATTTTTTATTTTTTAAAGCAAACTTGTTCTAGTATGCTTAATGTTTTATTTAAATCAATTTCTTCTTTTCCTTCATTATGATAATATAAAAAACGTACAAATCCATGTAAATATATAAGAATATACATACAAAAATGATCTATATATTTAAAACAATTAAAAAAATCGAAGCCGATTAAAGCCCGACTAAATCCGATTAGTCGTCCCACTGTCGATTAATCCTTAGTCAGTGACCTAACCGAGTGAGTACCGATTACCGATTTTTGCAACCTTGATGATGTCAAATACATATCTACTCTAAAGGCTCAACAAATGTTAGAACAAGGGTGGGGTCAGATAGAATGATAGAATACGTTCCTATAGTGTGTGAGTTTCCTGATGTATTTCCAGAGGAACTACCTGGATTACCACCTGAGCGAGAGATTGAATTTGAAATCTCTCTTATACCTGATACTCAGCCTATCTCTATCCCTCTATATAGGATGGCACCAACTGAGTTACGAGAGTTAAAGGCACAGTTGCAAGAACTGTTAGATAAAGGATTCATTCGTCCTAATACTTCACCATGGGGAGCACCTGTCTTATTTGTCAGAAAAAGGACAGGTCAATGGGGTTGTGCGTCGACTATAGACAATTAAACAAGAGGATAATAAAGAATAAGTATCCTCTACCAAGAATAGATGATCTCTTTGACCAGTTACAAGGTTCGACTGTGTATTCCAAGATTGTCTTAAGATCTGGATACCATCAGTTGAAGATAAAAGATGCGGATATCCCCAAGACAACCTTTCGAACTAGATATGGACTTATAAATTCTTAGTTGTGCCTTTTGGACTGACAAATGCCCCAACAACTTTCATGGTTCTCATGAATATAATATTTAGGGAATTCCTAGATCACTTTGTAGTAGTCTTTATTGATGATGTGCTTATTTACCCCAAGGATAACAATCGGAATGAATACCATCTCAGGCGGGCACTTGAAGAATTAAGGAAGAACAAATTGTATGCTAAATATAACAAATGTGACTTTTGGCTATCTGAAGTATCTTTCTTAGGCCATGTTATTTCTGGAGAAGGTATATCAGCTGGTCCTACAAAGGTTAGTGCGGTGATGAGTTGGGAACGCCCGAAGACTGTCATAGAAATACGATATTTTCTGGTTTTAGCAGGATATTATAGAATATTCGTGAAGGCCTTTTCACAAATAGCATTGCCAATGACTAGGCTAACTCAGAAGGAAGTCCCATTCATATGATCTGACACATGTGAAGCTAGTTTTCAGACACTGAAAGAATGCCTAACATCTGCACCTATCCTTACTCTACCTTCTGGGAGTGAAGGATTTACAGTGTACACTGATGCGTCTAAAGAAGGACTTTAGGCACTTCTTATGTAACATAGTAAGGTAGTTGCATATGCATCGCGACAGCTTGGGACACATGAGAAGAACTACCCGACGCATGACATGGAATTAGTTGTTGTAGTTTTCACTTTAAAGATACGGAGACATTACCTCTATGGTATTACTTTTGAAATCTTCACTGATCATAAAAGCTTAAAATATCTATTTGATCAGAAGGAACTCAATATGAGACAAAGACGATGGCTAGAGTTGTTGAAAGACTATGATTGCACTATCTCCTACCACCCTGGTAAGGGGAATGTCGTAGCAGATACCCTTAGCAAAAGAACTTATTCACCTGGGTTGGTGGGTGCTATCCACTTCTGGGGTTTACTATCAACGTTAAGTGAATGGAAACCATTTGATAGTAATGCCAATACTATAACTATTCCTCACTGATACAAACCAGAGATCAGGGATAGAATAAATAAATGACAGGAGGATGATCTAGTTCTTAAAGACTTGAGACAACAACTTGAGAAGAATGAGATAGAGGGATTACAGATACAAGATGGGTTACTGTATAACTATCATAGAATTTGTGTACCAGACACACCTGAACTAAGGAAAGACATCTTAGATGAAGTGTACTGCTCAAGATTATCTATTCATCCGGGAATTACAAAGATGTATAAGGATCTTCATTCACACTTTTGGTGGCCGGGAATGAAGAAAGATGTTGCTGAGTTTGTTAATTCTTGTTTCACTTGTCAGCAAGTAAAGACTTCACACCAAAAGCCACCATGATCATTGTAACCCCTCCCTATACCTGAATGGAAATGGGAAATCATTTCCATGGACTTCATTACTGGCTTACCTCATACGTCTAAAGTAAAGATAGTATATGGATTATAATAGATTGTCTGACGAAGGTAGCACACTTTATTCCAATAAGCTTATCTTTCACTCTAGACCAGCTTGATGAGTTATATATTACACATGTGATCCGTCTCCATGGCATTCCAAAGGAAGCAGTTTCCGATCGAGATTTACAATTCACCTCACATCATTGGGAGAACTTCATGAAAACCTTAGGTACACAACTATGATTGAGCACATCATATCATCCACAAACAGATGGTCAGTCAAAACGTACGATTCAGACACTAGAGGATATGCTAAGAGTACGTGGCTTAGAATGGAAGGGATCATGGATTAAACATTTACCTCTTACAGAATTCACATACAACAATAGTTACCATACAAGTATTGGCATGTCACCATTTGAAGCACTTTGTGTACGGAGGTGTACTACTCCTTTGTGTTGGCAAGAAGTCTGGATAAAGAACCTTTATGATTCAGATAGACTCCAAGAGACACGCAAAGTTGTAGAGCTTGCTTGAAAAAGACTATTGACTACTCAGAGTCGTCAAAAAATCTATAGTGATGCCAGGTGAAAAGATCTTGAGTTTGAAATATGCGACTTTAAATTCCTCAAATCATCGCCTATGAAGGGATTTCAAGGGTTTAGCTTGCGTAGAAAGTTGACACCCAATTCGTGGGTCCCTTTGAAATCATTCAGCAGATTGGAAAAGTTGTGTATAGACTTGCGCTTCCTCTACATCTTTCGGCAATGCATGATGTTTTTCATGTATCAAATATGAGAAAGTACATTAGGGATCCAGAGCATAAGATAAGTTATTATGATTTACATGCTGATCCAGACCTGAGATACCGAGAAATGCTTGTGGAAATACTAAGTAGAGATATCAAGAAATTGAGAAGTGACTCTAGTTAAAGTATTGTGGCGGAACCAAGAGTTTGAAGAAGCCAAATGGGATCCTGAGGCAGAAATGAGAGATAAATACCCCTATTTGTTTGAGTGATAACACTACGTGTTGTATATCTTCTTTATAAATGAAATGGTGTCCATTCTCTTTAAGGTTATTATGATTTCAGTCCTCTTTAAGGTTGTTATGCCATCATTATAAGTCTTGAGGATGAGACTTCCTTTAAGGTTGTTATAATTGTAAAGCCTTGAACTTGGCATCTCTTGGATCCTATATAATAAGATCCAGCTTGTCAAGAGAAAACCAATGGAATTTGTTTCGTATGAATCAGACTTCATTTGGAATTATTATTAACCCATAATGACTGTCATTAAGACTAATTAAACATGATTAAAGAAACTAATGACCATTAGTGAATAGTAATCAATAGTTAGCAAAAGATAAGCTTAAGCTGCGAAAGTTAGATCATGATTAGTGAAAGTTAATCACAATTAGCGTTAATTAAGTGTCATTAGCGAATCTAGAATCCTTTGGAACGTTCTAACTTAAGCCCTAAGTTTCGGATAAGTTTTGGCCAAAACCATGGGCCAAAACGATGGGCCGCTAACCGTGGTTAATGGCAAAACCATGGTTTACTAATCATGGTTAGTGGTTTTCTTGAACCTATAAATACCCCCCACCCGTTCATTCTCTACAATTTCCACTACCACCACCACCCCAAGTGCTAGGGTTGAGAGGTCATGAGGAGGAGTGGGAGGCGAGGAAAGAGCGCTAACGAAGCGCTGTCGGGAGAACGAGGAGAAGAAAGGTATGATCCTCTCACCGTTTGCTTACTAAGCTAGGCTTTCAATGCATTCTCTTTTCTTCCAAGCTTTGTTCTTGACTCATCTTTCTTTCCGATTTGTTTTCTGTTGTGGTTCGAGGAGAAATCTGTGTAACACCCTACTTAGGTGCAGCCAGCTATGCACGTTAGTGAACCCTGTGATTCGTTACACATTCACTCACCTAAGGCGCATGGTGTCTACCGATTCTCCATCGCTTATGTTTCTATTCTTTCAATTATGCTTTTGTAGTAATTTTGATGGAGAAATCTGTGTAATACCCTACTTAGGTGCGGGCGGCTATGCACGTCATTGAACCCTGTGTTTCGTCACACATTCACTCACCTAAGACGCGTGGTGTTTACTGATTCTTCACCTCTTACTATTTGTGTATATTCTTTCATTTTCGTTATTGTTTTCCTCTCGATGATTTTATAGAGAAAACTCTTTCCATTTTTCTTTTAAAATATATCCCGATATAAGGGGAAACTCTACCAAAACTTTTATAGAAATATGTCATAATATAAGAGGAAACTTTGCTGAAATTTTTATAGAATTATGTCCCAATATAAAGAGAAACTCTGCTGAAATTTTTATAGAAATATGTCCTAATACAGGGAAAACTCTGCCGAAAATTTCCTAGAATTATCACCCTATATAAGGGGAAGTTCTGCCTAATTTTTAAGAGAAATTATGTTCTTCGCGTTCTTCATGTTCTTCGTTCGTTCTTCGTGTTCTTGGCACGTTCTTAGTGTTTTTGATACGAAAATGAAATTCAATCATTTCAGGAGTTATGAATCTTTCTTTTTGAAAAAGAATCATGATAAAGTACTGTATACGTGCGAGAGAGATCGATTAGGTAACGAAATCCTTCCTTTTGCTGTTGGGTTTTAATATGAGATCGTTGAAATTTCTGATTTTATGTTCTTTACTATGAAGAACCCTAATTTTGACTATTTTTGAGAAAGTATGAAAAGTTGCTTTGGAATTTTTACTAAAATAAGGTTTAAGCATCGAATTGATGCAGTGGCTTGGAAAGTTAGTGTTTGGGAGTTAAAATAAGCATAAATACGAGTATATATGCATATGAATAATATATATGTGAGCCTATCAAAGCGTTGATGATTATACAAATCGAAGACTTAACGAAAGAATTACATCATGGGAATTGTTGTGGTTTGAGTTTAATTCTAAAAAGGATCGTGTGTCATGTTAAGGATGACTGGGAGTAGAACCCCAGGTCGGGCATGCAACCTGTAGGTTTGTCGGAAGAAACCTATATTGGTGTTTCCCTACCTAGGTGGTACACGGTTGCCTTGTTATGATAAGTGTGCACGAAATGAATGATTTGCAATGCGTGGTACCGGGAGCCAATATATTCGGGTTGAACGACGAAAGATGTGGTCATGCCATGTGGGGGCACGGGTGGTTCAAAAGCAGCTGGGTCACGATAACATGTATTTAAATCCGCTGGGTTTTGTGATTAAAGTTTAGCCTGAGGTTGTAAGAAATTGAGTCCTCGAGGACGATATGCTCCTTTGTTTTCCAGGTTGAGGATTTGAGACCCTGATTAATAAAAAAAAAGGGAATTACCAGGGTAGTATTGGATGATTGGTTGAGGCGACGTGTGGTAGCATAAGCTCATCAGATCAACGCAATCTCCAATCCCGAAGTGTCCGCAGCTTCGGAGTTCAAGAATGGTGGGGTTCCCCCTGGACTAATCCCTAACGTGGAATAGAAAGGAATAGGACTTAGATTATTGAGAAAGAATGAAACTTTTTGTGATAACAACTTTTTGAAAAAGTACACAATTTGTTTGTTTTTCTCTTCTTCATTACTTAGCATTCGCTAATTGTTATCCTACAATTTATGGAAAACCCAACAGGTGTCGGTGAGCCAACGCAAGGACCTTAGTAGACATCCAGCCAACCACAGTAGCTTTACTTTGTAAGGTAGTTAGTAATCTTTTTGGTATATTTTTCTTTCAAGCTGATGTATATGTAAATGGTTATATTGGGACAATGTATCATCCAGACTTTATTTTGTGAATGGATAAGTATTGAAATACTTCCTTCTGAGAATATTTTATTTGCAGTCTATTTCTGAATGTTATTTGTGATTGTTGAATAAATTATTGTTGAGTAACCAGATCCGATTATGGGAGGATTTGACGGCCTGGGAATCGGGGTTGTGACACAGGTACCTTTTCCAAACTTCCATTTCACCTTAAACACTCAATTACATTTCATCTTTGTCGACCATTCGCTTGGCTCTGACCATTCACTTGGATACGACAATCGGTATTGGAGCTCCACGATCCTCCTCAACCGCACAGATCAACAACCCATTTCACCATCACCCTCTGCATACATCATGATCACCTTGAATCTCGCTTATCGCATGGAAATCAAGGCGATATGTTCATCCACCATCTTCTTCGTACGTCAACCTCCAGTCCCCTTCACTTCTTTGGTTTTTAGCCCCAAATAACCTCGATCGAAGCTTTGTCTTCGAGTCACGATTCTCATCACAGGTACATGGACATAAGGGAGGCTTGATTAGAGAGCTTCATTGCACCCTTCTGACCGTTCGCCTCCCCATATGGGGATTCCTAGCGACGCGGAGTACCCTCTTTGACTTGTAGGATCCTTCGGCGAGTCGATCAGAGCAATAGATTAGCCCATATCCGCAATCATAACTCATCGAGCAGTCCCTTCTTCCCAGTTGTTTCGGTGACCTTCTCTATCGTCGGGTGAAGGAAACCTGCTCTAGATTGCACCTGAGTCGCACGATGATGCAACACTTTAGGCGCTCAGATCAGATCTTTGGCTAGATCTGATCGCACGTTCGCGCTTTATTAGAGACATTAGATCTATTTCTAACAGTGATCTGCACCATACGCCTGCTCCACTCTTCTGAGCCATCATATCCTATTGCAGAGTAGCATCAGAGTTATCTACCTCCGCCTCTATGAGTGTCTACCGCGTTCCCCTACGAAGGGTATATTTCCCTCTAACCCCATTGCTATTTTATTTTACTTTTCAGTCCCATAAATATATGTTGTAATGTAATTTATTTTGGATAATTTGCAGTTTGGACCATATGTTTTTCATATTTTCACTTTATTCCAGTTGAGTCTGATTCGCACACGTCTTCACGTACTTTTATAGGATATTTGCATATTTTGCCTCAAACTTTTAATTGGTTAATGAAATAGACTATGTTTTGTTATTTGAATTTATTCCCATGTGAACTGTGAGTCATGTGCAGTGTGTGTTTGCTCTGGACTTTTTGCATTAGGGCCCCTAAACTTTTTGTGCTTGTTATTAATTGGGCCTAAAACTTTAGATATTTACAGTAAGGTCCTTACTTGGTTGTGTTTTATTTTTGTCTTATTCTCTATCGTAATAAATAGAAAATTTCTCATAAGTGTGTAATGAATTTTAAATATAATTAAACTACTATTCTATTATAGAGCGTCTATTCCAAATAGGGTTCAATGGTGCTGCCTTCTAGATGCAGCCAATAGGGCTGCCCTGCCCCATTTTCCAGCATTATTTTATTTTTTTTTCAAAAATAAAGTTATGTATTCTCATCACTATATCCCTCTAATATATCATTCTAATTTTGTCGGAAATAGAGACTCGTATGACCTTCATCTAAACAGGTTAGTTACAGGAATTCTAAGACCGTTCTACAAAATTGAAAGGCATTGAGTCTTTATTTGGAGTTCTAAGACCTGTTTGTAATTCTAAACATGTGAATTGCATATTCTAGATGAAATGCATATGAGTTTTTATTTCTAACAAAATTGAAATGACATATTAGAGGAATATAGTAATAAAAATACAAGACTTTATTTTCGAAAAATAAAAACATGCAAGAAAATAAAGCGGGAGCAGCCATGTCAGCTCCCCCTAAGGGACAACCTCTTTTTTTTCTTTCAAAATAATATATAGGGATTTTTACCCGACAAACCCTATAATCTTTGTCAATTACCTCTACGACCTTTGAAACAACCTAATTCCTCCCACAACCTTGTAAACTTACTCCATCTTACCCCACAAACCATGTCGTTACTTTTACCTTACTTGAGTAATATGTCGATTTAATATATTATGTTCTTTGGTATTCCCAAATCAACCAACAAGAAAAATAAATAAATCATCATATTTATAATCACAACTTATTGTCTCGGCAGTAATAATGGTTTGCAGAGCTTTACTTGATTGAGGGTGTAGCGGAAGACGAGAGTGTCCTTGCCCTTGACGGCCTGGAGGAGATCGGGGATCCTTTGTGTGAAGGTGTCACTAACGAAATGGAGAGATCCCGCTATGTGGGCATTACCTCATGTTAGTGTCTATTTTAGGAGGTAATTTTTATGTGCTAAATTTCCTTGATTTTCTATTTTTAAAAAATTTGAAAACCCACTAAAACCTCCCTGTTTGTATGAGAAATTCATAAAAATCCGAAAATAGTCTTAAAATTTCCAAAAAAATAGAGTAGTTGTCTTTTGATATATTTTATATTCTGATCAAGTTTCATTGATAATATGTAAAAATCTAAAAATTTGCAAAACACTAAAAAAACTTTTAAAAAATCATATAAAATCAACCAAGAATCCAAAAATTGTATTTTTAGTCCATGTTTGTAGATATTTCCCTTTAGTTTTTAATAAAGATTGCTTGGAGGAGTTTTGAGACTTTCCACTATTTTTTATTTGCAAAATTCTCCTGATTGTGCATTGTTTGCACATTTCCTTAGTTTTTGATTTTTAGAAAATTGCAAAAATATTTGAGAATTTGTTCAAAAATCCTTGTAAAAAGTATAAAACCTATAAAATCTAAAAATATTTTTACTTGATTTTTATGCAAAAATTTATCATATTTGAAAAAAACAAAAGAGATATTTCTTCAGATTTTATTCATTGTTTTTATTTCCATTATTTCGAAATTTAAAACTTACAAAAATTAAAATCCACTAAAAATAAAAATAAAATTCCTTTAACTTTCTGAATCACCTACCTAGTTTATAATAGTGCTCCATGAGTTTGACCCTAGTCATTATACCAGTCTAATAAAAGTAACAACACCACTTGTTTGAATTGCTTGATTTCTTCGTGGTTGATTTATAACAAAGATAATTGATTAATTATTTCCAACTGAGTTATCCAAATTCTCGATCAACGGAATGGCGTTGTTGCCAAGGAGCATGACTACGTAGTTAAGATTTTTATGTGATTGTTTTTATTTTATTTTATCTCTATCTTTTAATACTGCCTTTGACATATTTTTGTTTCACCTTTGTTGCGAGGGCCCGTAGAGCGAGGGAGGCAATCTTTGGAGTGCTGACACACCCAAGCGAGGTGGAGGCCGACCGTTCTACACCGACCGATAGGAGAGAGCATCTGAGGAGGAACAGGAGGAGGAGGAGATAGTTATCAAAAATAGATTCATTTTAGCATTTATTTCTGAATAATTTGTAATAACTCAGAGACTCTATTTGGACACTCAGTCTTTATCCATGGTCTGTTTTGCCAAGTGTCGGTGCATTCGGGAGACCTCATCGGATTTTCCGTTGTTTTTGTCGCCTTTTTAAATTTGTTTCATGTGGTTTTGGACCTTGGACATAGGAATCTATTTGGTTGAGCCAGGTAGCGATTAAGGTCCAAACACCCTAATAGAATATATGTTCCTATAGAAAGCGATTGGAGTTAGTCAAATAATAAAAAACTATATATTTGGATTGGAGACCACACATCGAGAGAGCTCGCATACAACACTAGCAGGAGCTGCTGTAGTGGGCATCGAGCGACCTCTAAGATCGAACTTTGATCTCTCTTCAGAATAGTTAGCTCCTTCTTCTTCTCGAATTAGAAGATATTGTCTTAGGGCATTTTCTTCATGCATCATTTAGTTAGTTTTAATTACGTCTTTCAATTATGCGTGGATCACTTTTAATATAGACCGCTGGAGTAAGGTACACATCCTAACCCGTGCATGTAACATTGTCTTTATTGTGTATTAGATTTTCTGTCTTCCTCCCTCTATTTTATTGGTCTTAGAAAAAAGGAAATCAGAAAATTTGTTAGACGTGTTATTATTCAGAAAAATACCTAAAAAAGAGACAACCTGATAAAATCAGGACTGTTAAGCAATCTTGACCTAAAATTGAGCTCAAAAACTAAATCCCTTATTTTGGGGGAGTAACCCCCTCATTGTCTGATTTTATCTATATAGAGTTGAGCGATGAACACTAGGATAGAGCCAAGTCTAGATTATCTTTAGACTACTTATTCTATAAAAAAGATTAGCTACTTCTTAGTAAGGGAATGCGGGTAGCCGGTAAACGATATGTGTTTCCCTAACAGAGTGGGTGGTTTAAAGGACACTGCGTAAGGCTATGTCCTCAAGTAAAGGGTAGCCGGAAAGGTCCGTACTTACTCCCATACCGGTCGAAAGTAGGTGCAACTAGTCGTAAAAATTCAGACCAATCTCCAGGGAAACTCGGGCACCTAACAGCTCTCTAAATCATTTTAAAGACTACATTATCACCAAAAATAAAATTGAAAAGATTAACGATCAAGCTCTCACGGTCATCACATAGTTGAGTTGGTGAATTAAGGGTTTGATTTCTTATCATTGTTTTAAGTCCAAATCTAATCTTCCTTAATTTCCACATCATGATGATGGCCATAACAATCTCTTAGGCCACCTTTGATGGCACTGCTTCTCAACACCCCTGTCCATTCATCTAGGGCAGCTTCAGAGAGCTCAGACCCCATCTCTGAACCCGAGTCCACTTCCATCTTGTTTCCCCTTGACCATCCTTCTTCTACATCACCTGAAGTACAACCAGAGCGGTCATCACAGTTATATGTTCACTTGACAGCACACGAGTTCGGTTCCTTCACCTTTGTAGAGATTAGAGAGATGACCAACACCGAGAGAGTTGATGACCAACCACAATCGTCTTCATGTATATTAGATCAAGCAACCATCAACAACACCCTCATAGAATCCCTGGAGACCATGCAGAGACATATTAGAGATCAGGGGATGCTTATGGCAGAGGTGAGGAGGGAAATGACTTAGATGAGAGATGGGAGAGCAGAGCCAAACAAACCAACTAGTGGTGGAGAGACACCAAGACATGAGGACTGAGTAGATGACAGACGACAAGAGGAGGCCTATGATCCACAAAGATCCGTATGCACCATGAGAGCATTGCACAACATTGGTGCAACTCTCACCCATAGATGGATCCAGCTGCCCACCATACTTGGAGATTTTGAGCTCAGGCGGACAATCCAGTTGTTGCCTAAGTTCCACGGGCACACCACCGAGGAGCCCTATCTTCACTTGCAGGAGTTTGAGATGATCTGCAGCACAACCCACGATAGATTTGTGGATGAGGACATGATAAAGTTGATAGTCTTCCCATTCTCCCTAGTTGACAGGCCAACCTACTAGCTGAAGCATTCGAGGAGGGTTATCACCATCTGGGAGTAGCTAAGGACCGAGTAACTCAACAAGTGTTATACACTCGGTCGGACAAATGTAGCACGAGCCACGATCAGCAACTTCACAATGATCCCCAATGAGCAATTCCATGAGGGTGTGGGATCGATTTAGAGATCTTGTCGACAGGTGTCCATATCACGGCATCAACAAGCCCACTTTAGTATAGAGTTTCTTTTTTGGGGCTAACATCTGAGCTGTAAGGGATAGTCAATGCCTTTTATGGAGTGTCCTATTTCTCCAAAGACGAATACCAGGTCTGGGCATCTATGCGAAGATGGCTGAAAACCACACCGTGATGACCCAGGCACGTGTCTACAGTCATGAGAAGCCTCCACTGCAGACATTGTCTCACCACAGAGTAGCACACATTGAGGCCAGTTGTTTCTTACTCTTATATAATGACAGCACTAGCAGAGTCATCAGCTACGGACATGGGCATCATCAACCAGAAGTTGGACCGAATGGAAATATTTGAGAAGAAGACGTGCCAGGGCCTGTACAAGCTCAACAGGATCGATGGGCTGGCCCAAACTTTGAGTGACCTAAAAACACAGATCATATGCCTCTAAGAGGCACATATGGCATCTCAACCACGGTCTATGTCACGCGCTGATCAGGGGAGAAGTTTTTCACAAACCTCTACCTCATATTGACAAGTTCACCAAATCCATGCGAAGCTTGTTCAGTCATTCCCATAATACCAATTGCCACCACCATCTCCTTCAGACACGCAAATGGTGGTATACTAGAGCGATCATCCCATGGCGTCCATCCCCCACCCTCACAAGAGCAGACAGAGCTATTGATGGAAGTCAATAGGATTTGGTATGGCCAGTACTAGTAGCAACCCAGAATCTACTGTGATCACCCAGGCTTCCGATGGTCCAATGAAGGTGCTTAGTCCCAGCAGCAGCCTACGGCACAGCCAGGGCAGGGTCCCCAACAGCAACAGCCCCAGTACTCCCAGCATGTTCCTCGACCCCAGTATTAGGGTCAGCAATGGAAACAACAGCAACAGCCTCATTCTCAGTTTTCACAGCCTCCCCCTCACTCTTACCACCAACAGAAACACAGTCAGACACATTTGCAACAAGGCATCCCATCCGGTTCTCATGCACATTTGTATGAGAACCCAACACTAAACGATCTCGCATGCATGCTAACTAACCAGCAATCCTCTTAACTTTTTTAGACGAGATATGGATGAGTTCAGGCAGGAAATGAGGGGGATTATCAAGGACACGGCCACCATACCTACACATATTGATCCTAACCCTAACAGTCTGAAGAGGAAATCTGAGCACGTACAATCTACATAGACCACCACTCCTAGTGAGGTATTGGATGATATCCGTTATTTATTTGATGTTGGTTTTGTGACACTTAGGAGCGATAGGAAGCCAGCCGACAACGACTCATCTAGCAACACTCCGATGCAGACTCTAGAGCTCCAGATGGAGTGGAAAGTGGTACTGATACTGCTAATGTTGATGATGACGATGGTGTTGAGTCCACCAAGGATGATGATACAGTCGACGGTACTGATACCGACATATCTTCAGATGCTGTAGATGGTGGTACTGATACCACTAATTTTCCATATTTTTGGCCAGAGCGTGGTGCTGATGCTGCATTTCCAGATGTTGTCTGTAGTAATGATGCTACAAAGAGACCACGTGTGTTTACTCCTTCTCATATATCTGAGGATGATTTTCGAAAAATGCAAAAAAATGGAAAAGTTCGAAAAACAAAAATTTGAATATAGGAAAGGTTTGTGTATCTTCTCATGGTCCATCTGTTGTGATTGATGGCACTTGTATGGATTCCAACCTTATGCATGACCAGAGACCTATTCCTACTCCAGACCCTCAAGCTTTTAAGGAGGGTCCTTCTATCCCCTTCCCCCAGCAGTCCGCTTAGGGAAGGACAAAAAAATAGAAAATCACAAAAAGAGACAATAATTTGACTTCAACAAGCATATAATAGAGATATTTTGTATCCAGCTAACTCTACAAGAGGCATTAGAGTACATCCCTCTCTTCCAAAAGAATCTTAGAGAGAAGACCACTGTCCGTATAAAAGAAGAGGTGCAATCACAATGCAAGAATTCATGTGCTCACTCATGCCACTTACTCCGCCATTCAGAGACGATTGCCGGTCAAGAGACCAGATGCAGGGGCTCCGTGCGTCAGATGCCAAATACATGAGCAGTTGTTTAATCGTACTCTATTAGACAACATATCTTCTATTAACCTCATTCCGATAGCCTTGATCATTTCGAGTTTGGCCCTCTTAGACAGAGTAGAGAACTTCTCTAATTTGCAGATAGATCTATCAAGAGGCCGAAGGGGTTATTAAAGGACGTTGTCATCACAATTCAGGGTATGAAATTCTCCGTGGACTTCATTGTGTTGGACATGAAATTCCTCTTTGAATCTTGTAATGCCTCGACTACATTCTAAATGTGCATGCTTTCCATCTTTGCAGACATGGTGAGTGACAGTTTAGAGGTTTTTATGTATGATTATTCGATCTATAGTGATGGGTTTGATACTTGTCTTGCTTTCCTATACCGTGTACTTTAACTCTTGAAGAACCTGAAATTTATGCTTTTAATACAATCAAATTAAAGTTTGAAAAATGTTTCATTGTAGGCAGGCAATTTCATGATGGATCAAAAACCACTTATTTAATTAGTGTCAAATTAAAGCAAGCAGTCGATTTTTTTACTTGGGTAAGTTCCAAGGTCGAACTCAGGGAGCCAACTGCCTCCTTAGGTTGGTTTAAAGTCAATCTCGAAGTGAAGTTCTCAAAGAGGAAGATTATATGGTACTTCTAAATGCGATAAATGCGCGATATGCAATTTTGACAAAGTTAGGGGACTAAAACGTCATTTTCGATCAAACTATGTCCAAAAATCCTCAATCTTGGCCATGATGGGAAATGAAATGAAATTAGACTGTTGTATTTTTTTGTAATTTTCGGATGTAAGATAAATTTTATGTGAATAAATGATGCAAACAATGAGTTTTTCAATAATTAATTATAATAAATATTAAATCAAGTTATTTTCAAAAAAAATTATCTAAGATATTTAACTAGGTGATCTATCTAAAAAAATCCTAAATCCTAAAAATGTTTGATTTAATACCTATTAAAAATTAATTAGTGAAACGCACGAAATGATTTTTAGAGAGAAAACTATGCATGGAAATGCAATTCTTTTTACGCATAATGTTAAATACAATTAATTCTACTATTGTTGAATTTTTAGAAATTTTTTGAGAAATGGTTAATTAACTATGAATTTTTAAGCACAATATGGGGAAAATATTCAATTTTCTACAAGAATAATTATTATTACTTAATCACAAAGCATAAAAATATAAAGCATATGTCACATCGTAGAGAATTAATTATAGAATATCATGCAATTTTTAAATAAATAAATGATGCCAGAATGAGGTTCAAAATTATAAATAAAAGATGGATCAGTTTGAAAAATAAAATAATGAAGCAATTAAGATAATATAGAACATGGACCAAACTGAAATTACCTAAACTCCAAGGGAAGTTACTGCAAAATTTCCAATGGTGCATGCATAGCACATGACCTCTGGGGGAGGGGGATCTTCGTGATTTTT
The DNA here is from genome assembly GCA_037367405.1 of Ottelia alismoides. Lineage (NCBI taxonomy): Eukaryota > Viridiplantae > Streptophyta > Magnoliopsida > Alismatales > Hydrocharitaceae > Ottelia > Ottelia alismoides. The sequence continues at coordinate 120,693 of JAZKJV010004287.1, read as the reverse complement.
GCGACCTTCGGGGGTGTTGGCGCAAAATCCTCGTTGTCATGTGCGTGACACATGATCTTCTGGTTGGGGCTTCTTTGGAGATATACAGACTTGTAGGGAGTTCTTCATAAAATTCCAAGTGAAGGGTTTTGCCGCACGTGCTTTCTTCTTTCGTGGATTCCAAGGCAATGATGGCGTTCGTTCGTGCGAGAGAGGCTCCAGGCTACTCGGCGGAGCAAGTAGCGGCGACGTGTACGCATGTTTTAGGCGAGGGGGACGCTCCCATGAGTGTGCAGCAGAGACAGATTGCGATGTAGATGGACCTCCATGACTAAGGCAGACACGTATGTCGATGGAGGTGTCGGAAGCAGCAGAAATCCTCGCGAGCTGGCGGAGATCATGAACTGGTGGTCGTGTGCGGGCTTGCGCATGGTGGTGGAGAGGCAGTGAAGCTGTTGGTCTGGTGCAGCTAGTCGTGAGCGGTGATGGCACATGCAACGGGAAGTACGTTGGAGGCGAGTTGGAGGCCCAAAGATGGTTTGGGGAAGAAAGAAATTCGAGAACAGAGGAAACACGACAAAATAGAGGAAAAATGAATGGGATATCTCCTGGGATTTTGGGTGGGCTAAAACACTCCTTCTGGTCGTCACTTCAATCGAGGCTAGCGGAGACATCGAGAAGCTGTTGATGATCTCGCCGGAGAAGAATATCACTGTGGCGGAGTAGCCCCTGTCACTGACTCCTCCTTGAGCTTTCTGGATATGGCGGATGATTGTGGCTTAAGGTCGATGGCCCTTTATATAGAGAGGAGGGAGAGGGGATAAGATGGTTGCGTGATACGAGGGGGTGAAGGAGGAGCGGCCGGCTGTTGTGCAACGAGCGGAGGAGGTTGCACGGGTGGTTGGCGGAACGGGCGAGGAAGAAGGAGGTCCTCACATGCTAGAGAAAATATTTTCTTCTATTTTTTATTCAGTTTTTTAATATAAAAACGGAATAAAAGGATTAAAAATGAGTGATACGTGGCGTCTCCAGGAGTTACCACGTGTCAACTCTAGAAAATTCGAAAATTAAATAAAAAGATAAATGAGAAAAAAGTAGCAAATGACCTCGTATCAAAAAATGCTCAATACGAAAATTGTTCGTCTCAATCAGTACAACTTTTATGAAGAAGTGAAGAGCAAAAGAGGTCACTTGTGCAGAACGATATTTTTGGGCTACTCCATGTACATAGAATACCTTGATTTTTGGATTTTATGATTTTTAATGATTTTTAATCAAGAGAAAAATCGAGAAAAATAAAGATAAAATTAAAGATAAATATTCACACAATAATCAATTTTTTTGGATTTTTAATAAATAAAAAAATAGGGAAGTAAAATAAAGAAGAAAATTGAGTTCTTTGTGCAGGCTCTCAGGGGACATTCGGATTCGGCCAGTTTCTTTGATTTCAGTCTTAATTTGAATTTAGATTTTTGTGGACTTTATCAAAGAATATAAATAAAAAGAATTAAGAGAAAAGGAGTTAATTATGTACATAAAATATCAAGTCAAAATTAGGAAAACTCAAAACACGCAAAAGAGGCCCAAAACCCAACTTTTACATACGAGTTTCGATTCTTTATGAAGTTGGTCTTGTTTTGGAGGTCTTTGAATATGTATTACTTTAAAAGTGAGTAGACCTAAATCGGACACTGTATGAGGAAGATATGAACATTTTAGTCTGTCTAGTATAGAATTGGGATTTTGTCTCACGAGCCAATTTTTTGAGATAGTAATTTTTATATTTTTACTTTAATCTTGTTAGTAATATGTACACAATGGAGGTGGTTTGAGGTCAATTGGAGTTATCATGAATTAGTTAGAAATGCATGAAGTTTGATGCAAAAGTGAAGATGATTATGAATGCAATTATGTGTTAAAATACAAATATTAATTTTACATTCATGAATGATAAAAATGCAAAATAAATGATGAAATGTAACTAATTACTCGAGAACGAAGCTCTATTTCCATCTTTTAGTATGATAAATCGTGGATTCATCAACCCCCTATGCTTCAACCTTGCTCGTCCCCGAGTAACTAAAATGAAATGCAAAGGTGAAATGATTTTGGGTTCCATATCAAAATCATGAACAAAAGGTGGAAATGGAGCTAAACCCAACCTTTGGATTAATATTGAGACGGAACTTCTGTGAGACTTGGGATTTTAAAATCAACAGCCCTCAAGTTCTGCATATCATTATAATAGTTTCGACTCAGAAGTCATCTTAGATCAATCCTTCTTCGAAAGCATATCCCATGAACATTGAACAACTGTCTCATGTATGTGAAAAGTTCTAGCTCTCCCCATCAAGAGTGTCGGACTACCATGCAAACCCCCTCCTAGTAACTCGTCCTCGGAGAGTCAAGTATTTCCTTCTAAGGTCTGTCACTCTATGTTCACAATCAAAAGGGGGGATGAGAAGAAGGGGAAAAGAACTGGAATGTAACCAATGTAGTCACCTCTCCTTGAGAAGTCGGCCAGTTTACCAAGTCTCCACTAAGATATGCAGGTTTTCTTGAAGCTTGGACCTTTATGGTCAGATATTTATTTGGTAATTAGATTTCTTTTTGGTATGGACTTTTGTAACTCTGCATGGATCTTTCACGCCCCTGTGGATAGAGAATCTTTTTTTTCGTACATGTTTTGGGGTCTTCAAAAAAATTGTGCCCAGTCGTCCATCCCTTTTCCGAAACTTTATTTCAACCCATACTTCGGTTTTTAGATGTACATGCTATCAGAAAAGAGATACACACAGTCTTCCAACACCCCGTCTGAGTTGAGCTAAGTGTATAGTGAGAGAACAGATTAATTCCCTACTCAAAAGCTATACATAGAATCCGGCGACTAGGTTAGACACTAAGAGTCAAAGATGCACATTGTCATACGGAACTAGAAGAATTAAGTTAAAAGACCTGAAGCTTCTAAAATTCTTTCTTTGTGAATTTCCTCGAGAAATTAGGTAGACTAAGGCCTAGTCAAAACCACACTCCACTTCTACTCACAACTCGATTAAGAGCCCAACAACTTTTCACTTTGCATAAGCGAGATATGCAAAATGAAATGCAGATGCATATGATGTGCAAAATGAGGTGCAAGATTTTTTTCTCTCTCTCTCTCTCTTGATATGAATGCAAAAGTGATATGCAATATTTTCTTATGTTTTCTTTATGCAAGGATGATATGCCAGAGAGATTTCTCATTATTTTTTATTTTTTTTGAGTGTTTTGTTTGTTTGTTTTTTTACTTTTACCCATCCGTAATTATTGCATAATATATACAAAAATACGTGAAAGTACGAGCTATGGATAAAGTATATATGTAATATATACAAGTCCTCCATATTTAGCATGTGCTATGTTCTCAGAGCACGTGAAGCGACAAGAAGACATAGCTCGTGCTAAACTTAGGGAAAAAATAAACATAAAAATAAAAAGGAGTCGTTGAGGTTAACCTAAGTATAGAAGAAGAACAATAAGAAAAAGAAGAAGAAATGGAGTCGTTGAGGTTAAAAGGATAAATGGTCAAATGTATACATGGGGGCATCGGTCCCCCCTATACATAGGCTCCGGTTAACCTAAGTATAGGACAAGAGTGAGTATGAGAACCAGTGAGAACTGGAGAATATACAGATCGAATGAGAAGTATAATGATGAATAAATACAGATGGCATTGGTTTCCCCGTATACTTAGGCCTTGGCCTAAGTCTAGGAATAAAATATACGAGGAAACCGATAGGGGCAAGGGAAAGGTTGGCCGATGATCAAGGCGGTTTACGACCAATCTTTTTCAGGAAATGTGGTGGAAGGGAATATTGAATGGAAGATGAATCAGACGATTCTCAAGCACCGTCGGAGCTGTCATCAGAATAAAAATTAAAGGTCACATTACTCCAACTATTCTTATTTTTTAGCCTTTTTCTTAGAGTTCGCTCGATTTTCAGGTCAATCTTTTCTTCCTCTGAATATTTAGATGAACAAGTGTCATTTTGGTCATAATGAATTGTTCGCGTATATTGAATGTGGCCAGGGGAGTCAACCTTAGATGATTAATAGGGAGGGACAAGGGAAGTCCGACGTGGGTTGACATATGACTTCTTGTTCTGATCAGTTTGAAGATTCTCCGAACTGAGCTCTCTCATACTGCTCTTATCCTCCGAACTTGACGAGTAATCCTTAGGAGATGCTTTTTTCTGAAATATTGAAAGTGACATTTTTAGTTGGTTAAGGATGTATTCTTTATGAGACGTTTCCCATGAGTTCACTATCAGATGAGTATCCATATAAATAATAATATTCTTGTAGGGTAAATACACCTCATGTGTATTTACTCTATGTTGGCTTTGCATGTGTGGACTCAGGGAAATCCGATATAACCTTATCCGATTGTGGTGAATTGGGTGTGTCTCATTTGATATCACTCTCCTTCGTAGGCTCGTCAACCATGTCATAAGATGTCTCTCCTTCATTTGTATTTGTGATAAGTGGAGAGGTCTGAACATATGAAGATTCTTCTATGTCATGACTGACGGTTTTAGTTCGGTTGTCTCCGAGATTGGTGTGTCCTCGAGAATTTGATCAATTTGGTTTGTGTTCAGAAAAATAATGTCTTGAGTCTCACAATTAATAGTCACTCGAGCGGAAGCTAGAAACGACTTTCCCAAAAAAATGGGAGACTCATATATATCTCCTAGATATTCAATGTCCAGGACAACGAAGTCCACTTTATGTTTGACATCTTGGAAATTAATGGTGACGGAAATGATTCCTCTTGATCTTTTTGTGGATCAGTTAGGAAACTGAATGATCACTTGAGTTTTTCTGAGTGGTTTGAGTTCGAGAGTGTCAAACAAAAACTTCAGGAGGATATTCAATGTAGAAGTGTCAATCCGAACATTATTAAAGTCAATATTCACAATTTCACAAGTCTCCTTGTCCATCCGTTTAACTTTTCGGACCTTGTTCATTTGGATCAGCACCATTGAATTGGCCATAATGATTAGATGATATTCTGTTCTAGATCTTTTCTTTCTCGTCTTCTCAGGTGATAGTCGATTCTTCACAAATCTTTGAAGATCGAGAACATATTCTATGGTCATGATTAATGGAAGCACTAAGATTAGACTTTTATATATAAAACACTTCCATATTGATGTTGTCTGATTTTTTTGAATTTTTCGATTTTTCTGATTTTTTTGGAATTTTCACTAAAGTCAGTAGGAGGGTCAGTGGTCTGTGGAGTCTGTGTTTGGGTGTCAGGCACATGATAGTTTTTGGGTTAGCTATGTGATTTTCTTGATTCCCCTTGGTTGACTATCATATCTTTGACTATTTAGATGACATTATCATATTGTTCAGTCAAAACCTCGATCCTCTTATTGATCCGAGCTATGTCATCCATTATCGTCTCATGACTAGAATTTGAGTGACTATACTCGGTATGTTGTACCATTGGTATTTTCTCTTGAAGCGAGATATAGTTAGCTTATGTAATTAGGGTTTGATCATGAGTCCAATTTCCTTGTCTTTGGATGTCATCGTTATGGTCAAAGGAAAAGTGGTCATAATCCGGTTGTGAATCATCCCAAGTAGAGAATGGTTCAAACAATGAATTTTCATACGTAACCGGGAATCGTGTTCCTCGATCAAAGTTGGTTACGTTAATATTCTTCCTCGAATCCGCTCGCTCCATTGTGTCTTCATAGAAAATGTTTTGTTCTATGAGCGATTTGTATATCAGATTTTCAACCAAGGGTGGGTGGGCGGATGAATATGTGATTCATCACTCTAAAAGTTGAAAATAGACCTTTGTTCTCGAGTAATAAGCAGCATATTTTCCCTTATCTTGCATAATTAGCATTCATGCATGCAAGCATAATATCTGCATTCTAGCATTCATTAAATGGAAAGCCAAATTCACTTGTAAATATTAACATGTATATTAGCTAAAAATACCCTATTTGTATATATTTTATACTAACTCCAATTCCAATATTAACTTCATAGTGTGTATGTTACTAACACTAATTGAAGAAAAAATCAAAAAAAATACTAACTTGCAAAATGGACCAATAAACCCTCAATCCAAGCTTAAAACTAGGAGACTTAAAATGCACATATCTCTCTCACACAGTGTCCGATTTAGGTCTACTCACTTTTAAAGAATATACATTCAGAGACCTTCGAAACAAGACCAATTTCATTAAAATCGAAGCTCGTATGCAAAACTTGGGTTTTGGACCCCTTTTGTATATTATACATATTGACCGTTTTACCCTTCCATTTTTTCCTTTTATTTTCTTAATTATTTAAAATCCAAAAAAAATAGATTAAATTGTAAATATTCTTCTTATATTTACTCTATTTTTATTTTGATTTTTCTCTTATTGAAAAATGACAAAACAAATTACAAAAGATAAAATGCAGTATTTTATATCTATAAGGTACCACCCAAAAATACGTTTTTGTACAGATCACTTCCTTTGATTTTCGGCCCATCACGAAAGTTGTAGATCTCGTCAAGACGAGCAACTTTCGTGTTGACCACTTTTTAGTGGCAGCTCCTGGAGCCGCCACATGTCACCCCAATTTTTTATTTTCGAATTTATTTTATTATTTTCATATTTATTATTATTATTATTATTATTTTATTATTACTATTTTAATTATTTTTAATAGCCTACTATATTATTTTATTATTTTATTTATTTTACTCCCTTTTACCTCTTCTCCCTTACTTTCCTTCTACTCCAAGCCAATAACTCCCCATTTTCTCCACTTTCTCCATCTCTTTTCCAACTCCCTCCTCTTTATATTCACATCATCCTCAACCATTTTTCTTCATCCGCCGATTCGAGAGAAGAGAGGTCGAGCTCCTTCAACCTACAGGTGACAGTTGAAGGAGACAAGTTGAGCGACGACAACCTTTCAGGCGAGATCCGTGGCATCACCATTGCCGCGTCGCGAGATTCCAATCGGACTCACTCAGCTTCGGAGCATCTGCCATCTCCTCGAGGCCACGACGGAAGCCACACGACGCGGCTCCACTTTTGGCAATTCCAGGTAATTTCTCTATCTCTACCTTCTACATTATTTTTATCTAACATTCTTCCTTGTTGTTTCATCCACATTATCATCTACCAAACACCATCGCAAACAAATTATCCTCATCATAGTGCCCACATTCATCAAACACCACCACCAACACACATCATTATCACCACATTATTTCATTTTTTTACATTCTTTGTTTCCAAAAAAATACAAAACAAAAAATAAACAAAAATAAAAAAATGCATAGATCCTGCATAACCATCGGCCGGCAGTACCCGGCCTCCGCCTCCTCGCGGTTGCCACCCGCCTTCCAGCCTCCGCGCGGTCGCGCCCAGCCTCGTCGGCACCTCCGCCCACTCTCCCTATCCACCGCCAACGGGAAGCCGCCGGTGCCGCCCCTCGCTGCGGCTACCCCTGCGACCCCTTGCCGCACACCACATTCTCACGACGTCGCCGTTCTCCACCAGCCTCCAGATGCGGTGGCCGCCACCCCAGCCATAGGTCCTGCCCCACTCCCTCCCCGCGTTCTGCTCGTGTGGCGGCCTGCCACCGACCACCGCGGGTTCCATCTCCCCTATCGCCCCTTCACAGCGCTTCCCACCGTCTCGTCCAGCGCACCGTTGTGTGCCCTTCCGTCGGCCAACCCATATCCTCGCGCTCAGCTCCCCGCAGCACGCACCACCTCACGTTGTGCCTCGCCGTGCGGGCTAGCCCTCCCGCTAGTCCATGCGGCCCCGCCTCTGCCTCCAAGGCTCCAGCTCCATCGCATATGGCCGCGCTCAACATCGCTACCAGGCCGCGCGTGGCTGCGCTCAGCTCTCCGTCCTCCTACCGCCAGGTCTCCGCCTCATCACCACCGATCGTGTGGCCTCCGCCCCGCCCTTCACGGCCGTACGTTGCCGCCGCCGCTAGCCACGAACCCCCCCTTACGTGCCCTAGCCGTTTTCCTCCATCTGTGCCTGCTTGCGGGAGAAGAAAAGAGCAAGGTTCATTTTTTTATTTATTTATTATGAAAATTTTATGTTCACCTCTACATTTTTATGTATTTCCAAAAGTGCCCCCGTGTATATTTTAGTTTGTTTCTTTCAGTTTCAGTATTGCATTGACCCCTATCTTTGAATGGTAATTTGGACATCAAAAGAGCATCATTTATTTTAATGAAAAATAGAATTTTGTAGAACATCTAATTGTTTATCTTGTGGATATTTATATTTTTGTGAGCATCAGATTATTTATTAAAAATCAGAGATTGAAATTGAGTGATATTTTGCCCATTTATGCTCTGAAATTCGCACAGCCATATTTATTACTCCAAAAATTGTGAAAAAATTGGAAATGATGCCTCTAAGTGTTCTTTAATTACTGTCCAAATTTCGCCCAATTCGGAGTTGTCTTGTACAAAAAATAAATTGTAGAGTGATTTATGTAATTGATTTTTAGTTAAATCCATAAATAATATTTTTGAGAAATTTCAACTCTCCTGTATTCCTTATCGAAACATCTGTTTGAGATAAATAAATATTTTGATAATTTTATTTCATAGATTTATTAGGAATTAAATACCCGCAATCGCTCTGTTTTTACTAAAACATTTATAAAAAATCACAAAGTGTCAAAAAATTCTAAAAAAATTAGGTAGCTTCATTCCATCATTTCAGTAAATTTTTCATAATTTTTCCATATCAGTTGCACGGAAAATTGCATAAAAACCCCAAAAAAGTTTGTATTTTTCGTTTGTGCATTTTAAATCCAAAAATTTCAAAAAAAACTGTTTTGCATTAATCATTAGATTAGGTTTATAGAAAAAATATAATATGGTCAATTTGAATTAATTTCTCATTAAAATTAAATTTGGCTAAGTTGTTGGTTTTCTTAATAACCTAGTTCTTCCGCATAGGTGCATCTGCATTTTTATATTGCATAAAAAATTACAAAAAAAAATCCCATTTGGAAAACAATGATCTAATCCCTATAATCTGATCCCGAGTTGTTCCTTTGCCTCCTTAAGTCGACCTTGGGGCTTGCCCAGGCTAAATAAACATAAAACCACACGTTAATTCAAACGACGATTCATCGATTCGTGCGGTTAATTTTTGATCGATGCAGACTTATCTGACTGCAACGAAACCGTTAATTAGACAAAATTAAAAAGGATAGGTCCGTGGCTCGTCAAATGGCGTCGTTGCCAGGGAGACAAATGGCTTGGTATCACTTTAGAAAAATTAGATTTACGTTTTCCATTCACTCGGATAGTCTGACCCTCGAGTCGCATTGTAATTATCCATTTCTTCTTTAATTTTTTTCTGGTCATTTCTGTACGTATCTCTCTCCGACATTTTTGTATCTTTTTGTGCGAGGGCCTGGTGAACTTGGAGCGGCTTTCTTGAAGTCGACGCTTCTCGAAGTGCATCGGAGGCCGACGATTCTTGGATCAAGTCGGTTGTTGGACGTCAAAAAGATTTTTGTAACTTAATTTAAAAAAAAAAGTGTATGCATTTACAGCGGTTCCCGTTTGGGTTCTCCTGCGTGTAAACATAGTGGAACCGTGTCCCCGTCTGCTGTGTGGATTGAATTTCTAGACTAGGCTTGCACTAGCGGCTCCTCGAGCCACTCTAGGATTTGCTTGTGCTCGTAATTTTCTAGGACCACACAACTTAAAAGACGCACTTAGACCGCAGATCTAGTCAAATCAACCCATTCTTCACTCGCTAATAGAATTGTCTGTCTAGGAGCGGCTTTTATCGCTTGCATTCCATTTAGTGTAAAAATTTAAATTCAGTACTGCATCCTGCATTGTAGAGAGATGGAGGCACTGTAAGTCTTCTTACTCAAGCATTCATCATCGTTTTCTCGATTGCATCGGCTTTTTCCGATTCTCTCTCTCTCAATTTCTAACCCAGGATAAAGGAATTGGGACTGGATGGTAGAAGTGATTGCTTGTGTGGATTAATATCAGTGATAACTAATCTCTAAAATCAGGACTGCTAATTGAATTGGACCAAAAAATTAACTAAAATTAACCCTTGTTTGCGGGAGAGTAACCCCAACCTTATTTTCAGGCTGAGTGAGGGTACTTGAGTGTGTGTGAACACCTTAAGGCAGAGCCCAAAATCCCCGCCCTTCCCTATCACGTACCAACTGATCCTAGCAAATATCACGAGTTGAATATTTTCAGGTTCATTGACTAGTACCAAGTAGCTTCCGCCCTGTTCATTGGTAGTCAGGGGTGAACCACCGGTACTTCGCGATAAGTTGCTAGTAACCCTTCGGGGCGAAGTTCCAGCCTTTTCAGCCTCCGCCCGCTTGCAGGTAGATAGGGGGCATGGTCTTTGAACCCATCAACTTGGGATAGGAGCAAAGAAAGGAAGGGCGTTGGTATCTAAGGCGACAAGTTAAACATGGAAGACGCATCTGGCTTTGAGCTGACTTCCCTATAAGTTGTGTAACCTTTGCTACTTGTCTGAAAATTCACACTTAAAAATCAACCAGACTAATCGGACTCGATTTCGGGTCCTTCACCGTGTTGAGTGTGAACTCAGGGTTTGCTCTTGCATTTGTCTTTATGTCTGTCCGTGTGTGTTATCCTGTATAATTGCACATTTTCTACCTCAACCTACTTAAATTCATCATTTCCTCTTCAAGATGTCGGGATATTGGTCCCCATACCCTGTGACCTCTGGTCATCTCTCCTCGTCCATATACCGTTCATCTTCACCCTCACCTTCTTCCATATATCCTCTGCCATCCACGAGAGACCCTTACCCGTGGTCGGTTCCACCTCAACCTGATTATAAAGTCAGAACTTCGACTGACTTCTCCACTTCTTCGCATTTCTTACCTACTCCATATTCTAACACTCCGGATCCACTTCCATCTTGGGCTGACTGTCCGTACTCTCGAGAGCTTGCATGAATCGAAGAATCGAATGAAGAGCAAGCCATTGTTGAGATAGATGATTGGCAAAATTATATGCCCCCATATACTTCATTCTCACCTCCAGTAGGGACCATACAAGAATTTACATATACACATCCCGAATTCACCTTAAGGCGTAACTTGGTCGATCGAACAACCCAAATGGAGAGGCCTGAACATCATGATTTTCCCAGACTTGATTGACTTTAGTGATCAAGCTTCCATTAACCAGCCTTCAGTCGGAGAGCCTATACATTCACAAGATTGGACTCCTGAGCTAGACTTATTAGTTCCCGTTTCATCATATGAGGCTCCGACCAATATTTGTCATCTAGATGGTCAATACTCGACCCAACATTAAATGCCAGAGTCTAGGTATGTTAAGTATAAGACCTCAATATCTCAGCAATATCCTCCACTTGAGCAGAACTCTCCCATGATTTGTCTTGGGAATTTTGTGGAGGATGACATCTCTAGACTTATTAAGAAAAATGAATCATTTGATAACGAGTTGAGAGATGTCATTAATATATTGCACTCAATTTCTGCCAGCCTGGGCATGAAAGTGGAGAATGAAGTAAGTAGATTTGATGTTGAAAATCGAGCGAGCATCAAGGTACCCACACCGTTTGTACAACTGGAGTCCATTCTATCTCCCTCTTCTACTAACCACTTACCCTCCAATCCAGAGTCTGATCATTCATCCACCAAAAACACCAAAAAATTTGAAAAATCAGAAAATCCATAAAAATTAAAAATGAAAAAGACTTAGAAAAATTGGATCCTACCCTAAGGGAAGCACTCGATGAAGAATTGATTTTCAAACTTCCCTTACTAGAGTCCATAGATCACTTTCCCAACCTCAAGAGATTTGTAAAGAGTAAATTGATGCCCAAGAGGTCGGGTACTAAGAGAACAAGGACTGAAAAATACATAGTGTCTATGGCCACTTCCTTGGTGATGGTGAGAAAGACCAAGAGCCGCAGAGTGAAGCGGTTGCCTAGGGTGGAATCTGAAATTAAATACACCATCTTTACCCATGCAAGAATCGATGATAACTCTCCGATAAATATCCTCCCGACCTCTGTGTTTGACAAACTCAAACTCATGCCAATCAGAAAGTCGAGAGAGATCATTCAGCTGGCTGATCGATCCATCAAACAGTCTAGAGGAAATATTTCAGCCATCGTTACTTTCCAAGGTGTTCTACTCCAGGTGGACTTCACGACCATTGACATTGAGCACCAAGGAGAGTTCAACCAGTCTGCGATTATCCTCGGGAAGGCGTTCTCAGCCTCAGCAAAGGCGACTAAAGATTACGAAACTCGGGAGATCGATTTTTCAGCATTGGGAGCACTCCGACCTCACCCGTTCTTTGATACACTTTACTCTAAGGGGACCCGCACATCCGCTGACAGTCGTGACCACCAAGAGGTAGACGAGTCACACCTCTCTACTACATCTGAGAGAACGACTGCCCGGACGACCGTTGGTTCTGAGACTCCCCACACCTTCACTTCATCAACTGCTTGCACCACCACCATGATAGCTTCTAAGGAGGACTCATGACCAGAAGCTCTCATTAAGTCAGACATGACCTTTGTTGATTGCCTTGATCATCTTGATGATCCGACACAAGAGCCCAATAATGCCAAGCCAACTGAGACCACTAGCACCTTCCCGAGCCGTGTGCTGACCCTTCAGGAATATTACAATCTATATGGTGACTCGTTTGATGAGGAACCGATGGTCACCACCACACCACGTCTCAGACCTTCAAAGGAAACAACCAAGAGTAAATTGACTCCATATAAAAACACGATTGCTCCCCCTTCTAGTCGGCTATCTAGTGAGAGGAAGCCGAGAATTGATTCCTCGAGGAGTTCCCCTGAACCTCTCAAGGCATGTCGCTCGCATCTCCCTCTCAATGATTCAGGTTCTAGAAAACCGACTAAGAAAGTTTCCTTCAACATACCGAAGAAGGAATTTTCTGAGGAGTCTTCATCTGGTCCGGACAAGGTAATTTATATGAGTGAGCTCAGTTCGGTTGTTCTTAAGCCGTATCTAAGCAAGCAGCCGTGTTTCGACCCTCGTTGGATGATCCCTACACCTCAGTATTATTCATCCGAGGACGATTCCGACAGCGACACGTATGTATATTATCCACCTCCTCGCGTCCGCAAGAAGGTTCGTCACAAACCTTCTTAATCCTTGTATATTCCCACTCTTTCTTGTATATACTTTCTCTCCCTCCCCCCCAGTGATTCGAATCACTCGCCCCAGCTCCATATCATTTCATTTTGTGACTATACTTAGGATAACCAGATCCTAAGTATGGGGGGAGAGTGACCCGCATCTATTCATTGTACATCCTCCAGATCACATCGGTTCTCATACTCACTCATGTCTTATACTTAGGTTGACCAGAGCCTAAGTATAGGGGGGCTGATGCCCGCCATGTATATACTCATCCATTTCCCATCTTGCCCTCGTCCGCCCCATTTTTTGATCTTCTTCTACACTTAGGCTGCCAAAGCCTAAGTATAGGGGGGCGGAGCGACTTCTATAATTTTTGTAATTTTAGCTCTTCTACGCTTAGCACGAGCTATGTCTTTTTCCTCGCTTTTCGTGCTCTGAGGACATAGCACACGCTAAGTATAGAGGGCGTGTATATATTACATATATACTTTACCCATAGCTCGTACTTTTATGTATTTTTACATATTTTTGTATATATTATGCAATAATTACGGGTGGGTAAAATTTGAAAAAAAATTGTACTATATGTATAATACTTGTATAAAAAGTTGTAAAATTCTTATAAAACATACTTTTGTAAATTTTTTTGTAAAAATAGGATGTGTACCAAAAAAATTTTATACTATGTATATTAGGTACAAATTGTGTAAACTAAAAAGTGTTGTAAATAATAAAAAAATGTTGTATACCAGAAAATAAAACAAAAATGTTGAAAATAAAGGCTTCTTATTTACTCTTGCATATCATCCTTGCATTTCAAAAAAAATCTTGCATTTCATTCATAGCATATCATCTGTCTCTCATCTGCATATCTTGCATATGCAAGGTGAAAAGCTAGTGGGTTCTGAACCAAGTTATGAGTAGATGTTGAGGATGGGCTTGATTTGACCTTAATCCACCTAATTTCAGAAGAACCTTATAGGAACTGGAGTTAAGATTTCTCAGGTCAAGTGACTTAATTCTTTGAGTCCGCATGTCTTTGTTCATATGTCATCTTGATTAGTCTAAGTAGAATATCTCGTGCACACGCATGATTCTTTTAGACAGTCTCTTCATTGATGAGGTGGTGAGGAGGTAGAATCCTTTAGCTTGGAGTAGCACAAGGGTGGAAACATCCGTCCTCCTCTAGGGAGGGTAGTGCATCTCAACCTAGTCTGGTAGTGTTGAAGTCTGAGGATAGGATGCGGTGGGTTGCAATAATGCTTCAAAAGTGGGATAGTCTACTGGCTCAAGAGGAAAAACTCCTGATGTACATGCTGCACCTTGTATATAGTTCCAAAAGAAAAAGAAAAAGAAAGAGAAAAATGCAAGAACTCCAAAAAAAGAAAGGCAAAAAAAAGGCATGTCGGAGTATGTATATTAGCAAGAAGTATGCAGCTGGATGACTTGGCTACACTGGTCAGGCATCCCGGGATAGGTAGCTACAATGGCTACCGTTCATTTTTTTCTCCACCCCTCCTCTTGAGTTGGTCGCACTTGAACTTAAAAGGTAATACCCCGCTCCTCGAGGAAAGAGTTACTGGATCGGGTAATTAGAGTTACCTTGTTGGAGGAGGATGCTTCTTAACCATTTCTGATGTGGAGAGCTATTTAACACTTACACAGTACAAGTAAGAATCGTAGTCATCAGAAATTTGTGTTTGAGTAATTGTTCTGACCTTACTGTTGAGGCATCTTGAATAGAAGATTTGTGGAACTTGAAGTCTGTTAGGTTTTAAGTTCAGATCCCAATAAGGTTCCGCCACACAATTAATCCAAAGGTCGAGTCAAGCTCCATTTTCAACTTTTGTTCATGACCTTGGTATGGAACCCAATCTCATTTCACTCTTGCATTTCAATTTAGTTGCTCGGGGACGAGCAAGGTTTAAGTATAGGGGGTTGATGAACCTGTGATTCATCACTCTAAAGTTGAAAATAGAGCTTTGTTCCCGAGTAATTAGCTGCATATTTTTCCTTATCTTGCATAATTAGCATTCATTCATGCAAGCATAATATCTGCATTCTAGCATTCATTAAATGGGAAGCCAAATTCACTTGTAAATATTAACATGTATATTAGCTAAAAATACCCTTTTTGAATATATTTTATACTAACTTTAATTCCAATAAAATTAACTTCATAGTGTGTATATTACTAACACTAATTGAAGAAAAATATCAAAAAATACTACATGCAAAATGGACCAATAAACCCTCAATCCAAGTTTAAAACTAGGAGCCTTAAAATGCACATATCTCTCTCATACAGTGTCCGATTTAGGTCTACTCACTTTTAAAGTAATATACATTCAGAGACCTTGGAAACAAGACCGATTTCTATAAAATCGGAGCTCGTATGCAAAACTTGGGTCTTGGGCCCCTTTGTATATTATACATATTGACCATGTTGCCCTTCCATTTTATTCTTTTATTTTCTTAATTATTAAAAATCCAAAAAAATAGATTAAATTATAAATATTCTTCTTATATTTGCACTATTTTTTTATTCTTCTCTGAATAAAAAATCATAAAAAAATTACAAAAGATAAAATGCGGTATTTTATATCTATAAGGTACCCCCAAAAATATATTTTTGTACAGATCACTTCCTTTGATTTTCGACCCTTCACAAAAGTTGTAGCTCTCATTGAGACAAGCAACTTTTGTATTGACCACTTTTTGATTTAATCCCTTTTGTTATTTCTTTTTTATTTTTCTTTACATTTAATTTTTGAAATTTTTTAGGAGCGACATGTGGCAGCTCCTGGAGCCGCCACATGTCACCGCAATTTTTCATTTTTAAATTTATTTTATTATTTTCAGATTTATTATTATATTATTATTATTATTATTTTAATTGTTTTTAGTAGCCTACTATATTATTTTATTTATTTTACTCCCTTTTACCTCTTCTCCCTTTCTTGCCTTCTACTCCAAGCCAATAACTCCCCATTTTCTCCACTTTCTCCATCTCTTTTCTAACTCCCTCCTCCTCTTTATATTCACATCATCCTCAACCATTTTTCTTCGTCCGTCGATTCGAGAGAAGAGAGGTCGATCCCCTTCTACCTACAGGTGACAGCTGAAGGAGACAAGTTGAGCGACGACAACCTTTCAGGCAAGATCCGTGGCATCACCATTGCTGCGTCGCGAGATTCAAATCGGACTCGCTCAGCTTCGGAGCATCCGCCATCTCCTGGAGGCCACGACGGAAGCCGCACGATGCGGCTCCACTTTCCGCAATTTCAGGTAATTTCTCTATCTCTACCTTCTACATTATTTTTATCTAACATTCTTCCTTATTGTTCCATCTACATTATCATCTACCAAACACCATCAAAAACAAATTATTCTCATCATAGTCCCACATTCATCAAACACCACCACCAACACATATCATTATCACCACATTTCATCTCATTTTTTTACATTCTTTGTTTCCAAAAAAATACAAAAAAATAAACCAAAAAAATAATAAAAGGAACAGGTCCTGCACAACCATCGGCCGGTAGTACCCGGCCTCCGCCTCCTCGCGACTGCCACCCGCCTTCCAGCCGCTGCGCGATCGCGTCCTGCCTCGTCGGCACCTCCGCCCGCTCTCCCTCTCCACCGCCAGTGGGCAGCCGCCAGTGCTGCCCCTCGCTGCGAATGCCCCCGCGGCCCCTTGCCGCACACCACATTCTCGTGACGTCTCCATTCTCCACCAGCCTCCAGGCTACGCGGTGGCCGCCGCCCAAGCCGTAGGTCCCTCCCCACTCCCTCCTCGCGTTCTGCTCGTGCGGCGTTAATGAAAAATAGAATTTTATAGAACATCTAATTGTTTATCTTATGGTTATTTATTTATATTTTTTGGAGCATCAGATTATTTATTAAAAATCAGAGATTGAAATTGAGTGATATTTTCCCCATTTATGCTCTGAAATTCGCACAGCCATATTTATTGCTCCAAAAATTGCGAAAAAAATATAAATGATACCTCTAAGTGTTCTTTAATTACTCTCCAAATTTCGCCCAATTCGGAGTTGTCTTGTGCATAAAATAAATTGTAGAGAAATTTCTGTAATTGATTTTTAATGAAATCCACGAATAATATTTTTGAGAAATTTCAAATCTCCTGTATTCCTAATCGAAACATCTATTTGAGATAAATCAATATTTGGATAATTTTATTTCGCGAATTTATTAGGAATTAAATACCTGCAATCGCTCTGTTTTTAGTAAAAAAAATTATAAAAAATCATAAAGTGTCAGAAAATTCTAAAAAAATAGTGTAGCTTCATTTCATCATATTTATCTTTTAGTAATTTTTCATAATTTTTTGGAGATCGATTTTCAGCATTGGGAGCACTCCGACCTCTCCCATTCTTTGATACACTTTACTCTAAGGGAACCCGCACATACGCTGACAGTCGTGACCACCGAGAGGTAGACGAGTCACTCCTCTCTACTACATCTGAGAGACCGACTGCCCGGACGACCGTTGGTTCTTAGACTCCCCACACCTTCACTTCATCAACTACTTGCACCACCTCCATGACAGCTTCTAAGGAGGACTCACGACCAGAAGCTATGATTAAGTCGGACATGACCTTTGTTTATTGCCTTGATCATCTTGATGATCCGACACAAGAGCCCAATAATGCCAAGCCAACTGAGACCACTAGCACCTTCCCGAGCCGTGTGCTGACCCTTCAGGAATATTACAATCTATATGGTGACTCGTCTGATGAGGAACCGATGGTCAGCACCACACCACGTCCCGGACCTTCAAAGGAAACAACCAAGAGTAAATTGACTCCATATAAAAACACGGTTGCTCCCCCTTCTAGTCGGCTATCTAGTGAGAGGAAGCCGAGAATTGATTCCTTTAGGAGTTCCCCTGAACCTCTCAAGGCACATCGCTCTCATCTCCCTCTCAATAATTCAGGTTCTAGAAAACCGACTGAGAAAGTTTCCTTCAACACACCGGAGAAGGAATTTTCTGAGGAGTCTTCATCTGGTCCGGACAAGGTAATTTATATGAGTGAGCTCAGTTCGGTTGTTCCTAAGCAAGCAGCCGTGTGTCGACCCTCGTTGGACGATCCCTACACCTCATTATTATTCATCCGAGGACGATTCCGACAGCGACACATATGTATATTATCCACCTCCTCGCGTCCGCAAGAAGGTTCATCACAAACCTTCTTAATCCTTGTATATTCCCACTCTTTCTTGTATATACTTTCTCTCCCTCCCCCCCAGTGATTCGAATCGCTCGCCCCAGCTCCATATCATTTCATTTTGTGACTGTACTTAGGATAACCAGATCCTAAGTATAGGGGGGAGAGTGACCCGCATCTATTCACTGTACATCCTCCAGATCACATCGGTTTTCATACTCACTCATGTCCTATACTTAGGCTGACCAGAGCCTAAGTATAGGGGGGAACCGATGCCCGCCGTGTATATACTCATCCATTTCCCATCTTTCCCTCGTTCGCCCCATTTTTTGATCTTCTTCTACACTTAGGCTGCCAAAGCCTAAGTATAGGGGGGCGGAGCGACTTCTATACTTTTTGTAATTTTAGCTCTTCTACGCTTAGCACGAGCTATGTCTTTTTCCTCGCTTTTCGTGCTCTGAGGACATAGCACACGCTAAGTATAGGGGGCGTGTATATATTACATATATACTTTATCCATAGCTCGTACTTTCACGTATTTTCACGTATTTTTGTATATATTATGCAATAATTACGGGGTGGGTAAAATTTGAAAAAAAAATTGTACTATATGTATAATACTTGTATAAAAAGTTGTAAAATTCTTATAAAACATACTTTTGTAATTTTTTTTGTAAAAATAGGATGTGTACCAAAAAATTTTATACTATGTATATTAGGTACAAATTGTGTAAACTAAAAAGTGTTGTAAATAATAAAAAAATGTTGTATACCAGAAAATAAAACAAAAATGTTGAAAATAAAGGCTTCTTATTTACTCTTGCATATCATCCTTGCATTTCAAAAAAAATCTTGCATTTCATTCATAGCATATCATCTGTCTCTCATCTGCATATCTTGCATATGCAAGGTGAAAAGCTAGTGGGTTCTGAACCAAGTTATGAGTAGATGTTGAGGATGGGCTTGATTTGACCTTAATCCATCTAATTTCAGAGGAACCTTATAGGAACTGGAGTTAAGATTTCTCAGGTCAAGTGACTTTATTCTTTGAGTCCGCAAGTCTATGTTCACATGTCATCTTGATTAGTCTAAGTAGAATATCTCGTGCACATGCATGATTCTTTTAGACAGTGACCTAACTTGGACAAGCACAATGCACGTAGCTCTTCATTGATGAGGTGGTGAGGTGGTAGAATCCTTTATCTTGGAGTAGCACACGGGTGGAAACATCCGTCCTCCTCTAAGGAGGGTAGTGCATCTCAACCTAGTCTGGTAGTGTTGAAGTCTGAGGACAGGATGTTGTAGGTTGCAATAATGCTTCAAAAGTGGGATAGTCTACTTGCTCAAGAGGAAAAACTCCTGATGTACATGCTGCACCTTGTATATAGTTCCAAAAGAAAAAGAAAAAAAGAGAAAAATGCAAGAACTCCAAAAAAAAGAAAGGCAAAAAAAAGGCATGCCGGGGTATGTATATTAGCAAGAAGTATGCAGCTGGATGACTTGGCTACACTGGCCAGGCATCTCAGAATAGGTAGCTACACTGGCTACCGTCCATTCTTTTCTCCACCCCCTCCTCTTGAGCTGGTCGCACTTGAACTTAGAAGGGAATACCCCGCTCCTCGAGCAAAGAGTTACTTGATCGGGTAATTAGAGTGACCTTGTTAGAGGAGGCTGCTTCTTAACCATTTCTAATGTGGAGAGCTATTTAACACTTACACAGTACAAGTAAGAATCATAGTCATCAGAAATTTGCGTTTGAGGATTTGTTCTGACCTGACTATTGAGACGTCTTGAATAGAAGATTTGTAGAACTTGAAGTCTGTTAGGTTTTAACTTCAGATCCCAATAAGGTTCCACCACACAATTAATCCAAAGGTCGAGTCAAGCTCCATTTTCAACTTTTGTTCATGACCTTGGTATGGAACCCAATCTCATTTCACTCTTGCATTTCATTTTAGTTGCTCGGGGACGAGCAAGGTTTAAGTATAGGGGGTTGATGAATCTCTAATTCATCACTCTAAAAGTTGAAAATAGAGCTTTGTTCTCGAGTAATTAGCTGCATATTTTCCCTTATCTTGCATAATTAGCATTCATGCGTGCAAGCATAATATCTGCATTCTAGCGTTCATTAAATGGGAAGCCAAATTCACTTGTAAATATTAACATTTATCTTAGCTAAAAATACCCTACCTGTATATATTTTATACTAACTCCAATTTCAATAAAATTAACTTCATAGTGTGTATATTACTAACACTAATTGAAGGAAAATATCAAAAAATACTAACTTGCAAAATGGACCAATAAACCCTCAATCCAAGTTTAAAACTAGGAGCCTTAAATGCACATATCTCTCTCATACAGTGTCTGGTTTTGGTCTACTCACTTTTAAAGTAATATACATTTAGAGACCTTCGAAACAAGACCAATTTCATTAAAATCAGACTCGTATGCAAAACTTGGGTCTTGGGCCCCTTTTGTATATTGTACATATTGACCGTTTTCCCTTCCATTTTATTCTTTTATTTTTTTATTTATTAAAAATCTAAAAAAAATAGATTAAATTGTAAATATTCTTCTTATATTTACTCTAATTTTATTTTTATTTTTCTCTTGTTAAAAACTGATAAAAAAATTACAAAAGATAAAATGTGGTATTTTATATCTATAATGTACCACCCAAAAATACATTTTTGTACAGATCACTTCCTTTGATTTTCGACCCTTCACAAAAGTTGTAGCTCTCATCAAGACGAGCAATTTTTGTGTTGACCACTTTTTCATTTAATCCCTTTTGTTATTTTTTTATTTTTCTTTACATTTAATTTTTGAATTTTCTAGGAGCGACATGTGGCAGCTCCTGGAGCCGCCACATGTCACCCCAATTTTTTATTTTTGAATTTATTTTATTATTTTCAGATTTATTATTATTATTTTATTATTACTATTTTAATTATTTTTAGTAGCCTACTATATTATTTTATTTATTTTACTCCCTTTTACCTCTTCTCCCTTTCTTGCCTTCTACTCCAAGCCAATAACTCCCCATTTTCTCCGCTTTCTCCATCTCTTTTCTAACTCCCTCCTCCATTTATATTCACATCATCCTCAACCATTTTTCTTCATCCGCCGATTCGAGAGAAGAGAGATCGAGCCCCTTCAATCTACAGGTGACAGCTGAAGGAGACAAGTTGAGCGACGACGACCTTTCAGGCGAGATCCGCGACATCACCATTGATGCGTCGCGAGATTCCAATCGGACTCGCTCAGTTTAGGAGCATCCGCCATCTCCTCGAGGCCACGACGGAAGCCGCACGACACGGCTCCACTTTCGGTAATTCCAGGTAATTTATCTATCTCTACCTTCAACATTATTTTTATCTAACATTCTTCCTTGTTATTTCATTCACATTATCATCTACCAAACACCATCACAAACAAATTATTCTCATCATAGTGCCCACATTCATCAAACACCACCACCAACACACATCATTATCACCACATTTCATTTCATTTTTTTTACATTCTTTGTTTCCAAAAAAATACAAAACAAAAAAATTAACCAAAAAAATAATAAAAGGCACAGGTCCTGCACAGCCATCGGCCGACAGTACCCGGCCTCTGCCTCCTCGCCGCTGCCACCCGCCTTCCAGTCGTCGCGCGGTCTCACCCTGCCTCGTCGGCACCTCCGCCCGCTCTCCCTCTCCACCGCCAGTGGGCAACCGCCGGTGCCGCCCCTCGCTGTGGCTGCCCTCGCGACCCCTTGTCGCACACCACATTCTCGCGACATCGTCGTTCTCCACAAGCCTCCAGGCCACGCGGTGGCCGCCGCCTCAGCCGCAGGTCCCTCCCCACTCCCTCCTCACGTTCTGCTCGTGCGGCATTAATCAAAAATAGGATTTTGTAGAACATCTAATTGTTTAACTTGTGGCTATTTATTTATATTTTTTTGAGCATCAGATTATTTATTAAAAATCAGAGATTGAAATTGAGTGATATTTTGCCCATTTATGCTCTGAAAATCGCACAGCCATATTTATTGCTCCAAAAATTACGAAAAAAATATAAATGATACCTCTAAGTGTTCTTTAATTACTTTCCAAATTTCGCCTAATTCGGAATTGTCTTGTGCATAAAATAAATTGTAGAGTGATTTCTGTAATTGATTTTTAATGAAATCCAGGAATAATATTTTTGAGAAATTTTAACTCTCATGTATTCCTTATTGAAACATCTATTTGAGATAAATCAATATTTGGATAATTTTATTTCGCAGATATATTAGGAATTAAATACCTATAATCGCTTTGTTTTCAGTAAAAAAATTATAAAAAAATCATAAAGTGTCAGAAAATTCTAAAAAAATAGTTAGCTTCAATTCATCATATTTATCTTTTAGTAATTTTTTCATAATTTTTGCATATCAGTTGCACGAAAAATTGTATAAAAGCCCAAAAAAGTTTGTATTTTTCATTTGTACATTTTAAATCCAAAAATTCCAAAAAAATCCATTTTGTATTAATCATTGGATTAGGTTTACAGGAAAAATACAATTTGATCAATTTGAATTAATTTCACATTAAAATTAAATTTGGCTAAGTTGTTGGTTTTCTTAATAACCTAGTTCTTCTGCATAGGTGCATCTGCATTTTTATATTGCACAAAAAATTACAAAAAAAATCCCACTTAAAAAACAGTGATCTAATCCCTCTAATCTGATCCCGAGTTGTTCCTTTGCCTCCTTGAGTCGACCTTGGGGCTTGCCCAAGCTAAATAAACATAAAACTACACGTTAATTCATTCGACGATTCATCGATTCGTGCGGTTAATTTTTGATTGACGCGGATTTATCCGACTGCAACGAAACCGTTAATTAGACAAAATTAAAAAGGTTAGGTCCATTGCTCGTCAACGGGTGAAGAGAATGGTGGCTGGGGAGAAACTACCCCAAAGAGAGGGTTCCTCTGAAAAGAAGGTGGGTACAAAGATTGTGAATTTGTCATGTTAGCGTGACCCATGGAGTCTGGGTATGAATGCCAAAATTCCGACATCTTCGAATGGAATGGATAAAGATTTGTGAAACCATGATCCGTAGGTGTAAGTGCACTGTCATATAATTCAATACACAAATTCAGACCCTAATTTCACCATCTCAACACTGTGAAGGTAGTGAAAGTTCGACCAAATTATTTTGTCTGTTTTAGTTGGCGATAATACAAAATTGGAAAGAGTTAACGACCTGTTAGGTGCCCGTACTTTCCTAAAGACTAGACCGATTCTTACAACTAGTTGGACCTACTTTCAGCCAGTATAGGAGTAAGTGTAGATCGTATAAATACGGCTACCCGTTCCTTGAGGGCTAAGGCGTCCACTAAACCTCCCACTCTACTAAGGAAATTCGGACCATTTATCGGCTACATGTAGATCCTCATTGAAAAGTAGCTAATCGCCTAAAAAGAAAGAACTGGTAGTCTGTAAGAAAATCCTGGCTTGGCTCTATCCTAGTGTCGTCTCTCTCTCACTTGTAATAAAATCAAACAATGACGGGGTTGCTCTCCCAAAAACATTGATTTCCAATTTTAACCAATTTTAATTAATCAACAGTGTTAGCGGTCCCCTAGTTTTAATTTGATTATCACTTGAATTTGAGTGGGGAACAATGCATGTCTACACGAGGATTCCAATTTCTTTTATTCCTATGTGAATGAAAACCGAGGGAGACTCAAAAAAGTCGTGCAGCAAGAAACATGACGATGAATAATGAGTTAGAAATACTTACATTGCCTCCTCGCAATCTTCATGCAATATGCTTGAAAGAATTGAAATTTCCCTATACAATTAAATCTAATGCATGCATGGGAAATCACACCTAGAATATGAATTTCTATTAGTGAGGGACAGAACAATTTAATTTGTCTAAATGAGAGACGACCTAGTGCTTATAATTATAGTGTAAGGGTGTTCCTAAATTACGAAGGGCACAAACACATTTGAATGTACACTACCATGTGTCTATCCTAATTTCGCCACTCACGTTGGACCCCACCCTCACCGGAGGGTGAAATAGGTTGACACGCCACAGAAGAAAGTTTAGTCTCTTTTTACACACGTGAGATCCCGATCAAGAACTGCTGGAAATGAGCAATTAATTAAAAACACTCGCTCTCTCCAAAAATTAAAATGATGGCGTACATCCGGCCGCTTCGAGTTGTGTCAGCTTCCAAGAGAGCCACTCTAAGTTCACATGGTACCTCGTATGAAAAAAAGAAGATTGAATATTAGAGAGAGGTTCATAGAAAAATATACAAAAATTAAAGAGATAAGAATACTAAAAATAAATGGAGAAGTAATTACAAGAAAAACCGAGGGTCAGACTACCCGGGGATGGAAAACATAAAAACTTGATTTTCTAAAAATAATCTAAGAAGCGCCTCTCCGGCAACGACATCATTTAACAAACTTGAATTTAATCCTTTTAATAAGTCAAATGTAATGCGTTGTAGTCAGATAAATTCAGGTCGATCAAAAACCACTTCTTCAATAACTAGTCCAATTAATCGTGAGCGGTCATTTTTTTTACTTAGGTAAGTTCTAATGTCGAACTCAGGGAGGCATGTGTCTCCTTAGGTTGGTTTGAAGTCAATCTCAAAGTTAGGTTTTCAAATAGTGTTTTTTTTTGGTATTTTAAATGTGATAAATGCGCGATACATAATTTTGACAAAGTTCGGGGACTAACATATAAATTTCAATCAAACTATGTCCAAAAATCCTCAAACTTGGGCAAGATGGGAAATGCAGTAAATTAGACTAAAATAATTTTTTTGTAATTTTCGAATGCAAGATGAATTTATTGTGAATAAAATAACGCAAACAATGAGATTTTCAATAATTAATTATAATAAATATTAAATCTAGTTATTTTCAGGAAATAAAATTATCTAAGACTTGTCACTAGGTGATCTATCTCAAAAAATCGTAAATCCTAAAAATGTTTAATTTAATACCTATTAAAAATTAATTAGTGAAAAGAGCGAAATATTTTTTAGAGAGAAAACTATGCATGCAAATGCAATTCTTTTTACGCACAATGTTAAATACAATTAATTCTACTGTTCTTGATTTTCTGGAAATTTTTTTAATAGTGGTTAATTAACTATGAATTTTTAAGCACAAGATGAGCAAAATATTCAATTTTCTGCAAGAATAATAATTATTAATCAACCACAAAGCATAAAAATATAAAGCATATGTCATATTGTAGAGAATTAATAGTTGAACATCAGGTAATTTTTAAATAAATAAAATGATGCCAGAATGAAGTTCAAAAATACAGATAAATAGAGAGATCTATTTGCAAATTAAAATAATTAAGCAATGAAGATAATGCAGAACATGGACCGAACTGAAATTATCTAAACTCCATGGGATGTTACTGCAAAATTTACAATGGTATGTGCGTAGCACGTGCCCTCTGGTCGGGAGGGGTCTTCATGATTTTGGCAACCTTCAGGGGTGTTGAAGCAAAAGTCATCGTTGTCACGTGCGTGACACGTGATCTTACGGTTTGATCTTCTTTGGAGATATGCAGACTGCAAGGAGTTCTTCGCAAAATTCCATGTGGAGGGTTGCGCCGTGCGTGCTTTCTTCTTCCGTGGATTCCAAGGCGGCAGTGGCGTGCTTCGTACGAGGGAGGCTCCAGTCTACTCAACAGAGCAAGTAGCGACAATGCGTACGCAGGCTTCAGGTGAGGGTGACGCTCCCGTGAGTATGCGGAAGAGATGAGTTACGATGTAGATGGGCCTTCGAGACTAAGGCAGATGCGTCTGTCGATGGAGGTGCTTGAAGCAGCAGAAATCCTCGTAGGCTAGCAGAGATCGTGAACTGGCGACCGTGCGCAGGCTTGCGTGTGTGGTGGAGAGGTTGTGAGGCTGCTGGCATGGTGCAAGTGGTCGTGACCGGTGATGGCACACGCAGCGGGAAGGACGTTGACGAGCGGTTGGAGCTGTTGGAGGTGATTTGGAGGCCCAAAGATGATTTGCGGAATAAGGAAAATCAAGAATAGAGGAAACACGGCAAAACAGTGGAAAAATGAACGGGACATCGCCTGGGATTTTTGGGTGGACTAAAGTCCTCGGCGGAATGGGTGAGGAAGAAGGGGGTCCTCACGTGCATGGCACGTGAGGAGAATTTTTTAACTTTTTTAATTTTTTTAATTTTTAAATTTTTACTTTATTTTTTTTATAAAAACGAAATAAAAGGGTTAAAAATGAGTGGCACATGGCCGCTCCAGAAGCTACCATGTGTCAACTCCAGAAAATTCCAAAATTAAATAAAAAGATAAATGGGAAAGAAATAGCAAATGACCTCAGATCGAAAAGTGCTCAACACGAAAATTGCTTGTCTTGATGAGATCTACAACTTTCATGAATAAGAGAAAGCAAAAGAGGTCATCTGTGCAGAATAATATTTTTAGGGTACTTCATGTACATAGAATACCTTGATTTTTGGGATTTATAAATTTTTAGTGATTTTTAATCAAGAGAAAAATCGAGAAAAATAAAGATAAAATTAAATATAAATATTCACACAATAATTTATTTTTTTGAATAGTTAATAAATAATAAAATAAATAAGAAAATTGAGTTCTTTGTACAGACTCTTAGGGGATACACAGACTCGGTCAGTTTCTTTGATTTCATATTTATTTTGAATTTAGATTTTTGTGGATTTGTTAAACTTTCATCAAAGAATATAGATAAAAAATAAAAATTGAAAAAGAGTTAATTATGTACATAGAATGTCAAGTCAAAATTAGGGAAAACTCAAAACGTGCAAAAGAGACCCAAAACCCAACTTTCACATACGAGCTCCGATTTTTTTGAAATAGTCTTGTTTTGAAGGTATTTCAATATGTATTACTTCAAAAGTGAGTAGACCTAAATTGGACACTGTATGAGGAAGATATGAGCGTTTTAGTCTATCTAGTCTAGAATTGGGATTTTGTCTCACGGGCCAATTTCCTTTAATCTTGTTAGTAATATGTACACAATGAGTTGTTTTGAGGTCAATTGTAGTTAGCATGAATTACTTAAAAATGCATGAAGTTGGGTGTAAATGTGAAGATCATTATGAATGCAATTATGAGAGTTAAAATGCAAATATTAATTTTACATTCATGACTGACAAAAATGCAGAATAAATGATGAAATGTAGCTAACTACTCGGGATTGAAGCTCTATTTTCATCTTTTAGTATGATGAACCGTGGATTCATTGGCGATGCATAGAGGTTAACCTAGTTTTATCTTGGGAGAAAAGTCATTTCAAGATGAGTCCTTAATCATATCATCTCCAACAGAGGCATGGAGGTTGATCCGGCCAAGGTGGATATCGTCAGGAAGCTCACTCCACCGTCAAATTTGAAGCAGTTGTGGTCTTTCTTGGGGGCATGTCGGTTTCTACCGAGGCTTCATTCAGGACTTCAATCGTATTGCCCGATCACTCACTGATCTTCTCATGAAGGATGAGTTTATTGTAGATGATAAATGTCTTTTGTTATTTAAAACTATCAAGAATTTTGTTGTGCATGCTCATATCCTTCAGCCACCTGATTGGTCTCTCCATTCAAGATCATGATGGATGCTTCTGATTTTATCGTGGGTGTTGTGCTTGGACAGAGGAGGGATGGATTGACATTTTCCATACACTATGCTTGCAGGACTTTGGATGCCACCCAACATAATTATACTATTACAGAGAAGGAGATGCTTGCCTAGTATTTGCTCTTCATAAGTTCATATCGTATATCTCATATCTAGAGTGACAATTTACATAGATCGTACAACCATCCAATACTTAATAACTAAGAAGGATGCCAAGGCAGGCTTGACTAGATGGATCCTTCTACTCCATGAGTTTAATATTGAGATTAAGGATAAACCTGGAGTCAAAAATGTGATGGTGGATCAACTCTCCCAATTAGAGCATCTTCAGGATTCTAAGACTACTGCACCTATCACTGAGACATTACCAGACGAAGCGATTCTTGCTATCACCTCTCTCCCATGGTATGCTAATTGTGTGAACTATCTTGTTGCCAAGAAAGTTCCACAAGGTTGGACCAGGCAGCGACTTGAGACTTTCCTCGCGAAAGCCAAGTTGTACCATTGGGAGGATCGCACATTTTACTATGAAGGATGGATGGTTTCTGGCATTGGTGTATTCCTCAGGTGGAACACCATAGCATCGTCACCTGTTGCAACAGGCTTGAGGCATGAGGACATCACTCTGGGAGAAGGATAACACAAACGGTGCTCCCATCCTGCCTTTGATGGCCGACACTCTTCAAGGATTCAGATGAATTCGTGAAGCGGTGTACTGACTGTCATAGGATGGGCTGTTGTGGTCATAGAGACATGACTCCAATTCAACCCATTCATTTCTGCAAGGTTTCCGATGTATAGGGCATTGATTTTATGGGCCCATTCCCTAAAAGGTAGGGATTCGAGTACATTTTGCTGGTTGTGGGTTATGTGAGTCATTGGGTTGAGGCCATCCCCGCCCGAGCCACTGATGTGAAGAAAGTTTGCATATCTCTGAGGAAAAAATATCATATCTTGGTCCGGGGTACCTAGAGTTTTGATTTTTGATGTTGGGACTGAGGAAACCCGATTTCATTGTATTGATTCGCATATATTAACCCCCTAGCTTAGACTAGTGTCGACGAAAACCAGATAAAACATTGTATATATCTGAGTCTTTGAATAAACTAAAAATACGAAAATAACAAAACTAAAAATATAGTGTTTTATGCCCTTAAAACACTCACAAAAATATTTATCCCTTCATTTGACCTCGACTCTGTTTTTGGTCAACTTTCATGTTTTGAGTTTTTCCAAATTCAGCTTTTTCTCCTCCTTTTTTTATGCATCTTTGTCTGAATAACTTGATTGGGACAGGTGACACTTTCTGGTTGCGCCATGTGGCCCGCTTCGTTGCGCGCCACGCATTCTCCACTTGCCGTCGTTCGATCACCCTCTTCTCCTTCGAATCCAACCGCTTCATTTCGCAACCAATCTCCACAGTTTGATCAACCATCAGATCAAATCTATGACGTCCGCCAGCACCTTGTTCTCCTCTCGCCACATGTCCATCTCCTAACCACCCGATCTTTTCCAAAACTTTCCATCTCCACCGCACTTATGCATCGTGTTCTTCACCCTTCGATCCACCCTCAGATCACATCTCATCCAGTCATTCCCGCCGCTTAGTAGATTACCACGTGGTGTTATCCTAGCCCTCGATCTTGCCTTTGGTGATCTAATCTAAACCACCGGTTAGCGCCCACCTCTCCGCCGCTGGATCGTAAAATCCAATGGCCCAGACTCTGTCTTCTTCCTCCAGCTCCCATCTCCCCCACGTTCATCACCTCGAACGACCAACATCCCCTTTCTTTTTCTACTGCCTTCTCAGCCAACCTCTCCACTCACGGGCCAGCCCACATCCAAGCACGATCTTCCTCCTTCCTTGCGGACACCAACGCTACCCATGATTTCCCCCTATCTCTCCATATCCTCCACTCAAACCACGTTACCCATCATCGCTTAGCCGACCTCCACCCTTCAAATAATCAGTCGCCGGCCACATTTCAGCATGTCTACTTGTACGTTGGATTGGGCTTAGTGGTCTGGGGTTGCGGAGGAGCGAGAAACTACGTGGAGGTGAGCGTGTGAATGGTTGATGTGTGGGGAAACTCAAGGGATGATCAATGGAAGGAGAACGTGTGAGATTAAGCCTAATTGATAAAAAAAAATTGGCCATTTGCTATTAATTGATGAGATTAGTTAAGTGGTTTTTGATCGATCCGATTTTGCCCAATTGAACGATTAAATCACTAATTTGACATAATTAAGAGGGTGAAATTGCAGTTTGTCAGGGACTCATTTTATCAACGACAAGGTAAGGACCCTTGCTAACGAGTGCAACACAAACCATAGAGTTGCCACTCCATATCATCCAAAGACGAATGATCTTGTTGAGGTTTAAAATAGGGAGATTAAGACTATTTGCATAAGGTTGTCCGCCCAGATCGAAAGGATTGGCCACAACTTTTAGACTCGGTCTTGTGGGACTATAGGACTTCCTTCAAGACATTGTTGGGTGCATCTCCTTTCCGACTCGTTTATGGCAAGCCATGTCACTTGCCTGTTGAAATCAAGCACAAGTCACTTTGGGCAGTCACTAAGATACTTTTGGATTCTTAGAGGATTGGAGACCAGAGGAGAGCTGAGTTGGTGGCCCTGGAGGAGTTGAGTTATAAGGACTGAGTAAAGATATGGCATGATTCTCACATCAGCCATAAGCATTTTGAGCCCAATTAGAGAGTATGGTGATTTGATGCTAAACTGAGATTATTTTTGAGGAAATTACATAGTAAATGGAAAGGTTTGTATTTAGTCAGAAAGATGCACGACAACGATAGTATTGATATATCTGAGTTGTCTTCTGAGCCCACCTTTCGAGTCAGGGATCAATGCATGAAGTCCTTTCTTGATCATGATCTAATGATCGTTGATGTTGACCCTATTCATTTTGTATGATATGTGTCCCTTGACTCTCATCTTATGCATCTCATACCTGAGTTACACTTCTTTCCGTCTCTCTGTATATCCATATTGTCCATATCATTCATTCATTCATTTGTTTTATTTAACACTCCATGCCTAATAATATGATTGTTGCTACACTAAGGATGCATTTTATCCTAAGTATAGGGGGGTGTTGAACTTGTGTTGTTCATATATGTTCGCCCTATTACCTATGTTTTGTTGCCTATACTCAGGGGCATCCGACCCTAAGTGTAGGAGAGGAAATATCTGTTTTCCCCTCTTTGATTCTTCTCTCGCTTGTTATCGACTGATGATATTCTTTTATATACTTAGGGATCTTTCACCCTAAGTACATGGAAGAAAAGTCGAGTCGTTGATTACGTACATTCTGTTCCTCGATCTTCCCCTTTTGTACAACCTCTTATACTTAGGATTACTTGATCCTGAGTATAGAGGGATCACCGACTCTTATTCATTTTATTTCCTTCTTTTGAGTTATTATAGTATAGGATTTTTTCCATTCTTCTATGCATAGCACGAGTAATGTTTTCCTTTATCGCTCTCTAATCATTATGAGGACATCGTTCGAGCTAAGTATAATGGGTGTCGTATATATTGTATATATATACTTTACCCATAACTCGTTCTTTGGGGATAATAACATGACTGCTATTTATAAAATTGGTATAACATGTGTTTAAAAATATGTATAAATTTTTTGTAAAAAGTTTTGCAAAATCTTTTGTAAAAATATTTGTAAAAACCTTTTATAAAATTATTTTGTACAAAAAAATTTATAAAATATTTGAAAAATGTTTTTGTTTGTAAATTGTTTATTAATTATTTTATGTATCAAAATTATGTATATGGTATAAATTTTTGGAAAATCCGTGAGAGAAAAATATTTGCAAAAAGTTTTTTGAAAAGCTACATGTAAAGTGATTTGTAAAATAGTTTGTAAAACTAGTTTTGAAAAAGGTTTTGAAAACATTTTGGAAATTTTTTGAAAAAAATTGTAAAATATTTTGTCACATGGGTAATAAAGTCTAGGTATACCAAGTAGCTATATATATGTTGCAAATTGTACATAAATAAAACCTATATTTATTAGTAAACTTTGTATATAAAATCTTGTTTATAAATTCCCTTTACATAATTCTTGTAGATAAAACCCGCTTGTAAAAATTGTATATGAAACTTGCGAGTAAAACCCTTGTAATTATGTACATATCATTGTAAATACTTTTGTAAAAGCTTACTTTCGTTTCGTATTAAAAATAACACAAAAATATGCATCTTTTTGAAAAACTTTTGAAATAGGACCCTTCGGCGAGTCGATCAGAGTAATAGATTAGCCCATATCCACGATCATAAGTCGTCCAGCGACCCCCTCTTCCCAGTTCTTTCAGCGACCTTCTCTATCATAGGATGAATGAAACCTGTTCCAGATTGCATCTGAGTCGCATGATGACACAACACTTTTGGCGCTCAGATCATATCTCTGGCCAGAACAGTCCACACATTCGCACTTTATCAGAGATGTCAGATCTATCCTTAACAATGATCTGCACCGTATACCTGCTCCACTATTCTGAATCGTTAGATCCTTTTGCATGGCAGCATCAGAGCCATCCGCCTCCACGAGCGTCTGCCACGTGCCCCGACAAAGGGTATATTTTCCTCTAACCCTCTATTTTTTTTATTTTACATTTCAGTCCTATAAGCATATGTCGTAGTGTAATTAATTTTGGATATTTTGTAGTTTGACCCTTTAGTATTTGCATTTTAGTCTAGTTGAGTATGATTCACGTGTGTCTTCATGTGCTTTTGTGGGATATTTGTATATTTTTCCTCAAACTTTTAACTGGTTAATGAAATTAAATATGTTCTTGTTATAAGCATTGATGCCCTTGTGAACTATGAGTCACGTGCATCACGTGTTTGCCCTGGAATTTTTGCATTAGGACCCCTACAATTTCCATGCTTATTATTATTTGGGCTCTGAACTTTAATCCCCCAAAAATCAAAAGTAGCCCTCGTTAGTGTCTATTTTAGGAGGTAATTTTTGTG
This sequence comes from Ottelia alismoides, assembly GCA_037367405.1. NCBI lineage: Eukaryota > Viridiplantae > Streptophyta > Magnoliopsida > Alismatales > Hydrocharitaceae > Ottelia > Ottelia alismoides. The sequence goes on along the minus strand of JAZKJV010004287.1, from coordinate 87,630 downwards.
TGCCAAATTTCCTTTAAAAAAAGAAAACTGACTAAAAAGTCTATATTTGTCTGAGAAAATTCATAAAAGTCTGAAAATAGATTTAAAAATTTCAAAAAATAGAGTTGTTATCTTTTTACTTATTTGATATTCTAACCAAGTTTCATGGCATTATCTTCTGTAAAAACCTAAAAAAATTAAACATTAAAAAACTTAAAAAATTCACATAAAATAAACCAAAATCCAGAAATTGCATTTTCGGTTTATGTTTGTAGATATTTCCTTGTAGTCTTTAATAAAATTTGTTTCCAGGAGTTTTGAACCTTTCTTCTATTTTTAATTTGCAAAATTCTCCTGACTGTGTATTATTTGCATATTTTATTAGTTTTTCATTTTTTTAGAAAATTGCAAAAACATTTGAATATTTATCCAAAAATCATTGTAAAAAGTAACAAAAAATTTTACTTGATTTTCCTGTGAATTTTTATCATATTTGGAAAATACGAAAAGATTTGTTTCTTCATATTTTCTTCATTGTTTCTATTTCACCTATTTTGAAAAATTAAAAACTTAAAAAAATTTGAATCCACTAAGAATATAATAAAAATCCTTGATTTTGTGAACCGCCTACCTAGTTTATAATAATGCTCCTTGAGTTCAATCTTGGTCACTATACCAAGTTAATAAAGTAGCAACACCATTTGTTTGAATTGCTTGATTTCTTCATGGTTGAATATTTTTCTCGCTGGTAAATATGTTTGATTTGGAACAACAACACTTGATTAATTATTTTCAACTTAGTTAGACAAATTCTTGATCAACAGACCATCTGAGGAGAGGCATTTTCCCTCTCTCTTTTCCAAGCGACCCATTTTCTTCCTCTACAATCGATCATCACCCTCTGCTCCCTGACTTCATCGCCGACGCACCTCCATCTTCAACATCAATCTCACTCTTATTTTTACCTTGCTCCACTGCACGTCCATCACCTTTGATGACCATCGAGCATTGGCCACCTCAGTTGGGCCCCAGCTCTACCCGTGAGCTCCCCTTCCTCTTGCTCGTCCTTGGATCTGTGCGCTCCACCCACCGACCACTTGAGATACTTGAGTTGCCGTCTTCGCGCTTCGACCGACCCTATGTGCAACATACCACCGTCTCGTCGCTCCACCTCCAATCATGTGTCGATGGAGGTGGAGAGTTGAGCTCCACTGCTATGTTCCTCCGATTGCTATGTGACGACGTCCCTACCACCTCCGCCCGGCGATCGTCAACAACCCCCATCTTTTGATCATGGGTTGGCCTTGTTCCAACATCCGCAAAACCACCACACGTCCCTCCCATGAGCCTCTACCCATGCCTTGAGGGTCGAGGCAACCGAAGCTCCACCCGAGTCACCCGAGCCTCCTTGCCAACACCATCTTGGGGCTCGGTCACTGAACCTCTAATCCTACGCCACGTGGAGGCTCGACACCTGAGGCTCCACCTGATCCTCATCCTTGCCCCCCCCCCCCCCCCCTGCCCTCCGCCCGCCAAGCCTCCGTTGTTTTGTGCTACGTACGCGAGGCATGGGCTATTTGTAGCTAAGTCCCCATACTTCCAAGATACATCAGATAGGTCCTCATGTGCCAATCACATGCCCTACACATGCACGTGTGGGGTAAATCACACCAAACCCCGTGCGAGTTTTGTATTTTGTAGATAAGTCTTGTAGATAAGTCCTCCATAGTTTGAGATGAAAATATTAAATTTATTGTATTTTATCCTTGGACTTTCATTTTAGCATAACTTTCTTATTTGAACTCCGATTTTTTCACACAATAAGTCATTTTGAAGCTTGTTGAATGTTCTATCGTTTTATTTATGTTGTGATAGATAAAATCTTGATTTATGTTTAAATTAATTAAGGTTTAATTTAATCCATGTAGACTGTATTTTGACTGATTTGTGCTATTTTACACTCAGGGAATTATTGATCTATTCTACAAGGACTCAATTGCGGTGATTCTAATTTGATTAATTGTCTATTGATAGTTGATCATATTATACAATAAATTAGTCTCTACATGGGCTTATTTAAGGAGGAGGAATTAATTGTTTTCCTTAACAGTTGATGTGATGAAATTTTATTATTTTGGAGGAGCAATTTACAGGGAATTTTGAGGTCAAATATTCTTAGATAAATCCATTAATTAATCTCTTTATTTGCGTGATTATTCATTGATTATATTTTTTGACATGTAGACAGGAAATAAATTGTTCAAATATTTCCAGAATTAACCTCTTTTGATCCATGATTTCTTTTGAGGAATAATTAATCACTATTTCTATCAGATTAAAATCAAAATCACAGATCTCGAACTTCATCCTCTTCTTTGTTTGTTCTGCTTGCATCTTCATCATCGCATTTCTTTTATTTTGTTTACACTTTATTTTATGACACAGAGATTAATCTAGCGATTAATTATTTATTTAAATTAATTTAGAACCATGCAACTAAAAATCATTTGTTTCCTATGTTCGATCTTGGTATACTTACCAAGTAAAAGTTATTCCACAATATTTAAGATTTGCGGTTTTTGACGAATCATCTTCTACCTCACATACTACGGTAATATGACCTTATTAAAGAGGTGAATTCGCCTTCGTCAAGCAACACTTTAGAATCCAAAGATTCCCTACTTGCCTTTGCCATCTTCATAATTGTTCTAATGGGCATTAGGATTGCTTACACCTTCCATGGAATTTCACAGCGAGCCCTTCTCCTCCAATCTATTCCCGAGATCTCTCACGACCTCATCTCGGAAGAAGACGACATACACAACGACGACCATAAGGGCGATGGATTCCTGGAGGGCGGAGGAGAGGGAGTGGTAGTTGAATTGCGAGCGAAGGATATTGACTTGCTTCTCCCTATGTCAGGTTTACTGAAATTGAGTGAGGATGAAGAGAAAGGAGAGAGGTGGAAGAAAAATCCACACTGATTTTGGTGTGGTTTGATTAACCTAGCCGTAACTCAAACAAGTTTAGTCAATTAATTATCAAAGTAACGACATGGTTCGAGGTGTTAAATGGAGTAATTAGCAGAGTTTGGATGATAATTACAGTAAATACAATATCGAGAAAGTAACTTCCAAAGTTTTTATGGACCTTAGTATGAGATTACTATATAAATATGATGATAAATAGGAGAGGAATACATCTATAGTATAAAGAAAAAAATGATTTGTATACTTGTGCACATATGCCCCTAACCTGTTTATAACTTAAATTATGCCCATATATTCTTAAAAAAATTCATAACATTACTCAAACTTAGCTATTGCAGCTTTTATTGCTCCATAAATGTTGTCCGGATCCTATTACTGGCTAGGTTAGTCAATGGAACACAAAACATCTCTTGAGTGTGCTCAGGGAAGATGTCATGCGTGTTCTGCATTTCGTAAGTATCTTTATCGAGTATATATGGAGTAAAAGAACAGCTAATATGATACAACTAAAGTTATTCACGAAGACATCATTTAACCTCTACTAGTCAAATTGACTTATATGAGTCCATTTATAGTCTTCGCAATCTTGGAATCTTTTACATGCCTTGCACAGTTCCTTCTCGCATTTTATTGATCCTTCAGAGTATACGTGCATCGTATAATTGTCTTAAGTAACTTTGGCATAATACACTAAAAATATATGAAAATTTAGAAATATATGTAAGGAATGCCCATTGGGTAAGAACTCCAAGAAGTGACATGTAACCAGGGCATCAACTGAAGTGGTGATAGTATGGTGCATGGCAGGGGTTGCTCGAACATTCTCTATATATGTTGCATCTAGCATCAAATGATCATCACGGTGTGAGACCGCATAGTAGGTTGATGAATGCCACTCGAGGATAAACACTGCGAAGTGGGTACAACATATTAGAGAAAGTGTGGGACACCTCCATCCCAAGATCCCATGATCCTCCAACTGCAGGTCCCATGATCCACTCAATTGCAGGTCCCATGATCCTCCAACTGTAAACAAATCCACTCAATTGCAGGTCCCATGATCCTCCAACTGTAAATAAGAAACTGACACAATAAGATATTGAGACGTCTATATAAATAATAAGGTATGGATTATTGATTACCCTATGGTGTGTGCAGGGTGGGATGAGGATGATTGGTTACCGTCTTGAGAACCACCATGCCGTCCAGAACTGGAAGAAGAGCCACCTCCTCCTGTTATCAATGTCATTACAATGAATAAAAGCAATGTGCATCATTAAATACGTATGCAAGGGAAATTTGAGGATGAATAAATAAAAAAACTATATTGAATTGGAAAATTGATGTTATTAGCATTACTAACCCATCACTCAGAAAGTATTGGAATTTGTTGTGTATGTTCTCATTCATAAATCAATAAGTATGTTGAAACTTTACCTTCTTCTGAGGCACCACTGTGTTAAACCCCTTAATCAACATGCCAGCAGTAATAATCATTTCCACGTCCATTCGAGGTTAACCTATCAATTAACAATCCCATTACAATATTTCTCTTCTCTGTAGCAAATATGGGTGACGAATCCATCAAAACTCACCAACATTGCGAATATGATGGACGCTTGATAGTCCCATCATATTTAGGTTTTGCATGCCTTGTCATCTCCTTTACGATTCTCCTATAGTAATAAAGTCTCTATAGTCATAGCGCCAATGGAAAGTAGCGTAGTATTTTCTGTGGGATATTTAATATCATATCAGCATTGTAACCTCCCCACAAACTTGACAACTTGTTGCATCTTTATGTTCTCCATGTTACAACGTGTGGTGATTAGGGAAATCATCAGTTGGACATCTGACAATCCCAACATACTCATCGTTGTCTTGATCTTATAGAAACTATATGGTAATTCTTTTTTCTCATGTAATATTCATGTTTATTAACTTGATAAATGCGTTAAAATCAGAATCTATCATGTTATATCGATCCTCCAATGACAACAACCCAACAACAACAAATATATGTAAAGGAGTGCAAAAACTGGCCATAATGGCTCATCTACATACGTAATTGTTCATCAAACTACTAACTTTCCTACATCCTTGTACAATGAAATGGACACTTGATAGAAATCCGGTGCGACATCTATAATCATTTGGTTAAACAAATTCTCATGACTATTACAATCCTCGATGTTAGACTACCTCTTCTTTTCATGTACATGTCCATCAACCAATCACTTCTTATGCAAGTGCTCTGTAATAATGTTTAGCGAAGACTTCTTTATAAGATTACGCTTCTTGCAAGGTAATGAATATGTGATCAATCACTCTAATTAATTGAAAATAGAGCATCTCCTAAGTAATTTGGGGTGTTCATGTGTTTATATCTCAAAATTAGCATCCGTGCACTTGTAAATAATTTGCATAAATTAGCATATTTCATGTTGCATTCATATACATTTGTAAATTTCCACCTAACTTCGCCCATTTTTAATTAATTATGCTAACTCCAATTGACATAAATTTGAATCCATTGTGTACATATCACTGACATTAATCGATGAAAAATCCTAAAATAATACTAACCTTTATATACGTGAAATAAACCCAAACCCTAATTCCGAGACAAAAAGTGGTAAATACTTATATCTCTCTCTCATAAAATGCCCAATTTCACTCTACTCACTTTTGAATTAATGTACATTCAATTTTACAAACCAAGATCAAATTCAAAAGAACAGGAGCTCATGAAAATGAATGAGAAATCAGTGATTATATTTTTACACATGCTAGAATCAATGATGACTCATTTGTAAACATCCTCCAAGCCTCTGTATTTGACAAGCTCAGACTCAGACCTCTTGGGAAATCGAGAGTGATCGTTAAGCCAACTGACCGATCCATATTATGGTTGACAGGGATTATTTCAGTCATTATTACTTTCCAAGATGCTCTGCTTAGAGTGGACTTTACAGTTGTCGATATTGAAAATCGGATAGAGTTTGAACAATCTCCTAATTTTTTTGGGAAGTCGTTCTTAGCTTTGGCTAAGGAGACTGTAGATTGCAAGCCTTGGGTGGTCAATTTCTCAACATTGGTACACATCGACCTCACGTGACCTTTAAGGATACACACCAACCCAAGGCGACCCACATAGTCACAGACAACCGTGACCATCGTGATACAGATAAGTCCCATCTCTATACTACACATAAGATACTGACTGTCGAGCTGACCATTGGTTCCGAGACTCTCTGTATACTAACATTGTTCGTTGCTTGCCTCACCACGTCCTGACAGCTTCTATAGAGGACTCACAAACTGAAGCTATTCCCAAGTCAGATCCGATCTTTTCCGATTATATTGACCATTTTAGTGGTCTGACACCCATGCCTACACTTCCTCAGTCAACCAGCTCCTTTTGCAGATCACCTACAGAACTTAGATCTAGAAAGACTACTAACACCACACCAATCTATTCCAAGAAAGAAGATGCTTCCTCCAATTGGTTAGCTAATGAGAAGAAGATAGGAACCGACTCCACGAGGCGTTCTCCCGAACCCTTCAAGGCATGTCATTCTCTTCTCCTACTCTCTCCTTCTAGTTTTAGCAACCCGACTAAAATGGGCTCCACAGGTATGGAATCTTATGAGGATTCCTCGTCTAGTTTTGATGAGGTGATCATCATAAATGCATACGATAAAGCTATTATTCAACCATGTTCTTGTAAGCAACTATGTGTCGATCCTCTATGGACTTTCCATCCTCCTCATCACTACTAATCTGAGGATGATTTTGATTCAACACATACCATCATTACATATTCCTTCTCCATTTTTGCAAGAAGGTTTGCCGCACACCTTCTTGATCCTTGTACAATCTCTATCCGTCTTGTATAGGTTTTCTTTTTCTTCCCTCCCTCCACCATGATTCCCATCACTAGCCCTATTTTTGACTCGTTTTCATTTTGTGGCTATACTTGTCAAAACTAGATCATAAGTATAGGGGGTGAGGGACCCAAGTTGCTCTTTCTATTCGTTTTATTTTCTTTGTGTATATTCTCTCCACTCCCTTCGGCTCATAGTCTCGTGGGTTTTTCCCATACTTAGGCTGACCAGAGCCTAATTATAGGGGCCAATACATGTTTTGTATATTCGTGCTTCTATTCTTTTTTCTCTATGCCCAACTGATGAACTCAACTTTGGCGAGGGTCTAAAAATATCCTCACAAGAAGCGAACATAAAGTGTCGTTGAGGCAGCCACTCATAAAGTCCCGATCGATCAACAATCAACTCACATAATGTAAAGATCAAGCTATGCAAGCAAGTGTGAATCAAAATTTATTATAACCCTACAATGAAATGTGTATAATGATATGTATGGTAGGGTGTCAAACACAAGGAGAACGTGAGGTAGACAGCAAAAATTGGCTAAAAAGACCACAATTTTTTGGGATTTTTTTAGGGATTTTCAAATTTTTATGGGTTTTTAATTATTCAATTTTTAGATTCTTATTTCTTATATATTTTTTTAATTTTAAAATTTTATTTTCTTTTTGGATTTTTAATTTTTTAGATTTTCCTTTTTTTCTCTTTACTAAATTATAATTAGGTATAATACATATCTACATAGATAATATAGATAATAAAAGGATAATTTGAAAACAAAATCAGGAAAATACCATAAGGTACAATCTTTTTTTTAAGTGTAAAGATATTTTTGGGATTTTTTAATAAGTATAATGACTATAAATAATAATATAAGTAAATATAACTATATTTTAAGAATAGGATTTTTAGATTTACAGATATTATTATAAATACTCAAAAATCACAAAATAAAATATTTTTAGGTTTTTCTCTATTTTAATATTTTTCTTATAATGTTTACTATTTTATGGATTTTTAATTGAATTAAAAAATCAAAATAGTGATAAAAATAAATAGATCGAATTGTTTCGGAGTTTAAAAATAGCTTTAGATTCTCAAAACAAATTTATTATAAAGTAAATATAATGAACAAAACTTAGGAATGAAAACAAATATTTATAGATTTTTATAGATATTTTTATAATTTTCATAAGGATTCTGGAGCTTTTTTATTTTTAGTGATTACGTTTTTCTATTTTAGAGATTTTTGGTCTGTATATGCAAAATAAGATAATAACTAAAATATATATTTTTTGAATTTTTCAAAAAACTTTAACATTTTTTGTATTTTTCCAAGTTAGGTTGGGGGAAATAAACTTTTTTTTATTTTTAATAAATAGAAATAAAGGATATATTAACGTAATAAAACTATATGTGATAGAAGAATATATATAAGGTATTTATGCTAATTTTCTACAAATTTTTAGGACATAGAAGCCATTTTTAACAAAAATAAAATAAATAAAAATAAAATGCAACATGGTAGGTGAAATATTTAAAGTTCTGGTATTGTTTCTGAACACTCGAAAGAAATTCAGTGCTCAAAATGCAATTTTCCTAAATATTATTAATAATAAATACCCGAAGGGGTATTTTTGCATGTAATACAAATTTGGGGGGAAGGTGCAATTATCACATATGTAACATCCGGAACCGCACAAACCCGAATCTGATCTGATTTGGATCCGATTAACCCAATAAAGTTATCGACAGAATTAAATAACTTAAATCAATTGATCGCAAATCAAAAGTCGTTCGGGCAAAATTGACCAAAAATCGGTCGCATCGTAATGCGTGCCCGGAAATGTCACGACGCAAATTTGGAAACCCCGAAACAAATCAAGACAGTCATTAGATCTGATTTGACGAAACAAAACCAACGGAATCGATCGTTCATCAATCGGAGGTCATTTGATATTTTTAAATCACAAAATTTAAACCAAAACCGAAATCGTATCTCGAATCGGGCATCAAAACCTGGTCGAAAGTATATGAACATTATACTCATTTTGATCACCATTCAGAGACGATCAATCTGAGATATTGTACGTCTAAATCGGAAAGTCGAGATGCGAATACGACCCATTTTAAAATATGTCAAATAATGATAATTTTAAAATAATATATTAATAAAACAAAATGAAAATTCCACTCTACTGCTACAGTGTTACTGTGTTGTTCAATTGTTTGAAAAATTTATTAATTCAGGTTGCATCAAACAACCACTTGGTTTGTCCTCCTAACTCCATATGGCATTTTCTTCTCCATTTGGCATCACCTCTTGAGAATCTCCTTATTTATAACCATAAAGGGCGTTACATCTCCACGGATTCCCTTGTCAAGTTCTCACCGAGAAAGAGAGAGAAACTTTCCTTCTTTCCGGTTGAAGGAGAGAGCTCATCTTTCTCCTCTTCTTGTTGATAGGATACTATTGTATCCTCTTCCTTTGTTACCGCACCAAGAAAACCAATGATGTTGCTGCAAGCAGCACACATGTGGGAGAAATTGCAGCCAAGTTATTGAAGCCCTTTTTGCAGGGAATGCATTCCCTATAGCTGCAGCTTCTGCAAATTTCTGGAGCTTCCATTTCAATTATTTCTCCTGTCCAAGATCAATCAAGCTGCTACTACTCACTATCTACATCTATTGCATGCAATCTTCCAAAGGTACAATCCTAAAATCCTTCCTCCTTGCTGCCATGCATGTGCAATCAAATCCATATTCTTGCTGCCCTCTTTGCATATAATGGTGTTTGTTTGTCTATCAAGGCCTCGGATCCATTAAAAATATATTCATATGCATTAAGCAAATACACAACTCCATTTCACTACATATTGAGATCCTTCACTACTCCACCCCCTTCAAGTTCTATAACATTATTGCACTTTATACTGACGAGTCCACTGTAATTAAAATTCAATGGAAATCTATTTTCCAAGATTTCTGAATTACACCGCTGACATGTTAAGTGATAATTCAAGAGTTTCTCAATTTCCAACTGAAACTAAATGGCCTTACAATAAAATTCCATCCTTTCATCCTATGAGATACATTTCGAAGTCTCTTTTTCCAAAATAAAGTGGGAAACATCACCCTCGATTTTCTTGTTCCTCCTACTACATATTCTACCCTATTATAAGTACTTTATTTCCTTTTTAGCAGCTTACATAGATTCTTCTCTGCATATATGAATTCATATACTAATTTAGAATATATATATATCACAGAATACATCTATATCCCTATGCAAATTCTGTTGTACAACATGTCTTGTTTATTAAAATGATTATTGATATGTTTCTAGAAGATACTGTTGGATAAATTGTTGGCTATCTTAAAGTGATTTACTCCAGTTTATATATCATTTTCATTGAGTCATACGTATCTTTTCAAGGAAAGTTGAAAAAATTGTTGATCTATTTGGCAGAATGACACCAAGCAAGTGATCCATAACCAGTAAGAGGCATGATTTATTTTGGTCTTTAATTGGTCAAAAGAGCACAATTATCTTCAAAATACACATAAGCCGGGCCTTGTGAGAACGAGAAGATTAACCGGATAAAATAAACGGAAATCTTTAAATATATATGTATGCTAAAGTTCAATGGTCCTATGATGATATGAGTCCAGTAAAATTTTACAAACCAGATGATTTTAATCTATTATTTTATTTTAAAGTAAGTGAATCTGATTACAATTAAGCATCCAAGGATATACATTCTAATAGACTACTATAAAGGAAGGACTGATTATATGTTTTGTGAAAATGGATAAAGAGCATACTATGTAAATTCTGTATTATATATTTAACTATTAAGCTCGGTATTTATAGAAGGGATTGAGATGCAATTATTATAATACTAATACTCTTAGAAGTCACCAAATGAATTTCCAAAAGTCATTGTAAATAGAAAACCTCGGTCAATTGATCATTGAATCCAATTTCTATGCATCATTAAAGATGAGTTGTGACAAAGACCTAGATCTATAACATCAACCGCAGAAAAGATTGAGAAAGAGTTAAGAGGTTGAGAAAGTAAAGATGTTCATGAATCAGTGATGACAAATATTTTTGCCAATCATGGTGACCCTTATACCTGACTGTGCGAGGGCGTGGTGACCCTCAACTGGGCGGGAGATAGGAAGCCCAGTTAGGACAGCGCCCGCCAAGTGCGTGGGTCTAGTATCCCAACCCCTTTCCCGATTTTTACGCGAGCTCGCAGTGTTTTTACGCCTCGTTGGGTAGTTCCGTTGACCCTCTGTTTTAGGATACCCAGGCGGGAGATCCTCGGTTTTAATTTTTCGTATGAGCTCAATTGCCCGTTACCGGTCGAGCCATTTTTCTGGAGTGACTTTTCTGGAGAGTCTTTCACCTGTCTTAGTGGCGTAGTTTTGGAGTAGACCTATCCCTCTATTGGACCATACTTCTAATTAAAGGACGAGATGGAAGAGCCCTTTTGTTGGCTATTTCACCGCTTGAGTTTTTACTTTCACCAACAGACTTGGCGATTCTACATCCAGATCATCCGTATCTATATCTACATCATCTAGAGTTACATCTGAAACAGTTGCACTTGAGGTTTGAGGGGATTACAATTAAAGTTGAATAAATGGAAGTGACTATAATCTGATTCGAAATCCCATTAAACTAGTGGACGTGTTGGGAACTTAGTTAGGATGCATTATACTACACCGCATGCCTACGGAGGCACCCCAACCCTAAGACATTCCCCAAATCTTAGAGTCATAGTGTGAGGTTGCATACTAACCAAGACCACAGACTATCTGCTAGACTTAAGAATCTAAATAAATCAAGAACCATTCCAATCTCAAACTTTTCCATCATCACTCACAAACATGATCTCTGAAGAAAATGATGACATATACTTAACACTCATACATTCATGAATATTCAGCTACAATATAAATATGTCATATATGAGAAATGTTGGGTTAATGGGCAATAATGAGAGATGCTTACAAACAACTTGAATACCTTTTTACTTACGCAAGTAGATGTAAATTGCACTTGTTCCATCTTTCTACTTGTTACTTTGAACATTTTAAATGCCAAATTATATTTTTTATATAAGCTTATGGGATGCACCAGCGTCCGCTGACGCCTTTTTTTCCTTGCATGCATGGCAGGCAAGGAGCCTTTAGCGCAGTAGTGGGTTGATGACCTCAGGAAATTGTGCGTATACCAGACGGTATGTTGTTTTTGTTGCAGTTTGTGGTTCACTTTTATGATGTAAATGCTTTCTCTTCTATACAAGATTTTGGGATATACTGTGTATACTGGCAGAGTTCTTGTACATGATGTAATTATATGAAAAGTTATGAAATGAAATGGTGATGGTTCTTGTTCTTCTTATCCTTGTGGTTTATGAAAAGAATGTGAATGTCATATGCAAATTTAGCAGCAGCGAAAAATTTTCCTGTTTTCCGTAGCTTATATGATCTAATGCGATTGAAATACCGCGAAAGTGTCGTAAACGGATACCCGGATCCTCGGGGGTTTACAAAATACAAAATTACACTAATATTTCAAAAGCATGGGCTGAAATAAAATACGAAAATCCAAGGATCCAAGTGCAAAATTCCCAATCCCTTCATGCGCATTAGCACGTGAGGTGACATGGATTAGACTTAAACACAATTATAAAAATTCCAATGGGTTAAATACGAAATAACTATAATGTTTTACAGTACAGACGGAAGTTTATGGACTAAATATAAACTACAAAATCTATAGTGGTGGCAAGAGAAATTACCCCCACTAGGCACTATCCAATGATGCGGGTTTTTTCACTTGATGCTTGGTGCTTCCTCCTCGCACGATGCTGCTTCGCGATGGATGTTGGAGGTTAGAAGATGGCGAGTGATTTGACGGTCAAGAGCTCTAGCATCCAACGACTACTACTTGATCTGGAGAGCTAGCTCAATTGGACGGTCGGGAAGCAACTTGGAAGAATATGGAAGAACCTTAGTTCTCCCGAGCTTAGATCTAGTATCGCTTCATCCTCGGATGGTATCCAACGCTTCAAAACTGCCTCCAAGCTTCCTGGAAGCACTACGAACCTGCTGGTGAGCTCAGATGGGTCCAAAAACCTCCAGCGAGGTCCCTAAGGGTCGACAAAAATCAGGGGTTCCATGAACCTCGAGCTGAGTCCAAATCTCCTCCTCAGAGGCTTTGACCACCTGTACCTACAAATACATGATAGATCACACAAAAGATGGGTCCTAGGGTCTCTGTTAGGGTGAAATGGAGCGGAGATGAGGGCGGCAATGCTCTCCGACGAAGTGGCGGAGGAGGAGAGCGACATCCTTGATCTGAATATAAGCGAGGGGAGCGGGGGTGCTTCTGGCGTAGAAGAATCGATGGGAAATGATGTGTGGCAAAAAGTGGGTCGAGCTAGGCATACGACGATGAAAAGGTCATTGGAGCTCAACTCCGACAAAATACAAATATGATATTTTAACTAAAAATAAATATAAATCAAGCAAAACTAAAGACATGCAACACTATCCTAGATCTCGGAACATAAAGAAATATTTCAATATGGCTCTTCCTCCATGTCAAAGGGGTCCTCGGTTTTCCTACTGTCACCATGAGGCTTCAAGACAAGAGCTTCGAGGATTTCGAGGGGCCAAGGTAGATCATATTCAAATGGGAGCGAGGTAGAGGTATATGTACATGTCAAGGTTGGCTCGAAGATTGCGCTTGATTCAGAAGCTCATCAGTCGAGAAGATGATTAGGCGTGGAAGTCCACTGATTAAGGGATAAAAGTCAAGAAAACTTCGATAAAAAACAATGAAAGAATCAAAGGAAGTAATTCGAGGAAGATGAGAGTATCGCACGTTTGACATGCCTAAGCTCGAGGTCAGAGGAGTTGACCGTAAGTCAATGGTAGACTGGCCTTGATAGGGCCACATCACCCACAAAAAGACAACCAAAAAATAAATTCAGAAATAATTTGAAATAAAATAATAAATGATTTATTTATTGGTTAAAACATAAAAAATATTTATAGTTTTATGTAGTATTTTATTATATTTTTTATTTATTTTGTAAGTTTATTTATTGTATTTTACTATTTATATGTATATTTACATGTCTATTGACCTATATGTTATGTATTTTATTTTATGTTTTATTTTTATTATTTGACACACATGTTTTATATATTTATAAGTTATTTAAATATACATGAATATGGTTTTACTATATTTTTCTGAAGTTATTTGTACACTTAAATAAATATATGTATTTGTTATATTGGTATATGTACATGCAATTCATCAATATATTTTAGTGTATGTATTTATTTTAATATATTTTTACTAGTTTTATTTTATTCTATTATGTAGGTGTTATAAATAATATTTACAAGGTTATAAAAATACAAAATAATGAAAATATGAAGACTAAATAAAATGAGTATTTTATGCAGATATATTGTATAATAGGGATCCAAAACCTAACTTTTACATCTTAACTCTAAATTGAATAAAACTATCTTCATTAAATAGCTAATTAAAAGTTATGTATAATTAAAATGATTTTGATGAATTTTGAGTTCACATGGAGAAGATATGGGTCTGCAAAGTTTGTGTTTTGGATTCTCATTGAGTGTAGAAAAGTACAATATGCATTATTCTTGTGTGAAATAAAATTTATATTTTTCTATATATTTCTATCTATGATTTCATGTATAAAATTCATTGATTTGATGTATGAATAATAAAAAATAAAATAGTATCAAAAATGAATTTCTGAGGAATAAAAATGAACGTTTTTATTATATTTTGGCCCTTATCTCCTACTTTATTCCTTATCGACTCAGTCATCATGATGCCTAGGTCTCGTGGTTTAGGGTCATTCAATACCTTTGGTATTTCATTTCTTTTTTCTTTTCTTGTTCTTTTATTTTGGCTTTTAATATATTTTATATAGTATTTATGCAATAAATAATAGATGTTAATTTATGCAAAATAATTATATTTACATGTATTTGGCTAGGCTTTAAATGCCAAACTGAAAGAATACAGGTGATGAAATGGAGATTCATCAGTGAGGATGCATACATTAAGGTTAGAATCCAAAATCCTGGACTTACCCTCTAGGTTTCCAAGTCTGCGTCTCACGGGATTGGGAGCTACAAGGGCTTGCCTTTAGGGGTGCACATGGATCGGATAAAATCCGCAATCTGATCCAATCCGTTGTCATTAGATTGGATCGGTTTTGGATTTATAAGTCTAATGGATTGGATTAGATTGATAGTTTACAAATCCGTTCATTTATGGATTGGATCGGATAATTATCAAAATACGATCCAAACCAATCCGTTACTCCGTTGATAAAAAATATTATATAAGAATTTATTTCTTATCATTAAAGCATATTATATATTTAATTTTACTCGAAAGCTATGTGTAAATATCCTAGCTACTCTCTTTAGAGTTCAAACCCGTTCCAACCCAAGCTTTACCCCACATCACTTGTTGTAAACCCCCTTACCACATCTCACTTATTGGGTTAGAAAAAAGCAATACCTACCCACAACATCATTCAAGCCCTTCCAATTTTATAAATAAAACATCCTTCTTAAAAAAATAATACCAAAGCCTAAACCCCCTTGGGACCATTCCAAACAAAACATCCACCCACGCTGCACACATCTCCACCTCAGGCGCACACATCTCCACAGGATGCCGTCTTCGTCCCCCGTTGCCTGCATGCACAACCATATCTCCCTCGCACATGTGCAACAATACCTCTTCCTCGACTCTCCTAGACCTCCCTCACGCATGTGTATCCATATATCCTCCTCAACCAGCTACTGTCTCATCCTCAACAGTGCCCTCCTTGTCCCCAGTTGCACGCACGTTTAGCTAGACCTCCCTCGCTTCTATGTAGAGATGCCTCATCTTCATCTCTCACATACCTCCTTCGCACACACATCCGTGAACCTCGAATATCTCTCCCCACACCGCGCAATCGTGCATGGTTCTTGTCCCAAACCTCCTTTGTGCATGGTCCTCCCTCTCGCACTACATCACTAAGCAAGTTAGTTCTACTTCTTATTTGATATATAGAAACTGGAAATTTAATCAAACTCAAGTTTATTCTATGGAATCTACGGAATACAAGCATGATATTTATATTTAGTTATACAATAATTCTTCTAGCTAAATTCATAACAAGCATATATGTATTTTCCTTCCAAAATTATCTAACATTTTCTTTACATTTATCTACAATCTCAATTTTAGAACCATGATTTGAATGTTTAGGTTTAGTGTGCTACAAACTTAATCATAGATTAGATGAGTATTAAAAATCCGAACCAATCCGATCTGATCCGTAATCCGATGGATCGGATCGGATTGGATTTGCCTGTTTTATGTATTGGCTTGGACTGACAAAATAAAAAATCCGTTAAGTGTGGATTGGACACGGATTAAGCCAAAATTCGATCCTATCCAATCCATGTGCACCCCTACTTGCCTTCGACCTTAGTGCGTGTTTCGGTTATGTAAGCTTGTGTATCTCCATTGGGGTGTGATATTGAACTCGATAGCTTGGGAAGAATACCTCATTGTTTGGGAGCATACATGAGCATTGCTTGGCGTAAGGCGACACCCTGTGTAATGGATTAAAAGATTGTCTTACCACTAACTAAAATTGACAAGATAATTCGACTGAACATTTACGACCTTCATGTGTGAAGTTGGTGAACTTAAAGGATTTGCACTGTGTTTGATTTGCATAAGCTTTTTCTGCACATTTACATGCCCCATAAAGCATAGATTCTCCATTCCTCTCGTGTTTATTTATGCTCCTTTTTGACATTGAAGATGACTACTTGGGGGATTTTTTTCAGACTTCACGGACTTATCATCGAACCCTCCAAAGAGTATGCATTCCGAGGTCCCTTCACTTCCTAGACCTCCCTAGACTCATGCCCCTCTTGAGTCTAGGTTCACTCACATCGATCAACCCCTTCCTCTCTTCCATACTCACCGAGGAAGACCTTCGCCTCGGTGAGGTTGATTTGAATTCAACAGCCTCTTCTATTCAACCCCATTTGTTGATGAAGGCTTAAAAGAAGATTCATTCAAGATGCATCCCAAGAAATAGAATGATGACGAGGAACAACGCAAGGATCCCATGCATATGATAGTAGCTAAACTTGCTGCATGTTAGTAGCATAATGCAATATTTGGAGCTCAGTTTGGTCAACGGAATGCATGGGTTCATGGACACATGGATTCGGCTTAAATATAGAGTGCAGAATTACCTGAGTTACGTAGAGATAGAAGTTGAGTACAAATTGAAGCTGTAATTTCTGAACCTGCTACTACAATTTAACAGGAATGCCAATGAGGAACCTTATGAATTCTTAAAGGACTTTGAGCTTGTTTGTGCTAACCTTAGACACTCTAGGGTTAGTTGTGATCATACTAGGTTCACTCTTATCATTTGCCTTGGGCGGTAAGGCAGATTACTGGTTCAAGAACCTAGGTGTGGTGGTGACCACCTATATCAACTTCAGAGACACGTTTTAAAGAAGTTCTACCCTTTGAGTAAAACTAAACAGATGAGGACATACATTACTAGATTTTCAGATCTCAAATGTTATGTTATCTTCTACGCTCAGGATGTCTTGGACTAGATGTTGGACATGCGAGCCCATGGCGAGCCATTATGCAATAAATGTTATTGTGAATATCATTCCCTGATCTGGAATAAAGAATAAATAATTTGCATAAGAGATCCCTTAGTACAATTAAGGTTATGTACCATGGCCATCTTAATGATCATACAGTTGTTGATTCAATAAATGAGTCATAGAGGCTGGTGCTTGGATGAATATCTAAAGAGTTAGATTGAGGACTCATCAAGCACCGTCAAATGAATGTTAGAAATGATCTCCAACCTGAGTAGGAGATGGCAATCCTTTCTCATTCAGGCTGATATCTAACCGACCTCTTGATGCAGATCCTCTACATAGGAATAGAGATTCGAAGGTGTTAGATAAGTTAGGTCAAAGAGTTGACTTAACGAGATCGAGATAACCAAAGTCCTATATCATATGTTGTCATGATATAGGCATACATCCTCTGACCGGAGACAAATGTGTTACTATATGTCTGAGTATGTACATTTGGCAGACCAATAGGTTGATGACCTAATCAAGGTCTATACACTGGCGCACTGGTGTGCATGTAAGGGCATATGAGTAATACAATCTCTCAAAGGAATCATACAGGTTCAGTTACTGTATCGGAAGACATGAGCTCACTCATGAGATATTGGGAAATTCCGTGCACGGTCGTCTCGCTTTGGAAGCTTGAATGAATTTGTAGGTTCGATATATACTTTTGGAAAGTATATGATCAAGACCTAGGTATGATATATGCTTTTGGAAAGTATATGATCGATGCCAACTCCCAATGATCGAATGAGAAACTTATTGTTAAAACCCTGAAGCAGACAATGTAAAGTTGATCTAATACTTCGGTTTTATTCTGAGTCTTCTAGTATGCAGGATGTACAGGTATTGGGAATACCTGAGGGTGATGTGATCATAAACGATTGTATAATCATGACGCTTCCATTCTTAGAGAGTGATGAAACGGGTCTAGATTTTAGTGACTCCTCTTAGTAGAGAAGTAATCTGATCTTGGTCCAAATGTTGGACATTGATCTGAATGTGATTCAGGTGCAATGAGAATATTAGATTTTCGGTCTTGATTTAATCAAGCATCTATGGGAGGCCTGCGATCTGGATTTGAGATATGATCTCAATATCCAAGTCACTATACATGGAACAATACAATCGCCATGTCCTTATATCCAAGTATCTGCGGAGAAAGCGCATTATCCTTGAATGGGTTCAGGATAATGTCATTGTTGATATTATGTATCCAAGCATTGAGAAAATAGATAACTAAATGTGATTTAATTATCATGAATAATATGAATTTGACTCATATTGTAAAGAGAGTTATCTAAGATAATTAAATATGATTTAATTATCAAAGATGTGAATAATATGAATGTGATTCATATTATTCGAGAATAAGAGAATAGAGATCTAAGATGATTAAATGTGATTTAATTATCATGGATATGAATAATGTGGATAGCAATATCCATATTAGTCATATATATTATAAATGTGATTTATAATATATAAGAGAGATTTATTTGTAATTTACATTTGTTAATTAAATGTTGATGTGAATTGGATTCATATTGGACAATTAATTGAAAATGTAATTCACATTTTATTTTGGGTTGCGAATGTGATTCACAATTTTCCAATGGCAAGATTGCAATATTCACAATATAATTATGAATTATTTTGTAGAATATTTTACAACAAGTGTTGTTGTAAATCTTTGAGATTTCCATGAAATAATGTAATCTCATGAGATCTCATGAGATTACATAAGATTGCCACCAAATCCCATATTATGGAAGGAGGCAATCTTCATTCCATAAATCTCCTTGCTTGATTGATTTAATTTGAGGATTACATCATATTGATTTATCAATATATATTTAATCTAAATTAAATTAATTGTTGTTGGTTTTTTACCAACAAAATCTTGGCCATTAAAAGAAACACAAAATTAATGAGAGCAATTGGATTTGTGTTACCCATGGATTGAGATCCATGGATCCCAAAATATTATAAATAGAAGGGCACCCCTTGCTCTTCTTGGTTACAATAAAAACAAGTCTCTCTCTCTCTCTCATCACGCCCACTCTCTCTCTCTCTCTCTCATATGGCCGTCCACCATGGATGTCCTAGAGAGAGTCTTCATCGTCGCAGCGTCGTCGTTATGCTGCCCGATGGTTTGCTCGTGGATCTCCGTCTCCTTAGGTGCGCCTCGCTCGTGAGGAAGATGTCGGATCTCGTGTGTCGAGATCAGGAGATCCTCCGCTTGGATCATCAACATGGATTGCGAGAAGCACGCGTTTTATCAACACCTCGCAAGCGTCTCCTCCATTGGATCGGACTTGAGACAGGAGGTCTCTTCATTTAGAGAGTCGATCGCAACCACGCTTCAAGAGGTAATCCTATTACTTGTTTGTGGTTTAGACGAAACGATCCGAAAAGTGTTTCTTGGATAATGTGGTTTCGTCGCATGAATTTTTTTAATTTCCGTTGCATAGAAGAACTAGTACGACTAGTTGTTCTTCGTCGTATTCGATACGATGCTCACGCTTCCGTAATGCGCTTGAGGATCTCGCCATATCCTTCACTAGATACTACATGTGTAGCATGCACCATGTAGGCTTGTCAGAACAACACATGCATGGCATGACACACATATGTGATACATGGTTGTCCAGATATGTTGAGCACATGTAATAAATTATTTGCACCACATGGTACTCGTCTATCATTCGACGGACCGATTGAAGATATGGTCGTGCCTATGTGGAAGCACGTGTGGTTTAATATATGCTAGGTCACAGTAACAAGTTTTTTAAAGTTGTTGGATTGGCAATTAAATGTTATTATCCTGTGATTTTAAGCAATTGAGTCCTCGAGGACAGTGTGATTCCTTGTTTGACAGGCTGAGGGTTTGACAATCCTAAATAATGAAATAAAAGGGAACCACCAGTGTAAAATTGGAGTATTAGGTGGCTACATGCGGTAACATAACTTCATTAGATCAACGCAACATCCAATCTCAAAGTGTCTACAACTTCAGAGTCCACGAGAGGTAAGATAAATCATCTGGACTAACGTGTGGTAGAAGGAATTCGACTCAATGAGGAAAAAATAGTTTTTTTCAATAATAATAAGCTTTGCTAACTTGTCACACTTGTTTACCTTTCTCCTCTTTGTTGCTTAGGCTATCTAATCGTTAACCTATGATTTCTAGAACTTAACATGCATCGGTGAGCCATCATCCAGACTTTAGGCAGCTGACCACCCACTCGCCCAATAGTAGTTCTTTTTTTTTATTCTAGGCTAGTTAGTTCTTTTATGTCCTTTTCTTTCAGCTTGACATACATGTAGAAGAGTATAGTGGGATAGTTTCTTACGTAGGAAGGATTTATTTTATGAATGGAAAATCGTGAGAAGCTTCCTCTATAGAAATTTTATTGTAACTTTTTTCTGAATGTTAGTGTTATTATTGATGAAGTTATTGCTGAGTAATCGAGTTCGCTACAATCTAATGATAAATTAAAATTCAATGCCACTTTACGGTAATAGGCTATCGATGAGTGTAAGGTGGGCCCCAATAGGACACATGCTTTTAGGAGGGTTGCCCACCAAATTCTCACAATCTAGTAGTTCCATGTAGGCTTTTGGTTTACGCGTACCACACCCATCGCAACACATGATCTATGTCCGATGTACCTAAGATTGAGTTTAAAAAGCCTTGCAATTAGTGAGAGAGTCAGTGAATATTGTCGGGTCAACGATTTGTGGATTTCAATCGGGATCCCAATCATCGAGGGACGACACTGATAGTTTGAGGTAACTCCCGATTCTTTTTAATGCAATCTTGGACATAGACCACATTTGACTTAAATTAAACGACAGTAAACGAACATTAAATTTCCTTAGTTGCTTGCATCAATAGTCATTCTCGAATTCAATACACCATGCGACTCATCTTCGTGACAAGTAAAGACTATATTAGAATGGTGTGTACCTCATATTCATGGATACCACGCTTATCCTCTGAGCCTATGATAGTTTTATACCACAACACATATTTTCAATATAGGGCGTAAAATAGATAGGGATACGACCATAGCTATGTGCATATCAATATCTGATTATTCTCATCTTCAGCTGTAAAGCATGCAATATAGGATGTAAAAATGGATTTTCTCACCTAGCTTTCTATAACTTTGTTATCATAAATCAAGATAGATACATATATTATTTAGTTGTTACTGTTGATTGTAAACTCATACATACAATAACGAAGAAGGCAAATAATTGTCACAATGGGCATATGCTCGTCACATGATATGATTTCCCTCTCATCAAGTTTCAAAACGCACATTTCAATGAACAAACAATCTTCATTCCATACTTGTACAAGAGATTCACAATGACAATCATGGTACACGGCATGCGTGAAATTACCAAGGCAAGGGAAGAAGAAAATGACTCCCTTGTATTTTCCTCGTCAAACGATAAAGGGGCAATGAATGCACAACAAAGAGGGATTTATTATGGATTGTCATTTCATCGATAAATTTTGTCTGGAAAGGATACATGTATTATAAGATTGAGTCATTTTGAATTCCCGACTCACATTTGTTAGTTAGGATGCATGACACGTGATAATTATTACAGAAAAAGTAGCTGGTATTCTGAGATAATGTAACATAAATACCGGTAATCTTTTTTTGATAAGTAAAGATGTATTTCAATTATCAAGTAACACAAAATTTAACTAATACAAGTGATTCAGACTATCTCAGCCAAGCTAAGATTAGTAAAATAAATTCCAGGAGAAGGAGAACAAAGTGAATAATGCACGAGCGAGAGTGCAGATCTCAATCACGAATCAGATCGAACTCATGCACGACACTTGTGGCGATCATGATGGGGGGCCGTTGGGCACCAGTGGACCAGCGAATGTTTCTTTCCTCCCACAGACAAGATATTACCATAGCAAGCAGGAGAGCTGTACGTTCCCGGAGCCGGACATCATTGATGTTGGCAATGCTGGTCGAGAGAATGCTTAGTGGGGAATCCCATTGGAAGGCCAGGCCAATTGCGTTGGAGGCGTCCAGGATTACAATTTTGGAGTAGCTACAGCTTAGGAACAAGTGTTCATGTGATTCTTGTGCCTGGAGACAAAGGTGGCAGAGGGAAGCAGGGTAGATTGCGAACCGTGCAAGGCGATCGGTGGTGGGAAGACGTCCAAGTACTGCTTTGTAGGTGCAGAAAGACATCCGCGGGGGGATATTCTTGCTCCAAATGCATGGGGCCCAAGGCTGCAACGGTGCTGAGTGGCGGGTGAGCTCAACCGCACTGGAGAAGGAATAGCCCTTTGGTGAGAAAGTCCAGCGGAACAGGGGTGAAGCGTGGGGAGTGAATGGGGCAATGGCTCTGGAGATAGCGTCTTTAGCCCTCAGAATGGCTCTCCAGACGCGACTATCAGCGGGGGAAGGCAGTGCCTCCCAAAGGGAACAATTGTGAAGGTGCTTACGCCTCATGAAGGACGCCCATATAGAGGACTCCGCCGTAAGAAGCCTCCAAGACCAAGAGACCACCATAGCATCGCGGAGAGTAGCGAGGGAACGGATTCCGATCCCCCCTTCATTCTTCGGGAGGCAAAGGGTGGACCATGAGATGTCATGCCTCTTCCTCCCCCAAAGGAAGTTCGCGCAGCACATATCAATCTTGCGTACAGTGGCAGAGGGGATGATGGTGGCAGCAGACCAGTATAGTAGCACGCCAGCAATCACGGATTTCAGAAGTTGAGCGCGGCCGGCCAAGGAGAGGGTCGCTGCTTGCCAGCCATCAGGCAGGACCCTAACGCGGTCAACAAGAGTACCATGAATGAGCGATCTCCTCGAGCTAGGGGCAATGGGGATGCCCAAGTAAGAAGTTGGGAGAGGTTGACTGAGGATGCCGAGCTGTAGGGAGATAGAGAAGCAGACATGAAAGCACGTGGGACGAAAGATTTTGCTCTTGGTGGCATTCATCCGTAGGCCCGAAATTCTATGAAAATCACTTAGAATACGTTTTACTTCCAGAAGCGCATTCAGGGACCCCTTGGAGAAGATCAGTAAATCGTCGGTGTATATTAGGTGGGTTGGGGCAGTGGTCCGACCTCTACCCCAGGTCTTGAACGTTCCAATGCTAGCCGCAATCTCAAACATTGAGGATAGGGATTCCAAGCCAATGACAAACAGTAGGGGGCTCAACGGGTCTCCCTGCCTGAGCCCACGTGTACCTTTGAAGAAGCCATAGGGCGAACCGTTGAGGAGGATGGAGAAAGAAGCGGTGGCGATGCAATTTTGAATCCAGCCAACCCATCTGTCATTGAAACCCATAGCCTTCAAGGCGTCAAGAAGGAAGGAGTGCTCCATTGAGTCAAAAGCTTTAGCAAGGTCTACTTTAAGGCAAGCTTTGTTTATACTACGCCTTTTGTTAAAACCCCATAGTAGCTCCTGTGCCAATCTGATGTTGTCCCCAATGATCCTCCCCTTGATAAAAGCAGTTTGGTTGTGGGAGATGAGGGATGGGAGAACTTCCGATAACCGAGTGGCAAGCACTTTCGAGAAGATCTTGTAGACCACATTGCAGCAAGATATGGGGCGGAAATCCGCCATCCCCTTAGGCGCTGGGATCTTAGGCACCAAAGTAAGGAAGGTGTGGTTGAGTTGTCTGACCATGTTTCCCCCATTGTGTAGAAACGAAAGTGCATTGCAAATGTCACCTTTAACGAGCTGCCAATGACGTTTGAAAAATCTGGAGTTGAAGCCGTCAGGTCCTGGTGCCTTGTTGGAGTTGATTGACTTAAGAGCGCCCCATATTCCATCCTCCATGAAAGGGCGGGTGAGCCAAGTATTTGTAAGTTCCGTAATGATGTATTTTGGTGGCGGGGGGGCCTCCAAAGTTGGGCGAGGGGAATCCTGAGCAAGGAGGGTCTTGAAGTATGATAGAGCAGCATCAGCAACCTCCTTTGGTTTGTCAATGGTGTTCCCCGACCCATCTATGAGGGCGGAGATGTTGTTTCTGTTGTTGCGGATCTTGGAAGATACGTGGAAGAAATTGGTATTTCTATCTCCGAGCTTGAGCCAGTTAATCCTACTTTTCTGCTTCCATGTAGATTCAATGTCCCCATCAATGGCAATGAGATAGTCCTTAGTAGCTTTGTACAATTGTGCAAGAACATCGTCCCTCGGATCAACCCCCAGTGCGGAGTCGACAAGAGTGAGAAAATCCTTAGCCGAGTTCGCTTCGAGAAGAACATTACCCTCAGTCCTTGCCCATGCTTTGAGGCAAAGCTTGACATTCTTGATTTTTTGAGCCAACCGATAAAGTGGGTTTCCCTGGGGAGTAATACTCCAGGCATTAGTGACGATAACTTCGTACCCCTGGCGGTCCATCCAGTAGTCAAAGAAGCGGAAAGGTTTCGGCCTGGACACGGGCTTGGCGAGCTCAACAGAGAGAAGATGATGATCGCTTAGGTGAAGGGGGGAGTAAGAGCACTTGGAATTCGGGAAAGCAGTGAGCCATTCCTCATTGACTAAAGCCCGGTCTAACCTTGCCGCAATTCTCCCGGGGCCGATGCTAGAGTTGCTCCACGAGCAGAGGTTTCCAGTGGAGCTCAAATCAAGGAGCTTGCAGCTGTCTATACATGCATTGAACTCATCCAGAGCATCCCCATGCGGGGGACGTCCCCCAACTTTTTCATAGTAGTACCTGACGACGTTGAAATCTCCCATCAAGAGCCAAGGCGAGTCAATTAGGGAAGAAGCGTGCTCAAGGTGAGCCCAGAGTTGACGACGTTCCGACATAATATTTGATCCGTAAATAACGGAAATTGTAATGGTTTTCCCTCCAAGATTGGAGCACTTGAGTGTGATAGCTTGGGCACAGATCTGAATTATAGTGCAGTTCCATGAGGAGGTATCCCATAGCACGTATACCCTACCCAAAGGGGTATCATTATGGACGCAGGACCATCCCGTGGGAACATGTCGCGCAAATCGGGCCCTTCCTTGAGTCCTTATCTTAGTCTCTACAAGACCTATGATGGAGGCTTTTCTGTTGAGCAGTTCTTTCATGAAGGTCTTCAATAAGGCAACGGTAATCCCTATTTGAAGAATGGTATATAAAAATGGATAAGGCAAAGTTAGGGTTAATATGGAATAAGAAAGATGGAATAATTATCTTCGGTTAAGGAAACTCACGGAGAAAAAAACCCTTGAACACTGTTCTCACGGAGAAATAAGTCCGGACTCCGGAGCCACCGGAAAACCCATTTTTACCGTTCAATGCCAATGGAAAACCCATTTTAGCCCTCATTCCTTGTTTCCCAAGGCTTGGTCTGCAAGGAAGGAAGAAAAGGAGTCACCATCCCCTCAGGATCTCTCACCAACCCTAGGCTCAGCAGGAGAGATCGTAAGAAGAAGGTGAAGAAGAGATCGTAAGAACCTCCCCGACACCATGGCCCGGTACGACCGCGCGATCACGGTGTTCTCTCCCGACGGGCACCTGTTCCAGGTGGAGTACGCATTGGAAGCCGTCCGCAAGGGCAACGCGGCCGTGGGGGTGCGGGGCAGCGACTCCATCGTGCTGGGCGTGGAGAAGAAGTCCACGGCAAAGCTCCAGGACTCACGATCCGTGAAGAAGATCGTGAGCCTGGACAGCCACATCGCCCTCGCCTGCGCGGGCCTCAAGGCCGACGCCCGCGTGCTCATCAACAGGGCCCGCATCGAGTGCCAGAGCCACCGCCTCACCCTCGAGGACCCCGTCACCGTCGACTACATCACCCGCTACATCGCCGGTCTCCAGCAGAAGTACACCCAGAGCGGAGGCGTCAGGCCCTTCGGCCTCTCCACCCTCATCGTCGGTTTCGATCCCCACACCGCCGTACCGTCCCTCTACCAGACCGATCCCTCGGGGACCTTCTCCGCCTGGAAGGCCAACGCCACTGGCAGGAACTCCAACTCCATGCGGGAGTTCCTCGAGAAGAACTACAAGGAGACCTCCGGCAATGACACCGTCAAGCTCGCCATCCGTGCCCTACTGGAGGTATCCGTTTGCGACACCTACACCATTTTTTATTCCTTTCTTTATGTTTTATCTGCAAGCATAAAAACAGCTACTTATCATGATGTGCTTCCAAAGTTCTACTGCCGAAATTTTAAAACAACAAGAACGCGTTCTACTGCCAAAGTTATGCAAGGAGCCCTCCACCCTTTTTTCTGGAGAGTCTGGCGCTTAGAAACCGGGTAGGCCAGCTGTGTATAGGTGGGAATGGGTGAAAAAGGGAGTTTACAGTGGCTCAGGTATACATGCTTCTGTTGGGTAGATTTTGTTTTCATACATTGGTGCGGCATTGTATCAAGGAATAGGATTCTGTTGAAGTTAAGGTTTCTCTCCTGTTATTAGGAGGAAAATGTTGATAGCGAAGATGTAAATGGATTGGTGGTTGGTGGATGGATGGGTTCGAGTTACAGGCTATGCTGTACAATGTCATGCCATAAACAACAACAACAACAACAAAGCCTTTTCACACAATTAAGTAGGGTCGGCTACATGGATTCTTTGCCTCCATTTAGATCTATCTTGGGTCAATCCCGTGCTAATATCCAAAAAACTAAGATCCCTTCGTATAGTCTCTTTCCAACACTTCTTGGGCGGTCCTCGCCCCCTCTTAGTCGGCTCAACATCCCAACACTCGTATCTCCTAACTGGTGCATCGACTGATCTTCTTTACAAATGACCAAACCATCTTAAACGGTTTTCTCGCAGAATGTCATGCCATATCGAATATAAAATTGGAGTTGCTTCCACATATCTCTTCCCTCTCCCTCCCTTCTCGTTCATTCCAGTCCGTCACCGTTGTTTTTTCTCTCGACTCAAAAAATGTTGCGATTTCACCTCTTCTTCTCTTACCCACAAATTTCAGCCACATCAATGAAAATCCATATCTGCATCCATTTATTTTCTCAACATTCGTATTCACAGTAGTATGGAATACAACTTTCACGTCTGTATTCATATTCTTTGATGTACTTGAGTTTTCATATCCACATCCATATTCATCGGACACAAATGAGGTTATCTATATCATCTATAAATGAATGCGAATAGTAACAAATACAAATATATTCACATTTATTTACATCCCCCGGGGAAGTGATGCTGCCAAGCATGTGGACTATGTTCATTCCTAGGCTGGAGAGAGACAGACACTTCTTATTTTGTCTGACAATTTGCTGGTGCAATGTATTTGCAATGGACTATGTATTTCGGTCAAATTCATGCTGACTGTGTTGGTACTGGGCAGGACCCAACAGCCACTTTTGTTCTTCATAAGGGTTTCCTATTCAAAGGCCACCAACTATGCATCCCGGCCACGTCCCTTCGAGAGAACTTAATTTCAGAACTACACAATGGAGGGTTAGCTGGACATTTTGGACGAGACAAAACCTTGATCCTTCTCCAAGAACGCTTTTATTGGCCGCAGTTGCGAAAGGATGTGACAAAATTCGTACAGAAATGCCAAACATGTCAAAGATTGAAGGGCCACCGGCAGAACACTGGACTATACACACCCCTACCCATTCCTCTGCGACCTTGGGAAGACATCACCATGGACTTTGTGCTAGGATTACCCCTCACTGCGTGAAAAGTTGACTCTATCTTTGTGGTTGTGGATCGATTTTCTAAAATGGCACATTTCATTGCATGTAGGAAAACCTCAGATGCATCTCATGTCGCTGATTTGTTTTTTCGTGATGTCGTCCGTTTGCATGGTGTCCCACGTTCTTTTACTTCGGATCGTGATACTCGGTTTTTGAGTCATTTTTGGCGCACGCTTTGGTCCCGTCTTGGTACTCGTTTGCAGTATAGCACCGCTTATCATCCACAAACAGACGGGCAAACTGAAGTAGTTAACAGGTCATTAGGAAATTTGTTGCGATGTCTTGCAGGGAACTCTCCGTCCAAATGGGATCTAATTCTTCCCCAAGTTGAATTCGCATATAACAGTTCCACTAATAGGTCCACCGGAAAATCGCCCTTTAAGAGTGTGTACGGCTTTCCACTTACCCAATTTCTTGACCTAAAAGCCACAACCATGCAAGGGAGAAGTAGTGCAGCTGCTGAGGATCTGGTCGAACACCTAAATCACATCCATACTGAAATCCGAGCCAAACTCCAATCCATGACCCAGAAATACCAAACCCAAGCCAACCTACACCGAAGAGAGAGCGAGTTCAGAGTTGGAGAATTAGTGATGGTCCACCTTAAAAAAGAGAGGTTTCCTTTGAGAGTCCACCAAAAATTGAGTGAACGGAAAATTGGTCCATTTCGAGTCCTCAAAAGGATTGGACCCAATGCATATTTACTCGACCTGCCGCCAGACGTTTAGACATCACCGGTCTTCAATGTATCAGATCTCTTCTTATATCATGGAGATAACAGACCGATGACACCCCAGTAGCAGTTCCCGCCAATGATGATATGCGCCAACCGCCAGCCGCAACCGATGCTGATCAGATTGAAGATATTGCAGACATCCGAGATATGACGACTAGACGTGGTCTCTTCCGACGATATCTAGTCAAATGGAAGGGACGACCTTTTACCGATTGCACCTGGATTGACGAGGATGAACTCCAACAACTCCGCCCCGATATACTTCAGAATTTCCACGATGCCATCTCGACGGAGCGAGATTCTTTTCAGCAGGGGGGAGTTGATGCATCATGATAGCCATTTTATGAACATTTGTGTTATTTATTCTATTTAGCATTTGTTTTGTTTATTTGATTTTATTTCATTCCCATGTAAAAGGCTCATTATAAAAGGCCTCTTTTTATATTTTTTCCTTTGATTTCTTCTTTCCCTAATTTTAGGGATTTGTTGCTTCTTTTGAGGGGGAGTAGCCTCTATAAAGGGCTCCCTTTGTATTAGGTTTTTTTAAGTTGAAGTTGAATTAAGTAATTGTTTTCCCATCCCTAATTCTCTTCCTCTCTCTCTTTTTCTCGGATTCGGCCGCCCTTCCCCTTCCCTCTTTCGCGTGCACCCATCCCGAACCCTACCAGCGCCGCCACTTCCCCCCCTCTCTTCTTCCGATTCCCCCTTCCCCTTGCCTCCTCTTCCGATTTCGCCTTCCCCTCCCCTCCCCTTTCTTTCTCCCGTTCGACCCGAACTCCCTCCCTTCCCTTCCTTCCTCTCCATCACCGTTTCCCCCTCCGCCCGCAACTCCAGCTTCCGCCTCCCTCCGAAACTCCCTTCCCTACGGCCTCCCTGCGCCCAGCCTTCTCCAGCCACGCGACAACAGACTGTCACTATCACTCCTGCTCTCCCTTCTCACGCCGCCCCTTCCCCGACGCCTTGCACCATTTCCGGTCACCCCCTCTCGCGCCAGAACAGTGCGCCGTCGACACCCCATCACCGATCGCCACCGCATCCACTCCCCGACCCCGCGGCGCCTCCCTTTCCTGCCACTTTCGTTGCTGCCCGTTTAGTCGCCCAACCGCAGTGACGACACCATCTGCCGCGCCTCCCCGCTCCCGCACCCGACAGTCCAACGGCGGACAGTTTTTGTGACGATCAGATCTGAAGTGCACCTACGAGCCTCTTGCTGGTTGTGGTACGAGTGTATTTTTCCCTATAATTTTTCCACCATACAAAATTAGCATTGTGGCTGTTGCTGTTTAATTTGGTGATTAATTGAGATTCCAAACCTGCAATATCGTTATTAGTTTCCGTTAGCCATTTAACTACTTGAGTGCCCAACGTTTGTGGAATAATCGGTATTAAACTGCGAGTATCACGGTCATTATTGTACTGATTTCTGCCTGTCGCTCTCCATTTATCATTTGCGTCATTTTGATTCCTTAGTTCCATTGTTTAGGATCGTCATCTAGGTTATTGCACGCATAGGTTGCATCAGCGGCGGGGAGGTTAGGGCACGAGAGAGGAGGGGAAGGAGGGCTGTGGAGTGGAGAAGCCGCGGCTGGAGAGGGCGCGAGGAGAAGGGGCGCGGGTGGGGAGGAACTTCGGAGGCGGCGGCGGGGAGATAGGGTTACGGGGGAAAGAAAGTAGCGGGGGAGAGGGGAGGGTGCGGGACCGAGAGGAGAGAGAGAGAATTAAGTGGGGAAAATTTACTTCATTCAAAACTTAAACCCACCCTAATACAAGGGGGCCTTTTATAGAGGCTAATTCCCCCCAAAATAAGCAACAACTTCCTAAAATTAGGGAAAGAAAGAAAACAAAAAAAAGAAGGATAATAAGGCATTGTATAATGAGCCTTTTACATAGGAAATAAATAAATAAGATAAGCAAAACAAATGATAAATAAAATAAACAAACAAATGTTCACTAAAATTATTATCATGCTGCATCATTGATGCTTCCTAAGTGGCGACGTTTGTTTGCAAAAGTGGCGATAGTTGGGAGGTCTGATAGGATCTTGTGGGTTGAAATGGAGACAAGCTCACGAAGGAGACATCGTTGGTGGACTCTCAATCAGTGAAAATCATGCTCAAAAGGGCTATCGATGGTTTTGGGTTGGTGATGTCTTTATATATAAACCTATGGTGGCGTCATAGTAATATTTGATTAGTTGGATACAAGGGATATAAAACCACACTTTTGGCAGCAACCCTAGTTGACGAGTAATTGCACCCTTTTTGCGACAGATTGCCTTGGTGATATCGGTGGTCGGGATTTTGATTGTGAAACTTTTGGAAATTGATTTTTTTAATAGTAAGTCTGATAATTTTGGGGGTCCTCTCATTGGACAAAGAAAGATATTACAGTAGAGCCCATATGATGCATGACCTCTACAAGAAACTACTATTTAAACAAATGTCCAACATGACCTGCAAAAAATATCAAACTTATGTGCTACCTTGGAGTTTTCTCAAGGCTTTTTTATCGGCCTTTCGAAAATTTGGAGTTTTATTTATAGATTCCTATTTCGGATGAAGCCACAAATTAAAATCCAAGCAGTAATTCAATGTCTCACTCATCCCTTCCCCTGAATCAAAGTGTTTTTCATCTTCATCTTCTCCCCATGTAGCAAGGGTTTTAAAATTAATAGACGACACCTCCAAAGTTTATATGTTTTAAAAACACTTAAGCTGCTGCGACTCTTGTTGCTTTGTCAATGACCAAGTAGGGGTCATGAAAAGATCCTCCATACAACAACCTTACTTTTGGAAATTGATCGGGGAACTACAACTTGAGTTTCTTGACGGAGGTTCACTTTGTATTAGTTCATTGTGAAGATTTGAATATGATAAGATTCTAATATGGTTAATGCAGTCTTTTTAGCTCTCCAATGTTGAGGGCACACTTAGGAGTAGGTTATATCACACACATTCACTGTGAGTCTTGAGTAAATTTTTGCGCTTGTCATCACACTTTAAGTTTGAGAGGTCCTTGATGTTGGTTCTAGGATTCAAGCTTTTGTTGGTTGATTATTGGAGTGATGAATATATTGACGTTTTGTAACTTTATGTTGATTTGGGGGCTTCTAGGATAATGTTTGCAATAATGCCTTAAATGAGACAAATGATACACGTGGAGAGTGGTAGGTCTGGCTTGGTGGAGAACAACTGACCCATGTGTTGGGGCGTGCTTGTGCTTAGGTGTAAACATTAGTTGGTTGCAAGGAGGTATACATGAGAGAGGTTGAGTGGTAACAAAAATCTAGGGCCACTTGGTTTAATGGTGATGATGCTAATATAACCCTTTTCCATTTCTTGGCCAATGTAAGAAAGATGATAAATTACATTGGGGGTGGTATTGGTTCTCTTGTTCAAAGCGGGTATTAGGTAAGCAAGGCGATGGCGTACTACTTCAAGAGATTACGTAGATAATGGTTTGACCTTGGTTCAAGGTGGTTCTATAGTGCAAGGCCTCAAGATTCGGGTTCGGTCACTATTTCAGTGAGTGACCAAAATAAAAATCAAAATTCGACCGAAATTTCGGTCATTTCGATCATTTTTGAACCGACCCCCCATATTTCGGTAAATATAGGCCATTTCGGCCGAATTTCTGTCACCCACCGAAATCAAAATTTGACCAAAATTCGATCGAATTTCATCGAAATTGGATCCAATGCTATAGAGGGGCCAACAGAATTGGAGAGGCTCATGGAGGGTTTGAGTCGTTTGACATGCATTTCCTCGAAGCATGGGATGTGGCTGGCTATTGATGACTTATAATGCAATAGAAGTACGGAACCCTGGGGTTGGTTATGTGCCTGCTTTTCTTCTTCAACGAATTTTGGGAGGTTGTGCAACACGTGTCATTTGATGTATTCACAAAGTTCTAGGTTAGGGGTTTAGGTTTTGAAATTCTCATGCCTTGAGTTTTCTTTTACCGAAGAAGGATGTGCTTTTAGCATTGGGAATTACAATCCTAATGCATTGTCAATCACTATCTATCAAATTGTGGCAAAGCAATCAAAGTAGGGAATTTGGCATTGATTGTAAGTTTTTGCATACGACTTTCATTTCCAGTAGATTGTTGATGTATATATTGGTTATGGCTTCGAAGTTGTTTTGGATTAAAAACATAGACATGTTTTTGGGTTCTCACGGAACATGGATGGGCCGAAGGCATATTGTGCGGACAGGTATTTTTTTACAGAGCTAACACAAGAGGGACTTTCTTGATGTCTGAAGTTCGTATATAACGTAATGTGTCACCCCCATGCGGCTTTCGATTTTGATTAATGTTGGTTGATTGATGGTTACTTTTAGCTGCAACAATGTGTCAGACATGGCTGTTTGCTCCCTGATCCCTCACTAATGTTTGTCATCTTGGCCAATGTGCTTACAATTGCTATCTAGTCGGCAGTCCGGGAGGTGCTTCAGAGGTTACATAGACATTGGGATCTCTATACTGATGCTGCAATATGTTGGTGACACTGTTTACTTTGTTTGGAGAGGGGCTCATGAGGCAAGAAGGCTCTCGATGTTGCTTGATGGGTTTCTTAGGTCTGCATATTAATAAGTAAGTTACTTTTGTTGCTTTTGGTCTTGAGGAGTTTAAGGTTGAGACTTGTGTGGTGTTGTTGAGAGATATTTTAAGGAGGTTACACGTCAAACATTAAATATACTTTTTAGAGAAGATGGAGAGTAAATTGGTTGCCTAGAAAGCTAGACGTTGTTCAAGGGATAGGCGAATTGGTGGTTTCTCATGTCAGTTTTTTCACAATATTGTTTTTCAATATGTCAGGGTATGTTGCCAATAAGATTCAAGGGATACCGAATTTGAGGTCGGATGAGAGGGGGGAAGGGTGCCTCGAAGGCGACTCGCGAATGGTGCGAAGTCTACCGCGTGGGGAAGGAGAGAGAGGCTACTTCTCGTTCTCGCAGCAGTGATGGCGCAAAGGTGGGTGAGAAGGTTCAAAATTCTCGGGTGGGTTCGCAGGAGGCTGCTACTGTGGAGGTGTCCGGAGGGGAGGAGTTCGGCGGTTCGAGGGGATGGGTGCAGGTATCACATAGGAAGTTGGGGCGTCGTTGCTTCCGTTGGAGGGGGCGGGGGCACATTGCTTTGGCTTGCGCCCTTCCCCCTCTCTATTTCGCGTGTGGTCGGGTGGGCCACCGTCGTGTCCAGTGTCCGGGTGCGTCGCTTCATGGTGCGTCGTCTCCCGGCAGGAGTGGGGGGCCTCAGGAGGCGGGAAGCCTCAGGAGGGAAGGCCTGACGTGCTTGGGGGCGTGTAGTACTGCACCTGGTACGACATTTGCATTGTGATGACTTCAGGATTTGGTTAGAAGACAGATCGACGAAGGGTGTGCTGGTGAAGAGGTTCCTGAGGCCGGATGCATTCGCAAAGAACACACATGACATGGCATGATGTTAATACGGGGTGTGGCTCCCCAATATTAGACAAGGTAATATACATGCAGGGGAGGGCTGTGCTGCGTCGTGTGCGGGTGGCTTCTCGCCCATCACCGCACTGTTGAAGGAAGTCTCGATTTGCCTGGGCGGAGGCTTCTCCGGCGACATCGTCCCTCTCGTCGGAGGTTGTTACTGTGTTCGTGGCCTCTCGGCCGCTCGGAGGACGCAACTCCTGGGCTCGCGGGCGGACGGAATGGTTCTATGGAGGCTGCCTAGATTCACGGATGGGGTGGGTCGTCCGACGACTCGGGTGGCACTTGTGTGCGGCACACCGTTCTTATCTCGCACAGTGCTTGCCCTGAGGTCGGCGCTCTGGATCTTGGGCGAGGTCCTCGAGATCCTTGAGGATGGAACTTGGCAGGCAGTGATCCTGAGGTGGTGGTTGCTATTTTGGAGTGCACCGGGGAGACCCCCAGATGCTCGGAAGCTGTGCTGTCGGTTGGTCGCTTCTCTTTCAGGCTTCAGGTTTTCATTCTCGATCCGCCGCCGTCGCCGGTGGCTGCGGGTGCCGCCCATTGCCTGTCCCTCGCTTACACGGTGGGGACATTACGGTTACCCAGGAAACGACCTCTATCGCCTCTGCGCAGGGCGCTTTGGCTCCTGCTTCTTTGGTTGGCTTCTCCGCTTCTGCGTCGTTGGGTGGCGCTTCGGCTTCAGAGTCTTTAGGTGGCGCTCCGGCTTCTGCGGCGCTTTGTGACACTTCGGCTCCTGCATCTTTGGTTGGTTTCTCGGGTTCCACAACGCTAGATGTTGCTTCGGCTTCCGCGATGTAGCGGAGGGGTCGCCTCGGTTGGGGGAAGCCCAAGACACTTCGAGAAGTCAACAAAATCTGGAACCAGTCTCTCAGGCGTTGACGGCGGGCTGCCATTTGGATTATGAAGCGTTGGTAAATGGAAATCTGTTGACGTTTGATGTCCCTCCGGGTGGCCCACTGGGTGACAGCATTAACTCCTCGCATACTATTCACGTGACTTCGACGCTTTGTCGGATACTTCTTTTGGGTGATCAGTGCCCGCTTATTTCAATTAATTTTAGCGGGCTCTTCTACTCGACGCTCGGGGGCGCGTCGAGCTCTCTTGTACTTTCGGGGAAGGCCCCCCCGACCCTCTTGGATGATGGTGTCTGCTCCCCCTGGCGGTGGGGAAGGGGGACTTCAGGTTGGGCTTTGCGGCAACTGGGGTTTGGGGGACTCTCGGTAAACACCCTTCTTTCGCCGAGATTGTTTGCCCCTCCTCTGTGGCAGCAGGGGCTTCCGTAAGCTCCACATATGTTGGGGGCTGGGCTGACAGAAGATTCGGAAAGAGGTACCGCTGGAGACCTCGTGCCAGGGCGGGGCTTGTAGCGGCGGGGACCTCCACGGTCTCGGGATTGAAGCTTCAGGTGGCAGAGGCCGCAGGGGTGGTCAACATGTGTGGAGGGGCTGCAACTTGTTCCAAATGAAGGTCCTATCTTGGAACGTGAGGGGTTTGGGTGACCCGGAAAAAAGAAGGGTTTTGGGCTCAAGGTTTGTTGAGTAGGACTGTGATATGGTTTTCTTGCAGGAGACCAAGCTTAGCTCGGTCTCGAATTTCGATTGGCTTTCTTTTGGCGTCGGTGCCATCTCCGACTTTGAATCGATTGGGGCGATTGGCTCGGCGGGGGGGATCCTTGTTGCATGGAAGGGCTCCATCTTCCTGCAACGCACGGTGCTGAGGGGTCGCACATCCTGACTGTTCTGTTCAACTGCCTCCGCTCAGGGGCAGCGCTGGCGGTTCGTGCCTCTATGGTCCTTGCCGGGCGACAGACTCTGTGGTTGGACCTGAGACTTGCTAGGGAGGCCTTCCCGGGCGTGCCCTGGCTGGTGGGAGGTGACTTCAACGTCACCTTGCTTTCGTCTGACAGACCGGGGCTGCGGGGCGGCCAGGACCCTGGCTCTGAGGCCTTTGTTGAGACAGTGGAGTCGTTGGAGCTGGAGGTGATGGTTGCGGCTGGAGCTAGGTACACTTGGCGTAGCTCCAGCTCCAGTTCGCGCATTGACCGCTTCCTGGCGTCGTCTGAGCTGCTGGAGATGTTCCCGCTCGCGTCCGTGGCTACGAGGGCGCGCACGAGGTCGGATCACACGCCCATCCTCTGGGACTCGGGCGACCCTCTGCCCGCTCGTGGCTTCTTCCGCTACGAGAGGGCCTGGCTGCTCGAGCCTTCTTTCAGGGATCTGGTCGCGTCGCACTGGGGGTCGATTGTTGCGACCGAGACGACGACGCTGAGGTTCGTCCAGAAACTGAACTCTCTGCGTGCGAGGTTGTGCGCTTTCAAGCGGGAGTCGAGAGAGCTCCGTCGGGCTGCCAGGACGGAGGCAGATGGCATTGTCAACTTGTTTGATGCCTTGGAGGACGAGCGTCCCCGGGCGGGGGATGAGCTGGTGCGCCGTTCTGAGGCGCAGAAGACAATCTTCGATGAGGACAGGAAAAGCGTCACCGAATGGAGACAAAGGTCCAGGCATAGATGGCTTACAGAGGGAGATGCAAACACGACGTTTTTCCACAAGGTAGCCAGCTGGAGGAGAAGGGAGAATTTCATCAGATCGATGCTCATTGAAGGGGAGCTAGTTGAGGGAAATGCTGAGTTGGGGAGGGCGATTGCGGACCACTTCTATAGAGTCTCTGCGAGGGCTCCCGTTAGGCGTTGGAGGTGGACGGGCTTGGGCGCGACGCGGTTATCTGACGCTCACGCGTCTAGCCTAATCATGTCGGTTACGATGGAGGAACTCAAAGCGGCTGTTTGGAACCTCAACGGCGACGACGCGCCAGGTCCTGATGGTTTCCCTGTTTCCTTCTACAAAGATTTCTGGGAGCTGGTTCGCGGGTGTTAAGAAAATAAACATGCGGAAGCAAACATGGAAAAAGAATAAACATCAAAGAAGAACGCGGGATTTAATGTGGAACCCTACTCCGTGAGGAGCGAGATGAAACCACGGGAGAAACCCTCAAAGGGGCATATGCTTCTATTGACTTTCTCAATGAGTACAGGGGGTCTGGGGCTCCTTATATAGCCTCTCCAGTGCCTCCAAGTCCCACCACTGGACGATGTGGGGCTAAACATTGGATGGGGTAAATGGATCTTCTCCAAGATCCAATTACCATGCCACAACTCAATGGGCGCATACAACTTATACTCAATGGGCGCATACTTAGAAGAATATCGAGACTAGATGGAAGCAATATTTCCATAAGCGTTTCATTGGGGAAGGAAATAGAGAAATCATTTTGGGTGATCTAGCTAGTAGTGAAAGTTACTTGAATCGTGCAAGCTATAGACGAATTCAAAGAGAGGCAGTAGAGGAGGCTTTGAAGGTTATGAGCCTTGGGAAAGATGTAGGACCAAATGACATTCTTATAGAAGTATGGAAACTTTTAGGTGACCATGGTTTGACTTGACTTATAAATTTATTCAATGTTATTTGGCGAAGTAAGAAAATGCCTGAAGATTGGAGAAGTATCGTGGTACCTCCTTGTATGAATAACGGGGACATTCGAAATTGTTCAAATTACAAAGGTATCAAGCTGATGAGTCACACTATGAAAATTTGGAAACGTACGGTCGAAAGAAGGTTGAGGCAAATTTTCAAAGTAAATGAAAATTAATTCGGATTCATGCCAGGTTACTTAACTATGAAGCCATCCATTTGTTGAGAAAAATAGAGATTTATGGAGCTAAAAAGAACCTCTATATGTTTTTTATTGATTTTGAGAAGGCTTATGGTTCTGTCCTACGCGAGATATTGTGAAGAGTTTTGGAGAAGAGGCAAGTACATGTCTTATACATTAACCTCATAAAGGATATGCATGATAGGGCTTTATCTTGTGCAAGGATCCAGTATGGAAAGACTGATTATTTTGACATCAACATTGGTTTACGTGAAGATTCAACTTTATGTCCATTTCTTTTACTTTGATTATGGACGAGTTGACAAGTCACATTCACGATGAGATACCTTGGTATATATTATTTGCTGATGATATTATGTTAATTGATGAGACTAGAAATGGAGTAAATGAGAAGCTTGAGGTCTGGAGACATGCATTGGAGACTAAAGGATTTCGTATACGTAGGGTCAAGACTTAGTATATTGCACTTTTGATGGAATCTATGATGAAGGAATTGAGGTGAAGATTGTTGATAACACTCGGAAGAGAGATTCTTTTACGTGGGATTTATTTTACAACATGATGGAGAAATTGATTGAGATGTTACTAATAGAATAAATGCCTGTTGGCTAAAGAAGAGAGGATCTTCTACTGTTTTCTGTGAGGATCTTCTATTGTTCTCTGTGATAAGAAAATTTCTTTAAAAATAAAAAAAGTTTTACAAAGCAGCCGTAAGACATGCTATGCTCTATATATTTTAATGTTGGCATGTGAACCATAGACATGCGCAGAGAATGGCAGTAGTAGAAATGAAAATGCTAAGGTGGATGTGTGGACACACATGTAAAGATCGGATTCGGAATGATGCAATCAAAAGAAAAGTTGGTGAGGTTCCAATCAAGATGCGAGAAAACCGCTTAAGGTGGTTTGGCCATTTGCAAAAGAGGTCAGCTGATGCACTGGTTAGGAGATGTGAGTTTTGGGATGTTGAGCCGACAAGAGAGGGCGAGGACGACCCACAAGTGTTGGAATGAGATTATACGAAGAGATCTTAGTCTTCTGGATATAATCTCGAGATTGGCCCAAGATAGATTTGAATGGAGGCAAAGAATCCATGCCGACCGTACTTAATTGTAGAAAAAAGACTTTGTTATTATTGACTAAAACTTGCAAAGTATGTGGTTGGCCCCATGTGATTTTGACCTACGGTTCAATTTACCACCCATAAGTTTGTGGACTTGATTTGCTCCTGAGGTTTTGTAAGTTCATTTACACCGCTTGATATTTTTAGGACAAATGAAGGTTGTCCCCTAAGCTTCCTTTTCTACGACTCCCGAGGGAGATTCTATGCAATTGCTCATTGTTCAGAAAGTCGGTCCAGGTGGTCACATATGCAGCCACAAACCCTGTAGCGTACCGCATAAGACATATGCGCTGGTCATGCGGTATGTGCGCATACTCGGTCAGATTAAACCGCATATGCGGTCACATATGTAATATGGCTTGTTGAGTTTCTGTAGCCTCTAACCCAACCATACCCGACCCGATAACCCTAATTTACCCACTCGATAACCCCAACCATATCCACCGTCCCCCACTCGACGCTTTGAAGCCCCATCAAAATCCCTAGCCCACCCTCTACGCTACGAAGCCAAGCCCTAATATGTGCTTCTCCGCCTCCAGTGTGCGCCACCAATATGTGCTCCTCCGCCTCCGGTGTGCTCTGTCAACTGGTACTCCTTCGCCTTCAGTGTGCTACTCCGCTAACACAGGCTCCTCGACCTCCACCTTGGGTGTACTTCTTCGCTAACAACTAGGTTTTTTTTACAGAAAGACAATGCTACATGGTAAAAATCTATGGATATTATCTAATGATTTAATACGATTCAAGTACTTTCTGAACCTATGATGGACTATGGTTTAATATACGATTCAAGTATTTTCTGGTGCGAGTATTGATCTGATTTCGACTATATTGATCTGATTTCAACTAAGTTTATATTATTTACTGCTGCTGTTATTTATTTTCTGGGATCATCACCTAAGTTTCTGCCTGCCCTCCACTTTAGTGCATATATTTGACCTCTTTACGAAAATTAGATCCATGGTAATGATGTGCTATAGCGTAAGAACATCAAGGATAGTTCGTTATCCATTTAGGGATGTTCAAAGGGTTATAGTCCTTTGTTTCCCGTTTTATTGGATCTAAACAAATCACAAAAAAACACGTAACAATTTATTCACCATCACTTTTAATTTGCCATTTTCCCTATTTAGTTGGTTGAATCACATTGTACAAAAAAGTCGTCACTTCATATTTCTTCCATGTTATATTTTTTTGAAACATAAATATCTAATGTTTGAATTTATTATTATATTTTTAATTATTTTTATATTAAAATAATAGAAATCGCATAATCCACATATACTTCCGCTGTCCGTTTACTCACTTTATACCGCCTGGCCGAACGAATACTGCATACCGACTCGACTTTTGGAACCTTGCAAGCAATTTCTATTTGATGTTGAGGAATGAGATGCTCTTGGAGCATTGGTTTTAGTGCTGGACAGAAATCTGTAATTTCATTTTGTACGCGGGATCCCGTTTTTGCAATCTAAATGTCTGCCCGGATCCCCTTTTTTTTTGGGGAAAGCTGGTGGCCCTTTTGGCATGTGGAGTCTTTGATGCGGCCTTATTGGCCTTGTAGATATTTAATCCCTTGATCAGGATTTAATTTTGCAGCAGAGTTGGATGAACTATTCATATAATGGTTTTTCTTGCAAATTAAAAATGATTATTTCATTGGATTAAGTTGCAATTTGTGGATCTTCGTATGCAGGAAACACTAGTTTTCAAGATGAGATAGAGCTGCAGTCATGTTGCAGCCAACATCATGGCAGTAAAATGATGTATTTTTGAAGCTAGAATTTATTAGCCTGAAATTGTAGGCGTTGATAGCTTAGTGTAAACTACTAATGCCTCTCAGAACATGATGGTATATGGGTTTTACATATAATACATACCCCTGTATTCTTTGAAATTGCCAGTCAACTATTATAGTCTTTATAAATACGTCACAATCTCTGTCAAAGTGCTTCAGCTTACATAGTTTGCCCATACATCTGAGTTTGTTGGTCGAACTGTTAATTACGAAAAGAATCCTCACATTTAGGGCTGTGTGTGGTAAGACGTTGAACACGTATCGACCTTGAACAGATATTCAAATCATACAGATTGGGTACCTGATTTGAGGCAGCACATTTTCCGTAAGTAATTCGAATGGGTTTCTGCGGGTACCTGCAAGGCTGAGAGAACTCAAATAGATCTAGATGAGGCATATGTACCCAAAAGTGTGAGAACCACTTATTTACTTTATTAGTAATCCTTTGTCCAAACTGGACAATCCAATCTCTCTTCCCCCGGTCATTTAAGCCTGTCTAACTCGAGACATCCATCATACTCGGTTCATCATTATGCCAAAATCTCTTCTTGAATCTTTGAGTCCTGCTAATGCTAAGAAATTTTAGGTGATTGTGTTAATGCTTCGAGCCCTTCATCCGATGCCGCAAATTATTGGATAGTTGTTCCAACACCTCCAATCCTTTTTCTGATGCCGTAAACTCTGGAGTGATAGTGCCAATGCTTCGAATCCCTCATCTATAGCCTCTTCTCTCACTTTCGACACACTCGTAATTGTGTGATTGCAAAGTCTTAATTTTGTTCAATTAGGACAGTCAGTAAGGAAAGTGACAATTTCATCTTCGGCTCAAACATTGAGACCAAAAATTCAACCAATAGCCAAATTATATTACATAAAGGAGCTTTGACTATATTTGCTTTGTACTTGGCGTCGTTCGTGGAGCAAATTTTTTTGATTAATGTCTTTCCATATTGGTCACTTCAGCAAAAGATTTTGATTTATATATTGGTCACTTCTTTCCCTAAAACTATTTTTTGATTTGTTATTTCTAGTAGATAGGGAATAGGCTAAATTATGGTCAAATCGGATAAGCTTTGTAATTCATCTGATTTGATTTTAATATTTCACCTAATATGTTACTAAAATACAAATGACTTGTCTACCATTTTTTATCAATATCATGGATAATGTGATCCATTTCTTCCAATGGATACCATGTCCAATGGATATCCATTTTATTTAGAGTGGATCAGTCTGTTGACATTGTAGCACCATTCGATGCCGTAAATTATTGGATAGTTGTGTCAACACCTCCAACCAAGGTTTTAAAAACTGAATCGGACATCAAATCGGGCATGTATCGATTTTTGGTTTTTATGATCAGATCAATGAGAACGATCAGTCGGACCGGTGATGACGTCAACATTTCAAAAAAATCGGAAAAGATCGAACCGTTGTATTGTTGGTTTGGTTCATACGGTTCAATCTGGTCGAACCGAGTTAGACCGGTATATCATGCAAATAAATACGAAAAATGCTACATCATGTCTTTCGAGGATTTGTTTACTCTTGTCCTTCCAAGTTTTTCCGATAACACTTATACCCCTATTTTTAATACAATTGCACGCGTCTCCTATATTTTTACAAAATCAATAGTAGTAGCATTTTATTAATATACTTGTGCTCCCATTTTATACCAACATAAGGATGATATTGTGTTTTTTTAAGAAAATATAGGAGCACAAGTGAAATTGCTTAAAAGTTAGGCATATAAATGTTCTTAAAAAACTATAAAGATCATAATAATCATATTTTATAAAATTTATATAAGTACTTATATGTGATGTAAAAAATTAGTACTTTTAAAACTATTTAAACTTTAGATAATGACGCGTGTTGTTAATTTATTACTTCTCATAGTTTGACTATGACAATGCCTGTTTTGTTTGTTATTGTTGTAAGTGGGCAACATCATACACAATGTGGGAAGAAAGAGGCAATGCTCATATGACAGGAAGGGTGATGCAACGTGAAGCAGATAAATAGGGCTTAATTTATTTATGTTCGCCGTTAATTAGAGTTTCATTTTATTATCGAGTCATTGTAATTTTTATTTAAATAAAAGAGATCGCATGTGATCTCATTTAGTGGTCAAAGTAGGTAGTTAATCGGTTAGAATCAATTAGGATAAGTAGACTTGAATTTTGAATTCAAAATTAGAGTCGGTTAGGATTTAAATATCAATTTTTTTGTGGATTTTTGTAATCCACCCGTCCTATATAAAGGGGATGAGAGTCCAACATTTT
This sequence comes from Ottelia alismoides, assembly GCA_037367405.1. Taxonomy (NCBI): domain Eukaryota; kingdom Viridiplantae; phylum Streptophyta; class Magnoliopsida; order Alismatales; family Hydrocharitaceae; genus Ottelia; species Ottelia alismoides. Next base: position 44,270 of record JAZKJV010004287.1, on the reverse strand, counting down.
AATCAGTTCATAATCAATCAATTTTTTAAGTTATCTCAATTATCTCTCGTTTCTCTCATTCCTACGCGATCTCTGCGAGTCTTTTCCAAAATCCCTCATTTTCCGATGAGTTTTCTCCTCTCAACCCCTCCAATTTCTTCTTCCGCCAAATCTCCACCATCAAATATTTATTTTTTGCCGCTGCGGATTTCTATTTGCATCATTTGGTATCAGAACATGGCATTTAGATCGTCTTCACGATCTAACGATCCGTACAGATGTTCGCGTCGGTAATCGACGAAAGACTATCGTTTGTCGGAACGTAAATGGTGAGCCGATGAAGCCTACAACACGGAGATGATGTCTATATTGCTCGAATTCCAATCAAAACTACGGGTTTTGGTTGCTGATTTTGAGATCTTAAGTGTCGTCGAAATCGTTGCCAAGAAAGCCGCCGAATCGAAGTCACATGTCGTCGAAGCCGCTGGTCTGATTTCCATGAAAGAAAAACGAGAAAAACTTCCATCGACAGCGATCTGCTTGCTGTCCAGACAGTTTCAAACTTGCAGTCGCCCGAGAACTCGACTTTAACACCACCCATGACCCTCTCATGGGTCCTCTCTGCCACCCTCGCACCTCCAGCAACCAGCCCAGCACCACCGCAACCCCTTTCCACCACCCAAAACCTCTCCGAACAAGCAGCCCCGTCGCTACAGTCCCCTTCCCCACCTCCAGCGACCATTCCAACTATGCCGTAGTATCTTACAACCACCAAATTGGTCCACCGCCTCTCCTGCAACACCTCTCCGCCACCGCAACACCTACATCCCCACCACCACCTCCACCAGTTTCCCCACCACCACCCCTCCCGCTGCCCCTGCAACCCGAACAAACCTCCAGCTCTGTTGCCGCTTTCACCTCCGTCCACCACCCCCGATCCGCTGGAGCATTCCCCATCGCCTCCCCTCCTGACGAATCCCTTAACCCCATCGCCTCTTCCCGCCACCCCAACACCTCCTGTATCACCGCAGAAACCCCTTCCCGCCAACCCCGCCAACTGCAACTCCCCATCCTGTGCTACATCCACCCTCGGCCCCAACTACGCAGTCGCCAACACCGCCTCCCACCTGTTGGCCTCTCACGCGTTGCCACCATGGAAGGACATATCGATATCGACATCGTTTCGATATCGTGTCGATATCGATATATCGGCGATATATCGCTATATTTAGGAATCTTTCTGAAGAAATTGCCTGAAATCGGATATATCGATATATCGATTTCGATATCGGTCCCATGTCGATATCGATATATCGGCGATATATCGCCGATATATCGGGATACGACCTTCCATGGTTGCCACCATGGCCAGCTAGCTCCATATTCGAGCCACCACCAGCCACAATCGTTCCTGAAGGAGCACCGCTACCACCTCGCACACGTGCGATGTGGTCCACATCATCATTGCCGTCGAAAGCGCAACTCGCGTGGCCCCTATAGCCTCCGTCGCCTCTTATGTCTAACAGGAGGAACCCTAACACTGGTTGGGGACCCATCTTCAGCCGAAGTCCCTAAAATAATGGTAAGATATTTTGGAGAAATTTACATGCAACCCTTCCTCCCAAGATATTTTATTTAACAGGTCCATGGGAGGATAAGTTATGCTATGGGAGTAGTTTAATTGTAGTGGGTAGAACATTTGCAACCGTACCCCTTGGTGGAGAGAAATTACAAACGTAACGTTGAAAATGGTCTAATTGGGGGAATTTTTTTTGACGCTCTCTAATTGGGGAATTTGAAGCTGCAATTTCAGATAGAATTCTCCATCGACGAATCGAAGATCATGCAATTCATCGGGAGGCAAATTTTTCAAGCAGAGGAGAATTGATGTAGCGTGAAGTGTATAAATAGTGCTTAATTTATTTGTATTCGTCATTAATTAGAGCCTCATTTTATTATCGAGTCGTTGCAATTTTTATTTAAGTAAAAGAAATCGCATGTGATCTCATTTAGTGGTCAAATTAGGTAGTTAATCCGTTAGAATCAATTAGGATAAGTAGATTTGAAATTTGAATTTAAAATTAGAGTCGGTTAGGATTTAGATTTCAATCTTTTCTATCTTTATAATCCACCCCTCTTATATAAAATGCATGAGAGTCCAACAATTTAATCAGTTCAGAATCAATCAATTTTTGAGTTATCTCAATTATCTCCCTCGTCTCCCTCTCCTCCCCACGCGATCTCCGCGATTCTTTTCCAAAATCCCTCGTCTTCCGACGAGTTTTCTCTCAATCCCTTCGTTTTCTTCTCCACCTATTTTTTCACCATTAAAATAATTTTTTATCCATTGCAATTATCATTTTGCGTCAAAGGGACAAATGATAATGAGTCATTGACACATGTGAAGGAGAAGAGATAAAGGGACACTATAATATAGGTTACAATGAGACTAGATTACGAATAGGAAAAAATGGGGTTGCCCCCATGGTGCAGCCAACATGGCTATACCCACCCTATTTTCCGTAATTTTTTTATTTTTTTTGAAAAATATCACCATGTATATTCATCCCCATATCCTTCCTATATGCCATTCAAATTTTGTCAGAAACAGAGACTCCTACGGCCTCCATCCAGACAATCAATTTTTAACGGTCGTAGGATTTTTTAAATCGACCCCATCTGGATGGAGGTCGTAGGAGCCTCTGTTTCTGACGAAATTCGAATAGCATATAAGAGGGATATAGAGATGAATATACATGGTGATATTTTTCAAAAAAAAATGACGAAAATGGGGCGGGGGCATTCCCATTGTACTCTTATGAATATTACGAAAAGTTTGTATTTTGTTAATTTATTGGAAATTATTTTTTTGTCAAAAAATGGATGGTTGAACCGATGGGTTGGTTCAATTGGTTCAACCGGGTATAAGCGGTCCAACCAGATTTTGACTAGTTTTTATTTTCTGAATAAAAATCGGATGCTTGGACCATTTACCCTCCGGTTCTTGGTTTATCCAGTTTAATAGGCCGGTTCGATTCGATTTTTAAAACCTTACCTCTAATCATTCTTGTGATGCCACAAACTCTTGAGTGATTGTACCGATGCTTTTAGTCCCTCCTCTATAGCCTCTTCTCTCACTTTCGACACACTCATAATTGTGTGACTGCAAAACCCTAATTTTGTTCAATTAGGACAGTCCGTGAGGAAAGTGACAAATTCATCTTTGGCTCAAACATTGTGACTAAAAATTCAACCAACAACCAAATTATACTACATTGAGAGCTTTGACTATATTTGCTTTGTACCTGGCCTCGTGCGTGAAGCAGTTTTTTTAATTAATGTCTTACATATTGGTCACTTCAACAAAAGATTTTGATTTATGTTCATATTGGTCACTTCTTTACCTAAAACTAGTTTTTGATTTGTTATGTGTAGTAGATAGGGAATATGCTAAATTATGACCAAATCAGATAAGCTTTGTAATTCATGTGATTTGATTCTAATATTTCACCTAATATATTACTAAAATACAAATGACTTGTCTACTATTTTTTAATCAATATCCATGGATAATGTGATCCATTTCTTCCAATGCATACAATGTGCAATGGATAACCACTTTATTTAGAGCGGACCAATCTGTTGACCTTGTAGCACAATTCAGATCGAATTACATGTGAATGTAACAGATACCCGCACCATGAACAACCCTAGCTACCATTATAATTGCTAGTAATCCTGTGAACCATAGACATGTGCAGAGAATGACAGTAGAAAAAATAAAAATGTTAAGATGGATGTGTGGACACACACACATAAAGATCAGAAAAGTTGGTGTAGCTCCGATCAAGAATAAGATGCGAGAAAACCGTTTAAGGTGGTTTGACCATTTGCAAAGGAGGTCAGCTGATGCACCGATTAAGAGATGCGACTTTTGGGATGTTGAGCCGGTTAAGAGACGGCGAGGAAGGCTCAAGAAGTCTTGGAATGGGACTATACGAAGGGATCTTAGTTTTTTTGTATCTAAGCCCGATAATGACTCAAGATAAATCTGAATGGAGGCAAAGAATCCATGTAGCCGAGTCTACTTAATGTGAGAAAAGGCTTTATTATTGTTGTTGGTCGTGAACATGATAAATTACAATGCTTATAATTGGAATGAATGCAGTATCTGTTACCGTATTATAAGTTAACGAGTAAAATTCATAAATAAATAATTGTGGTTTTTAGATGATGTTTCATCATCTTAAGAAAACAACCGTTGTGTATATTTTCTATCCAGCATATATATAAGAAGTCCGTGCATGATTTGAAGTAAATGATAACATTTAAAATAGTTCCACTGTCATATGTGGGTACCGATGACCCATTCACGTAATCCAGTTACCCATCAGAACCGGATGCTTGTTTGAATGGGTTGGTTGACTAGTGTTGTGGCCTGATAGCCAGTTACCTGTCCCATTAATATCCCTAAGTTTATGCTTTTTTGACTTTATTCTTCCCTTGATGCATCTTCTTCGTCAATTGTTTTCTTTCTTATACTTCCTTTTCAATCTTCTTCATTCGGCGTCGATCTATAAGATGGACCACTGGGGACTTGGTGGAGTGGCTGGAATCGGCACAAATACTGTTTCTGAGAAAGACTGCTAGGCTTGAGGTGACTGTGGAGGTGCCGAGAGAGGAGGTGATTCTCTTTTTGAAAGGGAGGAGATGGCATTCTTGAGATGAATATTTTCTCTCAAAAATTCTTGAGATGAATATTAGTGAAATGATGAGAAGTTAAAGGAGGGCCACCTGGTGTGCTCTGGGTGAAGTACAGATCTATGGCATGGTAAAGGGGAGCATGAAGTACTAATAGTTGATGGCGAGAGGGGAGGAGAAGGCTGAGATGCTCACTCAATGTCCTGTGCTCTGAGCTTGTGAGGATCAATAATGAGGACAACATGTCCAAGGATGGCACAACAAGGGAGTGGGCTGTGGTCTGGGTGGTGGAGATTTTGGTTGTGCTTCGTACATGGAGAAGGGGAAGTCATCCTAGTGATAACTTGTTATCTAAGATGATATAGGATTATTGATAGTTCTTTGTGTGGAGTGGATGTTGGTCATAGTAGAGGGGTTTATGATATTCAATAATGTGTTCGGACTTTAAAGGGGCTAATGGTTGGTAGTGATGTTAGCATAGGTGAACCTTGGTTAAAAAGGATAAGGGGGTAGTAAATAATATACATTTGTGAAGTTTCTTTTTCTTATTTAAACCATTAATCCTTACAGGAGCAGAACCATAGACATGTGCAAAGAATGACAATAACATGAATGAAATTGTTAGTATGGACTTGTGGTCATACACAAAAATATCAATTTCGGAACAATATGATTAGAAGGAAAGTTGGAGTAACTCCAATAGAGGATAAGCTGAGAGAGAATTGCTTAATGTGGTTTGACTACTTGCAAAGGAGATCGGGTGATGCATAGTTAGAATGCGTGAGATTTGGGATGTTGGGCCTGTTAAGAGAGGGCGAGAAGGCTTAGGAAGTTTTGGAAGGAGACTATTTGAAGGGATCTTAGTTATTTGGATCTAAGCTTGAGAATGGCCCAAAATTGATTCAAATGGAGGCAAATAATCCATGTAGCTGGCCTGCTTAACACGGGACAAGACTTTGTTGTTGTTGTTGTATTAGTCCTTACTGTTAGATGCATCGACTAACATTAGACTTAACAACAGGTGCAAAATTTGAAAGTTGAATTCTTTTTAGTCATGTAAGTGTAAAGATTACACATCTTGAATGTGTAATTTTAAACCCTTATTTCATATTCTAATTCTTTACTAGTTTTTATTTCCGTTTAATATAATGGGTTGTTTTCATTTTAATTGGATTATTATATTTCTTTATTGGCTGTTTCTTTTCTTCTTTTGGGGCGTGGGTGGTTTTGTAACAATGGCACATAATACATTGATTTACTTGATGGTTGAAGTGAGTTATGTTAATACCCATGCGCTCTTGGGTGTATACAACTACAAAGGGGATACTAGAGTGTACACATGTAGTCAAGGTTGCAGAAAGCGGTAGTCGGTATTCAGTCGGCGGGGTCACCTACTAAGGATTAGTCGGCAGTCGGGCGACTAGTCGGAATTAGTCGGTTAATAGTCGGTTTTGATTTTTTTATTATTTTAAATGTATAAATCAGTTTTTATACATATATTCGTTTGTATATACATATATTTGTACATTTTATATGACATCATGATGAAACAAAAGAAGTAATTGACTTTAAATATAACATTAAGCATATTAGAATACGTTTCCTTTAAAAAAAGTGAAAAACAAAAAAAAAATAAAAAGGTTGTTGTAAAAGTCGGCCGATTAGTCGGCCAGACTAGTCGGGTGGACCGACTAAGGGCCGACTAGGCCTAGTCGAGTCGGCTACCACCCGACTCGACTAGTCGGACCGACTAGTCGGCCGACTTTTGCAAGCTTGCATGTAGTTAAACATTTTATTTGTCAATGCATCAACGGCAATAAGAATGCCCCTAATTTGGACCAAATCCCCCCAACTTCAAATTGGCATATAGTTGGGGACCCTATCTCACAAACGACGACGATGATTTCTGGCTTGCCAATTGATTCATGTTTTGCATTGATAACCTGTTTTGCAGTATATTGCATGTATAGTTTCAGTTCAGTTTTGATATTTAACTATTCACGTTTCTGATCTTGTGTGGTGCTTCTCCATGTCCACGGATATAAAATGGCTTTCAACTTTTTCGAACTTTTGAAGCATTTTCTCACTCTTGCCTTGTGAGATCGTCCAAGGTTTCTGCCAGTAGACATTCCTTGAGTTTGGCTTGGGTTTCTCACTCTTGCCTCATGTCATTTAACAACAGGTTGTAGAGAGTGGTGGGAAGAACATAGAGGTAGCTGTGATGACGAAAGACGGACTGCGAGAACTGGGTGAAGAAGAGATCGATGCGATTGTTGCGGAGATTGAGGCTGAAAAGGCAGCAGCTGAAGCTGCAAAGAAGGGTCCTCCCAAGGATACTTAAGTTCTAGTTTTTCCTCTTGTGCGGCGAGACATTCTTGTACTTGGTGATGGATTCAAAGCACTAAAGTAAGTTTTCGAAATTGTTGGAAGACTGATAGACTTGAGGTGATTTACTTTCCTCTAGATACAGTCTCGCAGCTACATTATTTAGGAGTCCTCATAGGGGTTGTCAACAGTTTTAGCAGTTGCATAAAACATTGAAGTCGCGTGCATTGTAGTTGACGTGTAAGAATAGGGTCTGATATGGCTTGTGTGGACTCTTTTTTAAAATCGTTGAGATAATAAGTGGCGGTTTGTGAAATCTTACATATGCTTTCTGATATTTTTCTAAATCTTCGTTAACAATGTTCATGATTGACACTTGTCTTTTAATGATCTTAAAGTTCACATAAAGTAGATGGGTGCAATCCCTGTATTTTCACCAGTGTACCGAAATGGATGATATGGTTATTACAGGCCGGCTTATGGTGGAGAACCTATCAACTGAAGGAATTTATCACGGTGTTTATTTTTCTAATAACCTCTCATAACCTTTAGGACTATGCTGGATTTTTTTTTGTAGTTGACGTTAGTTACTAGGATGGAAATTGCTCTTAGAATTTGGTTAGAACATAAAATATGGGCCGATATTATTGATGTAAATCATGATTATGTATGTCAAATGCACTCAAAGATATTTGTATAATTATTCTTTTATGTATATCGTGAAAAAGGAATATACTTTAATCAATCTGATGAAATGGAAACCTAAATAGCAGGCTTCTATCCTTTTGGATTTGCGGCCAGTACTGCTTCTCAATGTGCCCCCGGCTACATACTCAGGTAACGGAGAGTACAGTCACAGGGATTTTACAACATAGACCATAAAAACTTGGCTGGTTACACCGCAACACCTATACTTTTGTTGTCCTTCCCTCTCCATCGCCACCAACTCCTCTTTCTTCCTCACCAAGTCCTACTTCCTCATATGTGGTTCCTCCCTCACAATCCATATAATGCGTTGAGGAAGTATGTCTCTACAACCTTGATGGTTTTGGGGACGGATCCTCTGCTGCAGCAGCCCTTGTTGTAACGCAGGGGATCTGTCGGATGAGAAATGCACAACCTCGACATGAGTGCCGACCATCCCCGGCCCCCTTATCAAGGTCATCGATTTCTCATCCGACGGAATCCCCGCATTACAGCAGGGGTTGTTACAACAGAGGATCCATCCTCAATGATTTCCTCGTGGCAAGGATTAGCATATTGTCAACACTTTGAGGAGCTTGCTCAAATAGGGAAGGGACCTCATCTTGTTGTCGTCGCTCTTGATGTTGACGACGATGTTCGAGGGAAGAGGGTATTGTCAGCATTGATGGTGCATGCATAAAGGAGGGAGTTGCGGTACTTTCCCTTGAGGTTGATGCAGTCAAGCTCAAGGAGGGAACAACAAGCATGTAGGATGTTGAAGAGTATGGTGTCAGACATCGAGTTAGTGGAAGTTGTTGAGAAAGGAGGCATAATGTTGGGTGAGATTGGTGTGATAAATATGGTGACGCACAATTCCATAGCAATGTAAACATAGTGTCGCCAAACTATTGCAGAAAAAGGTATTTAATCCTAACTAGTTAAACATGTATGACATGAGGCTGGAATTTTGGCATGTTGATCTGTCTGAAGGTAGATGAATCAAAGAAATTATCAAACATCGCCGCAATGGTGATCCCCAACCTCTGGACTTGACCCTACAGGCAAGCACTTGAGCAAGCTGTCCTTGGCCCATGTGGGATCCACTTGTCTCATCGCAAATGCGGGCACACAAATCACCTTGTCCCTTCAGTACACCATGCACGCCTTATCCCCTTGTGTGTGATCACCCCGCAACACTACCTCTGGGTCTCCTTGGATGCCTTGACCTAATTCGTGGATGCCTTGACCTAATCCTACGCATACATTGGGCCTCTGGACAATCCCCTCAGCGCGATCGAATTCGCATGTCATAGCCTGCTCATTGGGGAAGATGATGCTGTAGAGGTTGAGCACACGAGTGAGAGAGGGAGGGACACAAACGGTCGGATACGGATACTGAGTATTACCATATCCTTATCTATTTTTTAATATGGATACGGATGCGAATACGGATATTGACGGATATTAAAATTATCTTATCATATCCTTAAAAACGGATTCTGATGTAAAACAGATACTGAGCGCACACGAGTAATGTTAGAAATATTCTATAGAATCGACTTAAATATATGAGAATTGGATGGAAAACACAAGATATTAATTTACTAAATATGGTTATGTCATAAAAATTATATAAATATGGTAAAAGGAGGTAGAGAGTTATGTTATATATGGTTAAAAATAAATCCATAACTATATTTATATACAAAAATGGATATATGGATACGGATACAGATGTTTGCAGATATCATAAAGATATCCATATCCGTATTCATTTTAAAACGGATGCGGATAAAGATGTCAAAATCGGTATAAAATGGATACGGTGACGGATCAGATACGGATATATCCGTATCCGTTTGCTTCCCTAGAGGGAGGGATGGTTCTCTACATGGTTGATCTTTTTCGCCCTTCTTTGCATATGGCGGCTCTTTCTTGGTTGCTCTTCTTTGCATACGTGTATTTGCCATATCATTTATGTGCTATAAAAGTTTTGTGCTTATGTGTTGTTTGCCATATGAGTTGTGCCATACTGCGATAACTCATAAATTCAAACTTTATCTTAAAACATTTGCTATAGCAAAAAAAACATATGCAAAGAAAAACAAATGATGTAGAAATAAAGCATATAGAAATAACTCATATCACAAGAGGTGATACGACAATAACAGATACCAAAAACTCATACACAAAATCTCACGTGCCAAAATATAGAAAAAACTCGTATACTAGAAACCCCTGTAGCAAAAAACTCATATATGAAATTTAATCATTTACCTAAAAGTTCCTATAGAAATAAACTCGTTTAATAAACAATGATTAAATTAAAAAAAGTCCCTGAACTATATACCTGATTTCAATGTCATATCCGAACTTTAAAAGATAACAATGTGGTACTCAAATTTTAAGATTTGTCTCAATGTAGTCCTTCACTATTGAAATTTACTTGATTATTTCGTCTTTCTAACCTTAATTTTCAATAGTCAGGGACCACATTGAGACAAATCTTGAAGTTCATGTACCATAGTGTTACCTTTTTAAAGTTCAAATACGACATTGAAATCAGATGTATAGTTCAGAGACTTTTTTCTTGTAATTTACTCTTTTTTTATTAAACGTGTTTATTTCTATACGAGCTTTTTGCTAAATATTTTTTCATATATGAGTTTTTTGCTATAGGAGTTTCTAGTATATGAGTTTTTTTCTATATTTAGCACATGAGTTTTTTGGTGTATGAGTTTTCGGTATCAGTTGTTGTTATATCATTTGTTGTTATATGAGTTATTTCTATATGATTTATTGCTACGAGTTTTTTATACGAGTTTTGGGTGTATGAGTTTTTTGATATATAATTTTTTTGGTATATTTGTTTTTATTGTATTGGTACATGATTTTACCGCTTTATGAGTTTTGGTATATGCATTTCAGCTATATAAGTTTTTAGTATATCAATTGTTGCCATATCATTTTACCACATGAGTTTTTGGTGACATGAGTTGTTGCTCTCCTTTGCATTTGATTTTTTTGCCATACCAGTTGGTGCAATATGATTTTTCATAATATGAGTTGTTGCTAGGGGTGGACACGGATCGGATAAAATCCTTATTCCGATCCAATCCGACGCTATTGGATTGTATTGGGTTGGTTTTATCATTCTTATGGATCGGATCGGAAATTTTGAAATATGTTAAAGTATGGATTGGATCAGATCTACCAAAATCTGATCCAATCCAATCCGTTAATCTATTAACATGTGTGGGCATGCATATACATATATACATAAAAACACATGTACATATAAACAACCAAACAAACATACATATATCATATCTATGTGCACCTATTTTGAATTTTCTATAAAGAAATAATCAATGTCATTCATGTCATTCCATATCAATTTCGGATACAATTCCTCTTGATATCATATTTTCTTCTCTCTTGAAAGGCAACTGTTAAATCTTCAAAATAATAAAGTATGACTATAACTTGTAAAATTATAATCCATGTTTGGTTATCTACTCCCCTCAGTTCCCTCTCTCATTTCACTATTAATCGCTAATATTCATCCTAAATCCCTCTCAGTCCATTTCGATGATGTCTCCTTCCTGCACAATGTTATTCTTTTCCAGCACAACATCACCACCCCCTCCACACGATGTCCCGCCTATCTCAAACAACGCAATCCCCTCCCACGTGATATCATGGCCTCAGTATGCTGCTGCTCTTTCTGATCTTCGCTAAAAGAAAATAAATTTGGGATAGTTGCATGTACATTTGCTAGATATTTTTGACCCTTTTGCTTCTTACATTTTACTTGCTCTAGCTTACAACTTTATTTTTGGCATGAATGTGTCACACCCTAAGAAAAAATAAATATTCTTTCAATTCCTTTCATTTTAATTTGATATATATATAATTTATATTTTCACAGAATTTGCATATTTTTATGATAAATATAATCTTACAAATAAATTCCATTTCAAACATATTTTAATGAGATGCATGATGCATAACTGGTGGACTATATTTAAGTTAATTTTCTCTTGCATACTTAATCGAGTATGAATGTTCTATGGTTCTCATTTTTTAATGATATATTATAGAGTCTTGAAGGATGTTATTGCGAGAGATTGGACTTTGGTATAACTTAACATTTTAAGTTAATCATAGACTTCATCAATATCTGATCATAAAGATCATATTTTTATCAAACTTTTATTTGTATCATTATTTGATAACTTGTATTGTTCTTATTTGAATTTGGTGGAAATCAATTGCAAAGAATAAACTAATACATTATTTATTAAAAAACATAAATTTTAAATTCAATATAATTCTTTAGTTTAACAGTGTTGTCTTCAACTTTTACAATGGATTAATAGAATTCTTCAACTTTCATTTAATCATGTGATTTTTCTTGTCTTTTCTTTACATCTATTCATCTTATTGATTTTTAAGTCATTATTCGAATGGGGGCTGGTGTGCTGTAAAGTATAAAAGTGTGGGAGTAGACTATTGTGCGGGAAAATGTAAATGTAAAAATTCGAAGCAATCTGATGCAATCCGTAATCCGATTGATTGAATCAGATTGGATTTATATATTTGTTGGATTGGATTTAAAAAAAACAAAAATCTGGTAAGGTTGGATGGACACGGATTAAGCTAAAATTTGAACCAATCCGATCCATGCACACCCTTAGTTGTTACTATATGAATTCTCACTATATATAAGTTGTGCTATGAGTCTCTTTTGTATGAATTTATGCAACATGAGTTCATATTGTACACTATTCTACTTTATGGGCTTTTTCTATATCGAGGTTAACATATGAATTTATGTTATATGAGTTTCATCAGTTTATTTTTTCCACAAAACGTATTTAATAAATAGTTAGAATGCCTAAATTGCAAAAAATAAAAATGTATGAATGTGTATATAATCAAGCACTTAACCATAACTTTTTTATAATTTTTAGAGTATGGATTATATTTTTAATAAATGAAGAACAAGCTTAAAAATTAATGAAATAGAAAGGGTATTTTTACAATTAAAAATAAGGGTGAGGGCTATAATGCAAATTACCCAAAATATTTTCACTATTATTAAAAGTTCCTGGAGTAAATCAAAATTGAAAAAACTGCGAGGGCTTAAATGCAAAATCGCCACCTCACGTGGGCCTACACGTGAGGTGATGTGGACTGTACCTAAATGTAATATACAACAAATAGTAGGGGTTCCTTGCAATTTTACCAAAATTATTAAATATTAAAAATAAAATACATGACTAAAATATAAAGATAAAAAATCAGGGGCATGAAGTGTAAATTACACCCCATTAGGCACAATCCAACGACAATAGTGTTTCCACTTGACACACGCCGCTTGCTGAACGACCGATGATGCTTCATCAAGTATGGTTGAGATTAGATCTGTAGTCAAAATCCTGCAGCTGAAGCTTCGCGCATCTAATGGCTCCTGTGCGATCTAGAGCGACTAAAAGATCTGATAGATTATAGGGAAGCAAAAGGACATCGATTGGTCCTCCTATGTTCCTCCCATCTTCTGGAATGCTCGGGGCATGTGCAAAATAGAGCCGGGGCTCCTCCGCTTCAGACAATGGTCTCCGATGAGCTCTTGGAGCTCCGGCGTGGGCTTACGAGGTCGGGGAAGAAGGGCAGCTCCAGATGCTCTGTTCTTGGTCAAAACCAACTCGAAAGTAGTCATTTGATCCTCCTGTAGAAGATTGAAACATGCAACAAGGGTGATTCTACGGGTCTCGATTGGTCGAAATGAGGCGAAATGGTGTGCTCTGGAGAGGTGGCAGCGGAGGGAGCATCGACCCTTCGATTTAGAAGGAGTCTAAGGTGGCTGGGTGGCCAGGGATGCAGAGAAGGCGAAGGGAAAAGAAGTGAAGGTGTTTGGTGGGTTCAGAAATGGAATTGATCACAGTGGAAGGTTCATCGGAGTGGAGCTTCGACGAACTACGATACGAAAGTGAAGATCTAAGCTATGACGTTGATCTAAAAAATAATCTAAAAGAAAGCAACAAAGCAATGCTACAAGCTATCTAGAAAACAATAAAAAGTGAACCTCAAATGGTCGAAGCCAGGAGATGGATACCTCACGGCGGTGCTCCGTCGGAGATGGTGGAATCGCCCTCTACCATGCCTCCTCGACCCGCCTAATTACTGGGCGAGTTCCCTGTCATCAATCTTGAACCCTAGGATGCAAGAAGGGGAGAAAACGTGGGGGTAAATGGGATTAAAAAAATCCGAGAAGAATGAGGTGAGTCTTATGTACGTGGATGGAAATATGCGAGGTTCGAGGGAAGATTGCGATGGCTGGAGGAAGAGACGAGACTTGGATTCGATTCAGCGTGGATTAGGGATGAATAGTGAAGACAACTCATAAAGGGAGTACGAAGCCTCGAGCCAAGAATCATGAGGAAAAATTTCGAGGAGAGAGACAAGAAGCTAGGTTTTGACAAGTCTAGGGCCTCGGTCAAACAGTTGACCCGGGTTAACGGACGGCGGGCCCTCATTGGGCCACATCATCCGCAAAAAGATAACTCACAAAATAAAATAGAAAATAATTGAAAATAAAATAGAAAATGATTTCTTTAATTTTTTGTTAAGACATGAAAAATGTTTATTATTATATATATATTATTTTTTATGATTTTTGTTTATTTTATGGCTTCATTTATTACAAGTTACTATTTACAAGTGTATTTATAGGTAGATTGACCTATGTTTTATATATTTTATTTTTATTTTGTATTTTTGTTTTTATTATTATTTGCTTAATTTGTATAAATATAACTTATTTTATACTCATAAATATATTTTTGTTGTATTTTTCCGATGTATTTTATACACATACATAAATAGAAGTATATATTATATAGGTATAAGTATATGACTTTCATCTATGTATTTTTGTCTATTATTTTATTTTAATGTAATTTTAGTGGTCTTGTTCTATTCTAAATATGTACATAATATTATAAATAATATTATAAAAATTATAAAAATATAAAAATATAAAGAATAAATAAAATGAATATTTTATTTTGGTATATTATACAACATGGATCTAAAACCTAACTTTTACACCTTACCTCCAAATTATGTGAACTACCTTCATTAAATAGCTTATTGAAAGTTATATACAATTAAAGTGATTTTGGAACATTTTGAGTTCATATGGAGAAATGTGGGTCTAGGAAGTTTGGATCTTGGATTCTTGTTTACATTATAAAATGTACACTATAGATGATTTTTGTATGGAATTAATTTAGTATTTTTCTATGTATTTTTATCTACAACTTTTGTGTACAAAGTTTTATTATTTGTGTTATAAATAATAAAGAACAAAATATGTCCTGAAAGTGCATTATTGAAGGTTAAAAGGTATGGTTTTTATAGTATATTTGACCCTTATCACCGTGCTTTATTCCTTATCGAGACACTCATCAATATGCCTAGGTCTCGGAGTTTAGGGTCATAAAATACCTTTACATTCCTTTTCTTTTATTTTCTTTATTCTATAATTTTGGCATTAAAAACTATATTTTATATACAATAAGTGGAATAATTAATGAATGTTAATTTTTACAAAATAATGCTATTTATGTACATTTAGCTAGGATTTTTAAGGCCAAAATGATAGAATAAAGGTAATGAAATGAAGATTCATCAGAAGGCCCTCCACCCACCATCTTCCTCGCCACCAGCCCAGCATTCGCCTTGCCCAACAACCGTTAGATCAGGGGTCCAACGGTTCATGCCCCACCATGACATCCCCCCGAGCTTGGTCCCGTGCCTCGAGGTTCAGATCCATTGAGGCTCTACCCGAGCCTCCCGAACCTCCACACTCGGCCGCACCTTAGCTCCGGGGTCCTGAAGCACATAAATATTCCACGTAATGCTTCAGTCCCTTGAGCCTTTGCCTCCATCCCCCGAGCCTCGGTCTCCACCTCTAATCCTCACTATGCATGTGCAATGCACGTGCGACAATGGGAAAATAATAGAAGAGCCCCCACACCTTTGATTAATTGCAAAAAGACCCTCTGGTGGGAAAATTGAGACAAAGGTCCCCTTAAGATTGGAATATTGCAGACAAGCCATTCATGGACCTTTTTGAAGAAGAAAACTTTATTTTTATTGTATTTAGGCCCCTAGATCTTCATTTTGTCATATTTTTCACATTCGAACTCTAATTCCTATGCACAATATGCCATTTTGAATCTTATTGAATACTCTATCATTTCATATATCTTATGGGTAGATCTGACGTTATTTGTTGATGATTATTATTTGCTGAATCTCTTGATCTATGCATGCTGATTTCTGACACTTTGTGCAATATTTCATTGAAGAAATTATTGATTTATTTTGTAGGGATTCTGTTGAGGATTTTACTTTGATTAATACTCTTCAGATTATCATGGAAAATCTTTGAAAAATCAATCTCTACAGGGGGCAAGATCAAGGAGGAATAACTGTATTTCCCTATTATTTTTGAGGAGATTTTCATTTAATCCTCTCATAATAATTGATCATATTGAATTGAGGAATGCTTCTTTGTAGGGGCTTATTCTAGGAATAAATTATAGGGATTTCAGCAAAAAATATTTCAGCGATCTTTGAGCCTGTTAAGTCATCAGTGTTTGATCATATATCCTACATTCTAGAATTAAATTGAATGCATTTCTTAAGAATCATATACAGAGTCTATTCTTTTGATTTGTAAATATCTTTTGAGGATTGATTGCATATATTGTTTGAAGATTAATTATAATCACATAGCATGTGCTCTATTATCTTTTAATTTATTTCATTTGTATTTTCTTGTTTTATTTTCTGACATAGAAATTAGTACTACAGTTAAATGATAACTTAGATTATTTTTTTAAAACCACGCAACTAAAAATCACCGTTCCCTGTATTCTTCCCTGGTAGATTTACCAAGTAAAAATTTTCCAAAACATTCAAAGATCGTGATTTCTGCTGAATTGAAATCTGTCTCTTATATTACAATTATCGATTATTAAAGAGACGAATTTTCAGTTCATCTGGATGTGGAGCCAAGTCTCCTCTATCCAAGGTTGGTTAAATGACCTCAAGCTGTCGGAGTCTGATTCTGTTGGCAATATTATCTTCCCCAGTAGATCAATCCTCATGGATCTTAATAAACAATTATATCTCCTTCCTACCTACAAAGGGGTTTAGGCTGCATTACACCCTAAATTCTGGTCCTAACTTTTACACAACAGGGTATCCTATTTTCTTTGGTCCTTATGCCATAAGAAGCTCAATACCCAAGACCGATTACACGTATTCAACATATCCTAAGTGAATGCTCGTCCCCTATGCCAAAATACATTTGAAATAGTTCACTTATTTCTTGTTTGTGATTTCACCAAATGTGTGCTTTCACTTAACCTAATCAGAGAAGGAATAGTTTTTAAAACTTCTTTACCTCGACTCATCTTGTTCCTACCTCTTCTTCTTATTGGCATATGTTGACCAAGAGGGCATCCACATGGTGCTTGATTTGGAAGGAGAGATATTTTAGAATGTTTACGGTTAAATCCCTCCCTACGATAATCATTGCTCAAGAAGCAAAATTCCTCTGCTCAAACGTTTGTTAAATGGTCCCTATTTTTGATTGCAATCCTTGAACTAAGTGTAGAGAAGATATCAAGGTAACCACCCTACCGATGAAGCACCCTCACACTTGTTAGCAAATCGCATCTTCCTTAAATCCGAGTAAACATTAGGGTGAACCTCTCTTGTGACGACATCACTGACCCAGTCCCCAGGTCCTTTTGTGATCCTTTTTTTGGTGTTAGCATGATGACCTTTGGTAAGCGATGTTCCTCTTGGATCTATATAGGCTGAACGTTGGTTAGTTGGTTTGTAGTGGGTCGAGGGTGATTTCCTTTATTGTATCAAATACGAAGCACCCTTAAGTCCATAAGCTTTTTGTGATGTCTTACTCTTAACTGGCCTTCCCCTGTGGAGCTAGGTTCCTTATCCTTGATGAATGAATTTCAATCATTTGATAAAAAATAATAAAATGGGAACGTGGTGACATCTTATTAAAACACGACACTATATCATAAATTGTTAAATATAGAATGACGATAGGGTTAAATGGGGCTGCCCCTTGGGAGTAGCCAACTTGGCTACTCCCACCCATATTTTTCCCTCATTTTTTATTTCTTTGGAAAATAAAAATTTGTATATTCATCACTATATTCCTCTAACATTCTATTAAAATTTCGTCAGAAACAGAGACTCCTAAGCCCTCCATCCAGCCGTCATTTTTTTAACGGTCGTAGGATTTTTTAAATCTACCCTATTTGGATGGAGGCCGTAGGAGTCTCTGTTTCTGACGAAATTTTAATAGAATGTGAGAGGGATATAGTGATGAATATACAAATTTTTATTTTTCAAAAAAATAAAAAAATGTAGGAAAAATAGGGGTGGGAGTAGCCAAGTTGGCTACTCCCAGGGGACAGCCCCATTTTACCCATGACGATATTATTCATTACAAAATTATTTTTTATAATTGAATATAATGATGAATGCAATATTTGTTGTTATCATTAGCAATGTCTCTATACAAATATTTATTCTCGCTATTTTTTTAAATTCAACTAATTGTTGCTAAATTTTAAACGAAAAAATAACAACAATTAGCTAAAATATTTAAAAATAACAAAAGAAAAGCATTGATATATGTAGCATCGTTAATGATATAACAATGTATATGGCATTCATTGCAAATTTCAAGTTTAAAAATAGTTTTGTAACAAAATATCATCATTAGATATTTAACAGTGGATGATGTAAATGATAAAGTTTGAAAGAAACATCACTATAAATTCATTTTACTGTAATGAAACCAAACAACAATTAATATTTATTTTGATAAATTTAATATCCGAATATTTTACAATGAACCATTACATTTTTTGTTGCCTTAGGTCTGCTATATTGTAATGAATATACAACGTTTTCGACAATACTAGCATTAAATGATCCATTAGGAAATGACATAAGTTTCTTTGTTAAAAGTAGCACATTTTTCTGAAAATCATTTAAAAGACTTTGCACTGCAAACAAAACACTTTTGAGGCAACTAAATTAAAATGAGGGAGTTCTCTAGCAATCTAAGTCTCTTTGCCAATGAAAATTCCCTTCTAGATATTCAAGATATTCACAGTAAAATGTTGTCATGCATTAAATTAAAATAATACACTAATTAAAATAGGTCTATATAGCGATTGTTTTTCTTAAAAATACGTCGCTACATATATAGTTAGATGTTATATATATCACAATAATATTATTTGTTATGAATTTATTTTTATGCTATAAATTAGAGACGGATGTTATATCCATTGTTATATCACTAGCAACTGTTCATATAGCAATGTGTATTATTTCTATTTTTCAAAATTTTCTAATCATCGTTAATTTCAAGTAAAAAATAATTTCACAATATATTATATCATCATTACATAATTAACAACGGACGTTATAATGATGGAATAAAAAAGCTTTCTTATAGACCCATTTTAGTGTATGGTATGATGCCACTCTTGTGTGGTACGAAGTTGTCTATTGCAATAAAATTATGGCTACCGAGTTTTAGACAATGAGCATCGACGATAGTAA
The DNA here is from genome assembly GCA_037367405.1 of Ottelia alismoides. NCBI lineage: Eukaryota > Viridiplantae > Streptophyta > Magnoliopsida > Alismatales > Hydrocharitaceae > Ottelia > Ottelia alismoides. The sequence goes on along the minus strand of JAZKJV010004287.1, from coordinate 24,890 downwards.
CGTATATGTTGCCACATGCCAAATTTTTTATCACTAAAGTTTGTTGTGATAATATTTTTTCATTATAGTATTATACTTAAGCGAAAAATGATGGGATTGATGCAAATAGCAAATGTTTCCAGGGTCATCGGCCAAAGTAATCCACAATTTAGTTGCAAAATACATATGCATAAGAAAATTCTTTTATACTTATTATGCATGAATAGATATATACTTCTCAAAAAAGCCAGGGTAGATATTATACATTTCTCACCTCTCACCCTCTGAGGAGAAAATAAATAAATGATGGGAGGTTCATAACCAAAAGACCAATATAAGGAAAGGGTAAAAAAAGCCACGACTTGTGGCATAATAAAAAAGGTAATCGAAAGAATTAACATGTAAAACAAAATAAAGAGCTAGATATATATGATGCAAGGCATTTTTTGTTTGTCCAACTCTTAATTAGTATATAAGGAACTGCACTGGTAGGGTTTGTTAGGTTAAGAACGACACTCAGAATAATCTGGAAGGGTCCTATTAACATCTGAGCCAATATGAGGTATGGTAAGCGTACAAATACTATAACAAAATTGGGCTAAGCTGACGTTTTTTCTTCAAAACCTATCACTAAATCAACAGTTGTTAAATATATAACAATGATATTATTCGTGAAATTATTTTCTATACTTGAAATTAGTGATAAATATCATATCTGTCATTATATCATTAGCAATGTTCCATACATCAACACATATCTGCTACCATTTCTCAAAATTTTAATAAATTGTCACTAAATTTTAATTTGAACTAAAAAAATAGCGACAATTAGTTGAAATTTTGAAAATAGCAACGGAGAAGCGTGCTATATGGACCGTTGCTAATGATATAGCGGCATATAAGATATTCATTATTGATTTCAAGTATAAAAACTCATCACACAACTGTTGATTTAGTTACAGATTCTAAAAGAAGCATCACTATAACTCAATTTTGTTTTAATGAAATTACAACTCATCGCTCCCCACTTGCATATTTTTTTTATTTTTTTTGAAAATAAAAACTGTGTAAATTCATTATTATATCCCTGTATTATGCCATTCAAATTTCATGCGAAAAGAGACTCCTACGACCTCCACCAGATGAGGTCGATTTTAAAAATCCTGTGATCGTTAAAAAATGACTGTCTGGATAGAGGCCGTAGGAGTTTCTATTTCACACAAAATTTGAATGACATAATATAATGATATAGTGATGATATATATGGGAAAAATGTGTATGCCTCCTAGGGGGAGCTAACTTAGCCCCCCCGCCTCTTTTTGACATAAGTTTTTTATTTTTTTGAAATCTAAAATCGTGTAAATTCATTATTAAATCCCTATATTATGCTATTAAAATTTTGTGTGAAACAGAAACTCCTACGACCTCCATCGAAACGGGGTCAATTTAAAAAATCCTGTTACCGTTAAAAAAATGACTGTCTGGATGGAGGCCGTAGGAGTCTCTATTTCGCACGAAATTTTAATAGCATAATATAGGGATATAGTGATGAATATTCATGGAAGAAATTTTCAAAAAAAAAAATAAAAAATGGTGAAAATGGGGCGGGAGGAGCCAAGTTAGCTCCCCCTGGGGGGCAGCCCCATTTATCCCTATATATATGTGTGTGTGTGTGTGTGTGTGTGTGTGTGTCTATATGTATATATATATATATATATATATATATATATATATATATATATAGGGTAAAATGGGGCTGCCCCCAGGGAGTAGCCAACTTGGCTACTCCCACCCCTATTTTCCCCTCATTTTTTATTTTTTTGAAAAATAAAAATTTGTATATTCATCATTATATCCCTCCCACATTCTATTAAAATTTCGTCAGAAACAGAGACTCCTAAGCCCTCCATCCAGACGTCATTTTTTTAACGGTCGCAGGATTTTTTAAATCAACCATGTTTGGATGGAGGCCGTAGGAGTCTCTGTTTCTGACGAAATTTTAATAGAATGTGAGAGGAATATAATTATGAATATATAAATTTTTATTTTCCAAAAAAATAAAAAATGAGGGAATAATAGGGGTGGGAGTAGCCAAGTTGGCTACTCCCTGGGGGCAGCCCCATTTTACCCATATATATATATGTGTCTGTGTGTGTGTGTGTGTGTGTGTGTGTGTGTGTGTGTGTGTGTGTGTGTGTGTGTGTGTGTGTGTGTGTGTGTGTGTATGAGTTTAATGGGGCTGCCCCCACGACGTTTTCGGTGTTTTTTTATTTTTTTGAAAAATATCGCTATGTATATTCATCCCTAAAACCCTCCTATATGCCGTTCGAATTTCGTCAGAAACAGAGATTCCTACGGTCTCCATCCAGACAGTCATTTTTTAATGGTAACATGATTTTTTAAATCGACACCATCTCGTTGGAGGCCGTAGGAGTCTCTGTTTTTGACGAAATTCAAATGGCATATAAGAGAGATATAGGGATGAATATACATCGTGATATTTTTCAAAAAAATAATGCCGAAAACGACACGAGGCAGTCATTGTTGGATGCCCCAAGGGGGCAGCCCCATTTCTCTCTCTCTCTCTCTATATATATATATAGAGAGAGAGAGAGAGAAAATGGGGTTGCCCCCAGGAGGTAGCTAACTTAGCTACCCCCGCTCCATTTTCTCCATGTTTTCAATTTTTTTTGAAAATTTATTCCATGAATATTCATCCCTATATCCCTATATTATGTCATTAAAATTTAATGTGAAGCAGAGACTCCTACGGCCTCCATCCAGACAGTAATTTTTTTAACGGTACACGGTTTTAGATTTCAAAAAAAAAAAATAAAAAAAATTGTGAAAAAGGGGTGGGGGGAGCTAAGTTAGCTCCCCCTAGGGGGCATACACATTTTACACACACACACACACACACACACACACACACACACACACACACACACACACACACACACACACACACACACACACACACACACACACACACACACACACACACACACACACACACACACACACACACACACACACACACACACACACACACACACACACACACACACACACACACACACACACACACACACACACACACACACACACACACACACACATATGAGGTAAATGGGGCTGCCCCCAGGGAGTAACCAACTTGGCTACTCCCACCCCTATTTTTCCCTCATTTTTTAATTTTTTTGGAAAATAAAAATTTGTATATTCATCATTATATCCCTCTCACATTCTATTAAAATTTCGTCAGAAACAGAGACTCCTACGGCCTCCATCCAAACATGGTCGATTTAAAAAATCCTGCGACCGTTAAAAAAATGACGTCTGGATGGAGGGCTTAGGAGTCTCTGTTTCTGACGAAATTTTAATAGAATGTGAGAGGGATATAGTGATGAATATACAATTTTTTATTTTCTAAAAAAATAAAAAAATGAGGGAAAAATAAGGGTGGGAGTAGCCAAGTTGGCTACTCCCTGGGGGCAGTCCCATTTTACCCATATATATATATATATATATATATATATATATATATATATATATATATATATATATATATATATATATATATATGCGCTCCGCTCCTCTATTTCGGCATTTCTTTTATTTTCATCCCTATATCCCTCCTATATGCCATTCGAATTTCGTCAGAAACAGAAACTCCAACGGTCTCCATCAATATGGTGTCGATTTAACAAATCCTGTTACCGTAAAAAAATGAGCATCTAGATGGAGGCCGTAGGAGTCTCTATTTCTGCGAAATTTGAATGGCATATAGGAGGGATATAGGGATGGATATGCATGGCGATATTTTTCAAAAAAAAATGCCGAAAACGGCTAACCTCATATATATATACATATAATATATACATATATATATATATATATATAGGGTAAAATGGGGCTGCCCCCAGGGAGTAGCCAACTTGGCTACTCCCACCCCTATTTTTCCCTCATTTTTTTATTTTTTTGGAAAATAAAAATTTGTATATTCATCGTTATATCCCTCTCACATTCTATTAAAATTTCGTCAGAAACAGAGACTCCTAAGCCCTCCATCCGGACGTCATTTTTTTAACGGTCGCAGGATTTTTTAAATCGACCATGTTTGGATGGAGGCCGTAGGAGTCTCTGTTTCTGACGAAATTTTAATAGAATGTGAGAGGGATATAATGATGAATATACAATTTTTTATTTTACAAAAAAATAAAAAAATGAGGAGAAAATAGGGGTGGGAGTAGCGAAGTTGGCTACTCCCTGGGAGCAGCCCCATTTACCTCATATATATATATATATAGGATTTTTATCCAATACGCACAGGGCTCATTAGCATTTCGGTGAGCACCATTTGTAAGCCACATACGTGTATTACCAATTGAGTGGTTACCAATTTTGAAGGATGTTGTTTTTGGAAGGAGTTTAATATGCAAAGCGATTTAACAATAAGTGATATTCCAATTATATCGCGTCCTAAAAAATAGGAAGATTATTTTGGAAAGAAAATATTCGAATCGATGATTTCTTGCAGAAAATCGAGTTCCAAATGCCCAGGTTAGTAATATATATATATATATATATACAATAATCAAGTAAATGGTTATTGCGAGATGAGTAATATCCAAAACAACGGTCAGTAATTTACATTCATTTTATTATATGGTGTAGAATTCAGTAATATATACACAATAGTCAAGTAAGTGCTTGTTGTGAAGTCAATGAAACCATACCAAATGGTCAGTAATTTCTATATGTATTATTACTTTGAACAAAATTCAGTAATTTAGAGACAATACTCACGTAAATGGTTGTTACGAGATCAGTAATATCCAAACAACGGTTAGTAATTTCAATCATTTTATTACATGGTATAGAATTCAGTAATATATACACAATGGACAAGTAAGTGCTTGTTGTGAAGTCAGTAATATCCAAACAACAGTCAGTAATTTAACATTCATTTTATTACATGGTGCAGATTTCAGTAATATATACACAATGGACAAGTAAGTGCTTGTTGTGAAGTCAGTAAAACCATAACAAATGGTCAGTAATTTCCATATGTTTTATTACTTTGAACAGAATTTAGTAATTTAGATATGTTCAGTAATATGTGTACGATTATGAAGTAATAGCTACTATGAGATCAGTAATAACAAAGTAATGGTCAGTAAGTCATGGGCATTGCTCAAGTAAGAAAGTAACTATTTGTTAATACAATGCACATTACATAGACAATGGTATTACTAACCATTTGTTATGTTATTACCGATCTCACAACACACATTTACTTGACCATTTTATACATATTACTAAATTCTGTACAATGTAACTATTTGGATTTAATTACTGATCATTGTCTTGATATTACTGATCTCACAATAAGCATTTACTTGACCGAATTATGTTTATTACTATCATAGTGTTTGGATCCTTAATCATCCGCGTGGAATCATTTATTTGAATCGTTTCTTTCCAAAATCGTCTTCCGATTTTTTAGGACGTTGTATAATAAGAAATATAGGATTTTTTTAAATACATGGTAGCCTATACTTAGAAATATAGTTATTTCTAATACACGTGTATGGCCCATAATGGGTGCTCATTGAAACATTAATGGGCACATGGTTCACTGGATAAGCCCTCTACACACACATATAGGGAAAAATGGGGATGCCCCCTAGGGGCATCCAACATGGCTGTTCCCACCCCCATTTTTCGTATTTTTTTATTTTTTTGGAAAAATATCACCATGTATATTCATCCCTATGTCCCTCCTATATGTCATTCGAATTTTGTCAGAAACTCCTATGACCTCCATCCAGGCGTCATTTTTTTAACGGTCGTAGGATTTTTTAAATCGACCCTGTCTGGATGGAGGTGATGAATACTCATTCATCACTCTTTATTCTTATATTTTAGCTACAAAAACCTTTGCAAATGCATGTAGATGTGTGTAAATACAAATAATTACCAAAAGCATGCATTGTGTAAAAACCTATAATTAGCATGTTTTTGTGCAAAAAATAAAAGAATAAAGATCAAAAAGAAAAAGAGGGAAATATTTAGAATAAATATTGAGCAACCTAACCCAAGGGAGGGCTCAGCATGGGCCTGACCGCATAAAAGCCAAAGTAGAGGGAGATAGGGGCTCATGTGTAAATATTTATGTAAATAAAATAAAGATATTTTCCTCACCAAAAATATGCTTGTAAATACTTGTATATATTTATAAATATAAAAACCAAAAGAAAAAGTTAAAAATCAAAAAGAATTAAAATACCCCTTTCATCATGTACATAAACCACATCTATATATTTATTTAACCTTGTAAATAAATAAAATTATTTTCCAAACTTTTTGTAAATATTCTATATTATATATTGTAAATAAATAAAATAAAAAGAATTAAAACAAAAACAAAATAAAAAGAGCAAAATTAAAAATACAAAAATACATTGTACATATACCATGTATATAGATGTACATATATATTTATTTTACCTATGTATATAAATAAGAAAAATAAAATAAAAACACCCTTTTATTCCTTATTTTATAATATAAATAAATAAAATATAAAATTGGAATAAAATTGCATAAAAATAATAATTAAAAATAAAAAAAACCCTAATAGTATACATACCTATATATTACATACTATGTATATAGCTTATTTTTATTTCCAAAAATTAATTAAAAATCACTAAAAAATAGAAAAAAATAAAATAAAAATATTTTGTGTTTTGCGTTTTTGCAAATTCGACCCCTAGCTACCCTTATTTGTCACTTCAAAATCCAGCCACGTGGCCGAATCCCATTGGGTCCTGGGGATGTTGACCGCCCGGTCAACTACCCCCCCAGGACCACCTTCCGCGGATACAAGCGCCCGACCCGATTTCTCGCAATTATACCCGCTTGATCCGACACCCATTTCCCTAAACCCCGGGTCCGAATCTTTAATCGTTCATCCGACATCCTCGTCGGAGCCGCTCCCTCGGGATCCGCGCGCTCCTGAGCTTGCCCGGACCCATCTTTCTCGGACCCCTAGCCGTATAAAGCTGCAGCTCCGCCACCTCCTCTCTCCATCTTTGGCCATTTGCTTTCTTCTCCTGTGAGCTCCAGAGAGTGCGTGAGGTGACAGCTCGCGTCTGAGCCTGTTGCAGCGAGGAAAGGAGGTGAATCCATCGATCCGGCGAGCACAGCCGCCGCAGCTCCGCCACCAGCGTGAGCTCCGAGCCTCGGACCGAGACGATCCTCGAGGCGACGACCGGGAGCGTCCTCAGCTCCTCCCCAGTCTCTCCGACCACCCAGGTAACCACTTAGCCTTCCCGTTTCCGTTAATTTCAGTTTACGCCCAAATCGCTCCGCCGCCGCGTTTCTTTGATTCCGACCACTCCGTCACCCACTTCGATCATCGGAATCGTCCATTACGTCTGCCTCCTTTCGACGCACCTTCTTCACCCATTCGCCCAACCCAGCTCGCACAGGAGCTGGGAACCGAGCTTCCCTGTCCACCACCTTCGCCGGAGCTCGCCATCCCGACGCATCAGTCACCCCCACTTCGCCTAACCGGGTCGAGGCAATTTGCCCTCGACCCGTGAGTCTTCTGGTTCACTTTTCAGGTCGAAACGAGGGCCATCTGAGGCCCTTAGTCATCCAGCCAGGAGACCCAGCTCCGCCGACCTTGCCCGAGCTCCTCGGAGCTCGGCTCGATCATCGGAGCCCACCGGCAGACGCGGGAGCCTTCCACGATTCTTCTCCGACCTTCAGAGGGCTCCTAGGAGGAGCACCGCGCACGCACGAGCCCGACGAGTCTCGCAGGGGGTTGTTCTTCCAGCATCCTCCATCGCCGTCCGATCGCCCCTTCCGCTCCAGTTTCAATCAGAGCCATTCATCTCCGGAGCGTCCAGCATCGTCCGATCTGAGGAGGCGACATCCGGAGCGCCCACCATCAGCAGCCGTCCGATCTCCACGTGGCGCGCATCCAGCCCATCCGCTTAATAAAGGGTAATTTACCCTTAGGCCCTGTCTTTATTTTAATTTCGTTTTAGTCCTGTAAATATCAAAGTCAGTTGTTAAGTTTTAGGTGTATTTGCATAGTGGACCCTTAGCTTTATTCTATTTGCATTTATACCCCTGCCAGTTGTGGACACGTGATATTTTGGTTTATTTGCAGTAGATACCCCTGTAGTTCTGGATGTTATTGAGTGAATGAAAAGTTTCTCTTATTTGCATTTATACCCCTATGCGTAATATATATTGGCATGTGCGTTATATTTTGGGTATTTTGCAGATAAGCCCCTGGACTTTTGGTACTTGTTACCAATAAGTCCTCGGGACTTATTTTTATTACATTTGGGTCCCTGAGTGCCCCAGGCACGCGCATGGAGCGTGTTTTGCTGGGTATTTTGCACCAGACCCCCCAGAACTTCGGGTATTTGCACTTTGGTCCCTGTGCACAGTGCCCCTTCTTTATTTTTGAATAAAATAGCAAATCACCTCCAAATCCAACGAAAATTGGACACATGGCTCCTGCCATGGTGTAAAATTTTTATGGATTTTTGAAGACATTTTTGATTTCGTTTCATATTTTTAAAAATTCAAAAACATTCAATTTTGCTACTGTCTAACGTTAAAAATCATAATAAAATATTAAATAATGTCAAAAAATTACAAAAAATTGTCCACTAATTGTCTTGTTTAGTTTGATTTTCTAGCTAATTTTGGCTATTTTTCATTACTGAAAACCACTAAAAACTTAAAAACACTCAAAAACCTATAAAAATTCTAGTAAATAAATTAAAAATCCAAAAACAATAAAATTGGTGCCTAAATTTTCCTTGTTTTGTTCTCTTTACAGGAAAATTACCTCCCAGCTATTTTAGGGCTCTTAGATATTTTATCTAGGGCTTGTTGGCTTGGTTGGACAGTACCATCTCTTTTAGCCACTGTTTGATTTTTAGAAAATTAAATAAACCTCAGAAAATTCTCAAAAATTCACCAAAAACACAAAAAAATATAAAACACATAAAAACATTTTTGTTCGAATTTCTCGTTGATTTTTAGTGCATTCAATATATTGTTGAAGAGTGTGTTTCTTTGTCTTTCTTATTTTCTTAATACATTAAAAAATCCAAAAAAAATATAAAACAAATTAAAAACCACCAAAAATAGTTTCTCCTTTTATTTTATCTCTTTGTTGACTACTTCGTAGGCCGAGAGGCCAATCCGTACTCCTTGAGTTCGACCCTGGGTGCTATACCAGGTTAATCCAATAGCAAGACCGCTATTCCGTGTATTTGATCGATTTTATCTGTATTGAGTGGTTCAATTTTTCTTGATACACATTGACTGATCGCTTGGGTCGCGACGACCTATTGTTAGTACCTTATACCCGAGTGGTCAGTCCGTGTTATCAGAATGGCGCCGTTGCCGGGGAGCACGACTTAGTAGTCACTTTTTGAGTTTTTTCCGCGGCTTTTCCTTTTCGCAGCTTTTTGTATAGCTTTCTACATATATATACATATTTTTCCTGACATTATTTAAATAATTTGGTCTGGCCACTTGTCTCTGTTTCTTGCAAGGGCCCGAGGATCGAGGCGGCCGATTTCGAGAAGCCGACGCAACCGCGAGACTCGGAGGCGGCTCCCTTCTGCACGGAGCCGCAGGAGAGAGCGAGAGAGAGAGTTGAGTGGGTGAGGTTATATTAGGTCTTATTTGATCATTGTTGTTGTAATAATACAGGGACACTCAGATACTGGACTTAGACTTTGCTTGAACACTTAGCGGGTCTGTTTCGCCGAGCACCGGTGTGCTCGGAGGACCCTTAGGAGTTTTTCGCGGCTTTTTACGCGGTTTTCCTTATCTTTTTTACTGCCTTTTCCGGTGTTCACGCGGTTTTTGATCGAGCCCCTAGCCGTAGGATTTTCTGCTTGATTGTGACGTAACTCATAGGATCCAAACACCCTAATATAATTGCCTGTTCCTATAGTGCGGTAATTGGACTTATAATAAAAATAATAATCAAATAGCCGTTCCATCACCTCCGAGCCTACGCGCCACGAGCCCACCCCGTCAAGCGCTACTCCTGAACTCGACCTGTCGAGAAGAGGAGGGGTGGGTCTAGACCAGACCCTTTGGATTGGAGGCTGGTGGTCAGCTAGCCGTTCTTTCGAGTAGCACTACTGTTTAGGGCCTCGATTTTCCGCCTGCATCATTTAGGTAGTTTATTTCCTGTCTTTACATTTATGCGCGGATCATATTGCATGTAGAGTGCTGGAGACAAGGTACGCATTTCTGACTCAGAATGCATCATTGATTTCATCGCGCATCGGCTTTTTCGTCTTCTCCCCCCTGTTTTGGATTAAATAATCAGGAGAACCGAAAAATTCGTTAGGCGTTTGTTTGCTATTTGAAAAATATTAAAGAAAAATCATAAAATTGGGACTGGATAAAACTATTGGCCCTAAAAGACACTCACCCAAAAAATCTGTCTTGGGGAGAGCAACCCCCTCATTGTATGGTTTGGATGCGCGAGAGAGTGACCCGCACCCTAAGTAGAGCCCTCCGGTGCTATTTCTAGCTGACTACCGACTCTTCCGTGCAGGCCAGTCGGTTAGGGTAGCATCGGGTATCCTAACAGGTCACGTAAGCGCTCTGATATCTTGTGTGTTCACCTAATAAAAATTGACAAGATAATTTGACCGAGCTTTCATGGTCTTCAGCTCGCGTTGCGTTGGTGAACCGAGGGTTTGTATTCTGATCATAGTTTCTCCAGATCTCATCCGCACTACTCGCCAGATCAAGATGATGGGTAGACGCTCTCTTAGGCAGCCTCTGGCTGCACCGCTTTCGGGCACGTCTACCCGATCATCTAGGTTGGCCCACGAGAGCCGAGACCAGCTCTCCGAGCCCGAGTACGACTCCGCCCTGTTCCCCCTCGATCCCCTTTCTTGTGGTACTGAGAGACATGAGCCCGAGGAGAGATTAGCAGATTTGACAGCACCTGAGTTGGGCTCATTTGATTTTGCAGACGTTATGGCCGGCAGTTCTGAGGATCACCCTGGAGGTCCACGAGGAGATCAACATTTTGTCCTGGACCAAGCAGCGATCTACTCCACCCTGATCGCCTCTTTAGAGACCGTTCAGCAGCAGTTGAGAGATCATGGAGCTTTTATGATTGAGATGAGGAGAGAGTTGGAGCGACTCAGAGCAGAGAGAGATCAGAGCGAGCCTGAGGACGGACCAGATGCAGAGGCACGAGCCGCAGCAGCCGCCGCAGCTGCAGCAGCCGCCGTCGCAGCGGCAGCCGCTGCGGCAGGAGGACCACCGAGACCGATGCGGGAGTTGCACAACCCCGGATCTACACTGATGCATCATTGGGTAGTGGTGCCTGCTATCGTGGGGGACTTCAAGTTCCCCCCGAACACCCTGCAGATGCTTCCCCGTTTTCACGGACTTGCCACCGAGGAGCCCCATCTCCACCTCCAGGAGTTCTTGATGATCTGCAGTACTGTCCATGACCGTCATGTGGACCAGGATACGATTCGGATGATCGCCTTCCCCTTTTCACTGGCCGATAGAGCAGCCACCTGGCTGAAGCATCTGGGGAAGTTTGTCTACACCTGGGAGCAGCTCCGCACCGAGTACTTGAACAAGTACTATCCACTCGGGAGGACAAATGCAGCGAGGGCCCTGATCAGCAACTTCTCCATGCTCCCCAACGAGCAATTCCATGAGGCATGGGAGAGGTTCCGAGAGCTCACAGACAGATGCCCGCACCACGACATTTCCAAGCCGAACCTTGTTCAGAGCTTCTTCAGCGGGTTGACACCAGAGCTCCAGGGCCTGGTGAATGCTTCTTGCGCCGATCCTACTTCGCCAAGGACCACGACCAGGTCTGGGCCATTTTCGAGGAGATGGCCGAGAATTATATGGTGATGTCCCAGACCCGGTTGCACACAGGGGAGACCCCAGCAGTAGCTAGGATCTGTGCAGTACCAGAGGATAGCACGGGTTGATGCAGGTCCATCTAGTTCGTCCGCAGTCGCAGCAGCACAGGCAGAGTCGTCCGCTGCGGACATGGGTATCATCAACGAGAAGTTGGACCGCATGGAGCTGATTGAGAAGAAGCAGTGCCAGAGCATCACGCAGATGGAGCAGATGGCACAGACTCTGAGCGATATGAAGACCCAGCTCATGTGCCTCCAGGAGGCACAGACGGCTTCACAGCCCCGTCTTCAGTCGCGAGGCGACTCCGGCAGCAGCAGCAGCTCGTCCCAGCGCTCCAGCTCCCTACAGCAGCCTAGACAGGTTCATCTTGTACAAGCGGAGCCGTACCAGCAGTCGCAACCCACCTACCAGTCCCCACCATCTCCAGACATGCAGATGGTTGTATACCAGCCGGATCAGCCTCTGGCAGTAGTCCGCCAGTCCCCCTACGATGCAGAGCCGTTGATGGATGTCAACGGGATTTGGTATGACCGCCCCCGGCCTGGGATCCGACGAGACCATCCCGGATTCAGGTGGGGGAGTGGAGGTACCCAGCCCCAGCAGCAGTCATCCGGTCAGGGAGGGCAGTATAGCCAGCAAAGAGATCACCAGCAGCAGCATCCCCCAGCCCACCAGCCACAGCAGCAGTCATCCTTCATTCCTCGTCCCTATCAGCAGCAGGGACAGTCTTGGAGACGTGAGCAACAGGCTCACCCAGCATACCAGCAGCATCCTTCCTCCTACCCCCCTCAGCAGCAGTTTCAGCAGCCTCAGCACCAGAGAGGCTACCCGTTGGGATCCCATGAGGGCCCCGCCTTGGATGATATAGCCCGCCTCCTTACGGACCAGCAGGCTACATTTAGACGGGAGATGGACGAGTTCCACTAGGAGATGCGGGACCTGATGAGAGGGAAGGCTGCCATCCCTGCACAGATAGAGCCAAATCCGAACAGCTTGAAGAGGAAATCTGAGCAGGTAGTTCACACTGAGCATGCTACTCCTAGTGATCCATTTGATGATATGTCTTCGGATCTATTTGATGTTGATTTTGTTACACTTAGGAGCGGTAGAGCACCCCAGCAGGCAGCGCCTCATCTGAGCGACGACTCAAGGATCCACCCAGGTCGCCAGATGAGGAGGAGGAGAGCGGTACTGAGGCCGCACATGATGATGATGGTGGTACTGACGCCACCAAGGATGCTGATTCCACCGGCGGTACTGAGGCGGCCCGCTACACCAGTTCGAGGAGGTGGTGCTGATGCCACCAGAGGAGCCGAGCCAGCCCGCGGTACTGAGGCCGCGAGACGTCCAGTTACAGAGCCAGCCAGAGGTGGTACTGAGGCCACCAATGTTCATTTTGATAGAGATGTTGTCTTTCCTCGTGTTGATGTATCTCAGAACTCTATTTTGAATAAAGGAAAAGGTTTAGTTTCTTCTGGTCCCACTGTGGTGCTTGATGTATGTGCGGATCCGGCCGTCGAGCCGTCTAGGCCTTTTCCTAGTCCTCCATCTGCGAAGGACCCAGTGATCCCCTTCCTAGAGCCCTTCAGATGGGGAAGGAGAAGAAAAAAGAAAAAGACCCAAAAAAGAGAGAGCAGGAGGAATTCAACCAGAGCATGATCGACAGATTTCACATCCAGCTGACCCTCCAGGAGGCTTTGCAACACATCCCCTTCTTCAGCGATCTTTGAGAGACAGGATCACAGTCAGGAGGAGGAGGAGGAACCGCACTTCAGAGATTCATGTGCTGACGAAAGCCACGTGTTTCGCGATCCAGAACCGTCTGCCGGCCAAGAGGCCAGATTCAGGGGCACCGTATGTCAGATGTCAGATTAGTGAGCAGAGGTTAGACCGGACTCTATTGGATAGCGGATCGTCGATCAACCTCCTTCCGGTAGCCCTTCTCGACCGCATCGAGTTGGGCACTCTTAGACAGAGCAGGGACAATCCTTCAGTTTGCTGATCGATCTGTCAAGAGGCCGAAGGGGTTGTTGCGAGACGTTATCGTCACGATTCAGGGCCTGAAATTCCCCGTGGACTTCGTAGTGTTGGACATGGAGATCCCTGATTCAGTGGCCGATACCCCCATCATCTCGGTCGTCCGTTCCTGGCCACAGCCAAGGCGGTGACTGATCATGATAGCGGGAAGGTATACTTTCGCGTCGAGGGCGAGAGTATACAAATAGAGACGGTCGAGGACTACAGAGCCAGAGAGAGAGCACGCTCAGAGGCCAGCACAGATTCAGAGCAGCTGACAGACCAGGGCCAGACATCCACCAGGACTGTGATTTTGTGATCACAGACGATGAGGCAGCATGGGCAGACCCTTCATCCGCACAGGCCATCCTCTCATTTCCAGACACCACTGATGCAGAGATGACAGCAGAGGAGAGCTTGGAGAGCACAACCCTGGTCCAGGATACTACAGAGGCAGCAGAGTCGGTTCTCGACCGCGACACGATTGTTAGTGATGGTGGTACTGATGCCACCTTGTTTGATACAGATCCCTCGGATTCAGAGTCTGATTGGGCAGATTGTGATGACCAGATGCCAGACCTGAGTCCATCTGAGCCTACAGATGAGGAGGAGGTAGAGGCAGAGTAGATCAGAGACAACACAGTTGAGCAGCCTCCTCCAGATCCAGTTTGCGAGAGTTCGCTTTCTTTCTCCCAGGCAGATTTGGCAGACTTAGCAGCATTGACACACTTTCTTCCGAAGCCAGAATTGCCAGCGCCCAGCTGTCCAGAGCTGAAGCCGCTCCCTACTTCGCTGAAGTATCGGTTCCTTGCGGGCGAGCCTGAGATGTACCCAGTCATCATCTCTGCCGATCTGACTGGAGAGCAGGAATCCCGTTTGATGGGGGTTCTTGAAAAGAACCGCAAGGCAATCGGATGGAGCGTAGCAGATCTCCATGGGATTAGTCCATCAGTGTGCTCCCACCATATCTATCTCGAGGAGGGGGCGAAGCCGTCACGTGAGTTCCAGCGGCGGCTGAACCCCAACCTGAGAGAGGTTGTGATGAAGGAAATATCAAAATGGTGGAGTGCAGATTTCATTTATCCCATTTCCGACTCCAAGTGGGTTAGCCCCTTGCATGTGGTGCCCAAGAAGACGGGCATCACGACTGTGATCAATGAGTCGGGAGAGGAGATTGCTACACGAGTACCCACCTCTTGGAGGGTCTGTGTTGACTACAGGAGACTCAACCAGGCCACCAAGAAGGACCATTTCCCCTGCATTTTATTGACCAGATCATTGAGAGACTGGAAGGGAAGAGCCATTATTGCTTCCTCGATGGGTACTCGGGCTACAACCAGGTGGCCATCGCTCCTGAGGATCAGGAGAAGACCATCTTTACCTGTCCCTTTGGTACATATGCCTTTCGACGCATGCCATTTGGGCTATGCAATGCCCCTGCGACTTTTCAGAGGTGCATGCTGTCGATCTTCTCGGACATGGTAGGGGAGTTTTTGGAGGTCTTCATGGACGATTTCTCGGTCTACGGCGACGGATTCGACTCCTGTCTTGACTGCCTAGACCGAGTACTCCAGCGATGTATTGAGTACCATTTGGTTCTATCATGGGAGAAGAGTCACTTCATGGTGACTCAAGGGACGGTGCTTGGCCATATCATCTCCAACAGGGGCATGGAGGTTGATCCGGCCAAGGTTGATGTCATTAGAAAACTCGCACCACCGTCCAATTTGAGGCAGCTACGATCATTCCTGGGGCACGTTGGATTTTATAGGAGATTTATTCAGGATTTCAGCAGGATTGCCCGACCGTTGTCTGACCTCTTGACGAAAGACACCGAGTTCCTTGTCGATGACAAGTGTCTTTCGTCCTTTGCGACTCTCCAGCAGTGCGTGATTGAGGCTCCTGTCCTCCAGCCGCCTGATTGGTCTCTCCCATTCGAGATATGACGGACGCCTCCGATTTTGTCGTGGGGGCAGTGCTGGGACAGAGGAGGGATGGAATTCCGTTTGCTATCCACTACGCTAGCCGCACATTGGATTCCGCCCAACGGAATTACACGGTCACAGAGAAGGAGATGCTAGCCGTAGTGTTTGCCCTAGATAAGTTTCGATCTTATATCATTGGATCTAGAGTGACTTTGTACACCGATCACACCGCCATCATGTACCTCATGACAAAGAAGGATGCCAAGGACAGATTGACTAGATGGATCCTTCTACTCCAGGAGTTCGACATTGAGATCAAGGATAAGCCTGGAGTTAAGAATGTGGTGGCGGATCACCTCTCCCGTTTAGAGCAGCCTGAGGAGTCTGAGCAGATTGATCCCATTCGAGATACCTTCCCAGATGAGGCGATCCTTGCTATCGCCTCACTCCCGTGGTACGCCGATATTGTGAACTTTCTCGTTGCTGGGAAAGTCCCACAAGATTGGCCCAGGCAGAGGCTTGAGACCTTCCTTGCGAAGGCCAAGTCCTACCACTGGGAGGATCCCATCCTTTACCACGAAGGAGGGGATAGCGTCTGGCGTCGGTGTATTCCTCAGGAGGAACACCATAGCGTCCTCACTTACTGCCACAAGCTTGAGGCGGGAGGACATCATTCTGGGAGGAGAACGGCACAGAAAGTGCTCCAATCCGGCTTGTGGTGGCCTACCCTCTTCAAGGACTCTGATGAGTTCGTGAAGAGGTGTACTGACTGTCAGAGGATGGGCACTTGTGGACAGCGTGATATGATGCCGATGCAGCCCATTCACTTCTGTGAGGTTTTTGACGCATGGGGCATCGATTTCATGGTTCCATTCCCTAAGAGTCAGGGATTTGAGTACATTCTGTTGACCGTTGATTATGTTAGTCGTTGGGTGGAGGCTATCCCCGCCCGAGCCGCTGATGCGAGGACAGTTTGCAGATTCTTGAGGAAGCACATCATCACGCGGTTCGGGGTTCCACGAGTTCTGATTTCTGATGGGGGCTCTCATTTCATCAACGACCAGGTGAAGGCACTCGCTAGCGAGTTCAGTATAGACCATCGTGTTGCCACACCTTACCATCCACAGACGAATGGTCTAGCCGAGGTATATGCTGCACCATGTAAATATGTTGTATAGAAGCACTTGAAAAAAAATGCAAAATGCAAAAAGAACTCCAAAAAAGTGGTGGGTCGGATTGAAAATTTAATAACCCCACCGGAGTGTATATAGTCAAATAAAGCAAAAGCTTATGGTATCATGTTACATCTCATGAAGCTTGCAGCTGGAGACTTGGCTACACTGGGTGAGCTTCCAAAAGTCTATACTTCTTCCCCCTCTTCTTGAGCCGGTTGCACTTGAACTTAGAAGGGAATACCTCGCTTCTCGAGGAAAGAGTTGCTAGACCGAGGCATTAGAGTTACCAGGTTGAGGGAGGTTGTTTCCTTGTTACTTCTGAGGTGGGGAGCTACATATCACTTACACTGCATGGAAAGATTCATGGTCATTAGAGTTTGTGTATGTAGACTTGTTCTGATCTGGTTTATTGAGGAGTCTTGCCCATAGATTGGTGGATCTTAGAGGCTGTTAAGTTTAAGCTTAAGTCTAAATAAGGTTCCGACACATTAATAATCCAAAGATCTGATCGAGCTCCATAATTCAATTTAATGAAGGAAAGTTTAATATTCAACATTGATCCATGTACATTCCCCTCTTTTTCTTTTTCTTTCTTTCTTTTTCACTTCTTTTTCAAATAAGTGTTTGCTAAGGGACTAGCAAAGTTAAGTATAGGGGGGGTGATGAATACTCATTCATCACTCTTTATTCTTATATTTTAGCTACAAAAACCTTTGCAAATGCATGTAGATGTGTGTAAATACAAATAATTACCAAAAGCATGCATTGTGTAAAAACCTATAATTAGCATGTTTTTTTGCAAAAATAAAAGAATAAAGATCAAAAAGAAAAAGAGGGAAATATTTAGAATAAATATTGAGCAACCTAACCCAAGGGAGGGCTCAGCATGGGCCTGACCGCATAAAAGCCAAAGTAGAGGGAGATAGGGGCTCATGTGTAAATATTTATGTAAATAAAATAAAGATATTTTCCTCACCAAAAATATGCTTGTAAATACTTGTATATATTTATAAAATATAAAAACCAAAAGAAAAAGTTAAAAATAAAAAAGAATTAAAATACCCCTTTCATCATGTACATAAACCACATCTATATATTTATTTAACCTTGTAAATAAATAAAATTATTTTCCAAACTTTTTGTAAATATTCTATATTATATATTGTAAATAAATAAAAAAAAAAGAATTAGAACAAAAACAAAATAAAAAGAGCAAAATTAAAAATACAAAAATACATTGTACATATACCATGTATATAGATGTACATATATATTTATTTTACCTATGTATATAAATAAGAAAAATAAAATAAAAACACCCTTTTATTCCTTATTTTATAATATAAATAAATAAAATATAAAATAGGAATAAAATTGCATAAAAATAATAATTAAAAATAAAAAAAATCAAAAACCCTGATAATGTACATATACCTATATATTACATACTATGTATATAGCTTATTTTTATTTCCAAAAATTAATTAAAAATCACTAAAAAATAGAAAAAAATAAAATAAAAATATTTTGTGTTTTGAGTTTTTGCAAATTCGGCCCCTAGCTACCCTTATTTGTCACTTCAAGATCCAGCCACGTGGCCGAATCCCATTGGGTCCTGGGGATGTTGACCGCCCGGTCAACTACCCCCCCCCCCCCAGGACCACCTTCCGCGGATACAAGCGCCCGACCCGATTTCTCGCAATTATACCCGCTTGATCCGACACCCATTTCCCTAAACCCCGGGTCCGAATCTTTAATCGTTCATCCGACATCCTCGCCGGAGCCGCTCCCTCGGGATCCGCGCGCTCCTGAGCTTGCCCGGACCTATCTTTCTCAGACCCCTAGCCGTATAAAGCTGCAGTTCTGCCACCTCCTCTCTCCATCTTTGGCCATTTGCTTTCTTCTCCTGTGAGCTCCAGAGATGCGTGAGGTGACATCTCGCGTCTGAGCCTGTTGCAGCGAGGAAAGGAGGTGAATCCATCGATCCGGCGAGCACAGCCGCCGCAGCTCCGCCACCAGCGTGAGCTCCGAGCCTCGGACCGAGACGATCCTCGAGGCGACGACCGGGAGCGTCCTCAGCTCCTCCCCAGTCTCTCCGACCACCCAGGTAACCCCTTAGCCTTCCCGTTTCCGTTAATTTCAGTTTACGCCCAAATCGCTCCGCCGCCGCGTTTCTTTGATTCCGACCACTCCGTCACCCACTTCGATCATCGGAATCGTCCATTACGTCCGCCTCCTTCCGACGCACCTTCTTCACCCATTCGCCCAACCCAGCTCGCACAGGAGCTGGGAACCGAGCTTCCCCGTCCACCACCTTCGCCGGAGCTCGCCATCCCGACGCATCAGTCACCCCCACTTCGCCTAACCGGGTCGAGGCAGTTTGCCCTCGACCCGTGAGTCTTCTGGTTCACTTTTCAGGTCGAAACGAGGGCCATCTGAGGCCCTTAGTCATCCAGCCAGGAGACCCAGCTCCGCCGACCTCGCCCGAGCTCCTCGGAGCTCGGCCCGATCATCGGAGCCCACCAGCAGACGCGGGAGCCTTCCACGATTCTTCTCCGACCTTCAGAGGGCTCCCAGGAGGAGCACCGCACACGCACGAGCCCGGCGAGTCTCGCCAGGGGCTTGTTCTTCCAGCATCCTCCATCGCCGTCCGATCGCTCCTCCCGCTCCAGTTTCAATCCGAGCCGTTCATGTCCGGAGCGTCCAGCATCGTCCGATCTGAGGAGGCGACATCCGGAGCGCCCACCGTCAGCAGCCGTCCGATCTCCACGTGGCGCGCATCCAGCCCATCCGCTTAATAAAGGGTAATTTACCCTTAGGCCCTGTCTTTATTTTAATTTCGTTTTAGTCCTGTAAATATCAAAGTCAGTTGTTAAGTTTTAGGTGTATTTGCATAGTGGACCCTTAGCTTTATTCTATTTGCATTTATACCCCTGCCAGTTGTGGACACGTGCATCGACACATGATATTTTGGTTTATTTGCAGTAGATACCCCTGTAGTTCTGGATGTTATTGAGTGAATGAAAAGTTTCTCTTATTTGCATTTATACCCCTGTGCGTAATATATATTGGCATGTGCGTTATATTTTGGGTATTTTGCAGATAAGACCCTGGACTTTTGGTACTTGTTACCAATAAGTCCTCGGGACTTATTTTTATTACATTTGGGTCCCTGAGTGCCCCAGGCACGCGCGTGGCGCGTGTTTTGCTGGGTATTTTGCACCAGACCCCCCAGAACTTCGGGTATTTGCACTTTGGTCCCTGTGCACAGTGCCCCTTCTTTATTTTTGAATAAAATAGCAAATCACCTCCAAATCCAACGAAAATTGGACACATGGCTCCTGCCATGGTGTAAAATTTTTGTGGATTTTTGAAGACATTTTTGATTTCGTTTCATATTTTTAAAAATTCAAAAACATTCAATTTTGCTACTGTCTAACTTTAAAAATCATAAAAAATGTTAAATAGTGTCTAAAAATTACAAAAAAATTGTCCACTGTTTGTCTTGCTCAGCTTGATTTTCTAGCCAATTTTGGCTATTTTTCATTACTGAAAAACCACTAAAAACTTAAAAACACTCAAAAACCTATAAAAACTCTAGTAAATAAATTAAAAATCCAAAAACAATAAAATTGGTGCCTAAATTTTCCTTGTTTTGTTCTCTTTACAGGAAAATTACCTCCCAACTATTTTAGGGCTCTTAGATATTTTATCTAGGGCTTGTTGGCTCGGTTGGACAGTACCATCTCTTTTAGCCACTGTTTGATTTTTAGAAAATTAAATAAACCTCAGAAAATTCTCAAAAATTCACCAAAAACACAAAAAATATAAAACACATAAAAACATTTTTGTTCGAATTTCTGGTTGATTTTTAGTGCATTCAATAAATTGTTGAAGAGTGTGTTTCTTTGTCTTTCTTATTTTCTTAATACATTAAAAAATCCAAAAAAATATAAAACAAATTAAAAACCACCAAAAATAGTTTATCCTTTTATTTTATCTCTTTGTTGACTACTTCGTAGGCCGAGAGGCCAATCCGTGCTCCTTGAGTTCGACCCTGGGTGCTATACTAGGTTAATCCAATAGCAGGACCGCTATTCCGTGTATTTGATCGATTTTATCTTTATTGAGTGGTTCAATTTTTCTTGATACACATCGACTGATCGCTTGGGTCGCGACGACCTATTTTTAGTACCTTATACCCGAGTGGTCAGTCCGTGTTATCAGAATGGCGCCGTTGCCGGGGAGCACGGCTTAGTAGTCACTTTTTGAGTTTTTCCGCGGCTTTTCCTTGTCGCGGCTTTTTGTATAGCTTTCTACATATATATATATACATATTTTTCCTGACATTATTTAAATAATTTGGTCTGACCACTTGTCTCTGTTTCTTGCGAGGGCCCGAGGATCGAGGCGGCCGATTTCGAGAAGCCGACGCAACCACGAGACTCGGAGGCGGCTCCCTTCTACACGGAGCCGCAGGAGAGAGCGAGAGAGAGAGAGAGAGTTGAGTGGGTGAGGTTAGATTAGGTCTTATTTGATCATTGTTGTTGTAATAATACAGGGACACTCAGAGACTGGACTTAGACTTTGCTTGAACACTTAGCGGGTCTGTTTCGCCGAGCACCGGTGTGCTCGGAGGACCCTTAGGAGTTTTTCGCGGATTTTTACGCGGTTTTCCTTATCTTTTTTACTGCCTTTTCCGGTGTTCACACGGTTTTTGATCGAGCCCCTAGCCGTAGGATTTTCTGCTTGATTGTGACGTAACTCATTGGATCCAAACACCCTAATATAATTGCCTGTTCCTATAGTGCGGTAATTGGACCTATAATAAAAATAATAATCAAATAGCCGTTCCATCACCTCCGAGCCTACGCGCCGCGAGCCCACCCCGTCAAGCGCTACTCCTGAACTCGACCTGTCGAGAAGAGGAGGGGTGGGTCTAGACCGGACCCTTTGGATTGGAGGCTGGTGGTCAGCTAGCCGTTCTTTCGAGTAGCACTATTGTTTAGGGCCTCGGTTTTCCGCCTGCATCATTTAGGTAGTTTATTTCCTGTCTTTACATTTATGCGCGGATCATATTGCATGTAGAGTGCTGGAGACAAGGTACGCATTTCTGACTCAGCATGCATCATTGATTTCATCGCGCATCGGCTTTTTCGTCTTCTCCCCCTGTTTTGGATTAAATAATCAGGAGAACCGAAAAATTCGTTAGGTGTTTGTTTGCTATTTGAAAAATATTAAAAAGAAAAATCATAAAATTGGGACTGGATAAAACTATTGACCCTAAAAGACACTCACCCTAAAAATCTGTCTTGGGGAGAGCAACCCCCTCATTGTATGGTTTGGATGCGCGAGAGAGTGACCCGCACCCTAAGTAGAGCCCTCCGGTGCTATTTCTAGCTGACTACCGACTCTTCCGTGCGGGCCAGTCGGTTAGGGTAGCATCGGGTATCCTAACAGGTCACGTAAGCGCTCTGATATCTTGTGTGTTCACCTAATAAAAATTGACAAGATAATTTGACCGAGCTTTCACGGTCTTCAGCTCGCGTTGCGTTGGTGAACCGGGGGTTTGTATTCTGATCATAGTTTCTCCAGATCTCATCCGGGCACTACTCGCCAGATCAAGATGATGGGTAGACGCTCTCTTAGGCAGCCTCTGGCTGCACCGCTTTCGGGCACGTCTACCCGATCATCTAGGTTGGCCCGCGAGAGCCGAGACCAGCTCTCCGAGCCCGAGTACGACTCCGCCCTGTTCCCCCTCGATCCCCTTTCTTGTGGTACTGAGAGACATGAGCCCGAGGAGAGATTAGCAGATTTGACAGCACCTGAGTTGGGCTCATTTGATTTTGCAGACGTTATGGCCGGCAGTTCTGAGGATCACCCTGGAGGTCCACGAGGAGATCAGCATTTTGTCCTGGACCAGGGAGCGATCAACTCCACCCTGATCGCCTCTTTAGAGACCGTTCAGCAGCAGTTGAGAGATCAGGGAGCTTTTATGATTGAGATGAGGAGAGAGCTGGAGCGACTCAGAGCAGAGAGAGATCAGAGCGAGCCTGAGGACGGACCAGATGCAGAGGCACGAGCCGCAGCAGCCGCAGCAGCAGCAACAGCCGCCGCCACAGCGGCAACCACTGCGGCAGGAGGACCACCGAGACCGATGCGGGAGTTGCACAACCCCGGATCTACACTGATGCATCATTGGGTAGTGGTGCCTGCTATCGTGGGGGACTTCAAGTTCCCCCTGAACACCCTGTAGATGCTTCCCCGTTTTCACGGACTTGCCACCGAGGAGCCCCATCTCCACCTCCAGGAGTTCTTGATGATCTGCAGTACTGTCCACGATCGTCATGTGGACCAGGATACGATTCGGATGATCGCCTTCCCCTTTTCACTGGCCGATAGAGCAGCCACCTGGCTGAAGCATCTGGGGAAGTTTGTCTACACCTGGGAGCAGCTCCGCACCGAGTACTTGAACAAGTACTATCCACTCGGGCGGACAAATGCAGCGAGGGCCCTGATCAGCAACTTCTCCATGCTCCCCAACGAGCAATTCCATGAGGCATGGGAGAGGTTCCGAGAGCTCACAGACAGATGCCCGCACCACGACATTTCCAAGCCGAACCTAGTTCAGAGCTTCTTCAGCGGGTTGACACCAGAGCTCCAGGGCCTGGTGAATGCTTCTTGCGGCGGGTCCTACTTCGCCAAGGACCACGACCAGGTCTGGGCCATTTTCGAGGAGATGGCCGAGAATTATATGGTGATGTCCCAGACCCGGTTGTACACACAGGGGAGACCCCAGCAACAGCTAGGATCCGTGCAGTACCAGAGGATAGCACGGGTTGATGCAGGTCCATCTAGTTCATCCGCAGTCGCTGCAGCACAGGCAGAGTCGTCCGCTGCGGACATGGGTATCATCAGCGAGAAGTTGGACCGCATGGAGCTGATTGAGAAGAAGCAGTGCCAGAGCATCACGCAGATGGAGCAGATGGCACAGACTCTTAGCGACATGAAGACCCAGCTCATGTGCCTCCAGGAGGCACATACGGCTTCACAACCCCGTCTTCAGTCGCGAGGCGACTCCGGCAGCAGCAGCAGCTCGTCCCAGCGCTCCAACTCCCTACATCAGCCTAGACAGGTTCATCTTGTACAGGCGGAGCCGTACCAGCAGCCGCAGCCCACCTACCAGTCCCCACCATCTCCAGACATGCAGATGGTTGTATACCAGCCGGATCAGCCTCTGGCAGTACTCCCGCCAGCCCCCTACGATGCAGAGCCGTTGATGGATGTCAACGGGATTTGGTATGACCGCCCCCAGCCTGGGATCCGACGAGACCATCCCGGATTCAGGTGGGGGAGTGGAGGTACCCAGCCCCAGCAGCAGTCATCCGGTCAGGGAGGGCAGTATAGCTAGCAGAGAGATCACCAGCAGCAGCAGCCCCCAGCCCACCAGCCACAGCAGCAGTCATCCTTCGTTCCTCGTCCCTATCAGCAGCAGGGACAGTCTTGGAGACGTGAGCAGCAGGCTCACCCAGCATACCAGCAGCATCCTTCCTCCTACCCCCCTCAGCAGCAGTTTCAGCAGCCTCAGCACCAGAGAGGCTACCCGTTGGGATCCCATGAGGGCCCCGCCTTGGATGATATAGCCCGCCTCCTTACGGACCAGCATGCTACATTTAGACGGGAGATGGACGAGTTCCGCCAGGAGATGCGGGACCTGATGAGAGGGAAGGCCGCCATCCCTGCACAGATAGAGCCAAATCCGAACAGCTTGAAGAGGAAATCTGAGCAGGTAGTTCACACTGAGCATGCTACTCCTAGTGATCCATTTGAA